>CM031379.1:18845715-18901817 GCA_018290095.1 Polypedilum vanderplanki
CCCGTCTAAAATAGTGAAATTATATGTACCTATTTAGTTACAGCAGGGAAACTTGTTTCGCCCTGTTCGTGATTGTTGGATCCTCGATGGATGAATGAAATGAAGGCAAGCTTATCGCTTGCCAGAAGCAGAAACTATTTTTTTTGTAATTTTATGCTTCCCATTAGCTAACAACCAGTAAGTTTTACAAACTCTTAAATTTTAAAAAATATTGTTTTCCTCCCTTAACAAATCTATTTTGTGTGCCTGGTATGGTCGGTTTATCATACGAACTCCAGCCAAACCGAACTATGACAAAACAAGTACTTAATCTGTCTCAAAACCAGACCAGGCTCACCTGCACTCATAACTCAATCTACATAAATATTGCCATAGTATAAAAAAAAACTTATTTTCACTCACCCTGGACAGACACCCCCAAATACACAACAGAAAAGAGAAGAAACAAACAATTTTACACTTTTGCATGTATGGTCAGAATGTATATGATATGAAACGGTGCATGTTTGTCCCAAATATAAATTAATTATAGTACATGAATATTTGCTTCTTTGCTTGCTTTATCAGAGCAAATATAACGCATTTCATTATGATTACAAAGGTTTGGAATTAACCGTGATATGTGAAAGTCTTTCAACCATTAATTTTTTTAACTTGCACACACTACGATCAGCAACAAAAACTTATCATTTATCTCGCTCCTATCTAACATCTATTGTGATAAAATACCGTCATTGAAGAACGAATCTAACCCATGTCTTCACAGTTCTTTGCTCGCTAGTCATTCCTTTACAATTGGGAATTTTAATAATGCAAAACTTGGCGAGTTTTCATGGTGTCTTATTCCTTGTTGCACCATGTAAATTGAACTTTTTATATCAACACTTCTACTACAAATATAGAAAGTTCCATTCAAGTTGAACAACCATTATTTTCAAACCTGCATCATCAATTTATAATCCCGTTGTTCAGAAAGCTACTTTAACGCCCGGCAGTTCACAACATTTTCAGTGTGTAAACACACGAACGAAGGATACAATACAACATCTTCCCAATCGCAGAATAAACACTGTATTTTTTCATGTTTATATCTGCTGAAATGACAAGAAAAGCAAAATCCGATCTCTGGCCTCTACGTTTCATAGTATATCATTTTTGCTACTGAGATAGTCTAAATGCTGTTTCCAGCATCTGTGATAACTGGATATATGTCGAATAGTTCTGAAAATCCATGTATTATCTACCAAGGGTCCCTTTTTCCTCTTGCCTGTTTTTTTTCTCCTACCCCATTTTAATACCCGATTCATCCACAATCACTAGACTATTGACCGTCAAAAAAAATTCTTGTCATCTTCTTATGTTTTCATTATCTGCATCTTGAGGTGGAAACGTGCAGACAGAAGCGCGGACAAAAGAGATGGCGCAAAGTAAGCAAAATATTGTATGTTATAGCTTCAAGCTCTTTGCCAAATCAGGAAAGATAACAACATTTCTCTCTTATAATTGTTCTACAGCTCAACACGAAAATGTGAGAAATCCTGCATTAATCTTCGCTTCCTTGCCTTTTTCTTTCGATCTTTAATATATGGCAACTTTCCGAATCAATTTTATTACATGTTTCAAAGGCGAGAGAGAACGTAGAGCAGAAACAAAGGCCCGTAAAGAGCAAAGAAAAATGAAATTCTGCCACTTTGTTCTTGAACATTGCCTTATACTTATTCGGCAGAATCGGACGACCGACACTACAACGAATGTAGCTGGGCGTTTGTATACAAACAAGTCTATCAAATATTTATGTTGCACTTTGCTGTCCTTTTCTTCTTGCGTCCAACTGTACGATGCTACAAATATAGCTAAACGACGACTACACGCTGGAACAAGTTGTCAATTACTGCCCAAGGCAATATGGAATTTTTTCAACCTCTCCCCCGTCTTTACTTCACTACGCCGCTTTTCTTGTTAATACAACAAAAAAAATTTATATTTGTTATTACCTGTTTTGCTTCTTCTTATTACATTATCTTTATATCTTTTCAGAGTGCCACAGCTTGTAGCCTCTCTTTGATAAATTAAATTTGGAGAAGTGTTTCTTACTCTCTTTTGCGAGCGACAACACAGCAAACAAAGAAAAACTCTTGATCATGCTACAATAATCCATGATGGTAAAAAGCTAAAACACCTTTTTTAAATTACAAAATTTAAATTAAACAACAGATTTTTAATTATCGATTCAGGGAAAAGTCAGCTACTTGAAAATATTTTTGTATGAGAGTTTCGGCTCTGATGCCAAGAAAATCCTTCACCTTAAACAAGTATATAAAATTCTCCCAAAAAAAAAATTATTGAGTGTAGATCAAATAGGAAGTAAGCATATTCTAATATTTTAACCAAGCAACTTAAAATTAAAATTTGAAATTTTTGACGAATACAAATATTCCGATTCTAATTTTCACGACAACTGTCAGAATTATGAAACAGTTTTTAACATAATTTCAATTTTAATTCAATTTATACTATCCGCCAATGTTCTTTTATCCAACAAATACAGATTTAAAGAAATAGAGTAATTTTATATTTTGGCGTTACCTGTTAAACTGTTTAAGTTCCAATCTTGCAGAATTATCGAACGACGGATTTATTGAACCATCTCAAACCAATTGTCGTTCCTAGACGTATTACCTATTTATACAATGCTTTGCGATCATACACGATGCCGAGATTGTTTATCTGGGTTCTTCGGTCGCATCAGTCATAAGCAGGCTGAAACGACACTAATCGTACTGACTATTGATTCGCTATCCACTTGTTACCGTTAATATTGCGACTCCGCGAAAGTCTAATTTCCCATTATGGCAGACTGTGTCTCAGCTGGTGCAGTAATGGAGTGTCATTAAAGAACCATTACTGTCCACTTATTTGAAGGATAAACGTATGTAGGCGCACGACAATAATATTAGAATTTACAAAGTATTGGTGAATCTATTACTATAGCGCCGTCCATTTAAAACTACCCAATTTAGAGCTCTATTGCAATTATCTAAAAGGTTTCTTTTACTTACTTTATTATTTTCTCCTAAATTGGACATTAGTACTAGATAGCTATTACACACTATCTTATGCATAAAATTAGGGTTTTTTCAAAAACACAGCACTTTTGGAAGAACCCGCGTGCTGTTGCCCTGTTGTTAGATTTTCCAATATAAACAGCGACTGTTGGCTCGTTGCTGTTGCGTGTTTTTATAAATAAATTATGATGTATTATATAAAAGGAGCATAGTAATAAAATTTTTTTTTGAATACATTAATGAAAAGTTTTTTATTTTTGACATTCTGACAATGATTAAAAAATGATTTTACTTTTGTTTATAAAAGGAATTTTAAAATGAAACACCAGTGCCATTAAGCTGACTTGTCAGACCAAACGTGACCTACCTTAGTGCAAAAAATTATTCGAACTGAAAAACTCGGCCCAACAATCGGGTGTGATGTTAGGTCTGATAACAAAGAATTGCTTTAGTTATAAGTTTTTTCAAGATTTTCAGTTGCTATTCAACCCCAGTTATTTTTGAATAAAGTAAATTCTTTGCCCTTTAACCATTTTCTAAAAATTATGTTGTCGAATTTTTGAAAACGTTGTACAGTATCTTTTTTTTTGTTAATATTAAGTCGCCAATTTACATATCTAGCAACAATTTCTTCAAGAACTTGCGCTACTCTGCCCTTCAGCAACAACATCTATTCATCAGCCTTCCAACTTGTATTTAAACAATTTCGTATTTAGCCCTAGTTTGCCGTCATTTACTGGCAGAAATGACTTCCTAGTTTGGAAGGAAATATTATATCGGATCCCTAAGACAAGTTTAAAAAAGATCCATTTTTAAGGTTTTTTATACTCCAACGTTCATCAATCTTTTTTTTTTAACAAGTATCTAAAAGAGTTTTGGCTTGATGTCACTGATTAACTTAGCTCAAGCTTTGAAAAATCATAAACGTTTAAAGCGCTTTAATCAGCCTGTCAATAGAAGTAGGCATCTTGTCTGCTTACATGCGAAGAACAGTGACCTAATTGGGTCCATGCTTTTTCGAGAATATTTCAATCTTCAAATCAAGTTTCACTTTCAATAATAGCAAGGGAATTTAAGTTCGGCAAATGTTTCAAAAAGAGGCTGTCTTTGGTTTGATTAAAGGCTTATCATTGTTGATCGAGTTCCCATCATGTTTGACGTCCAATGAAGTTCAATTTTCTTTTGCCATATTATAGATCTTAACTTTGATTTTGGAACAATTTTTGACGATTTTCTTATTGGGTTGAGATTTTTAATGAAATTTATCACAATCTTTCTTTGATATTTTTAAGAGATTTTGAGTGTTATGATTCCCATGTTTTTATTTCCCAATTGACAAGGTCATTTTTCACATTAACTCGCAAAAATTTTGTTTGCGCCTTTTCTCCCAAATTGTAAATTTCTTCATCAATCTACTGTTCATCTGCGTCTTCAATCAGCATATATTCATCATGTATTCTGCCTTTTTAGTCATAAAGACTATTCGACAAACCGCAAAGCGTGTTTATTTCATTGATAGAAACAAAAATTCGCCAATAATATTCTTGTGAAATTCGACATTGAATCATCATCAATTTGGACCGTTCAAAAATTCGATGGAGACACTACGATTCGCTACATTAACCCTTTAATCAAAACAATCTAAAGCAGCTCATTTTTTAACCAATTTGCACCGGCCGACATTCAAATTTTCTTTCTAACTCCTTTATTCATAATGCAAACTCTTGAATATTTTTGAACCAGCAACTGAAATACTCGTAAAATCCCCAAATAACTGCAAATTAATAACCACTACATTAGAGCGCCATAAACCGTTTCTGCTATTTATTCAGCCCACTGTGTACTCCTATCTTTATAGCTCTAAATCATATTTAATACTATGAGATTTATCATATATAGAATTCTTTTTGTAGTATGTTGACCCAAATCAGCTAAATCTCTTATTAGAATATTTAAACTCACATATCAGATGAATTCATTACCATGAACGTAATTTTAGAACCTATAATAACTAGAATCTGTCAAAAAGTGTGTATATAGGAGTAGCATTTAGTGTCTTGAAGATTGACGTTCATATGTAGTTTTGGAGCAACATAGCAATTTGCTTTCTTCCTTAATTGTTGTACTTGAGCTCGACTTGAGAGTCTACGTTGATGAGCGCGAACCAGTATTTTTCCGTTTAGAAACCGTAGTCCCATGGTGATGAATCTCAACATTAACTTACCTGATTTACAAGTCTTAAGTTTCCAAACTGACAAATTTAAATGGTTTTAAGCAGACTACTTCTTTATCAAAAATCGTGAAGAACTGAACTCTTGAACCGTAATACAAGGCCATCTTAGTATCCAATATACCTATCCACCGTGTTGAGCGAGTTTTTTCAGTCTGACTATTTTTACACTAGTTAGGTCACGTTTGTATTGACGTCATTTAACTAATGTTTTTTAATTCTTTATTAACAAACATAAATCTTTTCTCATTATCGCAAGTCAAAATAAAAAATTCATTAAGTATCAAAAATTTTTTCTCTTTATCATACATCCGCTATTATTTTCATGAAAAGCAACGCTCACAGCAAGCAAGCGCTGTTCTTTAAATCTTACACACAGCAACGCGTTTTAAAGTGCTGTTTTTGAAAAAACTCTAATTCTGCATATGTTACTTCATTAAGTCAATAAAAAAAAAAGTAAGGCAATTAAAACAATAGAGTTAGATTGTAGTTTTAATCGAGGCGTCTTATAAAATTATCTTATTATTTCTACATACTATTTCAAATGTACAACAATGCTTTCTTTCTTCCCAACACTTTCGGAACATACGTAAACAACATAAACTTCACTGCACTACTAATAACAATCGTTGTAGCAAAGTTTATAATGTAGATGATGTACTGAAGTTAATATATTAATAAAAATTGCTAAAGTAATTGTTTACATATATATTGAACCTGTTAATTCTTATTAACATTACTAATTTTTAACTTTAACTTCTGTACTATAGTTAAAATTAAATAAAAACACTCATATGCGAATTACATTGATAAAAATTCTCTTGCAATTATTTTAAATTCATAAAATTACTTTTTATCGAAACTCATTTTTTTAATCTGTCTCGTATAAATCTGCTTCCTATTGCAATCATCCATAATTTTTTTAGAAATTTTCTAACCTTTAATTGATTTCTATGACATTCCCCAAACGACCGAAATCTCACCACTTTTCAAGCGACTTTACTGATGAATTACTTCTTTTATTATTTATTAAAAGTGTTTTACTTATTCCATTAATTATATTTTTTAAATTTATTTTTCTTGTGTTGCGTCCGCAAAGGAAAGAAAATTTCAATTAATTTATCAAGGGTACAAACTTTACTCCATGAAGAATAAAATAAATAGAAAAAGGTCATCTAAAATTTTTTTCTTGTTTATTAAAGACCGCGTGCTCTCAACATGTGAAGTAGATGGGGGTGGGGAGCGGGAACACTCTTCTGCATAATGATTGCAATACCATTTCCATGTGTGTTTTAGCTCTATAGTTTGCTTACAGTGACAAAGTAAAGCCAGAAAATAAACTATATTTGAAAACTGTGGAAAAAAAACGCCCGCAACCCGAAATCCATCAGGGCATTTTCAAACTCATACATTTTTCCTTTACGCTGTTTCTTTCTCTCTCTCGCCTCCTTCATATGACAAGATAACTTAGTTCCGGTTGCAATGAACAAGAAAAGCAAAGCCCCAAATCGCGTTCTAATTATCTATATAGGTTGAGTAGGAAATAGACACTACCTTTTTCTTCCTAGATTTCCCACGCAATTTCGTATCACGCTCCAATTTTGATTTATTGCATTTTCTTCCATTTCCCCCGTCACACATGAACAAGACCGAAACTTTTTTTTGACGTTTCATTAATACTATGCTGCTGGCCTGACCCGGCTATAAATGCGGTAGCAGTAATAAAAAAACACAGCAAGACACAGGAAATAACAAGACTTGTACAATTTCGGTGGATCTCGTAAACTATCAGATTATTCTCTCAATGCTACCACTTTTATACCATGACCCATGCTCAGCTAAACTATGTATATATAAGACAGAGCATAAAGATCTCCGCATTTTCATCTTCTCTTCCAAGCAGCATATAAAACATATCTCTTCCCCTTTGGAATATTTTTTACTTACTTTTTGTGATTTACACACTTCGAATTTTGCTAGTCACGGCAGCCCCAGCACTTCTGACACTTCTTCACAACTCTTTATCAAATATCGATTGATCTCTGACATTAATGTGTTTCTTGTTTGACCTTTTATACTTCAGTAGTAGAATGTGATAAAAAAATTCAACTTTATTCAACAGACCGATACACACCACTCATGTTTTATATTAAATTCCAAATCTAATATGAACAGCAGGCAGAAACTGGAATGGTTATTTCATGGCAGGGTATTCTTCATAGCACGTTAATAGAGACGAGATGAAATTTTATGTGCTCGATCTGTGCAAGTTAAAAATATATGTTGAGCTTCAATCAACGATTTTCACCTTTAATCATAGGATTATATATTCTCTGAAGAAGCAAGCAAGAGAAATATTCTATCTATCAATTATTTCCTATGGAAAAATCTGGCACGTTTATAATACTTATTGAGACAAATGAAAGGTTAAAATTGTTTTTTCTCTTTCCCTGTCTGCTATTGTGGCGTTGCATGCTACATGTGAGGAAAATTATTTTTTATATATCATATTGAATTTTATGTAGATTGACGTTATGAGTAGTGAGCTTGTCATGTGTTTGAGACGTTTATTGCTTTCAATTGTTGCTTCTTGACCCACCAACAGCCACAAAGCAATTTGTTAGGGACAGAAACTTTCTTAAATTAATTCTAGATGTTTTACTTACTTGTCTTACTATGGCCAAGCATAAATTACAACAAAAAATAGTTTCTCGCTTTGGCCAACGCAGATAAGTGCTTCAGTTCATCATTCAAATACAGCAAGCCGTGCATTAAAAAAGGTAAAAATTCTTTTTTTAGACGACAAAATAGCAACAAAGAATTTCAACAGAAGACAAGCGAGAAAATTAAATATTTTTAATGTGTGAACAGGTTTTCTATTATATAGGACTTGATAAGAGTAACATGCAACACATGCAACATTGATTTTCTTTCTTTGTTTTTATCACTTATTCTTATATCACTACTCAGACCTGACTAGATTTTCGAGCAGTTTGCTTCGTACGAGCCATTTTTTAATTTTTTTCAAAAATTGTTTTACTTCTTTTTTAATAACGTGTTTTCACTTCGATAATTCGAAAGAAATGAGCATTTGAGCAAAAATCGCACAAAAATCGGCGCTTCAAGTTGCGCAAACATGTTTTTCAAATTCAAAAAACTCTTTACCGATTTTTTTAATTGAGTTTTTTTATAACCAAGGGAAATTAAAGCAACGGATTTTCCATCGTTGCTCGACACATGTTCGGCACACATATATGGAAATTGAACAACACATCTTGCTGTCACAACATGAAGAAAAAACCTTGAAATTTTTGTATTTTTCTATTTTGCTTGAAAATATTTTCGTCTTTTTGAGAAACTTCCATCACATTATTTCCAACATGTATTTTTTTATTTTGTTTTTTATGTAGTTTCACAGGCAAGCTTTTCATCTTAATTCAATGTTTAGAAGAAGTCTTTAAATTTTCACATTTGCGTTTTCCTATCAACCTAATATAATTTGGCCTATTCTACCATTCCTAACTTTTCCTATTTGTTCTACATTCAGAATTTGCAATTTTGCACAAATATTACTCTTCTATTTTTGTTATTTAATCATTCTCTCGATTTCCGACTTCTAAAATTTTAATTAATCTTTTAATCTATTTCGAAACCTATCTTTTGAGCGTTTTTTTCGACACTGCGCGTATGATCTTTTCATTTTGATCGATCAAATTTTTATGTAAACAAACTGGCCAAAAATTGGAATTTAGATGGGTTCCGATTCAGCTATTGTTGCTGTTTTATACTTGTTATTATTATATAAATAGGTTGTTTCAAGTGTTGTTTAACAGTGTGTATTGATGTCTTTAATCATAATTTGAGTGTTGAAATGTAATTATTAGTGCTTATATTATTGAAAATGAGAAACCTTCTTAAATTTCTTTGTTTAGTGAAACTTATATTTGAAATGGAATATTTCTCTTTACCATACTATTCCATACAATCATAATTGAGTGGTCCTTAGATCCTTAATGTCCATCATGATTGTCATGTATCATTTATCTTTGTGATTTTACAAATTCTTATAGGTATTTTGTGAAAACACACAAAAACGGCCAAAAATTAGGATAGGCCAAAAATTAGGAACGTTTACCCTATTTTTATATTTTTTATGAAATATTAAAATATTTAAAAAATAACGTATGTGATACAAAAGAAACGAAAATTTTCATTATTGTTATATCCTAAATTTCTCCTATATTCAATTTTAAAATATGTTATTAGAAAATTTTTTGTGTTTGTCATAAAAAAGTAAAAGAATTGCAAAAACAAATGAATTTAATTGGGTTTAACGTTTTTTTTAATTTTAAAGGTAATGCAACATTATAATGTCACACGACATTTTTTGTCATGTGACGTGTGGTTTTTGTTGCCTAGAGTTGCGCAACGTTGCTCGTTATTTCGCGACAAAGAAAAATGTTGCCTGTCACCCGATTGATTTCCTCTTTTTTTGCACGTATTATCGTGATATTAATTTTATTACATTTTACAATTATTATCTAATTATAAATACCTATAAAATTTACCTATTTATATTTTCTAATAAAAATAGCTTAGCTCTAAGAGGTTTAGTAGAAATCGTTTCCATTTATTCTTTTTAAATTTGAAGTACAACAATATACGTGTAATATGGTCTGGAAAATTTACATTAATTTTTTGAGATTTTTATTTTTATAACAAAATTTTGACTGTTATAAATTTGAAGCGCTAAATTAATCTACACGTAATTATTAATCACTACACAGTACTTTCTACCTTTTTTAATATTTCTTTTTATAGTTTCTACAAATTTATTCAAACAATCTCAAAAGAGAATAATGAATGCTAGGTGTGTTGAAAATAAATTGCTTTCATTGTATTTAAATAACATTATAGCTGCTGGTACTGAAAATAATTAATATAAAGTAAGTCATAAAAACCTTAGACACCTATATACCGTTGGAAAAACTCATTTTTCAAATGATAAAAAACATGAAATATTAGATACCTAAATGAATTTACTTAATTATGATATGCAAAATATCAAAGGATTTGAATTATCTCAAACCTACCTTATATTAAAGAATTAAGCTGACTACTTAAATCATTATTCAAGATATAATTAGAAATTGCAACCATCAAGAGCCTATAACTCCATACAAAAAATTTTGCAACGAATAGTTTAAAAACATTTAAAAAATCAGTTGTCATCTCTCAATTTTGTCTTACCAAGAAACGGATCTTATATTCGAATTTTGCAAAATTTGAAAAAAAACGTATATTTTTTGATACTAAATCAAAACAAAAACTAAGCAAAGTTTCTTATATTCGAATATAAGACCCGTTTCTTATATTCGACGGAAGACAGTAGGTTAAATTTTTTTCACCAAAAAAAGTGAAATGTTAAAAAGCATAAATGATAGAATAACTTGTCAAAATTGATTTTGAGCCCTAAATAAAAGTCTTTTGTCGTCATAAAATATAAAAATATATGAAACTTATCAACAAATATACCGGTTTTTAATAACAAAATGCGCTTCAATAGTCAATGATTTTCGAGATTGGTTTTTTTAACCATAAAAATTTTTTTTGCATTATATTTGTATATAAGTACTTACGTGTGAATTTAAGAGCATGTAATATTAATATCTCTCCTTTCATGTCACGCTCTGATCGTCAGTTGTTGAAATGTAATTTTTCATATAAGTAATGCAAATGCCATTGACCAGATAGCCCTCACCATAACCTTTCAGTAGGTAAAGTGATGAAGAAGTAAGACGAGATTGAATTATGATACTTATTATTAACCTTGACTTAATAATCATTTTTCTAAGTGCCTTTTAATTTTCTCTGATGTTTTAATTTCTTTTTTTATTTACTGGAATAGTTATCGATTCATTATGATTTTTATTAAACAAGTTATTGAAATGTCATAATGATCCATTTTTAAAGCAGAAATGCCTCTCAATTACTCTAGCGTTTATCAATTTTTTTATTCTCAAAAAAATAACATTGCAGTTCGTGCTTATTATTCTACAAGTAAATAGGTAAATGCATTTATATCCAATATACTGCAGAAAAGTAAGGTAAAGAGAAATGAGAGAGAGATATGTATGAGCAAGGACATGTAAAAATTGTAACAACAAAGAGACTGCGAATTGCAATAAATAAAAACATGACTTACATTATTTCAATAACAACGCGACGACGAAAAGCTTTCTTTACGCAACTCTTCGCACGCTTCACATTATAATCAGCAAAGAGAAGATAAGTGGGAGAGAGAAAAACAATGAAAAAAAATTCCATGCATTTATGAGGTAGAGCAAAAAAGAGCAAGAAAAAAAACGTGATACGCTATAGTGAAGAAAGGACAAGATAATTTTGATTGCACTCATAAATATATCGTTTATATTAATTTCATGATTTGTCCTACAGCTAAGGACAAATGACCAAATTCTTCTTTCCTGTCTAGGTATATAGTAAAAGAAGCAGCATTGTTGTTATGAATTGCTCTTATTATACTTACCTACTTAATTGTTTAAATATCAGTAGGTACATACATTTTATAGCTACCGAAATTAATGATAAATGTATAATATTAAATTGCAGTCCTGATGAATTTTTTTTAATACAATATATCTTTAATGAAGTGTATGTAATTTTTAAACCAAAATAAAAATTTAACTTTGAAGAATGATTTTTAGTATCTGTTAGTATCACACACCATTTTTCAATTTTTTAATTTTTATCTTTTAAGTTTTTTTAAAAAAAGCAAAAATAAAGGGAATAAAACTAAATTTAAATACTAAATATAAGAATTAATTTTTTATTGTTTTGTTAACTAGGTAATTGATTTGTTTAATCAAGCATAAATTTAGAGATGCTTTCATTTTATCTTTAAATAAGACAATACAATTCAAGAATGCTTCTCTGTTAAGCTCAATATGCTTCCATAATGATATTACTGTTTAAAGTTTAATTTATTTAGTTAAGATATCAAATAGAAATGAATTGTGTGTAATAGCCCAAAGTAAAACGAACTAAATCATTTATATTTTATTTATTACATAATTTGTCCGGTTAAAGTATCGAGAAATTTTTTTTTTATTTGCAGCTGTTTTCGTTCTTCTCTTTGTGCGATGTCATGTGGCGGGTTGAGATTTCAAGGTAAATATTACCAAAAAAAACTTAAACAGTAATGTTAACGAGTAGGCTGAATGCTTTCTAACCGATTGATTGTTATAGCTTGCATTTAATAGTAGCTGCTTACTAGCTTTTGCTGTTCTGTTATTTTTTGCAAATTTTAAAAGAACAAAAGATCAGTTTAATGTTTATGCTTTTATATATGATATAGTGAAATTTATTATGAAATTCATAATTTATGATTTAAGGGTAACTCATTCGCTTACTTTTCAACTATCAACTCATCAACTATCATGTTTTATATTTAAATATTTATTGGATTGTTAAGCCTTATAATCGATAATGTATTATCTATAGTTTAAGTGTAACACAAGCGTCACATATACTCATATATACACTTTTGTGAATGCTCATTTACCGGTAAATTTCTATAAATTTAAATTCAAATCACGATTAAAGTTACACAAAATCAAAAAAGGTTTAAATTTTTTTCTTATAAATTGATGATAGGTACATATTTTTTATCAATTCTAAAAAGTTTTTTGTACCGAGTTCTTGATGAATAGGATTTAAACTTAAATACATATAAAATATTGAGTATGTGTATATGATCATGAGAGTAAAATATAAACCTATAATAAGTTATGTTAAAGATACAGAGAGAGAGAGAGAGAGAGAAGCACTCAAGTAAAGGAGCGAAGAGAAGAGAAAAGCAAGTGACTTTTTATATTTCTGCTTTCTTACTTCTTATTTTCTTTTGTATGTTGTTGCTATTTTAAATTCAATGGTAAGTTTAATGATTGTTGGCTGCTAAAATTCGCATTGAAAATACTGAAAAAGATATTGGAGGGAGTAAAAAGGTGCTCATATAATTCAGTGTATATGTAGAGTGTCTGGCATCCTTTTTAGTATAAATTGGTCAACTTTATTTGATTTAACGTCAGTTTAGTAAAGATCATTGATCAAGTAATATCAACAACAATTTAAAGAAAATAAGAAAATGGCATTCAAAGTGAGTTGACAAAAAGTAGTTTAAAAATGTTTAAAATTTTTTTTATTAAATTACCTCTTTAGTGATATATGGCATACATGATAAATAAAAAATTTAACAAATTTGTGATTTTTAGTTCTTGTCACTTTGTGCACTTCTTGCTGTTGCAAGAGCAGGCGTCGTTTCCTATGAACCGCAACCAGCCTACTATTCACATGCAGCTCCAGTAGCATATGCAGCTCAACCAGCTGTCAAAGTAGTTCAATCATCACCTTTGGTTCATGCAACTCCAGGTATTTATAAAAGATAAAAAATTAAAGTTTAAAAACTAAGTGTTTTAAACTTATAATAACATAAACTAGTTAAAACTGTTTCATCAGTAGTTCATGCGTCTCCAATTGTCAAATCATTTGTTCAACCAGCTGCTGTCGTTGCTCATCATCAACCAGCCATCGTTACTAAAGGTAAAACTTCTTAAAATTCTTGCATTCACCTTTATTAATTGTATCGTTTTAATATTGATTTACAGTTGCTCAACCAGTCGTTGCTAAGGTTTCACATGAAGATTATGATCCAAATCCACAATACTCATTCAATTATGCAATTGAAGATAGTTTGACAGGAGATAGCAAGTCCCAACAAGAGACAAGAAATGGAGATGTTGTTGAAGGTCATTACTCACTCGTCGACCCAGATGGTGTTAAGCGTACTGTTCACTATACTGCAGATCCAGTACATGGTTTTAACGCTCAAGTTCAAAGAGAACCTTTAGTACACAAAGCAGTTGTTTCTCAACCAATTGTAAAAACTGTAGTCGCCCAACCAACTGTTGTTAAAGCCGTCCATGCCCCAATTGTTCATGCCGCACCCGTCCATGCCTATCATCATTAAGAAGAAGAAGCTATCCTAAGAATCTCATTAAACATTTACGAATCAAAAAAAAGAAACATAACATTACTTGAACTTTCCTTTAAACATTTCTGTACATATATTATTTACATCATCATCCAGTTGTTTGATTCATTCGTAAAAAAAATGTTGAAAAATGCTAGACTGTCAAGAATGAGAGAGAAGTAATAATTTTATTTATTGCAAAAAATAAAAAGAAATGAAATAAGAAAGAAAATTCACTTTTTAATAAAATTTATTTTATCAAGGAGTGTAAAAGTTGAGAAATTCACCATAAAAAACGTTGGAAAATCAGTGTGCAAAACTATTTTGGTGAATTTCAATTTTTTAATTTTTCAGTGCACTGAACGAAAAAAACATTCAGTGGGATAAATTTTCATTTCTGAGCTCTCTTCGTGAATCAAAAGAAATAAATTTTTTGTGTTGAAAATTAAAGTTAAATATATTAAAAATGGCTTTAAAAGTGCTCGTTGGTCAAAGTAAGTGATAATTTAATAGAAGTTGATAAAGTGTAATGTGTTACATAGAATTTCAATTAAAAAACAAAGCATTATGAATCGGTTTAGAAAAGATATTTAAAATGAAGAATTTGCAAAATCTCAACAATAACAAACATTTTTTGAACAATTTACAATAAATTTTCAGTGTTTATTGCAAAATAAATGCGATTTAGATATTTATTTCGCAGTTGTATTCAAGTTTTAACGATTTAAATTTTCAATCAAATTATTGATTTTTCCTCCTCTATATAAAATTTCCTCTATACATGCGCAATATCATAATGACGTCATAGTTTATGTCTTGTTAAGAGTGTTGTGTTGATTATTTTGATAACATTGCAATAAATGAATTTCTTTTTATTTCATTTATTTTTATAAAGAAATTATGAATGAAGTCATCAAATATAAAGGACCTGCAAAAAAATCGCAGCCTGGTCAAAAATCATCAAATGTGGAATGGCGTGTCTTGGTTGTTGATAAACTTTCAATGCGAATGGTCTCAGCCTGTACTAAAATGCACGACCTTTCAGCTGAGGCAATAACATGTAAGCGATAATAACTATTATGAGTAATGCTACAAATATTAGTCATAACTAATTGAATGTGAAAATTGTTTTAGTGGTTGAAGATATTAACAAGAAACGCGAACCGTTACAAACAATGGAAGCAGTATATTTGATAACACCCTGGTAATAATAATTTTAAATGTTTAAAAAAGAACATTTGAATACATATATTATTTTTGACTTTAGTGAAGAGTCAGTGCGGGGATTAATTCGAGATTTTGAGTCACCCACTCGTCCACTTTATAAAGCAGCTCATGTTTTCTTCACAGAAGGTATTGTTTTTAAAATAATTTTCAAAATATTAAGATTGTATTGATTCTGGAACCATTTCAATAATTATTTTTTTTATTTCATTATATCTTTAACCCTATCGACTTATTCCAACTTATGTTTTTATTATTTTAAGTTTTTTTAATTTATCATTTTTAGCAATTCCTGATAGTTTATTTGAAAAAATTAAGGGACAATCAGTTGTAAAATATATGAGAGCGTGTAAAGAAATTAACATATCATTTATACCATATGAAAAACAGGTGAATAAATTTATTTTTATCTTCTTTTTAATTTTTATTTTATAAAATTCTTGGTTTAAATGGTTCCATCATCATCATCTTTATATTAATTTTATTTTATATGATATAATATCTAACTAAAATCTATACAATAACATAGTCATAAAAACCTTAATTCTCTTTGAAAAAATAACTTTCAGTGTGTCCTGATGAAATGTTTAATGATATTTGCAAATCAATGGCAGCACGTAGAATTAAAACTTTAAAAGAAATCAACATTGCATTTCTTCCATACGAATGTCAGGTGTGTGGTTTGCATTTAACTCCAACAATTGCCGCAAATTTTTTCTCTTTCCTCTTTCTCTCACTCATTTTTTCTGGCTTAATTGCACAGAAAAGTTTTTTGTTTACTATCGCTCATAAATCTGCTAGTATATTTTCATACTAAATCATTTTTTGGAAAAAGAAGTGTATTTTTGATTTGTTTGAATTATCTTGGCATTTAAATTATTTCACTCAATTTGAATTATCTTTTAAACACACTTTGTATAATTCTTATTTCTATATGTAAATCTTTATTTTCACCTAAACAACTCTTAAATTCATAATTCATTACATATTTGAGGTATTTTATTTATCACAATATGCATCATTTTCTCATATTATACACATTCCATTTTGATATTTTGATGATTTCAAGTTTGTTGTTTTGATGTAACTCACTTATATTCTTTAATTATCACATTTTAAGATAATGAAATTTACCATTTGAAATTACTTGAAAAGTGAATGTGTCAAAATGAATCCTGTGAAGGTAGATGATCAGAATTTTTTTCAATTTCTAAAAATGTCTTAATGATGATCATACTATACTATCGAAAAATTCTTTTATTTCACGATAAAAAGAATTCAAAAGAAAATTGAAAGTATTGCATGTTAAAAAAATTGAGTACATATAAATAAAAAATTCAATTACTTATGTGGCACTTGAGTGTAATTTTAATAGAGATTTATGCAACCAAATGGACAATGAATTTGTATCTAATCAGCAAAAATTTTGTGTGTGTGATCATAAATGATTCTGTTTGCTGTAATGAATGTTACTTATAGTTTATATTTTTTTAGAACATAAAAATTTAAAAACTCATGTAAATAAATTTTAAATATTTTTAACAGATGTAAAGACAATGTATAATATATTATACGTATTTATTAAATTTGATTGAAAATTTGAATAAGTTTTTTTCAATTTTTTTTTGTTTTGGATAAATTTTAATTTCTTTTTGTAAAACAACTTTTTACATTTAACGTATTCAAATTATCAAACGATGAAGAAAATCTTATTATACAATGTCTTTATATTCCAAGTTTGGTAATGTAATTTTTATAAATCTAATCTTAATAATTAGATAGCTCGCTATTCTTCCATATACATATTATATATTTCTCTTTTCGTGTGTTTTTCTTCTTCTCTTTTCCACCTTGAATGTTACTTTTTTTATATTAATAACAAAACAAAAAATATGGATTCATTCTTCTTTTTTTCTTCTTCCAATATTTTTGTTGTCAATTTTCTCTTATTTAATTATTTTAAATTTTTTATTTTTTCTCTCCTCATGCTTTTAAAATGTCCATTTTTTGTGCGTCCATGAAAAATGAACATTTGCATTAAATAGGTCTTCTCATTGGATTCACCGGACACATTTCAATGTAGCTATTCGCCAAGCTTGAGGTCCGCTCGAGTTGGCAACATGGAGCGTATCGCCGAACAGGTCGCTACGCTTTGTTCCACTTTGGGCGAGTATCCTTCTATACGTTATCGCAGTGATTGGGAGCGTAATGTTGAATTGGCCCAATTGATACAACAAAAATTGGACGCCTACAAAGCCGATGAACCAACAATGGGTGAAGGACCAGAAAAGGCCAAATCAACATTGTTGATTCTGGATCGTGGCTTTGATTGCGTTTCTCCATTACTGCATGAATTAACGTTACAAGCAATGGCATATGATTTGCTACCAATTTCAAATGATGTCTACAAGTATGAAAATCAAGGCGCAGAGAAGGAAGTCTTATTGGATGAGAATGATGAATTGTGGTGTGAATTGCGTCATCAACATATTGCAGTTGTTTCTCAAAAGGTTACCGCTAATTTGAAGAATTTTACCGAATCTAAGCGCATGTCTTCAACTGATAAAGCATCAATGAGAGATCTCTCGCAAATGATTAAAAAAATGCCGCAGTATCAAAAAGAACTCTCAAAATATGCAACACATTTGCATTTGGCCGAAGATTGTATGAAAGCTTATCAAGTATGTTTATATATTATATGTTTGAAATTTATCATTACATGCAATACTTATTTTTCTTAATGCAGGGTTACATTGATAAATTATGTCGGGTTGAACAAGATTTGGCTATGGGAACAGATGCTGAAGGAGAAAAGATCAAAGATCATATGCGTAATATTGTTCCAATTCTCTTAGATACATCTGTTTCTAATTACGATAAAGTACGCATCATTGCACTTTATGTGATGATTAAAAATGGCATTTCTGAAGAAAATTTTACAAAATTAGCAACACATGCAGGAATTGAACAACGTGAACGTGAAATGATTTTAAATTTAAGCCATTTGGGTATTAATGTAATTTCAGATGTAAGTTTTATTCGTTTCATTAAATGCATTAGAAATTGTTATTATTTTTTTTCTTGAAACTATAGGGAAGTCGTCGAAAGCAATATCAAATTCCTCGTAAAGAAAGAATCACAGAGCAAACGTATCAAATGTCTCGCTGGACACCAGTTATAAAAGATCTCATGGAAGATTGTATTGATGAGAAATTGGATCAAAAACATTTTCCATTCTTGGCAAATCGCTCGGGTCAAACATCTTATAGTGTTCCAACAAGCGCTCGTTATGGTCATTGGCACAAAGATAAATCACAGGCTCCTGTTATCCGAAATGTACCACGTCTTATTGTCTTCATAGTTGGTGGAATGAGTTATTCAGAAATGCGATGTGCATATGAAGTTACAAACGCTTATAAAAATTGGGAAGTAATAATTGGATCTTCACACATTTTAACTCCTGAAGGCTTTTTAAGTGATTTGGGTGCAATTTCAAAGGATGATTAAGTATATTTTAATTAGTAAAAAATAGTTTACTATCCTATATACTATGATAACAACTTTACTTACTTCTTGGCTTATAAATGTGATTTTTCTCAATTTTCTAGAGAAGTAGGTATTTCTTTTTCAAAAGAAAGTGCTTTGTAATGTTTTAACACACTCATTAATACTTTTATGGTTCGTAAAATTTGTTATGATAGTTTTGTTTTCCGTTAATGATTAGAATGTGTGTTATTACATAAATTGATACCAAACGGAGTATTTATTTAAATCATGAACATTTATTTAAAAGTTGAAATGATTTTCATTCAACATTTCCTTACAAAAATTAATATAAACTTACCTATATATTTTTAAAATATTTACTCTTACGATTTGCTTTACAAGAATGTATTTAAAAAGACAAGATGTTTAGTTAAAAATTCAATTTCTATACTATGTCAATGAAGATATAATAATTTAATAAATTTAAATTAATATATTTTCGTACTTTAAGTTAAATTTGAAAATGATTGGCAATACTGTTACATTTAATGTTTTTGAAAGCTATTTGCTAGTTGTTGCCAATCAGTCAATTTCGATTTGAAAAAAAGAAAATGTCATAAATATGACCTAAAAAAAGTTTTGATTAAAGAATAGAATGTTTGACAAAAGCTTCTTTAAAGAAAATGAAAACTTACAATAATCTTAAAGTTATAAATAACTATAGCACATCACATTTCACTCAGAAGATATAATAAAAATTAGGGTTTGAACTTGCATGCATTTTTTACTTGATGTGCGCATATTTTTTGTCAAGTTGACTTACACAAAAATATCTTTTGATCATTCAGATTTTATTTAATTAATTTGAAATCCAGCAAATTTGAATGAAAGTCAATGAATTTTTAATTTACTATGTATTTTAATTGAATTAAATTCAATCTGAATAAATTAAAGACAGTTTTGTGTAAGTCAACTTGACAAAAAATGCGCATATCAAGTAAAATATGCATGCAAGTCCGAACCCTAATAAAAAAATATTAAATTAAAATCAATCACAACAGTATAAATATATCAAAACAATCTTTAAACAGATTCTTCTTTAGGTAGAATATTTCATTAAATAAAAAAATTCAAGAAAGTTTAGATATGCAATTTATAGAAGCTAAACTATCAATTGAAAATTTGATGGGTTTATGAATACATTCATAAAAAATGTATGCTCATTTGTTTCTTGCTATATGAAATCAATTTCAGTTTTTTCGATATCTAAATATAATTTTTTGAAAAAATGAAACACAAGAATATTTTTAGAAAAGATGTAATCTTTTGGAAGAAAAATAAGCATTAAATTTAAGCTTGAAGTCAATTTTAAACTTAGAAAAATTCATCTTAAAAATTCTACCTAATATTAAAGTTATTTATGTAGCTTATGGTATTAGATTGAAATTGAAAATTTACTAAAAAGAATTTTTAACACCAAAACCAAAAAATAAGGATTTCATAAAACGTTCCCACATTTTCCCTATATAATACAAAATCTACTTGAAAGAACTCAGATTATCAACATATATATTCGAAAGAATCACTTGTAAAATTATTAAATATTAATAAAAATTTAAAAATTGCAATAAATATATATACATGCAAAAAGTTCAAAAAAGTTTTTTAATTTGAAGCACCTAAAGTTAATGAAAAAAAATATTTTTAATGAACAAAAAGAAGTTTTTGATTTTTTGAACAAAATATTTTACTTTTATTAATGTATCTTAATTTTTACATTTTGACGATTTACAGATTAAATTGGAAATTCAAAATGCAACTTAAAAAAGTTTCAATGATCTTTATATATATCTTCATATTCTAATTTTATTAATCATAATTCTTCCTGACTGAGAAAATAAAGGGCAAAGTGAATCAAAATAGAATTGGATTGTTATTCAAAAAAAATTATCACATTCAGTATATACAATTAAATTTTGCAGAAAATGTCATTCAAAATGTTCAAATGTATACATGGTTTAACATTTAACTTCACTAAATGTTAAACTGAAATTTAATGCTTTTGTTTTTATATTTCTCAGATTCCATTGTCGAAATTTCACATGCCTGAATATCAACAAATTAGTCCAAATATAACAGTCCTTATGATAACATACATAATTTTTTTCATTCATTGAATGTGTTGAATAAATTATCAGAAAAGTTTAATTATAATTTCCATTATAGTTATAAGGTCGAGAATTTGGAAGTTTTTGATTATTATTGTTGTTCGTTTGTTGTCCAGGTCGGCTGAAAATTCATAATCAAATCATAAATTTTAAAAATAAAAGTTTAGAAGGGTATATTATAAGAAAAAGAAGAAAGAAACATGAACTTCCACAACAAAAAGAGTGGAGTTATTCCGGACCCTTACAGGTGGAGTTAATCCGAGTGGAGTTATTACTGGGCACCAAAATTAAATATATTACTGAAAAGATCGTTAAGAATATTTCATTTTCAATAATTATATATTCCCCTTTATTTCTTTTATCTCAACTTTTACTGTATTTTATATATAGTTTATTTTATCATTATAATTTTTTTTATTTAAAATCGGTTTAAATCATTTTCAAAATAAACAAAAAATTCTATCATAAAAGATCGGAATGTTTCTCAAAAATGATAAAAATTAATCTGAACAATTGGCAATTTTATTGATTTTTAACTTTTCTAATTATAGTTTTTTTTTAATAAATTCATTAAATGATTAAATCTCTATTGCTTTATACTACTACTATTGATGTCCATTTTTTTGCATTCTGCTTTTTATATTGTTGAATAATTTTTGCAGTATAGATTAAGTCATGTTATCTGATATTACTCTTTATAGTATGTATAGTATAAGATTTTTTACTTATAAATTAATGCATGGCTTTATTCAACGAACATTTTCCATGGAGGACTTCTCAAACACTATCGAGTCTGCTTTTTTGCTTGTAAAATTTTGGTCGGCTAGAAATTAGAGTTAAATATTTTTTTGAATTTATATTTAATTTAATTAATATAAACTCGAATAAATTCCCAACTTCATCATGCCCATTTTTCAATCATGTATTTTCAGATGATTTTTAAAGATGTTGAACAAAATTTCATGCGCCAAATTGAATTTTTTATCGATATAATAAATGAATTTCATTTATTAATACTATTTAATGTTTGTAAGACAGTGATCGATCATGCAAATTAATTTTTTTGCCCTGCTATAATTAGCGAACAACACAAAAAAATTATACATTAATAAATGCCTTTTTGTATCTACTAGGAAGTTTCCTAGAAAACGGTTAATTTTTTGTCACTTCATTAAACACAAAATTCTCGACTTCTATTTGCTCAATTGATAAACGGTGAACGATATGTTATTTCTAATCGCATTAAGCAGTTTTTAAGATATATTCGGTTTTAAATTTTCATCTTTAGATATTTTTAAATTCACTCAAAATTTCATAAAAATGGATTTTTTCACATCAAGATTTTAGTAGCGATTTTCTCAAAAGTTTTCCATTGGTGGAAAAATCGCTTGTGCACTGTAAATGAAGTATCTTTTGTGCACTTTTAAGAACCGTAATCAGAATTCAAATATCTTTATAAATAAAAAGATATAAGCATTTAAAAAAGAAGAACTAAAAATGGCGACTTTTACTAAATCGCTCATATCTCAGCAAATACTCAACCAATTGAAAAGATTTATACATCATTCAATCTGTCTCAAAACAGACTACAAAACAACATATAGTAAGTGACATTTCTTATTTCTATCATTTTTCATACAAATTTTCAAAATTTCATTGTTTACAAAATGAAAATTGTAAACAATCGACATTTTGTCAATTTTCTTTCGCTCAAATCTCTTTAATATCAAAGTCCCTGACTTTTACCCTGTCCCAGTTAACAATTTTACATTACATTTAAACGATTAAAACACTGAGCTTGTGTGCAAAGATTGTGTTAAAGAGATTTGAGCGAAAGAAAATTGACAAAATGTCGATTGTTTACAATTTTCATTTTGTAAACAATGAAATTTTGAAAAATTTGTATGAAAATGATAGAAATAAGAAATGTCACTTACTATAGTTGTTTTGTAGTCTGTTTTGAGACAGATTGAATGATGTATAAATTCTTTCAATTGGTTGAGTATTTGCTGAGATATGAGCGATTTAGTAAAAGTCGCCATTTTTAGTTCTTCTTTTTTAAATGCTTATATCTTTTTATTTATAAAAGATATTTGAATTCTGATTACGGTTCTTAAAAGTGCACAAAAGATACTTCATTTACAGTGCACAAGCGATTTTTCACCAATGGAAAACTTTTGAGAAAATCGCTACTAAAATCTTGATGTGAAAAAATCCATTTTTTATGAAAATTTTGAGTGAATTAAAAAATATCTAAAGATGAAAATTTAAAACCGAATATATCTTAAAAACTGCTTAATGCGATTAGAAATAACATATCGTTCACCGTTTATCAATTGAGCAAATAGAAGTCGAGAATTTTGTGTTTTAAGTGACAAAAAATTAACCGTTTTCTAGGAAACTTCCTAGTACAAATATCTGGTTAGTTTACTTTATGATCATTTTTGGTACTTTTCAATAAAATTTCCATTTTCTCTCATAATTATGTGTATATTAAAATAAATATATTCTTCCCTTTTCTTTATGATCTATTAGGGGATAATAACCATCTCTCAAAATCTTTAAATTTATAACTCTAGACATGAGTGATATATCATCATTAATTATATCTATATGTTTTAAAAATTTTCACAACTTATATTGTTTTTGAGATTTAAAATCACTGTTTTTAATCAATGATTGATTAGTTAGTTATTTCCAGTTATTTATTTTTCTCTTTAAAAAACTTAATTCAAGAAGATTTTTATAAATTTCTTTACATTATTTTTGAAGTAAGTTTTTATTTGAAAGAGAGAGAGAGAGAGATGATGTATTGATAGAGTATTCAAATTACAACAGTAATATAATTTTTCAAATAAAATACTTTAAGGATAGATATTCTTTATTTTAATTAACAAAAATGCTTGTTCAACTAAAATTCATTACGAAAAATCAGTAATTTTTATTTTCATTATAGAGAATGGTGTAATTTTTTATTCTTACGAACATTGAGATGTTATAAAGGGAAAAGCACGCATATAACTATACAAACTCCAAAGAATTTTTTTCATTCAACATTCAAGTGCAATTTTGATTATTTTCTTATGAGCTATAAATCAATAAGAATTTATACATAGATGTACTTATGAGACTCAAAAATCTAGAAGGGAACTTATTTCATTGATCTCTAATAAATGTAGTTATTATGTATATTTTTCAAGTAAGTAGATAAAGAAGAACTTTTACAATCATTACTTAAATATAAATAACAAGGCTTCTATAGTAATAGCTACTTACTCAATGAAATGCTTTCCACTTTATTTATTTTATATATATATAATCATATTGTAATGTATAAGGATGATTATATCCGAAATATACGATTTTTTCAATACTTTTTTAATGATTTCGAATAAATCATATTCAGCAACAACGCATTACCACGATAAATATTTAGACATTTATGAATTATAGTTCGCACAAGTGTATTTGATGTATGAGGATTAAAGTAATTTTTACTACAGCAACAATTCATCTTTATTGCTAAATGTTTTGTCCCTATCTCTGTTCCTTTTATAGATAATATAATTTTCGATATTTTATTACTATTTCTTGAAGCGCCATTCGATTTTTATGCAATTATTAGCAGTTGTTAAACGTTCTTTTATAATGAAAATTTATATATTTATATTTTTTATGGATAGTAAATGGAATAAAAGAAAGGAACTAAAATGATTTTGTGCGTAAAGTAAAAGAAAAAAAAATATTTACCCATATTTTCCAATTAAAGGAAAAGCCGGGTTAATTGACATTTAATTTTAATACAGTAAAATTTAACAATTGATTATTTCATCAATATGAAGGATAATAGATAGTGAAATAAATCATAAATAAGACAGGTTAGTAGTTGTGAAAATGTTTGTTTTTTTGTGTAGTTAAGACAAAGCATCAACAAGTTAATTTAAAACATCGAGATATGTTTAAGATGCTGTATCTACTATATGTATAATGTTAATCTATATGAAAAGGGATATTTTCGTTGAAAGTGTGCTTCATTATTAACCATTTGTAGGTATAATCATGATTCGGATAGAGAGCATTTACACATATAGAAAGAAAAGAATAGTTGTTTCAATGCTATTAATTTAATTTACTTGGATTTATTGGAGAACATATTTGATAATTCGTTCATTGCTGCTTTGGTAACGGCCTGGCCAATTTGTTGATTGACTTGTTGACGCATTTGCTGAGGCATCATATTATATGCACTGACTGCTGCTTGAGTACCACCGCCCGGTCGACTATAGTAATTATTTTTAATTATCAATCAGATTTAGATATAATCCTTTTATCTTGGCAATTCAAAATTTATGGTAGTATTTTTAGATATTAACAAAAGAACGACTTTAACTAAGCAATTTTTAAATCAATAAAACATTTCATCTTTTCATTTTTAAATTTGTTTAATTATGCATTTTTTGATCATTCAATTTTGTTCTTTGTAAGTTTAGGGAAAATAAAAAAAATTTTTTTGTAATTGATTTCTCGTTGTTAGAGAAAACTCTTTACATACACATACACCTTTTGACTCGTTCTTGTCATCTTTATATATCTATATTTATAGTTGGTATATAATTTTCCACACAACATCATCATATTCATCTCTTATCCCTGCCTTTTTATATTTTTTTGAATGAATTTCGTGTTATTTATATATTTAGATAAAGATAAAGTTTTATTCAATTTGGTTTTTAGTGTTTGATGCCATAGAAATAATTCTGTTAGTAATATAATGTAATCTATTTTAAATGTCTTTTCATTATATCATGCGCTCTTCTTGTATAACAATAATATGAAAGGTTGTAACGAGAGTAATGAAAAATTGTATTTTTAACGACGTCTATTAGGGAAGAAAGAAGATTAAAATAGAAAATAATTAGAATTGAGGATATATCAACATAGCGAAGCTTCTTCCGAGCCAATAAAAGGCGTGAAAGAAGCAAATATTGGAAATATTATAATCTGAATAAGACAAGAAGTTATGCTAATTAAGCACATTTTGAAGAAAAATCACGTTTTATCAGAGGAAGTAATTAAACAAATTTAAGGCAATTTTAAAATATTTGTTTCTTTTTTGAATTTAATAATTTTTAAAAATTTAAATACCTTATCATTTTAAATTCAAGTCAATAACTTTATTTAGAAATTTATTAGTATTTGTGTTTTAGTTTAAAAATTAGAAACAAATATTTTGAATATCCCTTTTTTAATCATCTACCATTTAATTAGGGTTAATCATTACAATGAGATTATTTCAGTTAAGTCGTTATTATTTTTAAGATTTATGAATAATTAGGATATAAAATTAAAAACTTACGAAGGAATGAGTGGTGCAGGTAATGCTTGTCCAGCAGGTCGACCACCGGGAACAGGAGGAGCTTGTCCACCACCACCTTAAAAAATTAATTAATTAATTATTTAAAATTCTTCTTTAAAATTTAAATTTTACCTGGTCGATTTGGAATTGCTGGTGCTGGACGATTTCCTGCAACGGGTGGTGGCGGTCCACGATTAACTGAACCGAGTGATCCCTTTAAAATGAAACGAAATTTAAAAAAAGTATTTGCAATTTTATATTCATATTTACCTGTTGCACTGGTGCATTCTTTCTTGGTCCACCTGGACTCGGAGGCGAAAGTCTTGGATTATCACCTGTAGGCAACCAATCATTTTTAACCGGTGCTGGTAGTGGAGTAGAGAATGTAGCCATAGTTACATCACCTAATTGAACAATTAGAAATCGTGAATGTTTTTCTTACTTATTTAATCATAAAATTTTTCATAAGCATACCAATGATCCTCAAAGCTTCTTTGCATGCATGATACATTTTGAGCATTTCTTCACGTTTTAATGCTTCTTCTGCACTCTCCTCCATCATTTGTGACTAAAAAATATTTCACACATTTTTAATTAAATTTTTTCAAGTTTATTTAAATAAATCTTACTTGATCACCACTTGCATACAAATGAGCCAATAATTCTCCATTGATAAAATCTTTGGTGTTATTGACAACTAAATACATGATTGCTTTAGGTACCATATCTCGTGTAGTTTTTGTAACAATTCTCATGTATGAGTCAACCAAATTTCTAATTGTCTCCACTTGACGTTCTAATTGCGGATCAAGCGAACTTGTTTGCCGTTCACCCGATTCCTGAAAGAAATTAATGATTATTTCATTTAAAAACTTCTTTTAATTATTAAATTAAAACTTGAATTTTCTAAGGAAATAGGAAGAAATTTTTAACTATTTGATTAAGTTATTAAATTAATTTATCAAAATACAAAGTTCACAACAAAATCAATAAAGCACTATAAAATGTTTGTCATTTTCATTTAGTTTTGTAGTGAATAAAAAAATCAAATTAGATTTGGGAATGAAAAATTTCTTGAAAAACATGCCAAAATCTTTTTTGATAAAACGTACGAATTCATAGTTTTTAATTGTTTAAAAAGCAAGCAAAAATAAGAAAAAAATATGTACGATGAAGTAAAAATCGAAAATATGAATCAATTATAATTTAGTTTGAAAAAGTGCTTAACATGGAATAGTGCATAAAATACTAATGATAAGCTAATACAGTAAAAAACTTTACAAATGAGTATTTAAATATGATCAAAAGAATTGAAAAGGCAAACCAAAGTAATAATTGTCTTATCTTATTCATACATTTGAACCAACCTCGCCTCCTTCTCTCTGTTTATATAAAATATTTTTTCAATTTTTTAAGATAAAAATTTTTGATTCGAGAAGAGAAAAAAACAAGAAAGAAGTGTTAGAAAAGTGTTTTCGATCTGAAATGTTTGCGAAGATATTTATGTTTTTTATAGCTTTTGTATTAACTTACATCTTCACCATTCGAAGCAGTATCTTTTTCAGGATAAACACCTGCACGAAGGAAGGAAGCTTTCCACGAATCAACTTCATCTGTACTTTCGCATGATAACTCGAGTGTTTTTAAATCCTATATTAATGATAAAGAGATTTAATAATTTGTAACTTTTTTCTTTTCAATACTTACTTTATAAATATTTCGTCCTTCTGGATTGAATAATGCAAATGTATGACGACGTGACATAAAACCTTGCTCGATATCACGCAATTTGAGCCCATCAAGAGGTAACATAAACTTCTTTTCTTTTTCATCTTCATCTTTATACCAAGAGATGCTTTCAGATGTTAAAACAAACCAATAAGGTCGTGAACTTCCTATATATTTGATGAAATAAAGTTTTAAAGATTTGGTTTAGTTTTAAAAGTTTGTAATATATTTTAAATAGTTCATTAATAAAAGTGAGTATGAAACATTGATGAATGAGAGAAAAACGTCAATCACCGGAGGATTATATTGATGATGTGAAAGAAGGGAGAGACAATGATTGAAAGCAACATGGAACAGGACAGTAAAGCCATTTACGGAAAATTTTCATTCGAACTGCAGATAAATTAAATACACACCAATAATAATCATCAGAAGAAACTTCTTGATTTCTTGAAATTTCCCAATTTTTTTATATTTACAAGTAGATTGGAGAGCGTACAACGCATGAATGTTTTAAAGATTTTTGGCAGCAGTGAAATAATTTTTATGATGGGTATAAACGATAAACAAAAAATATAATCAATTTTAAATAAAAGAAAATAATAATATGTATAAAAGAAAAAGAAATATGCTGATTCTTATTTAATAAAAAAAAATTCTCACCTTTCATTAATCCAAGATTTTGAATACACATATGCCCTTTACGAATAACCTGATTTCCCAAGCTTCGAGTTCCTGTCTTTGCAGCATTTTCTGTCTTGTTTTGAGCATTAGCAAAACCAATGAAATCTTCATGATTTGTATTCATATATGCCAATTCATAGTCAATCATCAGAATAAGTTGTTCCTTACATTTTTGCTCACACTGTCTAATATGTGTCGTAATGATTCTTTCTGTTTCTTCTCGTAATCTTGGATAACGATTCATCTTTTCAGCGCAATTTCTAACAACATTTGATAGCTCAACAACTACCAAGTCAACACATTTTAAAACTGGCTCCTTGAGCTGTGCAATTTGACGTTTAGTTATAGCTTCAAAAGCCATATCAGGTGTAAAGAGACCAACTCGAATACCATGAATATTACGAATGGCAAATGAAATTTCGCGACGTAGTTCTTTTTCGTCGCAAGCCATTTTAACAATTTCAAAACGTAATCTAAAAAAAGTAAAAGAAATGAATTAAAAGTAAAATTATGAATTTAAAATATTTACCTTTCGTGGAAAATGCGATTAATTTTAGCACCGCCTGATAATTCGTTGGTGTTGACTAATGCGGAACCAGAACCTTCAATTGTTCTCTCAAAATCTGATTGCAATTGTTGAATCATTCTAAAAGTAAAAAAAAATTTTGATTGGTAATTGTTTTGAGAAATTCATTCTCATTTTTGATTTACTGTAACATAGCTTTGGTTTTAATACTGGGATCATCTGGTCTGAAATGCTTGAATTGTTCAACTTCTTTTTCAAGCGTAAGCATTTGCTTTTGCATTTTGTCACGCAATGCCGGAAGTGTATCTCGAATGTGATTTGTCAATTGTTGATTAAGAGTCTTTTGTAAGTAGGGTGTTCCCATTTTGTCGGCCATATGTCGGTATGCTGGATGACTTAAGAAAAATTTCTTTTCTGCTTGCATTGCCAACACAATATCTTTTTTTCCTTCAATGTCTTTTTGCGAACGATTTACAACGCCAATATACCCTCTTCGTAATGGTAATAAGCGATTTTCCAAAACATCTCGAGCATCTGTACCTTCATCCATCAAATCCAATTTTGTAATGACACCGATCGTACGAATTCCTTGTGGATCAACCTCTTTTGCTAATTTAAGAGCATCCGAGTTAGCTAAATCAGTGTTAGCAGGTGTAACAGCTAAAATCAAACATGTTTCTTTTTTGATAAACTGTAAAATCATTGCTCTGATTTGTTGTTCAATATCAGCAGGCTGATCTCCGATTGGAACCTTTGTTAGACCAGGCAAATCAATAAGTGTCAAATTGAGTACTAAAATAAAATTTGTATATAAATTTTCTTTAATGTTATAGGAAAAATTTTATCATCTTACCATGTGGAGAGTACACTCGCAAGTTAATTGGTATATTTGAAATACCCTTATTACTTCCTGTAACACGATCTGTCTCATCTTCAATTTCTTTCCGCACCTCATCAAAATTAATGAATTTCTTGCCTTTACAATGCAAGAATTCACCATACTCAGTTGGACCATTTATAAGTTGTAAAATCAATGGTCGACGTGTAACAATTCCAGATCCTCGAGGAAGAAAATCCCTTTAAGTTAAAAAAAAATAGAAAATAAATGTAATGATTTTAAAAAATGGTAATCGAAAGGAACAGGTTTGCTATTTTGCTTCTTTCTGCCATCATTAAAAGAATGTCAAGGTCATGGATAATAATTCCCATTTTCTTCTATTTTATATACATTTTTCGCATCATCTTTATACTTATATACTTAGAAATGCGAGTTTTATTAAGATGGGTTAGTGTAGATATTAAAATAGGGTAAAAATAAAAAAAAAACCAAAATATTGTCTTAAATAATCGAGATGATGGTGATAAGCTAGAGTTTCATTTAACGGTTTATGATTTTCATTTACTCAACTTTTACTATTTCGTATTTATGTAATGTTTTCATTATTTATTTTATAAAAAGTTTATGCACGTGGTAGAAATTTTCACTTGTTTCAAAAGAAAATTTTTTTTATGTATGATAGCCAAACAGTTTGGTAAATAAACAAATGAATTATTGCAATTTATCTATAGAGAACAACAAGTGGATTCCACTTTTTCAAATAATTTATAAGTTTGACGTTTTAAAATTTATTTTTATGGCGTATTTAGGCAACTTAAGTGGTTTAAAATTTATAATTTTTCATAATAATGAGTTAAATCACACTATAGTGTACTTAATCAATGAGTTTAAAACATCTAAAAATTTATATGATAAAGCGCATGAGCACCAGCATTTTTCTTCATTGATTTCTCACTCTACTATGATTATATGCTTCTGTAAGAAATTTTTTGCATTAATTCAAAAAATGATGTAATCAACCACAAGAAGCTGATAGAAGTTTCCATCATAGCAATGACATCATTATTCTTTTTACTAAACTTTACGATTTGAGTATTGTACAATACAAAACATTGACTATGTTTTGTTTTAAAAAAAACTTATACTATAACAATCTCGAGATATTGTAATTAGAGTTAAATTTAGTGATTCATTTAAGTTGTATCAGACTTAAAGCTAATTGAATGAAAACGAAGTAAATGATGTCAATTAAATTTAAATTTATTCTCTCTTCCAAATGATTTTGTTTTTTTTCTCTCGTAGAACTATAAATAATTTTAATCATGTCGATAAAAAACATATATAGTACAATTTCTTCAAATAAATCATTTTATCTAATGCTTCTTTTTTATTTGGGTTAATGATCGATAAAGAATTTTTTGACAAAATAAATTGTATACACGTGCAGTAATTTCATTTATTTTAGAAGATTCATTAATTATATGAACAATTAGTGCCCTAATCTAATCAAATAATAAAGAGGAAAAACTTGATTCAACACCACTGCAGGCAAAAAAGTTTAGTTTTTATTTGTAATGAATCATCACATCCATGTGTGTATTAATTTTGTCTTATCGTTACTTATGAGCTTTTTTCAATTTTTTTAAACTAAAAATTACTTAAGATTATATGTTAAATAAGTGTACTTCTAAGCATTATAAAATTATTCGAATAATTCATAATTGAATAAAACTACTGCCAATTAAATTTTGTTATTATCAGTGCACTGATTTTTTGATGGGCGTAGAGTTCTATGTATAATATACCATATTATAATCACATTATTTAAATTTCATAAATTTATGACAAAAATTTAAGTTTTATTTTTTGAATCCTTTTGTCCTTGAGAAAACATTGCTGGTTTTTAATGCTGGATCATTTTTCTTGATTGTATCGTTTTTTTTCTTTCCTCTACATACAAACACATTTAAGCACCATCATCATCGATTTTTTTTTCTATAGTATTCAATTTGCAGATTTTTTTCACAAATTTCATTCACTTTTTAATCAACTGTATTTGAATTGTTTAGCAAATTTTACTTACTTTCCTACAAAGTTTTCTAATACCGATGATTTGCCTGCCGATTGACCACCAACAACAGCGATTTGTGGCAAATCTATTTGCATATGAACTCCTAAACTAGTGAATGCATCTTGAAGTTTGTTAATTATTGGAATCAGAGATTCCATTCCCAAATTCCCGGCCATTGTGGTCGAGATAATTGTCAAACACTATCTTCACAAAACAAATAGGGACTTGAACAGGATTTTTTTAAAAATTTTCTTCACTCTCACAAATCTTTCTTAAAATCAATATTTTTTTCTTCCGAGCAACTGAAAAATGAGCAACTGCACAGCTTTTAGAACAAAATTTTTTTGAATTTCATAGCGTTCAGCTGAACGGACTTATTTCTTAAAAATTCTTCTCTAAAATGAAAAAACCACTTGTAAAAGATGTTTAAAAATACAATACGTTTTATGCATTTCTTCTATTAAAAAGGAAATTTATTAAAAAATTTTGAATCATTTACAACTTATTAAGCAAACTTATTTTGAATTGTTTAATTATACTTTATTATTAACTTTTAAGTGTAAAGTCATACTTCTAAATGGTATATAAAAATGAAGAAATACAGATATTTATAAAAAATAAGGAGTTACCCTTTGAGGCGGAACAACACGTTCAGAATCAGGAACAGCATTAAAAATTTTGCAACTCTTCTGTTTGCTAGTATCAAATGATAATATCGAAGCCACATTTCCACAACGATAACAATAATTCGGGGCGCTCCATACTGTAACAAGTTTGTCATTGAACATATATTTTATTCCTTCATGAACAAGCTGATGTGCTCTGCATATGAGTTCTAATCTATTTCTTTCCATAAAGTCTTTAGTGACAAGGCTTCCAAATAACCATCCTGCTCCACGAGGTGATTCGGCCCATGTATCTGAATGATAAATTTTATTCAATTAAATTTTAAATAAATTTCATGTTTTAATATTCACCTAAATCTTCTGGATCACTCCAAACAAGATCACAAAACGCTCCTTTATGAGGAATTTCAACATTTCTATTAATCGTTCGTATTTGATCGAGTGTTTTTATATCTGGACTTAAACCTCCGTGAACACAAAGAATCGATTCATCAATAATTGCAGCTATAGTAAGTAGATCAAAGACTCGACAACAATATTTCCAAGCATTTACATTCCCATATTTTGTTAGACATTCATCATAAAATCCGTAAACTTTTGTAATTTGTCTTGATTCGTGATTTCCTCGCAGTAAAGTAATTTGATTAGGATATCTCGCTTTAAGAGTTAGCAATCGAGTAAATGTTTCTAAACTATAATAGCCACGGTCAACAAAATCTCCCACTAGAATTAATATTAATTTAATAAAATATTAATTGATAAATTGTTAAAAAAACAAATTTTACTTACTGAAAATATAATTTGTATCAGGAACTTGTCCACCACATCTGAACAATTCTTCTAAATCATAAAATTGTCCATGAATGTCTCCTGAAACGGTCACTGGTAAATCCACTAAAATAATGAAAAGCAGATATGAATACAGAATATTATGTGATTTGATCTATTTCATTTTTCAAGTACCTGGATGAACATTTGATTCTTCAACCAAATAGTCACAAACAATGTCACAGAGCTTTTTCAAGTCATTTTCCGGTAAATATTTACATTCTTTTGCTATTTCAATCCATTTGTCAAGATCTGCCATGTCAAATAATAAAAAATACACTAAAATATCTAATTCTTTTGTCAAGTAAGAAAAAAATTTTCTTTTAAAAAACAAAATTCTTACTTAGCAATTTTTTATTTGCTCACTTTTAAAATAAAAAAAAACTGTTTTATGTATTGAACGTTTTTGAAATAACAATGCAATGTAATTTTTGCTTTAATTTCTAAATAAATTTATTAAAAAAAGAGAGAATATACATAAATAAGCTCTCTTCGATGATGCTTCAAAATTATTTATTAAATTTTTTTTGTTGTCTTAAACGATAAATGTCATTGACTGGTGGATTAGCAGTATTTGTTGTTTCGTCATCAGAGTCTTCACCACCTCCTGGCAAAATTCTCCTTCTTTTGATTCCTTCATATTGATGACTTTCATCAACAATCCAATGAACAGATTTTGCAAGGTCAAACAATTTTGTATCCAAGCCATTTTCAGATGGAACAGGTGCTAATAAGAAAAAAGATTATTTATGATTAAATGAAATAAAACATATAATAAAATCTAGTTTACTTACCATCAATTTTGATTCGGTTAAATACATCAATCAGCTTATCAACTGATACAAATGGTCCTCTAAAGCAAATTGGTGGCGGCAAAGTTGCACAGAGAGCCGCAAGAGCTTGAAATTGAATGATAAGATAATTCAATTAAAATAATAGATAATTATAAAACTTTTACAAATTTGTAAAAAAATTGTTACTATTTTAAATGTACGAAATGTCTTTTTTTAAAAATTTTAAAAATTTATTTTAAAAAAAGAAGTATATTTACCTATTGGTTGCGGAAAAGTGCCTCCACTACCCATTGGATGTTCACCAGGATATGCATTTGACTTGGGCTTAAATGGAATCATCTGAGAAAAATCAGGACGAGGAAGAACTTTTTGAGATTCTTCTTCTTCTTGATTCTGTTGGACTACTTTTTGTCCTCCACTACTGATGGATGATATTTCGTAATAACCAACTGATTTCAGTTCAGCTTGACTACAAGGATAAAGATCCAAAAACTTGTAACGATCAATCAATTGTGCAGTTTCCTTTCCTTCGTATTCTTTTAAATTTTCTAGAACTGCACTGCGACGCCGTTCTACTTTCACGATTGATGACAAATCGCCAATGTTTGATTCAAATTCTAAAAATTTATTCCAAATCTGCACAGAAAGCTGATTAGTTAAACCTCCAGAAGATAAAACTCTTTCAAAGAGAACTCTTGTGTTATTATCTTCATTTAAATGAGATAAATAGTCAATATAACACATAACATATTCAGGACTTCCTCCAAATCGTTTCAAGCCTAACTCGAAAATACGAAATGCAATATCTTTATCTTTGCTGCAATAATATTCCATTAATGCAGCAGCTACGAAAACATGATATCGGGAACGAACATCTTCTCTTGCGCGTTTGAATATGGCACGAGCAGATTTAATTCCTTCTGCTCTTCTTGTAAACTTCATATATTGAACATAGACCTTGAAATAGTTATTAAAAAATATTTAAAATTTTAGTTCCTTATAAAAAATGAAACTTTCGTACCAAAGTCGGATCGATATCGGGTATAGCAAGAAATTTGTTGTACATTTGATGGACTTTTTCATATTTTAATCTTCCTTCTTCGAAATCAGTATATGTAAAGTAAAGTAATGTATTTCTACTCATCACACCGTTGATTGCTCTCTCAAGTATATTTGCTACTTCATCATAAAATATTTTGGCTGCATTTACATCCTATATTCGATTTAAGAGATATTTTTTTAACGATACATTTCTTAAATTCATACTTATTTTAGTTTAAGTTATAATGTGAATAAGTAAATTAATGTTAAGAATAAAACACATTTGATGAAGATTTTTGAAAATTTCAATGATTTGATACTTTTAAATAAAATTTCATCAAAAATTTCATAAAGCTTCATAACAAATATAATGAAATGAGAAAAGACAACAAATTTTAGGCTTGAGTTTGCAACGGTTATCATCTTTTTCTAGATGAATTTATTGCATACTTTTAATTTTTTTTCTTGATTTATCACAATCAACTTTTGTTTCACTTTATCACAGAAACGGATCATATATCACCCACTGCGTCAGAAATTATTATATGCTGCAAAATAAAAGGTTTATATTTATACATACTGCTTTCTCTGTTAAATGTTTAGCTGTACTGTCCAAATATTGAGCGGCCATTATCCAGAAACTATAATGTTAATGTTATAATTATAAAAAAAAATTTAAATATATAGAAAACAACTTACGATGGATGATGACACATTACAAGTAGACATTGTTCAGTTGCAAACATTACTCGTCTTGATACGAGAGCTGTATCTTCACTTCTTAAAGGATTTGATTTTTCAAAATTAATGAATTTTCTCCATAATTCAGCCTTTTAAAATTTACAAAAAATATTAAATATGCAATTTATTATAATGTAAAACGTACTTGTTTAAATTCTTCTTTAGTTAAAGTAGGTTGAACGGCTGGTAAGTTTTTGTTCAAACCTTTTGTAATATGCTCAAGTTCTTTTGCTACACGACGTGCATTCATGTAATCACGAGATCGTTCCAAACTCATCTTTTCCGAAATAACTGGATTAATTTTGTGCTCAAACTACAAAAAAAATTTTTTAATATTTTACTTTCTATTATAATTTCTATTTTACCTGTATATACTCCTTCCAAAGAACTTCGATTCCGATTATTGGCGTAAGAACCGCTTTTTGATAAACCCTTCGAATAGCAGTAATTTGTTGATTTTCCGCAAAACTACCAATAGGTTCAAAACTTTTTAGAAATACAATATAGTCCGACCAAATTGAATATGAATGAAGATCCATTCCAATTTTTTCAAGTGCAAAATCGTATGCTTGTGCCAGTTTCTCTCTAAAAATATAATAATAAGAAATCTTCAATTAATGAAAATTATAACATACTTATGAGTACTCAATCCAGCCTTGTTTTCTTTTACATATGTCAAATATAGCTTCCAAAGATCAATGTTCAAAATTTTTACTAAGCATCTTTGAAAAAGTTTTTCTACTCTCTCAAAATTACGAGCTTTCATTTCCTGCTCAATATAAATCTTCCAATAACGTGCAGTTGTGGGAAATACAGAAACAAGAGATTCATAAAGCGATCTAACTTCATTGCAGTTTCTCGATTGTGCTTCTCTCAATAAAATTGACCAAGATTCTATATCGTATGGACGTAATTCAACGGTTTGTTGAGCTCTAACTAGACGTTCATGTCCCCATTCCTAAAATTATCAATGATTTTTAAAATAATTTTTACTTTTGAAAGATTAAATGTTCACTTACAATATCAATTTTTATCAAGCTACTTTCTGTAGACATTTTGCCGATTCAAAATTTACACACTAAAAATAAATGCTTTCAACAAAAAACAAGTGCTGCTTTTACCACACTTTATCTTTCTGAATTTTTTTAATATTCAATCTTTTTTATAGATAGAAATTATTAGTTTTTTTTAAATAAAATAAAATGTCGTGTTAGAAAAATTTGCAAAACAGTTTTAAATTTTGTTTCGTATTTAAGTTTTCATTTAATGATTAATTTCCACAATTTACTTATTTATTCAAATTTTTCTTATATTCTCTTACATTAAATTTATTTCTTTTTAGGTAATTTTTTTAAAAATAATGCTTGACTTATTTTATTTTTAAAAAAGAGCAACTGTTGCCCAGCTTTAAGCAATCTTTAACTGTGGCGAAAAATTCTTTTTTTGAAAAATCGATTTTTCATCTTATCTTGTGGATTCTTTTTTTAAAGAAATTTGAATCGATATTTAAGCATATTTATCATAGTTTTCTTGGTGCATTTAGTGTTAATTGAGTGAATATTATCTGTTGAATTAAAACTCAATAAGTTTGATTATTAAAATTATCATCTATAGTCATTTTGACACAAACGAGATAAAAAAGAAGTAAACAGAAACTGATTTATTTTATTATTAAAAGACAAAAGTTATGGTGAGTGATATTAGTGCAGTTCTTTCTATAGGTTTTTATCATTTTATATATAACATATGATAATAATTTACAAAGAAATTATATAAAAATAGATTTTTTGTTCCTCTTTTGACATAAAGCCTTCTACTTACTCATTTATACGTAATTGACAGAGAAAAAAATAGATTCATATTTCACTATATTGTTTTTTTGTTTTTCGTTATATTCTAGGATAAAGTTATTGGACTATTATCTAAAGCAAATCCAAATCAAGCCAATCAACCTGATGACGGAACGCCATGGTATTTAAAATATGGAGCTAAAGCACTTGGGATCATCGGAGCATTCTGTACGTGGCATAAAAATAAGATAAAATTTATACATTTTACTTTTTTTATCCGTTAATACTTAATTGGCTTCATGATCATATTAATACCTAATTTTTATACTATCTATAATTCTTTCTCCCTTATTATTCATTCATTCTAGTTTGCGTTCTCTTCGGCTTGTTTGGTCTACTGACGCTTAGTATGTTTTGCTTAATATCAACTATCATACAAATTCTAGTTGGTCTCGTTGTAATTGCTGTTGAGGCTCCTTTCTGTTGTATGTTCATCGATCATGTACAAACAATAGCCACTAAAATAGATGAACGACCACATTGGAATCGAGCGGCAGTGTATTGCATGTAACTACTTTTATTGTTTTATATTTAACTTTAAAAGTTATAATTATTTCATCTTTTTTTAGACTGGCTATTTTTCCAGTAGTTTTATGTCCTGAATTGGGAAGCATCTTTCCCTGCGCACTCGTTTTTGGTTGCGGAGTACTCTATGGGATGATGGCTCTTGGCAAAAAGTAAGTAGCAACTTACAATTTCAATAGATTGTCATCAATATATTGATTTTCAATAATTTCTCCAACGAAACATGTTTTGTTTTACATATATTTTCATTATTTGTTGTGTCTTAACATGAAATTGTTTTTTGATTCATAAATCGTGTGTGTGTGATGACAATTTTTTTTGTCTTTTTCTCTTTCCCATTATTTTTTTTATCAATGCTAACAATTGTTCTATAAAAACATTAAATTATAATGTATAAATTGAAAAAAGGGGTACTCGTGAAGACATGGCTGCAGTAGCATCTCCAACATCGCAGATGCCAACTAACGATCAGCATAATATATTGATTGAGGATCCAGACGTTTGGAGATCTTAAATGTGTTCAAATACATGATACAATACAATAAAATAATACAATGAAAACATCTTTACATATAAAAATATCCTCAAAAAAGATTAAAAAAACTTAACGTTCATAGTAATCCTCAGTTTTCCTTCATATTCTTCACATCACTTATCATTAAGAAAAAGACTAAAATACTCATGGTAAAGCAGTAAGCCATTAATATATAGTATTCAACATGATAATCAAAGGCAAATATCTATTTTCACAATTATTAAAAAGTAGATTTTTCAAATGACTTGTTGAATTTCTGTTTTTCACATTATTTTTAATGTTATTTTATGTAGCTTTGATTATTGATTGCACGATTTTTTTCGCTTATTAGAGTTGAACATATTTTCAGATGAAAGTATTAAGACACTAATTTATGTTTTTTTTTCTAATCATTTAGAGCATCTCTCGATGAAATGAGAGTGGCAGCAACACAACAACAGCAACAGCAAACTGGTGGCAAATCGGCACCTGGAGTTAACTTAGTCAGTAATGCTCAGCCAATCGCTCATTCGGCACCTCCATTTGTAAATACAGTGTAAACTGTTATAAATGAGAGTGATTTAATTAAATTTTTATTATTATTGCTATTTTTTGGCAAACTAAAAACATTCTGATTTTTGTAAAGAACTGTGAGTTGATCAATTATTGCGGAAACTCCGCTAGGAATATTTATTTAGTCCATTCGTTTTTAGAGGAGTTTTTATTATTATTCAATTTAGAAATAATTATTGCTTTCAACAAATAAGGAAATTTTTCAAATATGATACCTATGCCAATTTTTTTGCAAAATTTGCAGTTTTCTTTCTTTATTCGCACTACAAAAAAATGCGTATTGAAAAATTTAAAAACAATGTAGGTATAAAAGAATAACTTTTAATTAAGATTGCAAGATATAACGTAATGTTAAATAAAAAAAATACAACACTTTAAAGACTTCAAAATATGAAATTTTTGAAGAGTGTTGAAGCACTCATCAAAAAAAAATCAACATTATAGATTTCATTGACATTTTAATTGTGTATTATAATAAAATGTGTATTTGAAAAGCTAAAATTGTTCAGCATAGGGTCATCTATTTAAAAGACGAGTCATAGAAAAAAGGATAAATTATTAATTTCTTCAAAAAACTTTTTTTTATTTTACAGTTAAATATAAGACTATATTTAATTGGCTATAACAGATGAATAAATAAAAAAAAAAATTAATATGCATCCCTATATATTCAAATGAAGATTTTTTTATTTTACAAAAAAACATTAAACAAATAGACCTATCTAAAGCTTAATATATTGATATGAATAGTAGAAATGATAAAAATACGTTCACTCATAAACATCTATACTATCTAGTTTTGAAAGAGTTGAAAATATGAAATATATCATACATAACAAGTAATCAAATTATAAATAGAAAATAAAACAAAAGTATCCAGATTGACCATTTTATCAAAGAAATAATGCATAAAGCTATTAAACAAAGAGTAAAACATTGTTGAAAATATTTACATAATTATGCAATAAATGAAATAAAATGTATGAGTTATATCTAATATTGCTATTAAGAAGACATAAATAGGTGAAACATATTTTAATAAATTAAAAGCTGTTTATTAAAAAATATTAACGCAAAAAGAATAAATCCCGGCGATAAAAAACGAATAAGGTAATGGAAATTTTATTAAATGTTGTTATGAATGTTTACAAAAAATAAAAATCCATTTAGTATTTAGTGGTGCATTTTAAGAGAAAATACGTTAAACAAATTTCTTCAGATTTTCAATTATTTTTCAACTCATTATTTGATTCATGCAATTGCAATAGCAATAAAATGAAATTTAAATTTGCATACCTACTTACTTTAATATTTGATGACATATCGACATAAACGAGTGAAGACATTTCAAAATTACTACATTTTATATTTTTTATGATTATATAACCTGTAGATAATTACAAACATTTTATTAGTTGTGCACTTACATAAGTGTAAATATAATTTCATTTGACTTTGAAAATAAAGTAATAACCCTTCCTAATGTAATGGTATTTCATATTTTCAAAAAGAAGATAATTTAAAAAATAAAACAAATAAAAGGAGTGAAAATTATTTTTAAATTGTTTTATTGGATCTTTCAGTTATTCTCTTCTTTTATGTTGTATAAATTTACTTTTTGTGCAATTTTACAAAAAGAGGGATCATTTTCTATATTTTAAAATTAAATTTATCAGTAAGTAAATATCAATCCAATCTCTATAGAAGTTTCTGATAAAAATCGTTTCTCTCTACTGTTAAAAAAATTATTTTTTTAAATTAAAAATTAATCACAATATGCAGGAAGAAATGATGAACTCAAAAACTTCATAGAAAGTGACATAAATTTTTTTTTCATAAATTAACTCTGTCTTATTTTTCTGTTGTATCAAAATATTTTCTTAAAGTTATCTATTTTTCATTTTTGTGGAAAAATCAGCTCAATTTTTATCATGATTTGAACTTTATTACCAAATTAAAAAATGAAAATTTTTGAACTCTTTAAAACTGTCCATATTTAGTAAACTTTGTTCCATCTCATCGAGATAAAACAAAATAAATATGTAGAATTATAACTTTTTGAAAACTGTGTTTAATAAATAACTTATCATCTAAAAATACTATTTCAAGGACCCTTCAAGGAAAAATCCAGAAAGTTATAAATTAATGCAGGCTTTTTTAACGACTTCATTGCGTTATTTTTGTAAGAAGATGTAAATGCTTGATTTCATTAAAACGAATGTTTTATCATTCATCCATTTAATATTAATCAGTTACGTGTATGCGTGAATATGATAGTGCGTAATTTTTTAGTTGCATGCTATGAAATAGTTTCAAGGCATCATTTTGGGACTCGGTGTCATCCATTTCTTTGTGTAATAACAAAATAGTGTGCAAAGATAGACAAAGACCATTAATGCACAAGTAACTGCAAGCGCCAAAACAGAGGTTTTTGTAGGACATGGCTCAATAATTGTAACGGTTTTGTCTACATATAAATGAAATAATAAGAAAATAAATGATTAAAAATTCGATGGATTTTTATAAAAATCTTTTACCTCTACCAAATTCAGTACTTGGATCTGCACTTCGCAGAAAATCTTTATTGTTCTCATCACCAAAATCGAGCACGAGAATTTCTTGTGAAATATTCATATCATCATCTTTCTCTCCGGTCTCGTTTCCAACAGAACGACGTTTTCTGCCCCATGATTCCATTGAATCTCGACCCCATTCACATACAGCTGGTTCGCATGGTCCTAAACAATATTTAACATTACATTGGAAGATGACACCATAACTTTCTGTAAAACGAAATGCTTCGTATACTGATTGCAATGCATTTCCTTCAGGTGTAAATCCAGGAAAGATGCTTTGATCAACTGGGCATCTATATATAAAAAGGACATATTTATAAATAAGTATAATTTAAACATAATTTTAATACATTACCCATCATCATCAATAATTTGGAATGTGCTTTTTGAATCCTTAGCCATGGCAACACATGATCGTGCAAAAATACCATATGGTGCTGGAAAGAGAAAGAATATTTCATATAATTTAACTTTTAATGATTAATAAATATAATATATTCGTACTATCTTCTGGAATTTCAATTCTAAATGTCAAACGATCTCCAATACGAACAGTTTCAACTTCACGACTTCTTGAATCCAAGATACGAATTCTCGGTGGTGGTGCTTCAGGCGATGAGTTTATATGAATCATTTCTTGATCACGAATTGGCATCATTCCGAATGTAATATTCTTAGAGCTCATGTCGTAAGTACATTTTACTTTGTAAATTTTATCAGCTTTGGTCATGACAACACTATGATGCTGCAACACGACAGTATTTGTATAAATGCCACTGATTTGTTGTGTATTACAATCTTGACCGCCCATTGTTAAATCGAGACGGAAGGTATCAGAATTTATAACATCAATATTGCATGTTTCCGAACGTCCTAGAGCATAAATTCTTCCATTGAATGCTTTATTAGTGCGTACTTGAACGGCAATTCTTGTGTCTTTGCAATGTACTGAAACGTCATAGCATGTTCCAGTTTTATCACAATTAACGTCAGTTCGTGTAAGATTGTTTAGTGAAGGGTCTTCAGTTGCATCAAAATGAACTGGTAATGAATTTTCAGTAGATGAAGGAGATGTTTCTGTGAAATATTTAGTAAATTTATTATTAAATTCACATATTTTAATTTATAATTATAGTTATTCAATATTTTTTCACATACTTACTTTCACAGAAATTTTCCATATAAACTCCAGTTGGTTCACCAACGTCAATGAGTGGTCTTTCTACGTTTAAGTATGTTGATGGTCCATCAGGTAATGTTTTATGATCAAGATGATATAAGCGGCAATTGTATTGTTGACCATTTGGTTGACCAAGATATAAGAAAGATCGACATAAAAATTCATTTTCAATTTCACATGCAAGTTTACATGCACCCTCTGATGTGACCTGTAATTCTTTGTCTGTGTAATAGTGTAAACCAACGTACTGTGCGACCTTATCTTCAGAAACACCAAATCGTGGAGGTTGAATTGCACGATTATATTTGCATGCTTGATTGGCCTTTAAGCAAAGATTTTCAAAGTAATCGACACCTTGTGCGTCTACCAATTGAACGTATTGTCCCGTTGTACGACGATCGGCATCACTAAGTACACACTTCATGTTGTTATAATCATATTCTACTGAGCGGCACACAAAATTTCTCTAAATAACGGATAAAGAAATTATATTTATAAGAAAGAAAATTAAAATCATTTATTTAACATTCTCTGTTATGCATTCAGCTTACCTCATTAAGACATGCTGACAAGCAGGCTTCCTTTGTGCTTGTATAAATTAGAGCATTGTCCAAGCCTCGAATGACTTTGTTGGGAACTCTCTCGAAAGACCATGGTCGCATACAAACATTTTCAGAACGAAGATTTATTTTGACCATGTAGTACATGCTATTTGATCTTTGTGGTTGTGCCGTTGGATCAAAAGCTTGTGTTCTATTTTGAAGTTGACACAATGTTTCTTGTTCAGGTGTCAAAGGATTAGTGACGAAGCTAAAAGCACACGACGTACATTCTTCTTCCTGCGCACACCAACCTTGACATTCATAAAGCGAAAGATTTTTTACAGTGTAATAAGTTGTGCCAGAAAAATCATAGTCTGTAAGCTTCTCAAAGGCAATTTTACCATAACAGGTAACTATTTGTACTAAGAGTATCACTAGTATAATCTTCATATTTTTATTAGTGATTTGTTTCTTCTTTCCACTTTTGTTTCTTATTGCTTAATTCTGTAATGAAACAAAGAAGCATCATAAAAATGTTATTATTTTTGCTAATAGAAGCGTATAAAATTGAAAATCAATCAAGCATTTGATAATTTCTTGTCAATATTGATTACAGCAAAGGAATAAAATTAAATTGAAATTTTTATTACAATACTACCTAAACCGAACCATCATATATGGTAAACATTTAAAAAGAATCAAAATATTTATTACATGTACTATTCTCAACATTGTCAGATGTATCAAATTATGCTGTGCAATGTTAAAAGCAAGTATTTAATTAGCATTTAAAAATGACATTACGAATACAATGAGAACATCATTTTTATTTTTTATCTCTCCCGTAATTTCTCGATATAATAGTTTTAATTGCCACCATGCTGTCTTCCTGTCATTGTATTAATGCTGCATTAAATAATCATTAAGACTTGAAAAAAAGTACTCTCACTGGATTTTATCTATGAAATTCATCTTTCATGCTACTACATTTATTTAAATACAATTTTTAGCAATTAATTTGATTATTCATTAATTAATGCATTGATACTCTGATATATTGCTCTTTTTAAAAATGAGAACATAACAGAATATATGTGATGAATATTAAATTGCATGATAATAAATAATAAGCATATGAGAAACGCAACACAAGTCAAACGTGTGGTCTTCCTTATGATAATATCGTTTTAAAACTATCACAACTGCTTTGTCTTTTAATATTTACTGCTACTTGTAATACTGAATATAGCATTTATAAGCAGAATGTGTGTTAACAAAACGGCATGAAAATAAAAAGCAGTTATGATGCTCTTTTTGCATGATGTTCAATTATTATCTACCAATAATCGATTTGAATTCTTTTAAGGTTTTATTAGATGAATTTCTCTTCATTGTACATTTCATAAAAATCTGCAATCGCTCTCTCTATTTTCACATACACTATTGAAAAGAAGCAAAATATATTTAACTTCTGTGCATGGTCATAAAATATGAACAACAAGAGCTTTGTAAAAAATAGAATAAAGAAGTACCATAAAAATCATGATATAAAAAAGTCCATAAAGTTTCAAAGAATTCGTTTAATGAAGCATGCAGAAAAAGAACATCATGCATGAAGTCAATTTCATTACCATTACAATAGAATTGAGAAAGTTCTTTAAACACAATTTGAATATCAATTTAAAAGAAGCATATACACTTTGTTATTCTTTTTGTTTTGTGAATATCATATAAACAGATAGTTGTGGTTTTATACTGTCTACTTATTTCTTAAGGTTAAATTTCTGCACATATTTATTTTACTAATGTTTCTTGTGTAGAATTTTTTAAAAAGAAATAAAATGCATAAATAGTTAATTTAAAAGGTTATATTATGAAAATAACATCGATATGTTTAATAAAAATTGTGATGAATGTAAAAATAAAATTTTATTTAATGATTTTTTTGTTGGATGTAAAATTAAATAAATTTTAATTTTTTTGAAACTATGTTATAAAATTATTTACGATGGCGTCTTTGGTAAAGTTTTATTGCATGACGATGATACATAAATTAAAGTGTTGAAAAACAACGGAACAAACAACAGAGCACGTTTTCTTCTTTTCAATTTGACATATATATAAAAAGTGTTGTCATTTTTCACTTTTTTTCTACACCTATCACTTCTTTTAACATTACGTTTTACAACATTTTCCGACACTTTAGGTATGTACGTGTATAATATTTACTGAACATAATACGTTGTTGACATAAACACTTTCTTTTAGAAGATAATTAAAATGAAATTAGTGAAGATGTGTATTTTTATCATACATCAAAGTTTTGAAAGAAAAGAATGACAAAAAAGATTACACTTTATTTTGTTTTCATAATTATAATGACACTCTTACCATCACTATTCTATAATAGCAATCGTCGAAAATTGTCGTTTTTTTCACTCTGTAAAATTATTAGATGATGCATGTTCATATTTACACTATGTAATTTGAAATGCTATAAAATTTATACTTTACTTCGTTTGATAATTATTTTAAAAAGTTTCTTAAAGAATTTTTTAAGTGTATGAAAAAATTCATGCATACGTCACATGTAAGTTCAATGATCGCTGATTAATTTATTTCCAATTATATGGCAAACGTTCCATGAAAAAGTATATGTCTCGTGAAATTAATAAAACAAACTGTAACCAGAACTAAGTAGCTTGCGGCTTGTTAAGAAGAACAAGATTAAATATTAACATTCACCCTTGGGAATCATCAACTCATTAATATTTGTAATTACTTGACTTAAAAAATTTTTTAAAAAAATTAGGTATCATAATACAGCACGTTTGTTACAGTTCTGCTCAGCTAAATAATTTTCACACTTGTTTTAATTCATTTTGTGCGAACGTTTGAAAGTTAAAAGTTTGAATGTAAAAAGTTAAGGTTAAAGTAAGTAAATAATTGAAAATAAGTAAAGCATAAAAATTTGATAAAAAGTATACGATTTTAACCGTTATGTAAAATTCAATTTGTTGTGATGATCATATGACATACGTTCATTTTTCTTCTTCTATCTCCATGTCATCATTAGTGTCGTTTACTATTCACATTAATCATCCGTAAATAAAAACTTTCTTTTTAGTGCGTCTTAAGAATGTAAATATGTGGTTTCATGTGGAATTTGACATATTTTATAAGATATTATGATGTCACATTTAGGTTTTAGAGTTTCATGTTATGTTAAATATGTCGATGCGTATACAAAGAGTCAAGGTCTTGTTCACATTACATTTTTTGTTTGTTTTTATATCTTAATGTTCAAATAAATTGAATTTATTTTTTTGGTAATTTTAGATTTTTTTAAAGAAATTTTTAAAATGATGAAAATTATTTTGACATCAATTATGAATGAAAAAAATGAAAAGAAAAGAGTTCATTAATTATTATGAAGCTTCTTTTGAATAAATAGCACGAACTGAACAATTTGACAGTTCAAGTGAACATTCCATGGAAGTGTAATTCATTTCAATTGTTTTCACAAACATCTGGAGCGTCAAGAGAGTTCTCAGAAAGTTAAAGTGGAAATGAGACCACCTTGAATGATAAGTTACAGACAAGAGCCACAATGCACGCATATAAAGAGATGGAAAGTAATGCGATAAAGATCTCAAAGATTGCTCGCTACTATTAGTAATTGCTGTTAATGTCTGTGAGATACCCTTTGACATCAATTTCAAAAAGGTGCTATATTTCCATGCTTATTGTTTTCATTTAACACAAATTTAAAGTGTGAGAGTAATTTACATGAAAATTAATTAGATTGAGTTCATGAGTTGAAAAAGAATAATAAATGAATTCTCATCATATTGAGAACGGAATTGACTATATAAAAAATTTCCGCTGCCTCAAGCTGATATAGTTTTCATTTGCTACTCAAAATATTTGCCAAAATAAAATGAGAAATAATCAAAACGGAATCAGAAACGGTGAAAGAAAAAAATTCTTTCTTCAGTTCCTTCTTTTACTCATTTCTTCTTCAACATAAATTTCAATATCGTTTGCACATTCACTGCTCACTATTTCGAGTCTTGTTTTCTATATTCTTTCATTTCAGACATTTACTAAAATTTTTTGTGCTTCGTTTATTGCCGAATATATTGAGAATGAACGATGAATGACGACATTACTGAACAGCAGCAGCAAGCGAAGAATGGAAGAAAATTTTCGCTTTTAAAAGCATATTTTGATATTACTGACCTACATACATTTCAGTAAATGTTGCTCTTATACAAAAATAACTTTTTGGCAAATTGCTCTTTCATCGTTTACCTTTAAGTCTTTTATCTATAGTCAAGCTCTCAATAAGAAGAGTAAGTGACGAAAAGTGTTAATTGCTCTTACTTCTTCTTTTGGTTTACTTTGCAATCTGGAAATAAAAATAAAGAAGATCTTGAATGAATTGTTGATCAGTTTTCAATTAAAATGCATTGGAAATTCATGCCAGTGCTCTAATTAAATTCTTTAACCAACTTTTAAGTAAATAATTGATATCGGTATATTTGCACGATTTTAAATTTTCTTTTCAACTGTTCATCGCTCGCTTTAAATCATGAATGGTTTGAAATCCAGTAAGTCAATATTCATTAAATCTATCTATAGATTATTCATTTGACTTTTCTCAAATGAAAAACGAACGGTGCAAAAACTAGATTATCATTTACTTGTGTGTATTAATTAGAAGATTTAAAGTATAAAGATTTGCAATAATGAGCAATTAGTTTCCACTTGTGAATTATTTAGTCACACAATCAACATAATTGAGAATATATTCATGAGCAACGGAATCTTCTTCACACTCATCATTTTTACAAAAATATTCAGACACAATCTCGTGTAGAGCGATCTAATAATCGACACATTTTCTTCTTTCTAAAATTGATAGATTAATGAGTTTTTATTGAATGGTTAAAGACAGATCTTCTCTCATAATTTTAAATTAGGTTTTTGTTCAAATCTCTAATAGGCTATAACTTAAAAGATGCAACCTCATTATCGACAAAATTTGATTAGCAATTGAAATATTTAAATGCGCTATTTTCCTTTCTCTCTTTCTTCATTTGCATTGTTGAATGCTCAATTATGATGAATGTTGAGTGAGAATTTACTTTCATATTCTCATTCATCGATTGTTTACTTGAAAAGAATCAAGCTTAAATGATATTAGGAAGAAAATGCAAGTGAAGTTTCTACATTTCAGTATATGAATGTGGGCAATGTGCTAATTGAGAATGAAGATGAATCAAACAAGTCGATTGAAATCGAAATTTATCTGAATACTGAGTGCAATGCTCATACATAAACATTCATTACAAGTTTCTAAGTAGGTTTCTAAGAGAGTGAATGGAAAACTAGAATTTCCTATTGATAGAGAGTAAAAGAGAAGGAAAGAGGAAGGAGGTCGCAGTAATTGTATTGACGAAGTGATGGAAAGTTTATTGGCGTTCCATTTCTATTTCGACTACCATAAATAGATTTAACAAGTTGCTATCGTCGTGTTGTTGTCGGCTGCTGCTTTCATTCTTCAACAGCATTGATTGTGATATGAAATTGTAAATTGAATGTAAATTGCCTCAATGCTATAGATAGACAATGTACTGCCTTTTTCTATATTGGAACACATCTTGCTGACTATTTTATGTGGTAATTGGAGAAAAATAATTTTCGATGCTTTAATTTCATGCTTCTGCTGCTGTCTTCTTTGTGCTCATTCAACATTTGTTCAATTTTTATTATTGAGAATAGAATTTTAAGCTTAGCACAAGACTGTTCGCTCTTATGTAGTGAGATGCTGTGAAACCATAAAAATTGAATTTTAATTAATACAAAATCTTGTTCTTCTCCTTTTTGATCTCAATTTTCACGAAATTTTATTACCATTTGGGAATTAATTGAGATTCAATTTAATTTTATTGATCTCGATGTAGAAATTCATGCTGCAACATAATGAAGATAAGAATTTATGACTACATCAAACAAGAAGAAAAAACATTAGCATGTGTTGTGACAAATAACAGCATTCTAATGACATTGATTATCACTTTATATGCATCGATCAACATATTTATGATGGAATGCATTTGTCAATTGATAACGGCAAATAAATTAATGAGTGAATATAAGAAGGAAGTAGCATAAATCAATCGGATATAATAGTGACATCAATAAAAAAATCAGCTAATCAATGGGACGCACACTGATAAGCATAAAAGTCAAAATTTAAATAATAAAACATAACGAGCAGCAATAAAATCTAAACTTAACATTCTTTTTCGGATTTTAGCTTGGAGTTTTCCTATATTTTGTTTGTTCTTGCATCGCGATGCCCATAAATGATAGTTTGAGACATAACATTGCATGTCTTTTGTAATATTCAGTAATAATAAGCCTCAATATTAAATAGAGATGGATGAGATTAAATTCGAGATCTCAGTCAAAGAGAAGGAGGAAGAGATGAAAAATTTACCGTTTATCTAATGAAATGTTTCAGCCAAAGTCAATAATAGTCTTTCTCAAGAGAAAAAGATTGAGCAAGATGAATGAAATTTAAATCTACAACTTCTTGTGTATTCATTTTCAATTATATTAAGCGCCAAATGTGCACTCTTTTCTTTATCTCTTGGTTCTTATTCGCCATCCAACTTATAAGCTATAAGCCCATAAAGTCCATCATCATTAGAAACATTACAGTCATCAATACTGATCGCAAAAATAAAGATTTAAAGCAATAAGCAAGAATAAAAAGCAACAACCGATAATCATTTTTGGATGGAAATGAACAATGAATGAGATTCTGTTACAATTATCTAACTTTTTCTTCTCTTTCTTTCATTCTTTTTTTTATTCACTAAGATCTCAATGAACTTGAAAGAAGGAAGTTTATGGAATAAATGTAACCTCAAATTTGTGATTCTAAAAAGAGAAGTGATTGTTGAAAAAATGCGGAAATCATTACTAGGCTCTTGAGATTTAAAATCTATAGTATTTGCTTTATTTACAGAATAAATAAATTGAATCGGTGAATTTCTTTTAGAACTTGTTAGCTGTTGCTTACAAATTATTGTAAAAAATTCTAGCGCATGACTTTAATTATAAAATTTCATTATTAGACCGCAGAAATTCAATCTTGTTTACGACTGTCTGTCGAGAGCATATAACAGCAATCTTAGGTGTATGTTCGTTCATTTCACAATTGAAAATCTCGTTATTGCTGATAATGTTTGGTTTAGAAAGTCTAAGAAGATTTGAATGCTTGCAAATTATCATGTTCTAGTTAGACATTTGTATCAAAATTGCAAGACTTTTACAAAACAGTATAAACAGTATTCCATTAAATGGTTTTTAAAGATAAAATTTATCATATGAAGCATGCATCAAATTTTTTTCATATGCAGTAAAATAAATTTATCTAAGACAAGTTACATGATATAAAATATGTACATAACATCAAAATGTACATACTAATATGTAAGCAGCATAAATAGGAAGAATGGAAACAATTTCTTTTATTTTAAAAAATTGTCGATTGTTTTATTCTCTACGATGCGATGACAGCAACGAGGTTGGGAATAATGGAAAAATAACTTAGCGCAATGCATGGAGGTAAATAAGCTGAGAAGTATAGAGAAAATGCCCCAGCATTGAACGTAAACATGGTAAATTGCTTTTTAGGCCACATAACGGGCATTCAATTTTCATCGAACAACATCGAAAAACTTTTTATAGAAAATATTGAGACTTTTGAATATTTTTAACTGATATATTAAACATCACATTTGGAAGAATCACAAGAACTAATGATGGTGACAAAGATGCAAGTAACAAAGCTCAAAGGAAGTAAGATTAAGGTTAAAATGATTGTTAGGTGTTAAATTAAAAGCTAATTTCTTTGGCAATGGCCTTTTCAATGATAATCATTGCCATGAGAAAAAATATAAAATAAGAAAAAGTTCCCATTAGACAGCTATCTTATGCACCTCGAGTTACAACCGACTTCTGCTTACTTTTTTCTTATTTTTATTGTCGTGACCAACTAAATGAAATAAATTTTAATGACATAAAAATAGAATTTTGCTTGATTGTGAATATTGAAACAACAAGGCATTCTTTTCTGCAGTTTGTGAGATGAATATTCTTCCTAAATTGTGATATCGAGAAGGAAATCACGCTTTGAGTCACAACATTTTGACATAATTTAGTAATTGCTACTTTTATGACAATTTCTTCTGTCATGCTTAGAAAAACATTTTATGCTTTAATTAGGTCTAGGTAGCTGAAACAATTGTCTTAAATTGAATCGTCGCATGCATGCTATCTCTGGAGTAATCGTGTTAATTCATTCACTGTAAACACGTGTGTGAATAATTTCATTAAAACAACTAATGTAAAATGAAGAAGCGGCAGCAAAAAAAGATTGCAATGAATAGAATTTCTATTCATATTTAATCACATTAAAGTAGAACGTGAGGCGTCAATAATGATGATCAAGTTCTGTTCGATGAATAAAAAATATGCCGTGGTTTTGTGTTTCATCTGCAGCTCTGTTCATTATCTGTGCATTAATATAAGAAATTACACTTCTACCTGTTTTTACTACGGTACGAACTAGATTATCATCCTAATAAATGAAAATTATAAATTGAATTATTTCAAATCAATACCACTTTCATACGTCCTTGAACTTATCTTATTTTTAGTAGAAACTAGGTAGAGTAAGACTGAAAAGCCCTCAAGGAATGAAACATGACTATTCTTATTTTTAGTTAAGATGAGTCAGCAGTAAAAATAATTTTCGCACTTCATGGCAATTAAGAGAAATTTTCTACACGATTTGGATTAAAAAGAAAGGAAGAGTCAGTCGAGTAGAATAAATATTGAAAAGTGAAGTGATTTGCAGATTTTGATTTCAATTTCTCCAGTTTGCTTTTTTATCACCATGACTTCATCTCGATTCCTCTTCGATTTCATGCAAAAATTTGTGTCACAAAACGAAATTGAGTTAATCACTTAACCTACCGTTGCTTTCAAGCGACACAAGAGAAAAAAACTTCTTTATAGCCGTATGAGGTGAGTTGATGAGATCAATTTAGTTTATTTGACTTTTGGCATCTTTCGGAATTTGTAAAGAAAAAAGAAAGAATGAAAGCACTCATAAAAATATCTTAGGCATTTCAAAATTCAATCTTGAAATGTTTATTTAATTACCTAGTTAATAACAGAAAGAGTCAAAACAAATATGAAAAAGAAATCTAAAAGCAATCCATCAAATAGTTGACGACTGAAGAATTTTCTATTTCTAATTGTTTTCAGGAAGTGAAAAATTCCTCTTTATAACTTATTACCTAGGTTTTGCAACTAACAGCATATAAAAATTATTTCAAAGAGATTGAAATTGGCATCAATTCAATAATCCAACTGAGAAACGTGATTCAATTGAAAATAGGAAAGAAAGAGAAAGACAAGAAGAACGTTGCCTATAAGTCAAGAAAAAGAAAATTATTTGAGGAGAATAAAAAAGAAAATAATTTAAAAGATATAAGCCTCAACAGTAAAAAGTTTCATTAAAAATTTCAACTAAGAAAACTTCTTTGCTTTGTGGATAAATAGAAAATTATGAAAACTGTTACTTTTGGTGTTTTTATTACCTCATTTTATACTTCATACAGCTTTAAATAGAATTAATGTTGTGAAATTACTGAAAAAGTGAATACGAACAAGAAAAAGTAAATGAATAAATCTGTGTGAGGAATCTGTTGCTGCCAGCTTTTGTGAACAGCGAGTAACAAGTGAGAAAAAACTAGAAGAAAGCAATTGAATGAAAGAGTACAAAAGAATAAATTTGCGGTTAGATTTATTTTAATGAAATTTTTCACTGCAACTTTGGTAGCAAGAACACAAAAAAAAATAATGAGGAACAACGACATTCTTTCTGCTGTGAATGACAGAATTTTTGCTCAAATTAAGTTATGAAAAGTCTTCTTTAACCCGAACAATTTTCTGTTCCCATTTAGTCAATGAATTGTTAAAAATAATTCTCACGCAATGTTTTTGTACATGGGAGCAATGTGAAAAGGGTTGAAACGATTTACGGCACGAAAGATGCCCCATCTCAATTTACTGCTGCTACTGTATAATGCGATATTAATTAGGATGGCTATTATGTTGTTTGTGTATGAATACAATATGTTTAAAAATCATTTTCAATTATTACCGTTATCGTAGACAGACTAAATGAACCACATGCTGTTGCCTTAATTTCACTCCAATCAACTAAAACAACAATTTTAACACCTTTATGTTCGATAATTTATTTCCTATCTTTATCTTGTTTCTTATTCGATTTAGAATGAATTTTTTTAATGATAATTTACAGTATTAAATGAGAAATAAAATATGTAGGCTAAAAAGTTCAATTCATTAATTCAAATTAAGACGACATAAATTAATCGCATTATCTTTTCAATGATAATCATTGCCATGAGAAAAAATATAAAATAAGAAAAAGTTCCAAGATGAATGAAATTTAAATCTACAACTTCTTGTGTATTCATTTTCAACTATATTAAGCGCCAAATGTGCACTCTTTTCTTTATCTCTTGGTTCTTATTCGCCATCCAACTTATAAGCTATAAGCCCATAAAGTCCATCATCATTAGAAACATTACAGTCATCAATACTGATCGCAAAAGTAAAGATTTAAAGCAATAAGCAAGAATAAAAAGCAACAACCGATAATCATTTTTGGATGGAAATGAACAATGAATGAGATTCTGTTACAATTATCTAACTTTTTCTTCTCTTTCTTTCATTCTTTTTTTTATTCACTAAGATCTCAACGAACTTGAAAGAAGGAAGTTTATGGAATAAATGTAACCTCAAATTTGTGATTCTAAAAAGAGAAGTGATTGTTGAAAAAATGCGGAAATCATTACTAGGCTCTTGAGATTTAAAACCTTTAGTATTTGCTTTATTTACAGAATAAATAAATTGAATCGGTAAATTTCTTTTAGAACTTGTTAGCTGTTGCTTACAAATTATTGTAAAAAATTCTAGCGCATGACTTTAATTATAAAATTTCATTTTTAGACCGCAGAAATTCAATCTTGTTTACGATTGTCTGTCGAGAGCATATAACAGCAATCTAATGTGCATGTTCGTTCATTTCACAATTGAAAATCTCGTTATTGCTGATAATGTTTGGTTTAGAAAGTCTAAAAGATTTGAATGCTTGCAAATTATCTAGTTCTAGTTAGACATTTGTATCAAAATTGCAAGACTTTTACAAAACAGTATAAACTGTATCCCATTAAATGGTCTTTAAAAAACAAAATTTATCAGATGAAGCATGCATCAAATTTTTTTCATATGCAGTAAAATAAATTTATCTAAGACAAGTTACATGATATAAAATATGTACATAACATCAAAATGTACATACTAATATGTAAGCAGCATAAATAGGAAGAATGGAAACAATTTCTTTTATTTTTAAAAAATTGTCGATTGTTTTATTCTCTACGATGCGATGACAGCAACGAGGTTGGGAATAATGGAAAAATAACTTAGCGCAATGCATGGAGGTAAGTAAGCTGAGAAGTATAGAGAAAATGCCCCAGCATTGAACGTAAACATGGTAAATTGCTTTTTAGGCCACATAACGGGCATTCAATTTTCATCGAACAACATCGAAAAACTTTTTATAGAAAATGTTGAGACTTTTGAATATTTTTAACTGATATTTTAAACATCACATTTGGAAGAATCACAAGAACTAATGATGGTGACAAAGATGCAAGTAACAAAGCTCAAAGGAAGTAAGATTAAGGTCAAAATGATTGTTAGGTGT
>CM031379.1:18902317-18913830 GCA_018290095.1 Polypedilum vanderplanki
ATTACTGAAAACTGTACTTTGGTGTTCATTACTCATTTTTATACTTCATACAGCTTTACAATAGAAGTAATGTGTGAAAGACTGAAAAAGTGAATACGAACAAGAAAAAAGAAAATGAATAAATCTGTGTGACGAAATCTGTTGCTGCCAGCTTGTGAACAGCGAGTAACAAGTGAGAAAAAAGCTGAAGAAAGCAATTGAATGAAAGAGTACAAAAAGAATAAATTTGCGGTTAGATTTATTTTAATGAAATTTTCACTGCAACTTTGTAGCAGAACACATAAAAAAATTAATGAGGAAAACGACATTCTTTCTGTGAATGACAGAATTTTTGCTCAAAATTAAGTTGAAAAAACTTCAACCGAACAAGCTGTTTCCCATTTAGTCAATGAATTGTTAAAAAATAATCACGCAATGTTTTAATAGCAATGTGATATTAAGGTTGAAACATTACGCTACATAAATGTTGCCCCTCTCAATTACTGCTGACTGTATAATGATACTTAATAGGATGGCTATTATGTTGTGTGTATGAAACAATATGTGTAAAATCATTTTCAATTATTTACCGTATCGTAGCACAGACTAAGGGATGCAACCAATCTGTTGCCTTAATTTCACTCCAAGTCACACTAACAACCAACAATTTAACACCTTTTATGTTCGATTATTTACCTATCTATCTTGTTCTTATCGATCATAGAATGAATTTTTAATGATATTTACAGTATTAAATGAGAGAAATAAAATATGTAGGCTAAAAAAGTTCCAATTTCATTAATTGCAATGAAGACGACATAAATTAATCGTATTATATATAACTAATACTATGTATGCTTTTACCGGATTTAACATTAAGAAGCAGGTAATCGAAATGATAAATAAATGGCAGAAGAAAATTCTTAATTTAAAATTATTGAACTTTGTGGTTTTTAACCAATCCATCATCCGGTTAATGTTCTGCTTAGGCGTCGAAAAGTCGAAAGAATAGAGAGAGTAAATTTAAAAGCGACAAAAGCAAACAAGAGACAAGAGGAAATGAGATAGAATGTACAGTAACAGGTTCTAAGGTTCACTTCTTTTATATTATTATATGCATGCTGTCATCGAATGACAAGCTGCGGATGTAAATTAAATGCAGCATAGGTTCTTAATAATAATGTGTCATGAAAAAACCGTATGTGTTCACCTCGTGAGAAAATTGTGAAGATAAGAGCTTGCTTATTATAATGACTGAACCCAAAAATGTCTTTTATGGACAATTGGTATTCAAAAAAAAATAGCGGAAATCACAATCATGAAAATTAATCGTCAGCACTAGCGAAAACAACAATTATCTTTCTCTCTCAATAGTTTATCATTACTTCGGTAGTTTTTGGTGTCTATTCTGTTGAAATTGAAATTGTGCATTGGCCACAGAATTGTGTAAGTAATTGAAGATGAGAAAGTTCATTGAACTGCTTTAAACATTGATTTTTTAGAATACAAGAAAAGATTTCTTAGCAGACAGTACGCAAGAGAATATTGATGATGCTTTTCTGATTCAATTACTGTTTATATCTTCGTTTTCGTTCTATTGTTGCATTGACAACAAAAGTAAATAAACATAAAGAACATTTTCATCAACATCATTTCGCCTCCGTCATCACTCACTCTATGAATAACTCTAATCGAGAAGTGTATCATTGCAGTGTAACAATCTTGAACAATGAAATGCCATTGTTAGAGAAGAATCTCTCGAGTGTCTCACGGCAGCATTCTCTTGTTCACAGATGTGGCAAATAGGTAAAATGTATACAAACTAAATCTCACCTTTTTTATAGAAAACATATAGAGAGAAGCGACAACATTCATGCATGAATTTTAAATAATACAACAACTCTTGTATGTGTGCTCAAGTTATGCGGGTCTTATTAGAATGCAATGCATGTATGTATGTTGCGACACTCAATATTTTTCATCATGATGAGACATGATTTTGAAAAAATTCCAATTTGTGTAAATTCGAATGTGAAAGTTTTTCAATAATTTTTTGCTTAGAAAATTTTTTATAACAATTAGAACAAGCAAATCGTGTCGACACAAATATTTTTATTGTAAAACCATATAAAATAAAATAGCATAAAGTAGAATAAATTTAGCATATTTTGTCGATTCTTTTTCTTTTAAAATTATCGAGAAACAATCAGGAGTTATGCACTGAAAATAATTCTTTGCAAAATGGAATGATCATGCAATACATCAGCATTACTTATCTGCAGATGATGTGTAAAGAATAAATTATAGATACACATGAGTTGCATTTTACACTGATAATATTACAGAGAAACATGAATTTTACTACAGCAAGCTACATGTTATTGGATCTTTTAAAAGAAATATTTTCATGCTTAATACTTGAAAACTTTATGCTTGTTATCTCTTTAGTTAGCAAAAAACTTTTCAATTTATTCTAAACTTTCTTTTTTTTCTTCCATTTTCTGCTTTAAAATTATTTAATGCTCTATTGCGGAAGTTAACTCTTGAACTAATCTTTCTTCATGATTTTTTTTTTAATATTTTTCTTTATTATTTTTTCACAATGTGTATTATTTTTTCTACACTCACTTAATGTCCATCTACAAAATTATATTCTCATGAATTTTTACCTCAAAAAGTAATGTTTTTACTCGACACACGATTGAGCACAGATTCTTGATTAATTATTTCCACATCAACTTTTCTCATCGCTTTATAATCAATTATCATTTATTTTTTGCTAGGGAGATCGTACCAAATGAGATGAAAATAATCAAAAAATTCCACTCTCGTGCGTAATAGAAATTATTCTTAATTTTCCATATCCACAGACGTTATGAGAATGAAAATGTTTCAACTCTATATGTGGTAAATTATCCAATTATCGTTTGCAAAAATTCTTTTCTCATATATGTAATTAATCTTTTCTTTTTTGTTTTCTTGAAATTATTTTGTTAAAATTTCTTCCCATTTTTTTCGTTGGCAAAGGAGACACTTTAATTTTTTTCCAAAATTTATTGCACTTCATCCTACCTTTTTTTTGATTTATTATTCCTTCACGATTTTTTCTCTTTCTTTTATTGGAATCAAAAGTTCTTTTACACTTTGATTTAGAATGTTCACAAAATTATTTTTTGTATAAAAAAAATCTTTTTAAGTTGACGAAAACTAAAGAAACTTCTGTCCAGATACAAGAGTTTCCTTCAACTGCGCGCACTCAAATCTTTTCTCAAACTGTTGAGAAAGTTGGTTAAAAAGAAAAAAAAAATGTATTTCAGCACGAAAATGTTTAGAGTTGCATCTTTTCCAAAATACCGAATAGCAATGACTTGAAAGTAGAACTGCTTCACTCTTTTATGCTTTCTAAAGTAAAATTGTATGTATTTTTACTCAAAACGGCTTTTACCTCTTCTGAAAAGAAAAGTTTGTTCTATGAAACCGCAAAAGCTAAATGAATGAGAGAGAAACCACGGAATCGTGAAGAAGAAAAGAGAAATGATGACTAAAGTGATGAAGTTAATGTTGAATTTTTACACTGTAAAAGACAGTAAGAGAGAATTTACTCTCTCTCTATTTCTCTCTTATTGAGTATTTTTTTATAGTTGTAAAAATGAACTTGAAAATTTGAATGAGAAGGTGAAGAAAGTAGAATGAAGGAGCATAAAATACAAACACAAATACATGAATCACGATTTCATTCATTTTCTTACTTACATTCGACATTTCTAGCTTGCAGTCATAGAAGACACAAAACAGTTTCCACACTTGAAGAAATTTAAAGATGATTTCCATTATCACGCTTTGTTGTGTGTTGCTGCTGCATCAAAAAATAATGACAAGAGATGTTTGATGCTTGTGACAAATTATAGTGATTTTCATTGACTATGGATACTGTTAGAGACACCAAACATTCGTCTTATCTATTTCTATTTCTTTTAGTTACTTGCGACTTTATTTTATTTTCAAAAAATACAACGAAATGCCGTAAGATGATAATTTCGCGTAACAGAAACAGATAAAATGGGGAAATGAGGTCAAAAGGTTTGTGCTTGCTTGTAGCTGATGACAACATTAAAAACAACGGAATCAATGACAATAATGATGAATTTGAAACAAAAGACTTTAATAATTGATTCAGCTACGAACCTATCTATGTTTTATTATCCAATAATCTTTTTACACAATCGACATTCCCGAAAATCATTTAAGCATTTTTTATTAATAAATTTCAATCCATTTGCGGGCTTTTTTATTTCAGTATTCAATTGCTGCTAATTTTTGTGCTCTTTATGCAAAATCCAATTTCTAGCGGAATTTTTTTATATATTCAATTCCTATTCTTATTTATCAATGAATCATTTTGAATCTTTCCCAGATTTATGTTAGAATTAAGAAACCTGTTGATTAAATTTTCAAAAAAATTTATTTAAAAGAAAACCAAGAGAATTTTCTTGTCATGTTTTGAGATTTTAAAAGTATGTGATGTTTTCTTCTTCTACCAAATTGTGTCACAAATTGATTGCATAACGGCAGACTTTTCATTTGTTATGTGATCAAATTCTCTCCCACAGATCAGTATTGAAAACAAGAAGAGCACGCGATTGTAATATAAATAAATTTGTTTCACATTCATGTTGACAATGATTTCCAAATGAAACACATTAAAAAACTATTGCATTCTTATAATTATTAGAGAATAGAACTTTTTTAAAGAAAACAACAATATTTTAAGGACACAAAGTTTTTATTAGTGTGTTTTGTTTAATATGCAAAATTTCATGAGGTGAAAAAAGTAAAGAAAAATTTTGTATGAAATAAAAATAGAGAATGAAGAAAATTGATTTGTGTATCAGAGAACGGTAAAAAAATCTTTTTGGATCTCTGATCTAAATTGAATCGAATCAAAGCGAAATTGATATTTGCGGTCTCAAGTACTCTGTATGGTATCTTTGATGTTCTTTCAGTCAAAGAGAAGGAGGAAGAGATGAAAAATTTACCGTTTATCTAATGAATGTTTCAGCCAAAGTCAATAATAGTCTTTCTCAAGAGAAAAAGATTGAGCAAGATGAATGAAATTTAAATCTACAACTTCTTGTGTATTCATTTTCAAACTATATTAAGCGCCAAATGTGCACTCTTTTCTTTTACTCTTGGTTCTTATTCGCCATCCAACTTATAAGCTATAAGCCCATAAAGTCCATCATCATTAGAAACATTACAGTCATCAATACTGATCGCAAAAGTAAAGATTTAAAGCAATAAGCAAGAATAAAAAGCAACAACCGATAATCATTTTTGGATGGAAATGAACAATGAATGAGATTCTGTTACAATTATCTAACTTTTTCTTCTCTTCTTTCATTCTTTTTTTTTATTCACTAAGATCTCAACGAACTTGAAAGAAGGAAGTTTATGGAATAAATGTAACCTCAAATTTGTGATTCTAAAAAGAGAAGTGATTGTTGAAAAAATGCGGAAATCATTACTAGGCTCTTGAGATTTAAAACCTTTAGTATTTGCTTTATTTACAGAATAAATAAATTGAATCGGTAAATTTCTTTTAGAACTTGTTAGCTGTTGCTTACAAATTATTGTAAAAAATTCTAGCGCATGACTTTAATTATAAAATTTCATTTTTTAGACCGCAGAAATTCAATCTTGTTTACGATTGTCTGTCGAGAGCATATAACAGCAATCTAATGTGCATGTTCGTTCATTTCACAATTGAAAATCTCGTTATTGCTGATAATGTTTGGTTTAGAAAGTCTAAAAGATTTGAATGCTTGCAAATTATCTAGTTCTAGTTAGACATTTGTATCAAAATTGCAAGACTTTTACAAAAACAGTATAAACTGTATCCCATTAAATGGTCTTTAAAAAACAAAATTTATCAGATGAAGCATGCATCAAATTTTTTTCATATGCAGTAAAATAAATTTATCTAAGACAAGTTACATGATATAAAATATGTACATAACATCAAAATGTACATACTAATATGTAAGCAGCATAAATAGGAAGAATGGAACAAATTTTCTTTTATTTTTAAAAAATTGTCGATTGTTTTATTCTCTACGATGCGATGACAGCAACGAGGTTGGGAATAATGGAAAATAACTTAGCGCAATGCATGGAGGTAAGTAAGCTGAGAAGTATAGAGAAAAATGCCCCAGCATTGAACGTAAACATGGTAAATTGCTTTTTAGGCCACATAACGGGCATTCAATTTTCATCGAACAACATCGAAAAACTTTTAATAGAAAATATTGAGACTTTTGAATATTTTTAACTGATATTTTAAACATCACATTTGGAAGAATCACAAGAACTAATGATTGACAAAGATGCAAGTAACAAAGCTCAAAGGAAGTAAGATTAAGGTTAAAATGATTGTTAGGTGTTAAATTAAAAACTAATTTCTTTGGCAATGGCCTTTTCAATGATAATCATTGCCATGAGAAAAAAATATAAAATAAGAAAAAGTTCCCATTAGACAGCTATCTTATGCACCTCGAGTTACAACCGACTTCTGCTTACTTTTTTCTTATTTTTATTGTCGTGACCAACTAAATGAAATAAAATTTTAATGACATAAAAATAGAATTTTGCTTGATTGTGAATATTGAAAACAACAAGGCATTCTTTCCGCAGTTTGTGAGATGAATATTCTTCCTAAATTGTGATATCGAGAAGGAAATCACGCTTTGAGTCACAACATTTTGACATAATTTAGTAATTGCTACTTTTATGACAATTTCTTCTGTCATGCTTAGAAAAACATTTTATGCTTTAATTAGGTCTAGGTAGCTGAAACAATTGTCTTAAATTGAATCGTCGCATGCATGCTATCTCTGGAGTAATCGTGTTAATTCATTCACTGTAAACACGTGTGTGAATAATTTCATTAAAACAACTAATGTAAAATGAAGAAGCGGCAGCAAAAAAAGATTGCAATGAATAGAATTTTCTATTCATATTTAATCACATTAAAGTAGAACGTGAGGCGTCAATAATGATGATCAAGTTCTGTTCGATGAAATAAAAATATGCCGTGGTTTTGTGTTTCATCTGCAGCTCTGTTCATTATCTGTGCATTAATATAAGAAATTACACTTCTACCTGTTTTTACTACGGTACGAACTAGATTATCATCCTAATAAATGAAAATTATAAATTGAATTATTTCAAATCAATCCACTTTCATACGTCCTTGAACTTATCTTATTTTTAGTAGAAACTAGGTAGAGTAAGACTGAAAAGCCCTCAAGGAATGAAACATGACTATTCTTATTTTTAGTTAAGATGAGTCAGCAGTAAAAATAATTTTCGCACTTCATGGCAATTAAGAGAAATTTTCTACACGATTTGGATTAAAAAGAAAGGAAGAGTCAGTCGAGTAGAATAAATATTGAAAAGTGAAGTGATTTGCAGATTTTGATTTCAATTTCTCCAGTTTGCTTTTTTATCACCATGACTTCATCTCGATTCCTCTTCGATTTCATGCAAAAATTTGTGTCACAAAACGAAATTGAGTTAATCACTTAACCTACCGTTGCTTTCAAGCGACACAAGAAGAAAAAACTTCTTTATAGCCGTATGAGGTGAGTTGATGAGATCAATTTAGTTTATTTGACTTTTGGCATCTTTCGGAATTTGTAAAGAAAAAGAAAGAATGAAAGCACTCATAAAATAATCTTAGGCATTTCAAAATTCAATCTTGAAATGTTTATTTAATTACCTAGTTAATAACAGAAAGAGTCAAAACAAATATGAAAAAGAAATCTAAAAGCAATCCATCAAATAGTTGACGACTGAAGAATTTTCTATTTCTAATTGTTTTCAGGAAGTGAAAAATTCCTCTTTATAACTTATTACCTAGGTTTTGCAACTAACAGCATATAAAAATTATTTCAAAGAGATTGAAATTGGCATCAATTCAATAATCCAACTGAGAAACGTGATTCAATTGAAAATAGGAAAGAAAGAGAAAGACAAGAAGAACGTTGCCTATAAGTCAAGAAAAAGAAAATTATTTGAGGAGAATAAAAAAGAAAATAATTTAAAAGATATAAGCCTCAACAGTAAAAAGTTTCATTAAAAATTTCAACTAAGAAAACTTCTTTGCTTTGTGGATAAATAGAAAATTATGAAAACTGTTACTTTTGGTGTTTTTATTACCTCATTTTATACTTCATACAGCTTTAAATAGAATTAATGTTGTGAAATTACTGAAAAAGTGAATACGAACAAGAAAAAGTAAATGAATAAATCTGTGTGAGGAATCTGTTGCTGCCAGCTTTTGTGAACAGCGAGTAACAAGTGAGAAAAAGCTAGAAGAAAGCAATTGAATGAAAGAGTACAAAAGAATAAATTTGCGGTTAGATTTATTTTAATGAAATTTTTCACTGCAACTTTGGTAGCAAAGAACACAAAAAAAAATAATGAGGAACAACGACATTCTTTCTGCTGTGAATGACAGAATTTTTGCTCAAATTAAGTTATGAAAATCTTTCTTTAACCCGAACAATTTTCTGTTCCCATTTAGTCAATGAATTGTTAAAAATAATTCTCACGCAATGTTTTTGTACATGGGAGCAATGTGAAAAGGGTTGAAACGATTTACGGCACGAAAAGATGCCCACTCTCAATTTACTGCTGCTACTGTTATAATGCGATATTAATTAGGATGGCTATTATGTTGTTTGTGTATGAATACAATATGTTTAAAAATCATTTTCAATTATTACCGTTATCGTAGACAGACTAAATGAACCACATGCTGTTGCCTTAATTTCACTCCAATCAACTAAAACAACAATTTTAACCTTTTATGTTCATAATTTATTTCCTATCTTTATCTTGTTTCTTATTCGATTTAGAATGAATTTTTTTAATGATAATTTACAGTATTAAATGAGAAAAAAATATGTAGGAAAAAAAGTTCAATTCATTAATTCAAATTAAGACGACATAAATTAATCGCATTATAATAACTTAATAACTATGTATGCTTTTACAATTTAAACATTAAGAAGCAGGTAGATCGAAATGATAAATAAATTGTCAGAAGCAAAGAATTTCTTAATTAAATTTTGAACTTTTGTGGTTTTTTACAACTCCATCATCCGGTAATGTTCTGCTTAGGCGTCGAAAAGTCGAAAGAATAGAGAGAGTAAATTAAAAGCGACAAAAGCAAACAAGAGAAAGAGAAATTGAGATAAGAATGTACAGTAAACAGGTTCTAGGTTCCTTTCTTTTATATTTCATATATGCATGCTGTCATCGAATGACAAGCTGCGGATGTAAATTAAATGCAGCATAGGTTCTTATAAATAATGTGTCATGAAAAAACCGTTGTCACCTCGTGAGAAAATTGTGAAGATAAGAGCTTGCTTATTATAATGACTGAACCCAAAAATGTCTTTTATGGACAATTGGTATTCAAAAAAAATTAGCGGAAATCACAATCATGAAAATTAATCGTCAGCACTAGCGAAAACAACAATTATCTTTCTCTCTCAATAGTTTATCATTACTTCGGTAGTTTTTGGTGTCTATTCTGTTGAAATTGAAATTGTGCATTGGCCACAGAATTGTGTAAGTAATTGAAGATGAGAAAGTTCATTGAACTGCTTTAAACATTGATTTTTTAGAATACAAGAAAAGATTTCTTAGCAGACAGTACGCAAGAGAATATTGATGATGCTTTTCTGATTCAATTACTGTTTATATCTTCGTTTTCGTTCTATTGTTGCATTGACAACAAAAGTAAATAAACATAAAGAACATTTTCATCAACATCATTTCGCCTCCGTCATCACTCACTCTATGAATAACTCTAATCGAGAAGTGTATCATTGCAGTGTAACAATCTTGAACAATGAAATGCCATTGTTAGAGAAGAATCTCTCGAGTGTCTCACGGCAGCATTCTCTTGTTCACAGATGTGGCAAATAGGTAAAATGTATACAAACTAAATCTCACCTTTTTTATAGAAAACATATAGAGAGAAGCGACAACATTCATGCATGAATTTTAAATAATACAACAACTCTTGTATGTGTGCTCAAGTTATGCGGGTCTTATTAGAATGCAATGCATGTATGTATGTTGCGACACTCAATATTTTTCATCATGATGAGACATGATTTTGAAAAAATTCCAATTTGTGTAAATTCGAATGTGAAAGTTTTTCAATAATTTTTTGCTTAGAAAATTTTTTATAACATTTAAAACAAGCAAATCGTGTCGACACAAATATTTTTATTGTAAAACCATATAAATAAAATAGCATAAAGTAGAATAAATTTAGCATATTTTGTCGATTCTTTTTTCTTTTAAAATTATCGGAAAACAATCAGGAGTTATGCACTGAAAATAATTCTTTGCAAAATGGAATGATCATGCAATACATCAGCATTACTTATCTGCAGATGATGTGTAAAGAATAAATTATAGATACACATGAGTTGCATTTTACACTGATAATATTACAGAGAAACATGAATTTTACTACAGCAAGCTACATGTTATTGGATCTTTTAAAAGAAATATTTTCATGCTTAATACTTGAAAACTTTATGCTTGTTATCTCTTTAGTTAGCAAAAAACTTTTCAATTTATTCTAAACTTTCTTTTTTTTTCTTCCAAATTTGAATGTAAATTGCCTCAATGCTATAGATAGACAATGTACTGCCTTTTTCTATCTTGGAACACATCTTGCTGACTATTTTATGTGGTAATTGGAGAAAAATAATTTTCGATGCTTCAATTTCATGCTTCTGCTGCTGTCTTCTTTGTGCTCATTCAACATTTGTTCAATTTTTATTATTGAGAATAGAATTTTAAGCTTAGCACAAGACTGTTCGCTCTTATGTAGTGAGATGCTGTGAAACCATAAAAATTGAATTTTAATTAATACAAAATCTTGTTCTTCTCTCCTTTGATCTCAATTTTCACGAAATTTTATTACCATTTGGGAATTAATTGAGATTCAATTTAATTTTATTGATCTCGATGTAGAAATTCATGCTGCAACATAATGAAGATAAGAATTTATAACTACATCAAACAAGATGAAAAAACATTACTAATGTGTTGTGACAAATAACAGTATTCTAATGACATTAATTATCACTTTATATGCATCGATCAACATATTTATGATGGAATGCATTTGTCAATTGATAACGGCAAATAAATTATTGAGTGAATATAAGAAGGAAGTAGCATAAATCAATCGGATATAACAGTGACATCAATAAAAAAATCAGCTAATCAATGGGACGCACACGGATAAGCATAAAAGTCAAAATTTAAATAATAAAACATAACGAGCAACAATAAAATCTAAACTTAACATTCTTTTTCGGATTTTAGCTTGGAGTTTTCCCATATTTTGTTTGTTCTTGCATCGCGATGCCCATAAATGATAGTTTGAGACATAACATTGCATGCCTTTTGTAATAGTCAGTAATAATAAGCCTCAATATTAA
>CM031379.1:18934390-19089224 GCA_018290095.1 Polypedilum vanderplanki
ATCAAAATATTGAATTTCCGAAAATTTCAAATTTAATTCGAATCGATTTCGAAGCAGTTTTTTTAAAAATACTTTGGTACACATAATGATACCAAAATGACTCATTTTTTTGAACTTCCTAATAAATAATGGTGTTTTTTCTGTCAACAGACTTTTCAAAATTTAAATGATTTTGAAAAAAACGTAGTGTTCTCCTCAAGACTTTACGGAATTCTTTAACGATCGATTGATATTACTATGAAAAGTAGATGTATAAAAACTTCTTGAAGAACTTTCATATGAACTTTTTTCAATTCAGAGCTTTTTTCAAAACAATACACATTCTGTTGAACAGTTCTGTTATTGAAAAGTGAATGTCTAAGACATTTTTTTATAAAGGTGATCAAATTGATCACTATCAAATTCAATGTTCTGACACATATGTAATAATTTTTAATAAAATCAATTTATTTCATTGAAGTTATCATGAATCTTTTTAATTTTATATATGATGAAAAAGTATATTTTAAAATTCTGTTTAGTTTTCATAAAAGGAAGGAAAAAATGTTTTTAAACGGAACGAATTGCGTGTTTAGCGATCATAGAATGTGATCAATACAATACAAACCTTATCTTTACCTTGCTTTACGAGTGTAAACACACATTTATTCATTCGATACAGGCAATACCTACACAATCTTTTTAGTCAATTAACAGCTTTCAGATGAGCTTTACTACATTGGAATCTATTTCATAAAAAAATATCTTTAGTAGATAAAAGTTAAAAATAATTTTAAAGAAAGTTATCAAAAAAAAAATTTGTTATTCGACAACTGTTCAATAATATTTTATTGTGAAATATTATCAAGAGGGCGTGACATTTTAAGCAATATTTAATTAAACAACAGTGACTCATACAATCATCATGAAAAAATTTGTGGCGTGCAATGCGAGTAAGAAAAGGTGGAAAGTCAATTCAAGTAAAGATGATGAACATTTGATAATTTATTCAAAAGATATCAAAACGGTTTTTCAAGCATGGCAGGAAATTAACTCAAATGTTCAAAGATTAACAATTAATATTTTTACGGAAGATCCAGTTTTGTCAATAAATCCCTATTTTGTGTCAAATTTAGAAGTGAAAATGAATATCAAGGAAATAAACTTTAACTGCTATACACATGATTATTGGCTGACACTGATCCTATCATTGTGCCCGAATATTGAAAAATTGTATTTTTTCAAGCTCACAAAGGAAAAATTAAAATACATTGCAGAACATCTCGATTACGTGAAAAATATTGAATGTGATTTCATCGAGTCTGACACAATTGAATTTTATAATGACATGAGAAAACAACGAAAAGATATTAATACTGATATAAAAATTAATTAAGTGCAAAATAAAAATTCAACAACATTTCTTTCTTAATAAATTCACTCTCATTTCTTAAAACAACCACTCAGCCAATGGTGAGCAAATGTTGAATGGTGAAAAAGACATTCATCATCATCAACCGATCATTATTGTTGAAAGTAGAATAAAAGTTTGATGCATGCATGCAGACACATGTCAGTATAAAATAAAACATCGAAGGGAATACTTCAATTTTTCGCAAGTGTAAAAAAGTGGTAAAGTTAAATTATTATAGAAATTAAGTGAAATTTAGTGTGAATTTCTATCATTTATTATTTTAATGAATTATTTTCATTTGTATTTATTATACAATTGTATAACTCAAAGTGTATCATAAAATTCATCATCAACTTTTAATTATGACTTATTTGTTAATCAATTAATAAAGTGTTAAAAATGAAATGAACTATTTAATGTGCAATGATAAACTTTTCTTTTTTTATGTCTAGGTATAGAGAATGACAAATTCATCAATATCTAATTACTATATAGGCAAAAATGTGTTGATTACGGGAGCAACAGGTTAGTATATGCATTTCGAAACTTCATTATTAACTGAAGAATGTTTGACAATTATATTTTGGTAGGGTTTATGGGGAAAGTATTGGTTCAAAAATTGCTTCATGATTGCTGTGAAATATCTAAAATATACATACTTGTACGACCAAAGAAAGGCATTGATTCTGAACAAAGATGTCTTGATTATAAAAATCATATTGGTAATAAAATTATTATTTTTTAAATACATTTTTCATTAATGATAAAATTTTAGTATTTGAGAAAATAAGACAAGAAATGCCTTTGCAGTTGGATAAAATTCAAATGATAAAAGGAGACGTAACTATGGATAATTTAGGTCTCAATTCAAGCGATGAGAAAGAATTGATAGAAAATGTGAATATAATTTTTCATTGTGCTGCAAATGTGCGGTTTGATTTGACTCTCAAAGATGCCACAAATTTCAATTTGAAGGGGACTCTAAGAGTGCTTACTCTTGCAGAGAAAATGCAAAGTCTTAACTCATTTGTGCATGTTTCCACTTCTTACTGTAATTGTGATGAAGTGGTTTTAGAGGAGAAATACTATCCCGCTAAAGTAGATCCATTTACTGTAATTGAAATGATTGACACAATGAGTGATGATGCCTTAAAATCAGTTACGCCTAAATTACTTGGAAAACTTCCAAATACTTATGCATTAACTAAAGGCTATTCAGAAGATTTAGTCAACTCATATAGAAAGAAATTTCCTATTGTTATTGCACGACCTCCTATTGTTGTCGCATCATGGAAAGAACCATTTCCTGGTTTTATTGAAGGCGTTAATGGACCAACAGGACTTATGATTGGAGCTGCTAAAGGTGTTATAAGGTCAATGCATTGCAATCCTAAATATCCATCAGAAGCTATTCCTGTTGACATTATAATTAATTGTCTGATTGCATTGGCTTTTAAAAGATCTTTGATTAAGAATGAAGAAGTTTTCTATTGTAACATAACAGATAGTGGAACAAATTCTCTTACATGGGGTGAATCTTTAGAGTTGGGAAAGAAAATTTTCTATAAATATCCTCTAAGTACTACATGTCTTTACTATCCAAACGGTTCAATGAAATCAAATTATTTTCTGCATACATTGTGCATCATTTTTACACATTACCTTCCAGCTTATATAATTGATGGTATTTTATATATTTTTGGGTATGAAACCTTTTTGGTAAATATTCAAAAGCGGATCAGTCAAGGATTGAAAGTATTGCAATATTACACTACACGTGAATGGCTTTTTAAAAATGAAAATTTTCGAAAATTGCGTGATGACATGAATGCTATTGATCAACAAAGGTTCTATTGTGATTTATCTAAAATCGATTACAATGACTATATTTTAAATTACATACTGGGAATAAGAAAATTCATTTTAAATGAATCTTTAAGTTCACTACCAAAGGCTCGAGCAAAATTAATGAGGTAAGAAATATATTGCTTTAAATAATTTTATAAATTTTAATTTTAAACATCTTTTCAGACTCTATTATATTGATAAACTTCTGAAAATATTCTTCTGTGGACTTATTATTTACATAATTTATAATCTTTTAAAATAAATAATTCTCGCTTAGAAAAAATCATTTTATTTTTTATCATTATACATATGTACCTATTTTAAACATTTTCAAAATTTATGCACTTACCACGTTAAGAAAATTTTTCCGAATTTTTTAAATAAACACCATTTTATTTTAAATTCTTGTAAAATAAATGCTTTGACATGAAATTTAGCAATATTAGTCTCTTATTAAGTTATTATTATTATTTTAATTTTCAGAAATAAAAAACAATTTGTTATAATTTTTGGTGGCAAATATTTTGCTACTTAAAAACTGACAGTTAGTGACAAAAACTTCGTTTAAATATCAACATTTAATAGCTATGTGTTTTCGCATATTAATACAAATTTATTGTATTTCTAATTGCACCATTGAAATATTGTTCAATAGAACAAGATTCGAAGGTTTTCATAGGCAGCATTCATTATTCCCCATGAGAATGCTGCACGCAAACAGTTCATATTGAGTCCCTTGTAGACATTACGTACTGACCTATCTCGTTTAATATAAATTTCTCTAAGAACTATCAGCCAATTTTCATAATTTCCTCCAACTTTACTTTGTATAACAACTTTGACTACGTTTAAAGGATAAAAAAGTGTACTTGTGAATGCTCCAATCAATGCACCAGATAAAAATTGATGAAAATTTGAATGGAAAATTCCTTCCTAGAAAAATAGTTTTATTTTTCAATTAAAAATAAAAGTATGATATCATAGTGTTTGTTACTCACTTTATGAGGAAGTTTAATGGCTTCTTCTCTTAAAATAAAAAACACTGCATTTGATGGACCATTCCGAAATAAAACTGGAACCATTCCTCTATATAGTTCTTTCCAACCAAACTCTGAGCAAATCATTCGAAATGCATGAGGAGTACTAAAAATTTTTAAAATTTGTTTTTCAGATAAACAGTTATGTACTTAGTTATATTTTAGAAGTTATTTTACTTTTTATATTTATTATGGTATGCTGCATCAGTTAGAATTGTTTGAACACGTTCAAATGGCATTAAAATTGCTTCAACTGATCCTGCTACAATGCCAGCTATACATTTTGCAGAATACTCATTTATTCCAAAGTGTTCAATTGCTGGTTTCTTAACACCATCATATACTCCAAACATTACAGACAATGAAAGAGTTTTCTGCATTAAAGGTGGACCAATCCCGCGATACAAAAAAGTAAGACCTTCGCTTCGTAGTTGATTGAATGCGGTATGAATTTTGACTCCATGCAGCATCTAAAATGTTTAGTGATAAAAAAAGTGGATAAGATAATAAGAAATTTCAAATATGTTGTATGAACTCACTTGACGGAATATCATTTTATAAATAGGAAAAGTCAGAAAAATATTTATTCCAGCAGCACCCCATCCACAAAGAAATTCTCGGTGATCAAACGATTGAAAAGGATTGAAATGAGATTTCTTGCTGGCAATTTCATAATAAATTTTTGATGGCATGATTACACTTATGTTCAATATTTACTCAAAAACAATTTTATGATAATCACATGATTTCCATGGTGTCTATCGAAATTCAACTTAAATACAGCAAAAAGAGTTTTTCTTCATTTCAAATCTTTGTCTTATTTTGAAACTATTTTCCTTAAACTTCTAGTTTATTCTTTCTTACACTATTTATGTAATTAAAATATCAAAACTGCGTACAAACGGAGACACACTAAATAATTATTATTATGAATGCTTCATAATTATTATTATCATCAAATTTAATATAAATCACTTTATAACTTTATAATTTAAGAAAATTTATCAATTAAGAGAATATTTAATAAAATTTACACAAATCAAAACAAATGAAAAACAGCTGATTAAAAATTGGGTTCAGGGGGAGACACAAAAATGAATAGGTGAACTGAAAATAAAAATTATTTTTTTTCTTGTGACATTGAGATCTCAAATAAAAATTTTGCATTGGAATTTAATGTCATAAACATTTTTGATAATCGATGAGGAAGTATGAACTTTATTCAGGAAATCAGAAATTTTTAACAAATCTTATTTGATTTGAAAAAACAAATTTTTTTTTACTGTTTTCATCCTCCTGTTAGGTTCGCATATATTCGAGGGAAGTTGTTGATTTTTAAAAAGTTTAAATACGTTAGGGTTTTTATACATTTGATAATTTCAAGTAATTTTAAATCATAAAATAATTTTAAAATTTTTTAAATTTATTCAAATTTATTTTTATAAAAAATTATTGTTGTTTGAATATTTTATTTTAAAATCAAATAAATCAAGAAAGAAAATTTTTACCTAAATTTTAATTTTATTTTAAGTTTTATAAATTAAATTAAGATAAATTTAAAATTAGAAGTTTTAAGGAGTTTTCTGTTATATTCTCACTAATATAGTATATTATAATAATCTCCTTTTCTTTCTTTCTCTTTCTCGCTCTGCATGAAAAGAATATTATATTGAATATGAGTATTCCGTTTTATAATATTGATGCTTTGCCATGCTTTATTTTCACTCATTCGATTTCCTTCTTTCGTGCCGTTCACATCGTTGTGCATAGCACACAAGATCACCAAGTGTGTATGTTTATAAAGTGGATTTGTAAAATATTCTCTTTGCTTTTTTTCGGTTGACTCATGCAGTGACAAATAAAATTGATACACAAGTGATTTAAAAAGAAATGAGGAGAATCAATTAAAGAAAGTAAAATCTATATTGAATAATAATTTGAAAGAATGCCAAAAATCTGTGAAAGAGAATTATCTTATGTTTGAACCCATAAAATGTATCTTTTAATCTAAAAATAAGTTATGAAAGTTATACGTTCGAATGAAACGGCAAAATAATATAAATACCGCGAAGTATAATCGAAAGTGAGAAGAAAATAGTCTTAAAATCTTAAGTGGACATTAATTATCCTTTATCGGTGAACGACGGCGGTTGACTTTTATAGAGAAAGAAGCAGACGAAAATCGATTCTTTCCGTGTGATTTTTAAGTGTTTGAAAAAAAGAGAAAAAATCAGAAATAGTCTCGCATAAGAGGCGGACCTAGTCGATAATGTGTAATGTGCGATAAATAAATGGAAAATAATTGTAACGAAATTAATTTAACTGCAAACAATATCAATCAATTTATGCTTGGACATCATAATAATTTAGACATTTCCACTATGAAGGGTGAAGAAAGTGATGAAGCTATTCCATCATTTGGATTTACACAAGAGCAAGTTGCATGTGTATGTGAAGTTTTACAGCAAGCTGGAAATATTGAAAGATTAGGTCGATTCCTTTGGTCATTACCAAATTGTGAAAAAATTCAACTCAATGAATCAGTGTTGAAAGCAAAAGCCGTTGTGGCTTTTCACAGGTGAGTCTATCAACTCATTCAAAAATGTGTTTCCTCAAAGTGTGAATCAATTCTTCAGGGGACATTTCAAGGAGCTTTATCGGATATTAGAAAGTACTAATTTCTCACCATGTAATCATCCCAAATTACAATCGCTTTGGCTTAAAGGTATATTAAATTTAATTTTATTATTTGTGTTTACGTTCGACTTAATAGTAATTGGCATCGAATCAATTTTTCTTATTTACCACCTCCCTTCCACACATTTGTGCACACATTAAAATAACCTATCTAGCACATTACGTGGAAGCTGAAAAGTTAAGAGGACGTGCATTAGGCGCAGTCGGCAAGTATCGAGTAAGAAGGAAATTTCCACTCCCTAGAACAATTTGGGATGGTGAGGAAACAAGCTACTGTTTTAAGGAAAAATCACGATCAGTTTTAAGAGATTGGTATACACATAATCCATATCCGTCGCCTAGAGAAAAAAGAGAATTAGCAGAAGCAACTGGTCTCACAACAACACAGGTACATACTCAACATAAAATCTCCTCTTACAAAATTAGTAGTGATTAACTTCTATTCAAACAAAAGGTTTCAAATTGGTTCAAGAACAGACGACAGAGAGATCGAGCGGCTGAACATAATAAGGAGTAAGTAATTGCAATTATTATTTTCTTTATTATAATGAACAAGGGAAGTAAATTATCTCGTTTATAAACTCTTCATTTTCTTCCCTTTCACTTTTACCTTAGTAAAATTAATTAAGACACAATTCAGGGAAAATGCTCATTTGCGAAAAAAGAACTAAATAACGATGAGGGGTTGAAAAAATGGTGCATTTTCAATGTTATTCATTTGTCTGCCGACGTTTCGACATGAGCTATGCATGTGTATCTGTTGTGCATTAGATTAAGGCATAAAAACTATCCCTTCATGCGTAAAATTTCTTTAATTTTGATCTGATTTTTTGACAGTCGCCAGGTAGAAGAAAAAAATTTCTTTTCATGTTGTTAAAATCAGCACATAAAGAGAATTTTTTATATATTAATTCACATAATAATGGATTTTAGTTTTTAACAATTCTTAATAAATATAAATTTATTTTAGTCATTCAATTAAAAATTGTTATGATAAAAAGAAAGAAATTAATATTTAATGTTAAAGAGAGGCAACCATCCTTATTTCTCTAAGCATATGTTTAGCACATGCAAAAAGAACAGTTTTTATTTTCTTTTGAAGTAATTATAGGATTAAAATTTCTTTCAATTTTTGTTTACTTACTTATGCTTCCTTTAAAAAATGATTTTTGAATTGCCATTCTTGGAAATTTTGTATATGAAGATAGTTAGCATCAACATAAACATTATAAGATAATGTCATATAGAAATAAATATTATTATTATTATTATTCTATTATAAATTCTCGTTAAATGAGCAAAAGGCTGATAGATATGAGATAAATGATATGAACACGAATGTATGAGTTTAATATGCATATACAGACAGATATTCTCTATCCTTCACATGCTGTTTATTCTTTCTTTACTCTCTGGGGCATCGAGAGAAAAAAAACCTAAATATAATGTATAGTATGTATGAACAGCAGAGAAAACCAACAACGTTGTTGTGTACACTCGATGAATGTTGAGAATTTAAGGGGATATCAGGTTTCCTTTTCGTTATATTCCACTGGCTGTGTACACTCGTTCAATTTATTATTCAACCAAAAGTATCAAATGACATTCTATCGCTGAATCGCTGATGGAAATAAACATAAAAAAATTATATACACATTCTTACATATATACGAAAATGACTGTATTTATACAGTTTTATTGTGTCTCTCTCTCTCGCATTCTGTACACTACTTATGTATATATGTCTCAACTGGAGAAATGATTCATGTTCATTATTAAAATCAAGTCTTATAAATATTACAATTATCTTTTTTATTTCGATATTTTATTCTCTTATGCATGTTAACAAGAGAGAGGAGATATGTCTTATGAATTGACCCTGTTGAGACGATATCAAATGTCACTCTCTTTGTTTGACGACGATTTCTTATGGCAATTTTTACGCAAAATATTCTCATTTCTTTTTTCTTAAAAGAAGGAGAAATGTGAAATTATGAGTAGAGTAAAAAGAAATAATGAATACAGGTTGATGTCTCTAGTTACTTACATTATAAAAAAGAAATGTATGACAATATAACAGCATGTTGATGATAGAAGGAAGATGTTTTTTCAATTCTTCCTATTTTTCTTTTTCTCTCTTATAAAAACACAATGAAAAGAACAAAGAGAGACTGAAAGAAAGAGAGAAATCAAGTCAAATAACCATAAACTCACAATTTCTGTGTTCTTTTCATTATTGACAAATAATACTTTAACAATCGAAAGAATAAAGTAAAAGAGAAATCGATTATCTTTTCCTTTTAGTTAAAATGATCTTCTATAATGAGAACAAGAATAGCGCAATAAATTTTAATTATTTTGACATTTTTACAGGTCTAGTGATAAGCATTTGGATTCATCGAGTGATTCGGAATTAGAAATGCCAGGAATGATGAGTAGTTTAGGTAATCCGAGCTCTAATAAAATGTCACAACACTCTTCAAATCCAAATTTACCGCACAATTTGCTGTTGCAGCAACAAGGTCAATTAGGTATGTTAGAATATTTGTTTCATAAATAATTACCTTGAAAATAACAATTATTTCAGGACAAATTTCGCAAGGATATACAGGAAGTCATTTGCACAATGCACCGCCACTTCATCCATATGACGCAATGGATGCGTATCAAACTTTATGATTTTAGATTTAAATTCATAATTTTATTTACGCATCATCACTATCATTAAAATTATGCTTATAAGTGAATAAGCAAACAAGAAGACGTAGATGTTTAGGAAAAAATTTTCTTATTTATGCGCGCTGTTTTCATAGTCAAAAAATACATTACCTTTCTATATATGATAGAAACTTCAGAAAAAAAAAACAAGTAGACAGAAACATGTAGTATTAGATAATTTTATGAATGAATGAAGCCACACAAATGAATAAATATTGTAAACGTACGAATTTCAATTTTTGATTCTCTTTACTTAGCTGTTACTTATTGTAGAATTGTCAATAGTATCTAATAAAAAAAATTTAAATTAAATAAAATGCAATTTCTTTTTGTTAAAATTTCTTTCATAAAATATATTTTATTTTCTTGATTATTAAAGATGAAATCTTTCTAAAAAATTACAATACCTGTTAAACTTGACTATAACATTTTTGTGAATACAATCCGAATACATGATGTATTACGGGAAGAATACTTTTATAAAATACCTAAGTCATCATAGTTTCTACATATTTTGGAGTTATTTAAAGAGCTGAGCAACAATAAAAAATTTTTAATTTCTTTTAAAATAATTTTTTTTCAATAAGTAAAATAATGATTCCACATAACTCTAATTGTGCTTTTTAATTGCGTATTTTCGTCCTACAAAAGTAGGTAAACTCAAAAATTATCGTTTCCTCAAAAATTATTATTTAACTTTTTAAATTTCCGAGCAACTATTGATTTGTTTGTGATGAATTTTTGTGTTTTTTCTCTGATTTAAAATATCAATTTTTTAATAACACTTATAAAAATTCCATCTACACAGCTGTGTGTGATTGTTTACTTAACTTCAGCATAAGTATATTTTAATTTTTGATATGATACAGACACATATATTTTTTGTCTTTCTCACTCTGCCATTTTTCATAAAGTTTTTGAAATAATCAATGATTAGTCTTTGAAGTTATATTTTATAAGAAATTTGAACTAGATAAATTGTGAGTTTAAAAATATATAAATTGATTTTTAATGTTTAACAAAAATTACGCAAAATTAATGGCACTTTTAATTTAACTTTTTTTCTTTATCAAATATTTGTAAGTACCAATTATACTCACATAATTAAATTCTCAGCATTTATTGTATGAGGAATAGGTTTTTTTTTGTGATTTTAATTTATGAAGACATACATATGTGTGTTAATAAACATTTAGAGAATTTTACAAGGTTCTCTAGTTCTCGGTTTTTTCTTTTCCACCGCTCTGACGGCCTCTTCAAATACCGTCACTAAATTTGTTTTCTTCTTTGCAGAGCACTCGACTAAAGTGTATGCTCCAATCTTTTTGCATAATTTTTTTGCCTCTTGTGTAGTTACATATTTTTCTGATCCCTGAATTCTCAAATCTGATTTTGTGCCTGAAAATTTTTCAGTTTTTTGTATATGAAAAATCTAAATATTTTTTTATGATCCTTTTTCTTACCGACTAGGACGATTGGAACATGTGGCGAAAAGTGTCTTATTTCAGGATTCCATTTTGAAGAAACATTCTCAAAAGAGGTTCTGGAGTCCATAGAATAGCACAAAAGAAAACAATCAGTCTAAAAATAAAAAAATAACGTTTATACATAATTGAAGTTTAACATGCTTATGACTCACATTCGGGTAACTTAATGGGCGCAGCCTCTCATAGTCTTTTTTAAAGAAACAAAATAATTAAATATTTTGAATGTCTTTCTGTTGTATTAAATATTTTTCTCACCTTCTTGTCCAGCTTTAATTTTATTATTGTTGAATAAAAATTATTTAGGAACATTTACCCTATTTAAAGTTTAAATTAAAATAAAATTCTCACCTGTGTCCCTGTTAAGAAACAATTAAAGAAATAGAAAGAAAATCAAAGAAAAACACTGGTAAAATAATATTTGAGACTTACCATAATGTTAGTGAGTACTCTTTATTATCCACAGTAATTGTACATGCATGATTATCAAATCTAAAATTAAATTATCGATCAATTAATATCATTATGAAAAAGTACTGATAAATACTCACACTGTCGGTACATATTCTACGGGAAATTCATTTTGTGTGTATGAAATCAACATGCACGTTTTTCCGACAGCTCCATCACCAACTGTTGTAATCTTTAACGGTCTCATAATTTAACACTAGAAGAAGAAAAAGAAGAAAAAATTGTGATAAAAGTCATCAATGACGACGATTGATGATTGAGTATTTGTATGTGTAAAAAGCACTTAATTTCTTTTGCTATTCGATAAATGCAATTGTAACGACGACGAAAAATCTCTTATCAAAAAATATATATACATATAATGATGACAAAATCAAATGAATCTGACTAATATGAAATAAAATATCAACTGCTTACACTATTTCTTAAATTCACTCTGAAGCAACAAGTTATTTACTTTCTCGTAAAGATTTTCAATATAATTTAATTGCACAACACAACTTCATATGTATACACAACCGCGAGTGTCAATGAGAATAACAAGAATGCTCTTTTTATGCCTTTTAACCCACTAAAATTAATTAAATTTACGCATCGTCGCTGGAGCTTGAGCTGATGATTTTTTTTCCTTCAATACACAGAATATATGAGTGAATGTGTCATGAAAATATTGAACGCACTCATGTGTGGTGAAAAAAGAAATATTTGTTCTTTTTTTATCTGTTCAATGTTTTGTGGTGAGTGAGTAAAAACATCTGTTTTGTGTTGTGTAAGTAACAAATTTTTCAGCTCTTTATTGAACTAAAACATTTCTATCAAAAAACAATTTATCTATTCTCGTTTTTCGGGTCTTTTAAAAGTATTTGTTGATCTTATCGTTTTTAACTGCATTGTATTAAATTGAAAATTCACATCATCGCAAACTAATGGATGTGATAAAGTTTTTTCAATCGTTTCTTTCTCTATTGTCTCAATTGCAGCCTCATCAATTTGATTAGTTATTTCAAGAGATTCATCATGATTTTCCATAAGTTTAGAGTGTTGTTTAACTTGATCTAATGCCTTTTCAAAATTTCTTTTCCTTTCACATAAAATTGATGTGATGGCACTATCTGATATTGGAGTTACAGCGCATGGCGGTGTTTGATTGTCATTTTCATTCTGCTCAATTAACACTTTTAAGCTCATTCCTAAGCTACTATTAACTGACACAGATTTGCCAATTTTTCTGTCTAAAAACACTGGTCGTCGTTTAACTTGCTGCTTGTTTTGCTGTTGATCCATTTGCTGCAAAAGTCGTCGTATGTCTGATGGAATGTCGATGTCTGTTCGATTGATTGACAATGATTGGAGAAAGTCACCAAATGTTTGTATTGTAGATTCCAAACTTTGAATATGCAATTGCATTGTAATAATTTCTTGCTGCTGAGAATGTCGAATGGCTTCTAAACGTTGAATATTAATTTCTGCACCTTGAATTTGTTTATGTAAATTTTTCAAATCTTCACGTGCTAATTTTAAATTTTCAATATGTTGTGTAGTATTTTGTAATTCTTCTTTCAAAACATTGTATTCGACTTTATAATCTAGAAGCTGCCGTGATATATTCATTTCATACACACTTTTTAAAATTTGTTGCATTTGCATTTCATTAACTTTAGGAATGACATTTTTTAAATAGTTCATAATGTCCTCAAATGAATCTAATTTAAGCAACTCTGATTTATGAACATCAAGAAGGGCAATGATAACACGAAAAATGACTTCATTTGATGCAAATAGCAGCAAATCAAATAAACGTGTGACAAAACCAAGTTCAAATGATGACGAAAATATTGTTAGCATCCATGAAGATGCAAATAGAGTTGTGGCAACTTCATTTTTCTCAAAAAGCTCATGTATTTCAGGCAGCATATCTTTTATAAGTCGTGACATTTGATACAATTGCAGTTGAAAATGCTTCATATCTGGCAAATAATTTAATCGTAATTGTCGGTCAAACATTAAAAATTTTAATAACCAAAATGCTTCATTTTCATTCATCTAAAATAAATTGTATAAAATTAAAAAAATGTTATGTAAAATATTTTTATGCAATACTAACATGAAGCAGAAGTATACCACATATAAAAGCAAGTCCTTGACAATAACCGAGTTCACTATCGAGAATTGAATATGCCTTGAGTACGTTGAATAGTGAAAGTTGTCCAATACCAAATGGTGCTTTATAAAATTCATTATTTGGAAATGTTCTTCCAATATCAAGAAAAATCGCGTGTTGTTGATCTGTTAAATTTTTAAGCAGTTGCTCATATGGCACATTGTAGTTAATAAATTCATCATGGTTTATATTTATTGGATGTGTTTTCTGATACTGTTGTGCAAGCATGATCCATACGTTACCTCTAATAATTTTTGGTACTCCTTGTTTCATCGCTTGCAGACAAAGTCGTATGTCAAATTCTGATTTTGTAGCTTGATAAATGAATTTCTCCCACACATCAACTAATTTTTGTTCGCACGTCACAATTTCGTCATAGTTTAGCTTCATTCGACGGATTTCATGTTCATTCTGTTGCTCTTGAAGACGGGCATTTTCCTTTTCCATTCGAAGTAGTACAATTATTTGCTTGATAGCAAATTTCCATAATGCACGCAATTCTTCCGTACTTCTCTTCTTGTGTGATTTTTGTCCTATGAAAAAAAAAATATAAATTGCTTTTGTTGTACAATGAGAAAAATTTTTTAAACGTCATGAAAATTTTTCTTTTTTTGTTATTTTTTCATTTATATTACTTACGCTTGTTTGATCTTTTTGAAAGAAATTTTATAGAGTCGTCATTTAGGCAAGCTTTTGAAGTTGGTTCTTCTTTTTCTGTTAAAATTACGTTTTTAAGGATTTTTTGACGCCATGAAATTGTGTGCATATTTTTGTCTTTTGAAGTATTTCCCACTTTCATAAACCTTAAGAGTGAATAAAAAATTATTATTTGAACAAAAATTATTAAAAATTGTCGACTTACATGTCCATTTTAGATGTATTCAATAATTGTTGTTTATTATCACAAGGTGATATTAAAGGAGATGTCAACGATATTGATCTAATTGGTTTGAACTTTCTTTGCTCTTCTTCATGAATTGTAATGTGGTTATTTTCATTTGAATCCTTACTTCCTCTTCTTTTTAATAGTTGATCAAACGAGCTTGACAAAGAACGTTTTGCCTTCATTAAAATTGTACTGCCACCTAGATAGTAATTTAAGAATTCTGATCGATTTTCAATTGTATCGTGCACATGTCGCTGTTGACGCATTTGACAATGTGCTTCAATTAGTGCCATGAGAAATTTATTACGTTCTGTGAGGGAATAATCATTGACTTTATCAGAAGCAAAGAATTTTTCCATTAATATTTCATAGTCGTCAGCATTCAATTCTTCAATATGTTTCATTATGACACTATAAATTTTTTTTTCGCTGAGACCTTGAACTGAATTTTGAAGCTTATTGAACCATACTAAAGGACAATGATCGCATTGTAAAGAACCTGACATCTTTTTTGAGTCTTCAAAATTTTCATCTGAATATTTTTTATCTTGCTCAAGTGTCTCTAAAGATTTCAACATAGATGAGACAACATCATGTGCAATGACAGCAGATTGACATTTAAAGACATAACCAATAAATTCTTGTTTATTATCTTTCACTTCATTGCAAATAATTCCAAAATGTTCAGCACTATTAATTCCTTGAACAGCATTAACGACATCATTAAAATTTTTATGAAGCAAAATTTGTTTTCGATCGGGACTTATCAATCTCAAATCTGATCTTCCTAAAATGTATACCATTGTACGATTTTGTTCAATTGAACTAAATGAAGCTGATCGATTTCTTTTTGGTATTTCTTCAGCTTTTATTGAATCAAGTCGATGAAAATTTGGTTGTTGTTTGTTTGTTTCATCACTCTGACTTTTGCTATCACTGCTCTTAACGCTTGATGAATCGCTTTCCTCGTCAATTTTTTTATCATATCCGTTTTGAGAATTTTCTGGCGTCTGTTGACTGTCTGTATTTTGTTTCCCATTCACCTCAATACTCTATGTTATGAGAAAATAATAAAAATATACGAATAAATAACTATTCGTGACATCAATTATTTCTCACTGTCATTAAATTAATCAATAAATGAATTTGTATTTAAATTTTCATTGTCTGAATTTTATCAGCTTTTGTACATGCTTTACTCAAAATTTATAAAAAATGAATAAACTTTAATGATAAAAATAACTCACCTTTATTTTCATCTTATCGTGAGCAATAAACTTTGGAAGAGCATCATCAATAAATGTTTTCGGTAGTTTCTTATGTGAAACACGAATTTTTCCAACATACATGACTTCAAAAAATTGTGAGTCATTTAATTGAAAGTCTCCAAAAAGTGATAAATTTGAGCGATTATTTAAATACAAATCACCAGTTGAGTGACTAATATGTGATTTTTTGAAATTGGCCATTCGATCTTTTTTAACTTGTACTGACTCTTCCATGGTTGAATGTGTCGAAGTCATGTTTTCAATTGAGCGTCCCATTTGAGACTGCTTTATACGATCCGACAAATTTGAAATCTGAAACGTTTAAAATAAAAACAATTTTATGATTTAAGATTTATATCATAGAAACAGTGACCACAAAATTATTTTGAATTTACTCATGACAGAAAGATAATTTTTTTCATAAAACTGCTACATGGGGAGAGACATTGTATTAAATTTTTTCTACTATAATTTCAATATTTTAAAAACAGCTTTACTTATTCTTTTCAATATAATAACAACTTTTGAACTTTGAAATATAACTGAAATGCGATGGATAGACAAGTGAATAGATAAAAAAATCACACATTGGCGATTATTGCTTTACCACTAAACAAATAACAATGAATATAAATTTGCTTTGATGTCATAAAATATTTATAATGAACAAAAAGAGAGAATGAATAAGAGTTACTGAATTGATATTAATGAAGAAAAATTCTTGATTGTTTTTGTTGAAAAAAGAATTGCGACCATACAATGTTATTTAATTGAAACTAATTTTTATCAATTATGAATCAATATTTTTTAGAATGGGTATAAAAAAGTGTTTTTTTCCATTTAGTTTATAAATCATAATTGTGCTTATGAGAGAATAAAATATTAAAAATTTCGATAAAAAGCACCAAGGTTAATTTTAATTAAACGTCTCACTTGAGTGCAGCTTGAGTTGCATTTTCATATTTGTAAACGGGCAATAACTGTTTATGATTATTAAGAATATTAAATGCAAAACCACTAAGGTCATTTTGAAATGTGTTTGTTTATCTCTCTATACAATAATTTAAATTTAATTTGTTAGCTGGAGTGTAGAGGCAAGCAGGTTGAATGAGGGACAAGTTTTTTTCACTTCCTCCACCCGTTTTTCATGTGCGTAAATGCAACAATTGCGATAAAAATAGCATTTGTGATGAAACGAGATCACAGACATCGATGCCAGCAATTCTTTTTACCGCTTCAAAAAAATGTTTGACTTTCACGTGAACATAGAATGAATTTTTTCTTCTTTTTAAAAGTGTATTTATATTGTATTTTTCACACAGCTTATATGTGATATTGATATTCACAGTTTATGGTCACTTATGTAAAGAAGAAACTCTTTTTTCGAACTATTCGCGAACGTGTCTCTAACTCAACTGAGAATAAGAAAAAAAATCTTTGATGACGTTTTTACTGGAATTTTTTCTTCTTTCGTTCAAAACATTAATTGAAATCACACTGTGTAATTAGTCACAATTGAAATGTTCGTCGTAACAATTAATTTGTGATAACAACAAGAGAAAACAAAAAGATTAAAAAATCAACTATTTATTTATGATTAATAAATGCGCTTTAATTTCTAAATAGAGAAAAAAGTGATTTTAAAAATATTCTTTAAAAAATTATGAATGATTGTGACCCTGGTGTTCCGGATAGAAAAAAAAACCGGTCACCGAAGAATTCCGAAAACTTTCGAAGTTCTTGGTGGTGTGCAACTGCGCTTTCGAAATTATAACTTTTTTAATTTTAAATTTATTGAAATAAAATCAAAATTTTAGCGTTTTGCATATTCTTACAAATACCAAATTGTTTCAAACTTATTGCTAGATTTTTTACAGCGTTTATGAAGAGTCAGAAATCAAGATTATGAGAGAAAATTATTTTCTGTTTAAATTTTGTTTTCGAAAAAAGATTTCAAAAATTGAATTTTTCTTGAAAATTTGTTTGGATTTTTCGAAGTTCAAACTGTCACTTTTTCTATCCGGAATACCAGGATTGTGACTTATTAATCTAGTTGAAATTACATTTTTATTTAACGTAGAAGCATCACTGTAGGCTCCACGAAATGCATCACGTCGATTCGTTAGATAAAACATTTTTCACTAGATTTTTACAATTATTACCGCTAAATAAAGATTCACATTGGTTTTTTTTGTGATTTTTCTTAAATGTTAAAAGCTTTTTATTTATTTAAGAAATATTTTAGTTTTTCCGAAAGTTATTTTTCTATTTCTCTTTCTCTATTTATTTCGTAATCCAAAAATAAAACTTATATACATGTATATTAATGACTTTTCTTCCTTCTTCTTTTTTGCCTTAGACGATTAAAATATTTACTGAACCGCTTTGAAAGAGCTCACGGAGAATACTGAAAAGAAAAGTTTTCTTGATGGCGAAAATGAAAATTTTCTCAATCGATCTCTCTTTCATTCGCTCGCTTACAATCGTGCAACATATATTCGCTGACTGTTGTGTTTACAATTTTCTAATGTACATTGTTCTGAGAGAATTTCCCGCTCACCTTCACGCTTGCTCACACTACCGGCAAAATTCTCTCACTTTTGTTTATTGAGAGTGCATGAATGTGATCATTGAGAGACTTTGCTGGTTGTTTATATTTTTTCTCATTAATTTTCATATGAGTGATTGACCTTCATATCTTTTTCATTATTTACAAATTAAATTAATGACTTTTTTCTCTTTTTAGAAAAATGAAAAAAATTTTGGTATTTTTTTATTGCCTGATTTTCATTTACCTCGTATATGGTCGAGTTAATGTAATTGATTATGAAAAATCAACAAATGTTATGAAAAGAATGCCAAAATTTTGGACAAATACTGGCTTTGCCCCAACTGAACCAATCAACAATGTTTTCGATTTCTTTGAGACAAAAGATTTAAATATGAATTTAGAAATCATTGGATCAATGCCCAATAATGGACTAAAATACATTCGAATACATTGGCTTTTGAATTTAATAAAAATTAGGTAGAAATATTTTTAAAATATCATAAATGAAAACTTAATTTTATTTTTTAGTGGATATGACAGCAAAAATCAACCAATATTTAATTTTGAAAAATTAGATACTTTTTTAAGAAAAATGATTAATGAATATAACTTATTGCCTGTAATTGAATTTATGACAACTTTAAAGTTTAAAAATATGAACAAAGATTCATGGAAAACACTTTCTTATCAAATTATTACACATTATGCAGGTGAAAGTTACAATACAAAAATGTCATTACTTTGATTAATATAAATAAATTTTATTTACAGAAATTTATGGATTAAAAAATGTTGCAAAATGGAAATTTGAATCCTGGAATGAACCTGATCTTAAAAATTATAACAAACTCAACTTTACTTTATCAGGTAAAATTAATTGAAAACTTATATTTTAAATATTTTTTAAAATAATGAAATTTTTTAAAAGATTATTTGGAATACATTTATGGTATAAAAGAAGGTTTAGAATTAGCTGAGAGAAATTTCACCTCAAAATATATTTTAAAACTAAGAGGACCAGCTGGATTATTCAAAGATGAAAAGAATCATAAATTTTGTTGGTCTGTATTAGAAAAATGTAATCAGAATATTACAAATTGCCCAATTGATATAATAACATTTCATCGAAAAGGAAATGGAATCGAAGCTAATGAAATAATTGATACAAGTTTTACATTAATAGATGAATTTTCTACAAGATTTAAAAATCTTTCAAAATTTAAATATTCTAATACTGAAGCAGATCCAATAAAAACTTGGTCACAACCTCGTGATTTTCAGTCAGATACAAGGTATGCTTCTATTTTAGTAGAAACAATATTTCAGTATTGGAAAGCAAAATTTGAAAAACAAATGACAAATTTGGAGTCAATTAGTCATGATAATAGTTTTATGAATTTTTATCCAAATATTTTCACACAACGGACATTATTGGCAAGATTTCAAATGAATAACAGTGTACCAATATATAGTCAAATTATTCAAAAACCTGTATACAGTGCATTGGGATTGATTGCAAATTTAGCTAAAAATGCATCAAATTATCAGAAAACACAAAACCTTTCTTATCTCATAACGACACATAATGGAAGAAAAAATAATAAATTTTACTCATGTATAATTATTTTAACGCATGTAAACACAACAAAAAATAATAACAGAACAAAAACAATTGAAATCGAGATTAAAAATTTACCTCATCGTAATGATCTGCATTATTTTGTTGAAGTCATTGATAATAAACGAACAAATCCATCAATGATTTATCAAATTTATAACAAACCAATTTATCCAGATCAGAGAGTTTTTGAAGAAATGAGAAAAAGTCAGAATCCAAGAATTTTAGAACAACCAACTCAAGTAATTGATGGAAAAATATTTTTAAATGCTCAACTGATGGAACCATTTATAATATCAATTAGAATTTGCAGTAAAAATATCAAGAGACCAATTGCACCATTTAACCTTAGAATAAGACAATTAAATTTACAAGAAATTATTTTGTTTTGGTCAGATTATTCCTATAAAATGAGGTAATTTTTTTACTGTAATTATTGAAAAATATAAATTAAAATGTATTAATTTTAGATGCATAAAAACTTATGAACTATTTTTTAAATATGAAGATGATTACCAACAAATTGAAACAAAAAACATTCCATTTTTGTATTATCAATTACGACATTCAATTCCTGGATGCTTCAAAGTACGATCTTTGGATATTAATCATCAATACAGCGACTTTTCTAAAGAAACTTGTTTTAATACGATCAAAATTTAAGTTTAAAAATCAAGTTTTTTATTTTAAATTTTAGTAAAATTCAACAAAAATTTTAATTTAAAATAGCAAATTACTAAAAATAAAAATAATTTTTTTAATAATCTCAAAGCAACTTGAAAATTTTATTGATCTGATTCAACAAATGCTTCCATGAAATCTTTAACAACTTTCATGCTGACATTTGGGAAAAGTCTTCCAACTCTCATGACATGAAATAGATATCTGGGAATAGTAATTTCCTCGAGACCTTTTCTTTGTGCTGAAATGATTGCTGCTGCAGCTTCACTGACATTGACTAATTTCATAAAGTTATCAAATCGAATTTTAACAGTCTTGCAAAGACCTGTATCAACCATATAAGGAAATACAGTTGTAAATTTAATCTGAAAAAAATTTTTATTTTTTTTTAAATTTTTTTTTATATAAAATTTGACTCACTTTAGAATTTCCATTTGAAGATGCTCTTAATTCTTCACTTAATGCTTCTTGAATGCCTCGAACTGCGTATTTTGATCCACAATAAGGTACTAGATTACGAAGTCCCATGAGTCCAGCCATACTTGAGAGACCAACAATATGTCCTTTATTATTTTCAATCATTTTCGGTAAGAAAGCTTGGAACATCCAGAAATGAGCAAGGACATTGATCTCAAATATTTTTCTAATTTCGTTTTCAGTGTGTTTCAAAAATTCATGTTGAGGCATAACGCCTGCATTGTTTAAAAGAATAGTAACATCACCAACTTCTCTTAAAACTTTTGCACCAGTTTCTAAAACTTTTTCACGATTTGTTACATCAACACTATATAATTTAACCATAAATAGAAAATTAAATTTAGATCAGATAAACTTGACACGTTTCTCTCTCTCTTTTAGTCTACAGGTGTTTTCATACTCTAAATTCTCTAAAAGAGAGAGAATTTTGATAAGATAAGAAACTTACGTATAACCGAATGCTTTTTTGCCCTTTGATTTTATTAAATTCACAGTATCAAGGTTCAATTGTTCATTGATATCCCAGCAGACAATTGTGGCACCAAGTGCTGAATATTGAAGGGCCAATTCTTTTCCAATTCCATGTCCAGCTCCAGTTATTAACACAATATCACCTTCAACACTTCTTTCTTCAGCAGTAAATGTTTCATATATAGCTTGACTAACTGCTACCAAAAATTTAACAACAATCAAGAGAATCTCGAAAATAAGGCAAAAAATGTTGAAGACGGTTCCAAAAATATTTTCAGTTCTATGATTTTATAGAAATCAGCAAAATAAAACTTAATGAAAATATAAAAGACCACTTACGGTTGAGCCATTATCAATTTTTATTTGATGCGCACACTTCAACTGCCAGAATAGAAATGATTTTTTTTCACACTCATAGAATTATTTTAATGGGCAGGGAGAGAAAAGAAGAGGTTATCAATTCGAGGTGACTTTGATAAGATTTGAGTAACTCTCACTCTCATTATTTTAATCTTATGTCATTTATAATCGTGTATAATCTTAGTCTGCGTTTGATTAAAATAATTAAATTAAGTTTTATGGGTAAAAAGGATTATTTTATTTCAGTAAGGCACATTTTTTTAATTTACTTTTTTATTGCCTATTTTCTATCTGATTCAACATAAGTATTTAGAAAATCTCCAACTAAACGAGCGGCAGGACTCGGAAATAATCTGAAAATTTTGTTTGTATGAAGAAGTTCTCGTGGAATCGAAGCTTCCTCCATGCCTTTTCTTTGAGCCGAAATTATTGCAGCTGCAGCTTCTTCTGGTTTCAAGACTGGCATTAGTTTAGGAAAACGAATTTTAAAGTCTTGGAAAAGTCCTGTGCCAATAGCATATGGATAAATTGTTGTTAATTTAATCTGAAATATAAACATTAAATTTTTAAATTTCGATATTTAAAAACTTAAAAATTAGGCTTACTTTTGATTTTCCATTTGAATCTGCTCTCAATTCCTCCAATAAAGCCTCCTGAATGCCTCTAACAGCGAACTTTGATCCACAATAAGGTACTAGATTACGACTTCCTAATATACCAGCCATACTTGAAAGAGCAACGATGTGTCCTTTATTATTTTCAATCATTTTTGGCAAGAAAGCTTGGAACATCCAGAAATGAGCGAGAACATTGATCTCAAAGATTTTTTTAATTTCGTTTTCAGTATGTTTCAAGAGTTGATGTTGAGGCATAATGCCTGCATTGTTAATGAGTATAGTAACATCACCAACTTCTTTTAAAACTTTTGCACCAGTTTCCAAAACTTTTTCCCGATTTGTGACATCGACCCTAGTGATAAAATATTTTAAAATTACTTTAAACTTTCACGTGAGATTGTTAAACATATTTACGAAGCGTGAAATAACTAAAGTCATGAAAATATTATAGATTATAGAGTGCGATAAGATAACAAATACACTTACGTATAGCCATATGCTTTTCTGCCTTTTGATTTGATCAAATTTACAGTATCAAGGTTCAAATGTTCGTTTATATCCCAACAAACAATTGTGGCACCAAGTGCTGAGTATTGAATCGCCATTTCTTTTCCAATTCCATGTCCAGCTCCAGTTATTAACACAATATCACCTTCAACACTTCTTTCTTCAGCAGTAAATATCTTATAAATTGATACAAATGTTGTTATCCAAAATTTTACAATTAGCACAATGATTTCGAAAAACACTGATACAACGTCAAATAATGAAGTTCTAAAAGTAATAAAACAATTTACTTAGAGGAAAATTTTGACAATATTTTAAATTTTATTTACGATTCTGCCATGCTGTTCTGTCTGCTTTAAATAGTCAAACACGAATGAGAAATATGTTTCATTCTCAATTCACAATAACAGATTACAATTTTTATCAGCAAAAGCCGGTAATTGTGCACATGTATGAGAGTGAATGATTTTTTTTATTTTGAAGTTTTTTAAACTTTTATCTACATTGTTATTGATAAATTTAAAAATATTTTATTACATAATATTATTTTTTGATTAAATGGAATACAATGTAACACAAAGAATTTGACAATAAATGTTTTATTATAATATTATTACTCTCCCAATACATTAACAAAAATAATTTGATTACAAATGACTAATGTTTTTGATTTATTGAGAAAAAAATTAAGTGAAAAGTTAAAATTTTTTGATATGAAATTTATGTTAAAAAAATTATTTGAAAATTTTGATGATTTTTAAATTTAAATAATATTTTTTCAAAAATCAAAATTTTTTAATTCATGATTCATCATCAGCTTCAATATTGACTTCTAAAAATGATTTGACAAGAAGTGCTGATTTATTAGGAAAAATTCTTAGATAACGTTGAAAGTGAAATAAAAATCTTGGAATTGAAGCTTCATGGAGACTTTTTCGTTGAGCTGAAATAATCGCTGCTGCCGCATTTTTTGGTTTGATTATTGGCATAAGTTTTTCAAAACGAATCGAAGCTTTTTTGAAAAGTCCTGTATCAACCATATAAGGAAAAATCATTGTGAATTTTATCTAATAAATAGAAAAACGTTCAAAAATAGTTTAATATTTCCTTTTAAAACCTACTTTACAATTTCCTTTATATTTCATTAGTAATTCATCAAGTAAACCTTCATGTATGCCACGAATTGCATGTTTTGATGAGCAATATGGAACTAAGTTTTGAAATCCCAGAAGACCAGCCATACTTGAAATTCCGACAATGTGTCCTTTATTATTTTCAATCATTTTTGGCAAAAAGGTTTGTATGGTCCAAAAATGAGCAAGGACATTAATATCAAAAATTCTTCTAATAACCTTTTCAGTGTGATCTAAAAGATCATGTTGAGGCATCTGATAAAAATATAATAATTAATTTTTAAAATATATATTTAGAAGAGATTATTACAATGCCAGCATTGTTGACTAAAATTGTTACTGCTCCTACTTCTTCGAGAACTTTCTTTCCAATTTCTTGCACTTTTTCTTTGTTTGTTATGTCAACACTTTGAATTTAATTATTTTAAATTAGTAATATTTTTAAAGAATACTTAGAAATAATTACGTGTAACCAAAAGCTTCTCCACCATTAGATTTGATAGTGTTGACAGTATGTTTATTCGTTTCTTCATTAATATCCCAGCATACAACTTTCGCACCAAGAGCTGCATATTGAATTGCAATTTCCTTTCCAATCCCATGACCTGAGAAAGAAATATCATTTATTCTTTTAGAAATTTACCAAAACACTTTTTTCTTACCAGCTCCAGTAATCAAGACAATCTCCCCTTGAACATTTTCCTCTTTAGCAAAAATCCATTCGAAAAATGCTTCAATTGTTACCAAAATAAATTTCACGATTAAGAGAATTAGGTCAAAAAGAAAAGTTAAAACTGCTATTGGATCAAATTCACTCCTAAGAAAAAATCTAAAATTTTATGAATGAATTTTTTAAAAAAAAAAATGCTCACATTTTTATGCTCTTCACTTCGTCACTTATAAGATTAAAATGAGTAAAAATATTTTATAAATGTTGCTGTGAACTTCTCATGAATAAGCAAAGTATGAAAGCCATTGTTTTGAATATTTTTACAAGTTCTTCAGCAATTAAAGTTATTTGCTGTTAAATGTTTTACAAAATTCTATGATCGACAGTATATTTTCGTGCTACATTTACATCACGCTAGGTAGTGACTTGGTAGTAAAATAGCGAAGATTTGTAAGAATATTTATGTTTTTTGTGATACATCAAACTGAATTAGTATCAAAATATATGTTGCGATAGCTCCAAAGATCTTAAAATATACATATAATTAAAGTGATAAAAAATTTATGAATCTTTATTTATTACCATACTGAATAAGCCCAGATTTATTTCAAATAAACCAAATGGTGCAAATTTGTTTTTTTCATGAAGAATTTGTAGTAAAAACATTTTAATCTGTCAATAAAGCATTAAGATTTTCCAACAAGTTTATAATGTAAATAATTTACCTTAAATTTGTCATTCAAATTTTCAGTATGCAACCCAAAAACATGAATGTAATGCCCAACCTTAATTCCCTATTAAAAGATTAATGAATAAAGGTTAAAACAATAAATCAATTTCACTTACTTCATCAACAGTTTTGTGAATACAATAACATAGTGAATAGACTTTATACAAATAAATTGCTATCCATAATCCAGAACTCCACATTTCTACAATTATCAAACTTTTTTCAGCATTTTCACTTAGCGAAATGAGACTTAATAAAGAAATATTGAAAAATTCAAACTTTATGTCGATATTATAGAAAAATTTTGCTTACCTAACAAGTTTCATAGTGAAATAATACATGAGTGTTGTTAAAGTAATAAATTGAACAGCAATGATTCCGATAATTTGAATTCCATATGCCAAATTGATTAAATTAAATATTTTATGTAGTTTAGAGTAAATTATTTGTATTGCCATTATACGATCGATAAAATTAATGTTAAGAACAACCGAATTTTTATTAATGTCCTCTATATCATGACAATTTAGACGAAAATCAAATAAGCTCTTAATGAACTTATAAAAATTTTGCAATGAATTATTTAATTTAGTTTTAAAAGACATTTTTTGTATGATCAATAATTTGTTGCCTTTAAGGTGTGATGGTAGTGAAAAATCACTTATAAAGAAAATATTTTTGACATGTTTTTTACTGCTATTGTTGATATTTTCTCTGTAGAAATTAATCAATTTATTTATTATTTTAAAACGTTCTCTAATGAGAAGAAAGTATGCAAATATTCGACATTCAACAATGGAAATTATGAGCATTGGAAGTATGCATAAAAGCAAGCAATTTTCTTGCAATACAGATGATGATGTCGGTTGAATGTACATGAGACAATTATTATATTCTGTGAAAATGATTGCTCCACAAATTATTGTAATTTGTAAGTACACAATTCTGTGAATAAAGACAAGAAGTTGTAAAATGTTTATAAAATTTTAAGTTAATTTACCTTAAAGTTTTGACATTTTGAATTCTCACTTTAAGATTTTTTAAGAAAATTTTTTCTATTTCTAGAAAAACCTCAAAAATTTCAGTATTTTTTGCTTGTTGAAAATATCCAATTAATACTAAAATTCCAACCATTAAAAATCCAGAATAACGATTGTAACTATCAATAAAAAGTGTCACAAGTTTAACTCTCTCTCTGCCATCATCATGACTTGTTACAAAATTCAAATGCATCCAAAAATAAAAAATGATCCCTATTATGACCCATGCATTTGACAGTGTAAAACTTTTCCATGTTGACTGTTTTTTCTTTTCTTTTAAAACACCACTGTTTGGCGAGAGAAGAAAAAATTTAGAAATAAAATCTATTGAGTTAAGAAAACTTTTCACATGTAATTTTGACATTATGACTAGTGGCACAATAAAATTTTCTTGTAGTTTTATATAGAAATTTTTTATTTGATCATTCATTCATACAGAAAATTGATTGAAAAATTACCATAACAAATAATAAATTTATTTATTTTATCCTAACTAATATTTGTTGTTAGAATGATATTTTCATCAATTTTAGAAGATTATAACAGTTTTTTTAGTGTGAACAATTCCTATTAACTTTTTATTTAGAAAAACTCTTTTTTTAAAAATTCAATTTAAAAGCTTTCATATTTTGCCCAACAAAATTGTTGATTATTTTAACGGATTTGTCAAATTTGAATGAGCTTTTAAACTGTCATAAAACTTATAAACTGTTATAATTTGAAACTTTACCTCATTAATTCTATCAATTGGAAATCATAGCACATTGTTCATGTAATTATTTTATATCTTAGAAATATAATCGAACTTTTTGATAATATAAAATTTAGAAAATTAACGCAATCAAAAATACTATAAAAGCAAAAAACAAATTGACAATTTCATTTATATTTTCAAAACATGTATGGATCAAAGATTTTAATAATTTTTGTATTTATTTCATTTTATGAAAAAGGTAATTGTTATTTTGAAGTAGAAATGACAGAGGGAAGAGCTATTCGTGGAAAAAATAATGAAATAAATTTTGATGGTGTGAAAATAAAGAAACTCAATAAAACAAATTTTGCACTTTCTGGTTCTATGGATGTAACTGTAGAAATTGACGATACTTTTGAGGTAATTAAAAATTATTAAACAAATTGTTAAAATAAAATTGTAAATTTTCAACAGCTCGAATGTAATTTATATAAAAAACAAGGAAATGAATATAAATTGACACCATTTCACATTGGACCTTACAAATTTTGCGATTATATTCAAAATAAAGCTCTCGCGTATGATGAAATTTTAGAATGTAGTGATTTACCACAAAGAAAAGATTGTCCTTGGAAGAAAGAAAAATACACTTTCAATAAATGTCTTATTCCAACTAATAAAGTACCAAAATTCCTTGATGGAGAATATCGAGTTGATGTTACACTCTGGAAGAATAAAGAATCTGCTGGAGGTTATCAAATTTTCTTTTATGTCATTTCTTTTGTTGGTTAATTAAAAATTGCACTGTAAAAATAAGGTTTAAATTACAAATTTTATTTTAATGAGCAAAAAAAGATAAACTTTTTTATTTTTATTTCAATTCTTTTCAAAATAATTCAAAGTTTTTTTTTCTAATAAAAAGATGACATCGGAATTTTTCTCAATATATTTCATAATATTAATTTTTTATATTTTCAGTTTTCTTAAATTTATTTAAATATTTTAAGTACTTTCTATAGAAGAAAAAAATGGTGCAATAAATATATGATTAAATTTATTTAATTATGTCTTTTAAAGGTAAGTTATTCGTTGCGAATGAAATCGGAATGTAAGGATATAAAATATTATTTTTTCTACTAATTAAAAAATGTTAAACAAAAAAGTCTGTGAATTGAATTCATTTTAAAAAAGAAATTATAATTAAAATAACATCGAAAAATATTAAGTAAATAAATTGCGAGATGAGCAAATCATTGTCATATCATTGTTGTTTCGACATTTTTTTATAGAAAAATGGCACTTATATCTAAAGTTCAACGCATGCATATATATGTGTGTGTGGTGTGTGTTCATAAAAACTTTTAAATTTAATTAAGCATAAAGAAATAAGTCTGAATGAATCATTTTTAACAAGCAATTGATATTACTTACTTTGGTAATTTGCTGTATATAATTTGTATATCATAATATTTTAGCAAAATGTTTTTTTATCATTTTCTTATTTCTAAATTTTTTTATCTCATCAAAATTTAAATAAAGTTTCATCACACAATAAATCGATTGCAAAATATTCTGCACAACAATCGATTGGATGAAACTTTTCTTTATTATTCAACTACAATGTTAAGCCACTTCGGTCTAAAGGCCTCAATTAATATGTATAAATTATTTTGAAGATGTGTACAAATTTTTCAGATATGCAAATATTTGTTAATAATAAAAGGCATTTCTTAAAGGCTACATTTTTCCTTATATCTTAATTCCAAAATATATTTAAAAGAGAGAAAACTAATTAAGTACAATAAAGTTTACCACTAAAAATTATTTTTGATTTTCCATTTTTATCTTATTTTATTTTAAATTCTTAAAAGTTAATTAAAAAAGGTCGATTTGAATTATTTAGGCACACACTTAGTTAATTGAAAATAAGTAAAATTGTTTTCTTTGTCTGTCTGGATTTAAATTTTAGCGAGCTTTTTTTTCATTACATAGTTTTTCTCTCTGTGAGATTATTGACTAGATACCCTAAAGAGCAAAGTCTACTTGTGGTAAAGAGCAAAATTAGCTATTTCCGTACATTAACTAGATCTCTCACCCAAATTATTATTATTAATTCAATTAATCTTAAATATTTATTTTTCAACGCCCAACATTTTTGCAGCTTCATCAGCTGAAGCATTAATCATTCTATTTAACACACCTTGGTCACTGATTCCGAGTAAATTTCCTAACAAATTCGAACCTACAGTGCCAGTCAATTGTTGTTGCATATTGAAAATTTTCTCTTGAAATTTCATAAACAGTTCTTTGTTAATTGGATTAGTCATGCGTGACATAAAATCCTGTTCATTTTTATTTTGCGTCGTTGGAGTCATCATTTCCATGAGTTTTTTATTATTGATGATAGCAAGAGTTGTTGATTCGTCATCAGACATGTCTGAAGCGCTATTGTTGATACTTGATCCATTTCCAGTTGCATCACCAGCTTCAGGTTTTTGAAAACTCATCTGATTCGGTGCATTTGAGTGTTTTTTGCGATGACGCAACATACTGTGCTTCAATGTGAATTTTCGAAAACATATATCACAATTGAAAGGACGTTCGCCACTGAAAAGTTAGGAAAAATTATATTATTATTATGAAATTAAGCAAGGAAAATTTTTATCCAACCTGTGGGTTCTCATGTGACGACGTAAGTCTTCTGTTGACCAAAATCGTCGCAAACAAAATGCACAGATTACTTTACGATTAGCATAATCTGGATATTTTCCTTTTCTATCATTTTCATCGTCATCTGGTGAGCCATTTACAGCTTCTTCTGATTCGAGTTGAACTTTTTGCATTAAAACTGCAAAATCTTGAGGATGAACACTTCTGATATGTTCTAGGCAACCAACTCGGTCTGTGAATGAGCCATCACAGAGATGACATTTAAATGGCAAATCAGTTGACATGACTGGTGTAGGAAGTTGCATAGCTGGAGAAGATGAATTTTCTGTTTTTACAGGAGTTGGCAATTGAAGAGTTGATGGAATAGTAAATGGAATTTGTGGTAGTTCAACTTTCGGCAATTCTTCACGTTTTTCTGATGACTTGCTATTGTTATTCAATGGTCGAACTGGTTCTTTAACTGGCTCTGGCATTTCATCAATTGGAAGTTGTAGAGAAACGGCATCTTCACAGTTTCCATGCTTTCTCAACAAATGACGATCACAATTGCTCTTGGTAGTAAAAAGTAATGGACATTGAGAGCATTTAAATGGTTTTTGACCTGTGTGTGTGAGAATATGACGACGAAGTGAACTTGACCATGGAAATTTACGTTGACAGTATGGACATGAAACACGATTTGGTGCAAGACTATAAGCTGATTTTTTCTTTTCTTTATTATTTGATGGATTTGGATCATCTGTTCCTGAATTGTTGCTTTCTGAAGCACTTCCTGAAGCAACTAATCCCTCTTCATCGCTATGATCTGTCATTGGTGGCTCAGGACGACTGAAAGAAAATAAATCAATGAAAATATTTTAAAACGGTTATTGAGATCAAAATTTTCATTTACGTTAATATTTAAAGCTAGATAATTAAGTGGCCATTAGTGAGTGAGAGATAGAGGGGTAGAGAGCAATCAACTACAATAAAATTAAAAATCAAAAATACAATAAATAATATGAACAAAAAATTTCAAAAAATAAATTAAATTCATCAAAAAGTGTTGAATTTAGGTAAAATTTTTTTTCATTCCATACACTTTTTAATGATTTGTAATTATGAATAAAACCCAAGGCCATAAGCAAAAAAATGATGATAAAAACTACATAGAAATGATAAATGAAAAATTTTTTGTGTCTTACCTAAAATAATTTGAAAACATCATTGAATTGGTGGCATTATCAATGAGTTTCGAAACCGATACGAGATCATTTGCTTCTTCTTTAATATTGCTGTTGTCATTTTTACGTTCCTTTTCAGACTCTTTTTCATCTTCTTCATCATCTGAATTATTTTGAGCAACTGCAGCAGCTGCAACTTTATTCATCATATTCTTCACATGATTGCTTCCCATTTTCATTGCTTCTTCCAAAATATTTTCTGCTACTTTGCGTGCAGCAGAATTTTTCTCTCCATCGATGATTTACTCAAATCTTCGGCATTGAAATCTTCATCAATAATTAATTGTGGATCATCATCATCTGGATGTGCTGGAGTGTTGTTTTTCTCTGGTAATTTTTTATTACTGATTATTTCTTCATCATCAACTGTCAATTGTGTTTGTAATGGTAATGGTAGTGGTGGAAATGAATTTGATAACATTGTTTTAGGACTATCGCGTGCTTTCAACTGTTGCGCCAAAATTGCATATTTTACTTGATCAGAAATTCCACCAAATCCAGAAGCCTGAAGTGTTGGCATCATTGATGAAGAGCCATTCATGCCCATTTGAGATGAAGCTGATGGTCCTCGTCTCATTAGACCATGATTTCCACGTTGTCTCTGTGCCCAAAATTGTGGATGTTGTTGCTTAATATGTCGTTCCATATTTGATCTAAGTGTAAAACGAGCACTACAATGCTCACATGCAAATGGTCGTTCAGTTCGATAACGACGTTGTTTTTGTTTTGGCATGAGCACACCATTCTTAATGACCATTTTAACTGGTCCAGAATGATTAGCGAGATTGATATTTGAAGAATTTGGCGTTGAGACTTTTTTTGGCGATTCTTGAGGTGTTGGTGGAAATGGTGGAACTGGAATGGAATTTGTGATAGGTGATTGATCGATGCGTGTCTGTTGATTTGGTGGAGCAGTTGGTGATGAATCAGGTGAAACAAATGGATTTACAATCATACTTCCACCTGACATGCTTCCTGTATTAGTTGTTGCATTATTATTTGATGAAGGCGGAGTTGGTGGCATCAAATCTTTTTGAAAGAAATTTTTCATTGTATCATTTAAAAGTAAAGGATTTTGAAGAAACAATGCCGGATGAATTGGAAAACCTGGTGTTGGAAAGCCAAATGTTCGATACATTTGAGCCAAATTAAACATTTGAGCGGGATCAAGTTTTGGCAATGCTTCAGTAAATAATTGTTGCTGCATTAAGAAACTTTTTTCAAACATTCCGAGATCAAATTTAGGAATTTCAGGGTGAAGTTCATCATCATCATCATTATTGTTTCTTTCTTGATCACTTTCATCTTCACCAGAAGCATCATTTCCATTATTATGAGCAAAAGAATCAGTTTTTTTGCTCAAATCTAGTACATCCATTGATAAATCAACTCCTGAACGCTGTGCACTCTCATTGAGTTCTTCTTCAATGTCATTTTCAAAATTTTGTTGTGATTTCAATTTTTCTAAACTTTTTACTTGAATACGACTTGGTGAATCATCTTTACGTGATTGCAAAATATCTTTCAAATGTGAAACTGGAGTGCTTCTTCCACTTGGATCTAATTCATCGTCATTTTCTTCTTCATCTTCATCATCATTGCTTCGATTATAGCGATTATTTTGTGCATATAATGCAATTTTCTTGCTATGATCGTCAACACTCGAGTCTTCTGAAGGATGATAAATGATTGCTCTTTTGACATCTTCACGTGTCAATTTACCATGGCGATTTCTAAGATGTCGTTCACAATTTGCTTTTGTAGTAAAAGCATAGTTGCAAAGAGCACATTCATATGGACGGTCACCATTATGATTGCGCATATGACGAATGAGTGCTTGTTTGTCATTTATCGAAAATGTACACATATTACAACGGTATGGTCCTGGACCTGAAGCTGATAAATGCACTCGATTGTGACCCTTAAGTGCACGTAAGTTTGGAAAAACCATTGTACATAAGCGACACGGAAATTCACCACGTAATTTCATTTTACGAAATTCTTGTGTGAAAGCATCTTGAGCTTCTTCTTCTTCACGGTTATAGAGATGTTGATCTTTTTCAGGAATTGGTTTTTCTAAACCACCAGATGATGTTGCTTTAATTATTGACTCGATATCAGCAAAATCACGTGCCTCATTAAAATATTGCAAGTATGGTGAAGTTTCGCATATTTCTTGCTTAATTACCATTGTTTTATTTGAAAAAGATTTATCAATAGATGAAGTTGATGATGGTGGTCTATTTTGAAGTGCAAGATTAGCAAAAAAATCATCACGTCGTACTTCTTCATCATCGACTGATGTTTCACTACGTGAACGTCGTCTTTTGTTTGATGTTACGGAATCACTACATTCACGCATATGAATTTCAACAGCACTGGCACAAGGAAAAGCTCTAAAGCATATGCGACATTCATATTTTTGATTTGTAATAGGTGTACGGATTGATTGTTCGCACATTTTCTGTGCAATCAGTGGAAATTTTTCGCATGAAAAGTCAATGATTGACGAGAGATCACCAAAGCCCTGTTGCACATTATTTGATTTATTATGACCGCAACGATGTGCATTTAGTGCTTTATGGCTCTTGAAAACCATTTCACAATGACGACATTTGGCTGGAATAGTTGGATGTTCTTTGTCCATGTGATTTTCAAGACTAATCATACTTGGAAAATCATTGCGAATGCAAACAGGGCAGCAAAATTTTTGATTTTGTTGTTGTTGCAAAAAATTTGGCGATGTAATTGTATTATTATTGTAATTTACTGCTCGAATTTTGCGTTTATTAGTGTGTTCATCATCGGCACTTTTTCTTTTATTAGAATAATTGCTGACTTTTCGATTAGAACTACCACTAGAGTCTGTAGAGCCATCACTTTCGTAACTTTCACGATCGTGTTGAGGTTGTTTGTGCGTTCGCATATGTCGATGCATATTGCCATTCGTTGTAAAAGTTAAATTGCAGAATTTGCAATTGAAAGGTCTTTCTCCTGTAAATTTTAAATTGAAAATTAAAATTTTTAGACAATTTTGAATATTTTTTATAAATTTACCTGTATGTACGAGAACATGACGATCAAGAGAAGAAGCTGATGATAAAACTTTTGAGCAAATGCGACATGTGAATGAAGAACTATCATCAGATGAATCGCGTGTGTTATTGTGATTGCGAATATGATTTGTAAAGTCGTGTTGAGTAGTTGAAACTGCTTCACAAATGGGACATACATATTTTGTTGTGTCATCTTTGGTCATTGAATCGTTTTGTCTTTCATTTTCAGCATCATTTAAATTTTCTTCTGAACTATGATTGTTGTTGTTGTTGTGACGTGTTGCCACACTCATAATTTTTTTCTGAAGCATTTTATCCATTAATTTTGATAAATTGTCGCGTCTTACTATTGTATCTTTGGTGTTCGTTCGATGACTCATTACTGACGACGACTCATTACCGCCATCATCATTTTTGTTGTTACTTTTACGTGTATTATTATTTAAATAGTCTTCATTCTCATCTGATTCTACATTATCGCTATCTTGACTTGTTTTTAGTGCCAATGATGAATTTGCGTCTGATGTGCTTAGTGTTTTATTCGATGAACTCACTTCGGTTTGTTCTATTGACGATTCAGAATTTGTTGATGTACGACGTTCCATTTTAATGTTACTATTGCTGTTGTTGTAAGCGACTGTAAAGACAAAATGAGAATTATATACATTTTTTGTGATTAGATAGAAATTTTTATCAATTTTTTTGCTCTCATCATTCTACATATTAAGCAATTGACATTGAATCAAAAAATGAACTCAATTGACATTAACAGTAAAAATATTACAATTTAATTTGATTATTATTTTTCATTATCACAGCTCATCATGAATTTTTTTATCAAATAAATTTGGATTGTGAAATGAATATATATTTTTTTATATAAACACGAGGAACAATATTTAGTGAGAAAATCTCTTATCAATCAGCAAATATCACGACACAAACAAATTTTCCTCATCAACATTTATTTTTAGTCGAACTCCGTCATTTCTCAGTTAATTGATGATGAAATTCCGCTATTCGATTTATCTTCTTCTGAACGCTCGACATTATATGTTGATATAGAGCGCGGCATTTGTGCGAAACGACGACGATTGGATAGATGGATGCCTTGTGTGTCTCTCTTTATTTCCCTCCTCTCTTATCAGTGATAAATATTATTTTTTTCTAGAGCAAACATCAGAGCTGTGAGACATCAGCGTCATGTCGTAGATTAAACTGTATGTGCTCTAAATATGAATGATTGATATTGATGTGCACACACAGGTTTATATTTTTCTGATCGAAAGGGAGAAACAGAGTCAGAACAAACAAATTCACCTGGTGATGTTTGATATAAAAATAAAGAGCAAAAAGTCATGAGAATTGAAGAATTACTCATTCGATTCTGTTATCAGTAGAAGTATAAACGAAATGAAAAATCTCTCGAGTATGAATTTTTTATCACATGATTATAGGTTGAGTTGTTTACATTCACCATCGGTAAATTTTTTGCATTTATACTTGATAAGACGCGACGAAAACTGGTTCGATTCTTGAGAATTCTATCTTATCGATTTCCTGTGAATAATTTTTTATAATCATCACGTTCGATTTTAAAAACTTGCTATATAACTTGACATGCCTTGCAAATAATTAAATGTTCATCAAAGTTCTAGAGTATAAAATCTAAAAAGTCTAATTTAGCCGAAATTCATTTATGGGTGCAATAAAGTCATAAATTTTTATTTTGCCTTCATCTAAGCTAAAGGATGTAAATTTTATCCCATTGCGTGACTAAAACAAATTCAAAAAATGTAAAACTTCTTCATTGTTGTCCTCATTCAAATATATGCAAGAACACTATTGAAGAAAACTTAAAAAATGTCGCATCATATAACTCAATTGCTGTATAAAGTGTACAATACAAGTACTAGCTTGGTAAATGATAAAATGCCAAATTTTCAAAGACTAAAAGAAAGCCAGAAAGAAGGTTTGCAAAGAGAAACAAAAGAACAAAGTACATACACGGTGATTAAACTTATTTTCGTGTGTTCTTTCTTTTCTTGGTTTTTTTGCGTCTTTAAATCATACAGAGAAAAAAGTCTCTTTGCTTTTCCGCACTGTTTTATAATTTATATTCTTTTCATGAAGAGAAAAATAATTTGATGATTTCCACATTGCTAAAGCTAAATTAAATAATATGTGACAATAAATTTTTATTACCTTTTTGTTGTTGCCTTCATAAATAGAGAAAGAGGGAGAGAGAGAAAGAAGGTAAAAAATCAAATTAGAATGGGAATTTAATTGAGCTAAATGTATCTAGTAAGTGAACGTAAATGAAAACGCATTAGACTTGATTGGAAATAAATTGAATTTACGTTTAAATAATATTTAAGTTAAAAAGGTATTAAAAAATATAGAAATAAAAAATTGAAACAAAAATAAAATGTTAATAAATAATCAGCCTCAAATAAGCAAAGAGTATGGAATTAACAATTTAGTCATTATTCAAACAAATCGACATCATTAAAAAATGCTCACAGATTTCTCATGAGAAGAGACTCAATTTTATTGAATTAAACGTCAATTTTCATAGTAGAAAAATAATGGTAGACTTTGAGATGTTCCCACAACAATTTGTCATCAATTTTCAATTCAAATTGAGCGAGTGAGAGGAGAAAAGAAAAAGATGGCTTAACATTTTTGTTTAATTGAAAAGATACACGCTATTGCTGTTGTTAAGATTTAGTATACGCCTCTCTCATTCTCTTACAAAAAGATTAAATTGAGCTCATAAATTTCACGTTGTGTTTAGAACAGTTTATGTATGCATACAAGCAGTCCGTAACATGGTACTGAAATCACCTTCCTTCCTTCCTTCCTTTTGCGTCGTGGGTGCTTACTCATTCACACACATGCACATATATTTTCTACCCCGAAAAAAAAAGAAAATTATGTATGCCATTGTATAGTATCTCTCAGTTGCCATCAGTATAAATGGAAAAAATGGCGTAAATGCTCGTAGGAGTTTTAAGGTGTACTGCACTGCAACATGACATGTGTGTATCATAAAATAAATGAAATTCATCCCAAATTACCTTCTCGTTTTTGTTTTGTATATATGTTTGTTGTTGCTGGCAACGCTTTGTATTTTCAGGACAAACGCGTCTATCAAAAACTCATTCATTATCCCAAACTTGGATGGATGCGTGAATGTATTTTTTTTGAAAAAATCATTCTCGCAAATGGCGTACACGTCAAACATTACTTTCGTGAAGAATATGAACAAACAGAAAATATATTGAGACTATTTTCCTTGCATGAATTTATTATGTTGTGCAAACATCAAAAAACGAACCATAAGAGTAGGAAAACTAGCATGGCAATTTTTATTTGTTTTTTTTTTTAAATTACAAAAAAAGAAGTCAAGAAGTCAAATTAAAAATTTAGTTTAATTTTAAATGAATTTTAGTTAGATGAAAGAAAAATAGATGAGCAAAAAACAGAGAGTTGTATATAAAAAATATTTTTTGCTGCCTTCTGCCTTCATAAAATATTCATATATACAGAATAAAAAAAATGTAATCAATAAAAGCAACTTGATGGGGGAGAAAAAACACACGGTTTGTTATTTAGTACATATTCAAGCCATCATGGAGATGATAAAAGCATAAATATTCTCAAAAACATGACTCATTTTACTCTCGGGCTAAAAACTAGAGAAGGTGTTGGCAACAAATGCCATGAATAAATTTACAAAAAATCAAGCTATTTTGACAAACAACAAAAAAGTTTTTAATGTCAACCAGCTTGACTTGAAAAATCTTGGAATAAAAAAAAATTTTTTTCTTTATGTAGTAGAGTCTTTATAGCTTTATGTTTTCATAGCAATAAAAAGAAAATATTCATAAAAAAGGGAGCAAATTAATCTCACTGGAAAAAGCCCCTCTTCATTTCTCCCAACATTCTTTTATGAATCTTTATTGATTCGTTACTATGACGACATACAGGTCACACACAAACCAGCGCAGAGAAAACTCACAAACTTGTGTGTCTTCCACAGCAGCAAATCCCTTCAGTCGAGAATGGCGAGAGAGAAAGAGAGAAAAGAGGAAAAAAATCATTAATTTTTTCTCTTCTGCGTCTGTGTGATATCCGAAAAGAACCAACGTGTTTATATAAAAATGTATGCGCTGTATATATATAAAACTTGAATCATTGGATGGCTGGATGGAGGTTTTTATCCAAAATACAGAATAGAACGAAACACCAAAGAAGAAGCGAATAATAATATGAAAAAATATACATAATGTAATAACAAGCATTTTTCGTGTATACTCTCTTGTCGTTTGGTGCTGATGTCTTTTTTTTTGGACGAACAAAAGCAAAAAGAGATATGGAAGGTGAATTTTTTTTTGTATATAAACGAGAAAGAATGAATAACAATAAAAAGGAATGAGGCTTTTAGAGAATATTAAAAAATTATGTATATTGAAGAATCCTCAATCATCATAATATTATTATAATTTTCTTAATTTTTTTTCCATATTTAATGTGATTTCATGTCATGCAATATAAAGATTTACTTTCAGTTGACAAAGCTTAATAAAATGACCGCAGTAATGAAGTATAATTTTCTTTCTTTGTCTGCTTTAGTGAGGGAGAAAAAAATCTCCATTTTTATTTATTTATCATGCGCAGAAAGTAAATACGCAGAATCGTTGATGATTCACATTCATTTCATATATTAGAAATGTAACGATAAAAACAGAGAATTCGTAATGGCGTATTTGATCTATAATTTGATGCTCATGAAGAGTACAAGTGATGAAAATGAAATTTTTTTAACAAAAATCATCGAAGCAAATAGATGAACACAGAGTAAAGAGAAGAGAAGACAATGAACAAAAAAAGTAAATTATTTTCCCATCTGCATGTCGTCTCGAGCATAAATTAAAATTAAAAATTCCAAGACGAAGATGAAGAAGAGGCAGAGAAAAAAGAATAGATAGAGCAATAAAAAATCATGTATAGATCATTTTGTGCTGAAAATTATTTGTTACCTTACTTATTTGTTTTATAGTTTTATGGACAGAGTGTCGAGACAGATAAAAGTATTTTTTAAATTACTTGCACATGTGCACCTATCTATGTGTTTACTCAACTGGAAAATTCCAAAATTATAAAACTGTTTTGTTGTTGTAAAAATTGCAAATTCACCGTTTTTACATCTCTTTTTATATCCGGTACGAGGGGCGCAGATTTGCTCATTTCATGAGTTGACCAGAACCCTAAAAACTTTGAGCGTGTATCTTGCGCAGGTGATTTTCAGGCTTATACTCATTTGCAATCATTCAACCGTGCGTGAGTTCTGACTTAAAAAGAAGGAAACTTTTTTTTTGCTCGCTCTTTCTCTCTCATTTTTCATGTCTCTACAATTTATCATTAACGAACATGGACTACGGAGGCATATAAAAATGTATTTATATATAAATGCGACCCGAGAACCGAGAATATATTTCATGATGATTTTTTCCGTTTTTTCCTTCTCTCTTACTCGCTTCTTTTTCGCTGATGAATATCATTTTTTTCACTATATACATCGCACGCCTATGAACGCTTACTTTACTGAAATGATTGCAAGGAAGGGAAGGAAATGAATAGATTTCAATGTAGAATAGTAATGAAAATGTGAGAGGGTGGAAAAAAAATATAAAGCAATGGTGGAAATCCAATTGTAAATAGGATTTTCTTTTGCTCGTCGTATATAAAATAATTCACAATCAATGCTGACTAGATAAAATTTTTTGTAAGTTTTACATTGGGAAAAAGAAGACTTACAATTTTCTATACATGAAAAAAATATCTTTACGTATGCTAGGATTTACGCTTCATTTTACTTTTTGTATGTTCATCGATGAATAAAATATGGAAAAAAAAATAAACGTGAAAATGCTTCCTTCACAATTTTCTTCCTTTGCTGTTGCTTAAACAATAGCATTTCATCACGTTGTCATCATAAGATTTCACTCTTGATGCGCATTAAACGAGAATCACGTTTTTTTCAGAAATTTTCATTTTGCATGTCTCGAGCACTTTTTTTCCTCTCAATATGTCAATTAATTTTTTTTTCTCTTTCAATGTTTATGAACCCGTGACTTGGTAATTTAATTTTACGAAAATAAATTTTTTCAATTGACTTGCTTATTATATTTTGACTATGTATGTTTGTAAAGACACAAGTGAATATATAAATGTACATAATTGAATTGAACTTATTTGCTTATAAATAAATAAGTTTGAAGATAAACAAACTGTTGAGTATATGATGGCAATTTTACGTACATAATACAATACGCATACATATATTGAGATGAAAAGACTGCCTCATCATCATCTTACATTATCTCTCATTCTCAAACACATATGAATTTTTATATATACATAAGAAAAAAGTCGAATCGAAGCGACGAAGGAGAAGAGAAAAATGGAGATTGCGGCACAAAATACAAGCGAGACAGAAAAAGCTGTTATTCTCTTTCTCTTTCTGTCGCATTGAGTTTGTGCCAGAATATATGTATTTTTTATTATATACAACTCATTTTTTCTGTTCTTTATGTTCTTCACTTTATCATCATCATGGTCTGAACTCAAACTAATTTCATTCTTTCTAGTTCTTCCTTTCTCACTCTCTTTTTGCTTCATTTATTGTATGTTGGTTGGTGGGCGTCATAAAATGTTGAGCATATGTATGGATTTATTTTTATTACATTGCACGATTTCTCTCCCCTCAATAAAAGAAAGTGAACATGCAGCTTTCATTTCAAATCCTCCGAAAACGTGAGCTATGATAGAAACCCTCCAGTAATTTTATTTTGTTACAACTTGGTTTATGAGATTAAATAAAATGAAGAGAAGAAGAATCATCCAATCAGAGTCCTTGAAAGTTTTTCTTTTTATTCTGAGAGTGAGACAGCATGAAATAAATCAATAAATAATTGACTAAATTATTTTTATGATGACAAAATTACAATTGAAATTTTTAATTTTAAAAATAAAAGATTGTAAATTATTAAGGAAGTTTATTGATTAAAAAATAAAATGTTATGATGCGATATTTTATGCATAAAATAAAAACTTATTAAATGCAGATTTTATGATGTTCTTCACATAAAGTTTTTAATATTCTTGTGAATTATGATTTCTTTTGCTCTATGTTTATGATCGTCACACCCAAAAAAAGAACTATAATTAATTTTTTAATACTACACATGATGATAAAGTATACACATCAAAAAAGTTATGATCTCTATTGAAAGAACTGGTTTTTGGACAAAAATAATTTCATTCGAATGACCTCATTATTTGCTTTCCTCTCTAAACAAAAATAATTGAACTGGAACATAATGTCCAAGCATCCCGAATAAGAATCAGACTGGTTTTTTCTCCCTTCATTTAAACAATTTAAGTACCATGCACACACAATCTGACAAAACAGGGGAACAAAGATCAGCACGCATGAGATGTTTGAAAATTGAACTCTACCATCAAAGTTTAGAGCAGATGAAAAAAAATTATTATCAACATAAAAAAGCTGCTAAAGTTGCTAAACAATTAAATTAGCATAAAATGGATTAATAGCTGCCACGGTTCTATCGTGTGTGTATTTTTTTGTTCTTTTTTATGCTTATAGTTTAGCTTACATGCCTACAACTCACTTAGTTGTTATCGCTTTTGGCTAGCTACAATTGAACAAAAGTGGCTCTTTCATTTTTTATTCATTTGACAAATTGAATTTCACTTTTTTTTCTACCTCCTTCACACCACATACAAATTGTGTGCGCTTATTAATAGCTCATTTATTTTATTGTTTGTGATGAATTTATAATGGTATATGTGGTAAAAATGGGATTATTTATGTTAGGGTGTTGGTTTGAGATTAAAACTGGATTTTATTTTAAAAAAATCAAAAAAGTGCAGACAAGTGAGGGTCAAATGTTGCTTTTGTAAATATTTTGACATTAAACTGAGGGCGAAAAAGTCAGACACATTCAAATAGAAAAGTTCAAAGTCAAGTGAACTCATCAAATAACTCAATTTAAATCTTAAGCGAGAGTTCTCGAAAAAATAAAGAGACGCAAAAATTCTTGTTTTATTCTCTTCTCATGAGACGATTCATGATTTTGAAAATGAGATACAAACACGTAAAGTCTAAAGAATAACAATGTCCAAGAAGAAGACTTTAAGAACACACAGAACCTGGAGGCACATGATGATGATTATTTATTTCGAGCGTTACGATTCGGTGATTCCTCAAGATGTATTTTTTTTTTCTTTTGTGACTCTCTCTCTACTTCTATATTCTCCATCGTGTTGTTGCTTGCTTATGTGGAAAGAAGCAAAAAGATGATGAAGAATTAAATTCTTTATACCATTGAAAAGTAAAATGCTCTCCATTTCAACCCGAAATGTCTACAGACATGTTATAAAAATGAACAGAAGAGAAGAAAAATAATGATATAAAATCGTCGAAAGAGCCTTAAAATAATAATAATAATTTTTCTCCATTTTAATGCCATTTATAGAGGGTTCATGCGAATATATAAAAGTCTGAATCACTTGACTGAGTCACAGAGGGGGAAAGTTAAAGGAACAATGATAAATCGAGATTACTCTTGTGTCAAGGAAGGTATTTTTGGGCTTGCCATATGTCTATATGCTTTTATTTCATTTTTTTCGCTCACGAAAACGGATGAGAACGTAACACAACAAAATTCAAGAAGAAGAAATTTAATTCGTCGAGTTTTCAATGTCAGAGGATGCTTTGGGTCAAAGACTTTTTTGTGTGTATATGTGATGCAGTAAGTTCTTGAACTTGGTTGCAGCTATTTAATAAATGACTGCATCTCGTGCCAAATATGAAATTTAATTTTTCTTTCTATTGCGTTAATTTGAGCGTGAAGAAAGGAAAGGAAAAGAAGAAAAATTATTAATTGGCGCACGCAATTTTCATACACATAAATAATAGTTGTAGGTAGAAGAAACTTCACTTTTCACTCTAACGGCTGCCAACCTTGCTTCGATTCACTTTTACTTTAACTGATTATTTGAGTTAGTTGCTGCTACTGAATGATATGAACGCGTATGTAAAAAAAGATGTCATAATAGCAATTAACTCGACAGAGTGAACTTTATGTATTGTCATCAAAACACACTCACAAACTTGTTTTCAATAATCACGACATTCAGTCGAGGCCTCTCTCTCTCTATCTATAGGTAGTGAACACAACTCGTAATGACACCTTTGAAAAAAAATTTTTTTTTGTTGTTTTTCGCACAGTTGCTGAGAGGAAATAATTGAGATGATGATCATCATCATCGACAGAGAGCTTAATTTTTCAATTTTTCTCGCTATGCTGAACATGAATAATAATAGACAATGGAGGAGAGAGAGAAACAAATATGACATCCAGCGAGGCAGCACCGAAACAACTTCATCATCTAAATCATGATTGTCGTGTGATGCCGAGTTGTTATTTTATTTCGGGGAGACATTGGCAAATCAGATACACATGGCAATGATGTGAGCAGCAGCAAAAAATTGTTTTCATTTCGTGTATTTACATCGAGATTATAATTTTTTTATTATTGAAATCTTGTATTCGAATTTTTTTGCTGCTTTATTTTACATCTCTCTTGAAGCAAATTTTCAGTTAATCTATATATGTCGTAAACGTGTCAAAATATTTCATACCAATTTTATTTTTACATTTTGTGTATATTATTAAACATTTGACAAAACCTCAAAATATTTCATAATTTAACGTCATGAAAAAATCTAATTTTGTAAATCAATTTGACGTCAATATAATGACGCATTAAATTTATTAATTGATCCAGAAAATAATAGCTCATATTCTAAAGTAAAATTGCATTTACTTTCACTTTTTTTTATGGAAAGCACTAGAAAATACCATAAGATATAAATATATAAGAAATAACAATTACTCATAGAAAAATTATTCACTTCTACTACAAGCACAATAATTTATTTTTTATCACAGAATTTCTTTAATCGAAGGTCGTTTACATACATGTAATGAGTCGAGCACAAGCCACAAAAATTGCGCAAATTAAAAAATCTTAGCGCGTCACTTTTATTTCTATTCTTTCACTCACGCGTGTGAAAAATTTTCTGAGCGCATTTTATTTTATCGCTACAATCTCAAATATTTTTTTATTCATCACTTTTTTTCTTGAGAAGTTTAGCGCACACAAAATCATCAAAGAAACTGAGGTGCGGCATCACATAATGACACATTTGATCTTGTCTTGATTCAATAAAATAGAGTAAACATGGAAGATTATTATTCTGGAGCAAATTATTTTTTTACTCTTTCGAGACTTTCATGAATGAAGATAAGAAATAAAAATATTTGAACGTTACGAAAAGGAAAAAAAATTAATAAACCGTGAAGATTGCGATCATTTGATAAAAAAAATCGAGTGACCACAAAAAAAATTTTTTAAAAGGTTTTTTTTCTAACCTTGTAATTAACCATCGATTGACATATATATTGGTTCAACTTATATTTTGTGGGGAATCACAAATAAAAATAGTGTAAGAAAAAAGATACACAATTTTCTTATCGCGGTTAGAATTTTTTTTTAATTTCATCATCGTGTTGTTGAACAAAATTATACTCAATAAAAAAGTAATGAAAAACAAAGATAAAAAAATTAATTTTAAATCTTAAGAATAAAATAAGGAAATTGACGTGGTTTTTCAAAGAAAAAAATCTTTTATTGGGCGTGATGAGACGCAGAAAAAAACAATTTTCATAGAAAAACCCGCCTCGATGATAACAAAAAAAAAAATATCAAGAAAGAAAGAGAGCAGATAAAAATTGTGCATATAAAGGCGAAGTACTCACCATCAATTTGTTCCATAATTTTTACTTTTTCTAGATAAATTCCACTTCGAATAAAGAATTGTCACTGATAAAATTCGACAACAGATAACTTGATTTTTTTAATTAATTAAATTTTTTTGTATGTCTGTATTAAATTTTTTTTTCACTTCACATTGATTTATCAATAATTAATTTTTATTTTGCTAATTCCTTTTTTTAATATTCAGTTTTGTCACTTTACATTTTTTTAAAATTTAAATTCACTTAAAAATCCTTTGTTTTTTTTTTAAATGTTTTTTGAAGGCACAAAAAATTATTTTTATTATCCTCAAATTAAATTATTAAATTTATTTTTAAGAGCGCGATTTGAAATGAGATGTTGTTCCTCCAATAGCTTTCGGAGATGTGACACAATGAGAATTTTCACATTATCGATACCTCAGCAGAGCTTCATTTCTTTTTTTTCTCTATTTCTACTTCTTCTCACACTTGTGTATGTTACTCCCGAAAATGTAGAGAAGAATGAATTTTATAAAGCAGAAAAATTTCCTCTAGCACCTCTTTCTTCCATCCATTAGTCCGAGAGACTGTAGTACAAATATTATTATTTTTCACTGAATAGGCTACAATTTGAGAGAGAGTGAAAGAAAGAGCGGTACCGCTGTAGCGTATAGTTGTAGAGTAACTAAAGCATCACGATGAAATGAATAAAGGCAGCAGCATAGAGCTTTTTTCCACATGCATGTGCGCGAGAGAGGAAAAAACCCGAGAGAACGAGAAGTATATAAGGGGCATTCAACGCACACAAAGACAAATGAAGTTTTTATCTTCCTTTCGTGTCTGTATGAAACTCACACAATGTAAGCCTATATGAGATACTCGTGCTATTGCACACAAAATTTATTTTATATACTCACCTGAGAATATTCGCTGATAACATAACATCCGAATAAAAAAGTCAAATGTATTTGTACAATCCTCTCTCTCTCGTATTCGTTTATACAATACTAATTTACTCAGTTCTCTCTTCTTGCTCATCTTGGTGGTGGATGAGATCTGACGGACAAAGACGTGAGCTTTATATTTTTTTAACTCGTTGATTTTTTTCTTCGTATTCAATTTCATCGATTTGGCGAAGGTTTTTTCTGATTTATTTTTTTTTTTGCAAGGTGGGGAGAATTTCTTCATTTTTCAATTATCATTATTGACAATACTTTAGGCTTTAGCCATCATCACACTGCAAATCAAATGTGAATAAACTTTTCGCCATGATTTACGGTCGTTAAAGTTTACACAAATGAATATTGCTTACAAATATCTTCAAATAATTTTTTTTATTTTCTTCATTCTCTTATTTGCTATTTTAAAATGATAACTTGAACTTTTTTGACTTTTGGAAAACTTGAAATTAATTTGCAAGTTAAATTTATTTAAGTAGCATTGAATATTTAAATTTCAGGTAATAATTTTATTGCTGGTCACAATAAAAGTTCATATTAAGCAGTTATCCATTTGAAGGAAAAAAATGTAATCATTATAATTGTATTTTGCATCAAGATGTAAAAATAAAGTTCCGACAGGAGCAAAAGAAAGGGATTTTTTTATTGCCCATTAGAAGCAGACATTTCGTAATAATATTTGAATAATTTCTTAGCTTAGTTCAGGTAGTTGGGATTTTTATGTTGTGTTGTTTCATCCTTTAATTTTTGGCTTCTTCAAACAATAATGTAATTGCATATAACAAAAATAATTTTTTATTTAGGATCATCATGAGTTGTGATTTATTAATTGAACATGAAACTTGTCACATCTGTTATGTCCGAAGACGTTAAAATCATCACATCGCGGAGAGGAAGTGTAAATGATAGCTTCTTCTAATGTGAGACTCTTAAGGAAATTGAATACCTGACAAACATATGATACATGAATAACTACATGATCATACTGTCATGATCTTCTTAAAAGACTATGAAATGTGCATACTTTTATTAATAGTGATCGACAGATGATGTTCAAGTGTAAAAATATCGACATAAATCATATTTTATTTATTCAATACAGACATAAAATTATTTTAATTAACTTCAGAGACGCGTCATTATAATGAAGATCAGGAACAAGTTATCAATTGAGCTTCAAGCATCATTTTTTTAATCACCTGATGACTCGAAAAAAAGTATAATAAAAAGAAGAATTGAGAGCAAACACCTTGTCGGAATGATACACATAAATTTTACGATTCTTGCGCGCGGTGTCTGGTCCACACATTGAGTATTCTTCTGCTATTTCTCTCTTCCTCACTTACTACATGTATATTTTATAGTCAGTGAATCATTCAATTGCGATCGAATATCATCTGCTTCTTAATTCTTTCTTTTTCTTTCCTTTCTCTCTCAGTCTGATACACAGAAAAAATTAAAGGAAGAATCATCTCAAGTTAATTTTTTTCAACTTATATTTTGTGTATAGTCAATAATAAATTGAATTTCTAAACAATTCAATCATGTACTAATAAAAATAAAAAACTCCATTTTGCACAAGATTATTATTGCTTCCACATGTACAAAAATAAGAATTGTAATATTTCATAAACATGAATCAATTTACTGTGCAAATATTTCTGAGACCCAGTTTCAATTTTCTGACTGACGATAACAAAAAAGTGATCACATATGAAAAGCACGAAAAAAGTTGATGATTTGTCACAAATGCAAAGGTTTTTTAAATTTAAAGAAAACTAAAAAAATTAAAGACATGATTAAAGCGCATTTTTGTCAAAATTTATTGTCTCTTTATGACAAAATGATAGAAAATTTTCTATAAAAAAATTCAATTCTCATTTCGATATCGTCGCTTTTCTTTGTGGATTTAATATTCAACATTGTTTGTCATTGTTATCTGTCACATACTTATTTTATTTTATATTTTTTTTGCTTGATTCAAACACCTTATTTTCGTGCTTAAACTTATATTGTTCTTCATAAAATTGCTAAATAAACTAGAACTACATATTGACTTATATTTTCAATTTATTTTGATAGGACATAAAATATCATTAACATCCTCGAAATTTATGAGTTTTTTTTTGTCTAATTTTTGCATATTAGATTTCTCTTTTCGGCATTAACAATTAGCATCCAAACCGCGTGCCAGGTGAATTCTCAATACACACATCATACATATGTAGATATTTTGCGCGCGTTGTGGCCTTGTGACCTCAATAAAGCAGCCAGCGCGTCGCACCATCATAAAAATGCCTTTGCCTAATAGAAAAAAAAAATTGAAAACTGAAATTTTTTTAATGAAGGCTTCCGATGATTCTAATCGTTCTCTGCTCTGCGGGTCTTTTGCCTTTTTCTATCTCTCCTTTGTTTTGGCTTATCGTTTCAGAGCATCTTTAATATTAAAGGTTGATCGCATAATACACTTGTCTCCTTACAAACATATTGACTCCTCTTGATTGTGCTTCCGAATAAAAAATGAGACGAAATTTGAGTATCAAAAAAAGAAGGAAAGTGAGATAAATACATCTGCTTTATATATGAAGTAGAATTTTTTAATCTAAAAAATGAAATTTTTTTTTGCTATCTCACAAAACTCATGTTTCGTAATCTCTGCAAAAATTTATTTCTTTTGAAAACATTTTCTTGCCTTCAAATGCAGAAAAAAAATGTGCACAACTAATGAGTAATAAGTGAATTCTACATGACATTTAAGTCATACCAAGTAATCACTACATACTCGACTTTTGTGTGTATTCATTAAACATAACTATCTAAAGTTACTGTAAATTCACATATACATTCACAATGAAGAAATGAAATATATATTAGCGCTAATGTGTCTATTAAAATAAACTTCTTGAGTCGTCAAATGACACAGTTGTTGTAGAATTCTCTGTTGATGCATTTATAAAAATGTCTATAGACAACAACTTCATCAACAACTATCTTGAATGTTAAAATTTGATGTGATTTTTAAAAGAGTCAAAAATTAGTTTTTGTCTTGAAGGATTTGCATGCGACTAGACGTCTAGTCACATATGTGAATGAGCAGCAATTTACCTGAATCTTTTTCTTTTCTCATGAAAAGATCTTCATTATTTGCATGTTAAAGTACAACTAAGTCGAGTCAGTGAGAGCATCATCAAAATTGTTACATATTTCAAGAAATGAATGACAAAAATGCAATGTGTGTCATGTTTCTTTCTTTCACATCACATCTTATGAGAAGTCATTGAGCGAAATTCAAGATTTTCACTTTTTTGCTCTCTTTCATTTACTGACTTTGTGCATGTTCTATGGTCTACATTGTTTATCTCATAATTATACATATTTATGTGCAGTAGTGCAATTAGTTAAAAACTTAAAATTGACCTGAAAAATAAGAACAAAGAGAAACTTTGATATCAGAATACACAGAGAAAGATTTTAAGCGCTTTTTTGTCTTATGTAAGTTGAAAAAGCATTCACAATATGTTTGTATTTTTTTCAACAACATGCGCTGGTCATACGAGAGAATTTCAGTTGCAATTGTGAAATCTTTTACTCTGACCCTTTTTTGACACGCAAACTTCTGTTGTTGCTGCTGCTGTGTTGAGTATGTAATTTATTAATGGAAAGTGTCATTTTTTGTTACCCTCCTGTCCCTATCCTTAGCCGTGCACCTTTTCAACTTATGTTATGTCTGTCGCATCCTCTCTCTTTCTATCTCTTGCTTTTTTTGTATCCGACACTTTCTCTAAAGGGTTATTTATTAACACTTTGATATCTTTAACATATGCTTATAGATTAAAAAAAAGATCAGAGGTCGTCGGTAGAAAAAGAAAGATTGTGAGAAATTTCAAAATATTTAAATGATGGACAAGAATTTTTTTAAGTTCAAAAAACTAATTGAAACGTGACAAAACTTTTAAAATATTCCTACTTATTCTTCCGATTCTCATCTTTCTCTCTTTTGTCTTTTCTCTTTTGACTTCCCATCACAATATTTTATAATTCTTTATTTTCCACCAAATATGTTTCGTATTTGACGTAAAGTGAAATTTGACAAAGAAGATAAGAATGAGGGAATCACCAAAAATTGACATCACTTCTTCCTTTCTATAACTTACAGAGTCTACTATGAAAGAGAGCATGAAAAAAAAAATAAACAGGAAGAAGTTTCAATATCCCATACCTATCTGTTCATGTGGTATGTGAAAAACATCTCAAAGGAGTTTTAAGAAAAAGTACATAAATTGCATTTAAAAAGATGAAAATAAAATGATAAGAATGTAAAAGGTCTTTTTCTTTGATAGTTAGGAAGCCTTTTTGCCTTGCAGTGTGAATAATTGAATATTTAGAAAAACATCATCACCAATTGCTTTCCCATCATAAGAGAAAGAGAGTCAATTTTAGAAAGGAAATACATTTGCACTTTAATGAGGGTTAAGCAATCAGTAAATGATTTTCTAATTGATTTTAAATAACTTTAAGTTTCTTGTGACAAAAAGTTCAATATTGTGCATTTTTAATTTTTTTCAGGTCTCAAAAAGTTGATATCCGGGAATAATCATAAAAATTTATATCTTTTTAGTTTTATGGAAATAAAGTTCAATTTGAAAATTCACCTTTTTTGTGATAGAAATTTACTATATTTTTAAGATTATTCTTTTTATTAATTTGCCATAAAGCACACAATAGGTTAAAATTGATGAATATATTTGTGTGTATTGATAAATTACATGTCAATTGGTATAGATGTAAAATGGCTGAATGTTTTAATCTTAATAATATATTTATGGAGGGAGTAACGATGAATCAAAGACATTCCAATGAAATGAGCGAGACAACTATGTGCACATTTGTGTGAGTGATTAGTCACAGTCGTACTTGAAACAGAGAGAGAGATTTAAGTGGCATGCAAACAGGTACATAAAACTTTCCTACCCTGCAGTTAATTGTCTTATGAGATAATAATGGATGTCCCCAATAAGTTCCATCAATCGTTACTGGCGCTATACAACAAAATATACACTCAAAATTTTTTTAAGAAGAAATTTAATGGTACTTTTATTGCTTTCAATTTATTTGTTTAATAAACAGGTTCATGTTGAAATTCTCTCAAAAATATCTAGTCTAACTGCTTTAGTAATAATTTTTAGCGAATTTTTGGAAAAAAATACGCTATTATATTCACTTTGGCTGGCTGTTCGGCTGTTCGGCTGTTCGGCTGTTCGGCTGGGCGCTGAGATTTCTTAAACTATAATAGCTAGAAACTTCGGGGTAGTTTTAAATGATCAATTTCATTGCCCTAATATGCAGGCACTTCTTTATATTGAGTTAAATTACTTTTGTGATTGACAATTTATGAAAATATTCTTCATAATAAAATTTTCTGAACATACGCAACTTTTCGAGAGTGCGTTCAGAAAAACAACATTTTGAAATCACACTAACCGTTATATTAGAATGCACAACATTTTAATCAAGAATTATTAATCATTATATTCTTTTTAAAAAAAACTCTTTTAATAAACTTCTTCTGATTAAACATTTACTATTAAAAATATGATAACTTTTTACGATGTAAAATTGTTAAAAGACACTGATCTGTTGCGCCAAAAATTCGCTCTAATCGAGTATGATGGCACATATACTGATTAATTTCTGGTTTTCTTGAGATTAGTGATGACAAAAAAGTCAACTGATAAAAAAAATATTACACGCGCTTTATAATTGACTACAAACGAAGTAAATCTCTCAAGATAATTTCATCTGAGTACGAAAGTCAAGTCAAATACTTGATGTATATAAATTGATAAGATTCAGCTACACACAAACGTTACATTCATCAGTTTAACCTCTTTTTTTCTTATTTTGTTAGGTAAATAAAGGTATCGTCATCGATTAGATTGGTATTTACTTACTTCGTAGTTCATATGCGATACAAACAATCATTGGCATTTAGATAGAGTTCTTGGAAATTGGAGAGGTGTACATATATGTGTTCTTGATAAATACAACGAATTTTTTTTATTGCTTCTTTCAACTGATTGGAGATTTCTAATGAAAACAAAGCTATGACTGACGTAAGACAAAATGAATTAAGAGCAAATTCAAATTGAGTCATTACTAATGAAATTTTCTAATGGATTTAATGTGAAATTGATGAAGCAAGAGAACATTTTATCATGATAAATTGATAAAGAATTTTGTCAAGAAAATTCTTTAATTTCGATATTGAAAACAGAATCATGAAAAGATAAATAATATTTTTTTATAAGTAGATAAAAGATAAGTAAATGAAAATGTATACATGAGCTGCTTCACTTATTTTACCAACAACAATGTGAGAGAACAAAAAATTATGAAAGCTCTGCTCATTGGGTAACAAACAAACAAAACTGATAATAACTAATAGCTGTGACTGAAGATTGCCGGAAATTGAGACAGTAAAAAATCATTACAAATATGAGGTATGGTGCATTGCAAGTATTTTTTGTGTCTGCTTTTGTCTCATGTTTTTTTTGTATATGCTCTCTCTCATGACTCTGTTTCTTTTGTTAAATAAATTAGTTCTGTTGGCTCGTGTTACCAAAGATTAATATTTACTTAAAATGCAATTAGTTCAGTGAATAGAGAGTTTCAGTAAAATATGTCGATCTCATTTCTTAATGAGGCAAATATTTTTTTTTTCTTTTGAACTTTATAAAGATATCCAAAATTAAAATATCAATATCATATTCTCATTTCTCTTTTCTTCTCTTATGTTTATTTACAAGTAATCGAAAATTGAATTAAAATACAGCACACGTCAATCTGTATTTAAAGCTAAAAGAAATGAAGCTCAACAAAATACAGAAATTCACATCCGGTGATGGTGAAGAGTTTCTTTTTTCTTTCCATAAATAAATTTGTCTTTAGTTGGAGTTTTTTAATCATCAGTCATAATGAACGTGAGCACTCTACTCTGCAATGATTGACTTCCATTTACAATTTCTACATTGATCATGTAGTAAAATGCATACACAAGCACCATCATCAGCCATAATGAAATTAAGAACCGCCATCGTCAATACTACTCACATTTTGCTGTCTTTCTTTTTCAATAAAACAATCGAATCGTGAAATATACATTGAAGAGAGAATAAGAAAATGAATAGAGATAATCAATTGAGGTTCATTAGCCTTATACTTACCTCACATGGATGCTCGAACACATATTCACATGACGAGAGAGTGCTATGCGTGAAGTTGACAATCGGTAATTGAACAGTTATTGTCATTGTTTGAAGTAGCACTCGTGAGCAATTGAAAAGATGTGAGAAGGAAATTAGTGAATGGTTTAAGAAAAAAAACGTGTATTCAAATGGAATTTCTCATAGAGATACATAAATGTGTCTTAAATTTCAATAAAACAATACTTTTATTCTAGCACCTCTGTCACAATCCACGCGATATTGAAATAAGAAACCAGAGTGAGACTTTGTACTGCAGTTTGAGAAACATTATTTAAGTTAAAAATGTTGCTGAAATTTGCATAAAAATGCATCAGCGTCATATCATACAAAAACAGAACGAAATAAGTTGATGCGCAATGTCGCTTCATGAAAATTAAATGGAATTCTGTCTTTCTGCTGACTGCAAAGTTTTCTTTTTTGAGGCTATGTAAATGAGTGAGATGATAAAATTTCAACGGGCTGCAAAAAAAAAAAAAGTTGGCAACGTAAAGACAAAACATCTTTGGCATGGTGAATGAATTATATGTACTGGGCAAGATGAATGCTTATTGACTCTTAATTTTGTCATTCACACGCTCATTCTTGTTCTCTTCTCTGGGATGGGATGGACAAACATGATTTGAATTAAAAATTACTGAAAATGTAAAACGATGATTATTATTATTCATTTTAATCCCATCTTTCTTTTTACCATCCTAAAATCAGAATTCTACTTTTGTCTTTCATTTATTCGGCATGTGATGAAGAGATTTATCGTTTCTGCTTCTGTACTTATGCCTTGTATGTGATGAGATTTGCGTATAGTTTGTTTATTTAAATATACATGTGTATAGAGCAACAGAGGAAGTCGTTAAATTCCAATGACCATACACATTTGTTGTCTCAAAAATGAGCTACTGAATTTAATCATCTTTAAAATTTGATGAAATTTCATAAAATTTATCACGTCACAAAATTTAAATTGAATTTCAACTCTAATGAGCATTTGAAAATGCAAATATTTCAAATAAGTAACAAGATCCAATATTTTATTGTTTAAATTTTGCAATGACCCGATAACTGCATGAACATGTCATAAAAAAATTTGAAATCAGAAAAAAATCGAGACAGAGAAGACACCTCATTTTGTAGCGCTTTGTCACAATGTATACAATTTTATTTTTGTCATGATGCAATTCATTTATCAGCAAATTATCGAGTCTTACTTTAGCACTCGTTCGCGATAATTGTAAGTGTATATGAAAATGAGAATTTTGCCTTTGCATTAAAAAAATAAAATTTTAAATGAAATGCACGCTTCTCCTTTTTCATGATAGTCTTTCAGGCTTTTTTCATGACATCTTATAAAAGTTATATGAGTTCAATTGCTGGACATCTACTACTATCTATTTTATTTGAGTGGCACTCATAAAAATCCTTTCACAATATATACAAAGTAGCCTTGTATCGAGAAATGGACATCATGCAGTTTTAAAGTAATAAAATTTATTTAGATTTCGTGCAATGCGAATGCGCTCGAAAATCTACATCTAGGCAATTAAACATTACATGAAAAGCAGTTCTATTTTGTAATTGATTTTTCAACTCAACTGCTGCTTGACTTTCAATTTATTTTCAAAAATTATTAGATATATTTATAGAGTACGCTTTTCAAATGAAATCAAAACAAAAGATTACTCAACTTTTCATCAAACGAATCAAAATCTTTTGCTATAGTTTTTATACTTTCCATTTTTCGATGCACAATAAATGGATGCATTTACCTTTAAGCATGTTTGTGCAGTGTTATTCAATTCATTGATTAAAAACACTCATGGAAGTAAAAAATTGCAATTTAGTTTTCATTTTCATCATAATCAACAGCTAAAAAGGAAAGCGAATGGAGAATTATCAAAAACGTAATCGTTTCACTAACATGAGCTCGAGATTGAAAATCTTGAAAAGCTCTTTTCTTTTCGTTTTCTAAATCGACATGATTGTGCAACGGGTAATTAATTCATTAATACTCTTTTTTAAATACTTTCATTTTTTTCATAATCTTTTACTATCTTGCTTGTAACTTTGGTTAAATATTTTCTTATTCTAAAATTTAATTTTTACAGTTTTTAAATTTGAAAGTCAACGAATTGAATGTTAGATGTATGCAACAGCAAAATAGATTTCATTTTCATTTTGTAAATTAATTCTACAATTGAGTGAGCATAGTATTAAAGAAAAACTTGAACGTTAAAAGAACAAAACACTCTCGGAAAGTGCTTATTTATGTTTTTAACACAGATAATTATCTAACTTCTTTCATGTGGCAGACTAGCAATTATGATGAGCTTTAGAGGCAATTAAAAAGTGAAAACATTTGTTCAAAAAATAAACGTTTGTGCAAAATAGCGAGAAGTGAACGGAATGCACCTCAATGGCAATATCTTTTTTGTTTCTTTCATAAATATCTTGCAAAGCTTGCATTTTGCACCAACATACGTACACAAACACACATGTTTTAATATGTGTGATTTTGAAAATCACTGATTGAATGATTTCGAAAGTGCATTCTTTCAACATGAAATTATTGCTACTTACTTCTTCTTTTTCTCTATATTTTAGTTCAATATTTTTGCCTAATGCAGTTTGCACATAAGAAACTAAAATGAAGGTAAAACTTCACACTTTTGTGATGGTTTACAAATAATTCATTTTGGAAAACTATTGAAATTCAATGATTTGAAAATATAGAAAATTGAAATGAATTAGAATGAATATCAACTGACCAATTTATGCCCTCATTGGATACTCATGCGTAAGAAAAATTAAATGACACAATGTATAAATTATAAACAAAAATGAGATAACTCAATAGAAAGAACAAGACTCAAATACAATCAACTTCCTTTAGAATAAACTGAAATCATAAAACACAGAAACAATTGACTTGCTAGCATTTTCACATACCTTTTTCAAGGCATTCTTATTCATACTGATAATGACAATAATGGGTATATTTATACTATGATGATACAAAAGAATGATTTTAATTTTTCAAAGTTGCAACATTTTTAATGATTGGTTAAAATTTTTAAATTTTCATAAGTTTTCTTTAATTATTTTCCCAAAGCAATACCAAATAGTCGATATAACAAGCCAACAAAGCGTTAATTATAAAAAAAGTAGAAAAAGTGACTTTTATTTGATTGTATTTTAAAGTAAACTAACTGAAACAACAGAAAATTTTCATATACTTTTATCAGTTCACAGTGTGAAAAAGGCACAAAAAAGTTCTCAAGGCGCGCAAAATTAAGGTGAACGAACGGAATGACTAGAATATTATTTGAATGTATTGCATACATATGAAATGATTTTATTTATATAAAATTCTAATTTAAGGTTCCTTTTAAAATAAATATTCGTTACAATTTACATAGCAAAACTTGATCTTATTTTTAATGACCGTTTGGTTTACATACAAGCAAAAGTTTATTATTTCAAATTTTATATTTCGTTTTCAACTCTTTTATTTATATCATGAAGAAATAAAAAAGGTGCAATAAAGATGCTTGTATTTCTTAATAAAACTATATGGTCAAGCATTGATGCATGAGAAAAGGATATTATTTTGGTCCTTTTTGTATAAATTATAAATAGCGGTCACTAAGAAAAGGATTCAATTGCATAAATGTAAATGGATAAAATTCCATTTTCCCATGGGATACATGAAATTTTCATCCCATGCAGGTAAAAAAGGATTTCTCATTATGCAAATCAAGAATCCCTTTATACTGAATTTAAATTGATGGTCAGCGAGTTTATTTGCAGTTTCCTTGTCCCGTTTCAGGTATAATTTTCATTGTTATCCTTTTAATATTTTCTTATGTAATGAAATATATTTTTATTTGTGTAAAATTAAAAACATTACAGGGTGTTTAAATTTATTTGAAAAATTTCAAAAATTTGTAAAATTTAAACTGCGAATCAGAAAAAAGACAACACCCTATAAAACCATCTTATATAAATTACATAAATATCTTCAAGACGCCCAATTGAAATCGCAGTTGGACAACAAATTTATATGTGTAAGAGAACAACCTTAATGAATTGGCTATTGCATATACATACAGTAAAAATAGCCCTCCAACCTTTTGACCTTTGACGAAGGTAAGAAAAGGTTCAAAAATTTTACCTGAGCATGCGAAAAGGGTCAGTTGAAATTCTTGATTTCTAATTTCACAATATTCATCATTCTGGCAATGACCAAGGGTCAGTTTTATTCAAATTAGATGTTTAGTTTTTCCTTACCTGATGCGCATAGTCATATGTAGAGCATTCCTGAGTTTCTTTTAAATAATTGGGTTGAAGAAAAGAGCGAAAGAGCAAAGACATGAAATGCATCAAAGTAAGAATAAAAAACTGGTTTTTGTCTGCTACATCTTGTGTAAAAAAAGATGTTTAAAAGAGGGGATGAAAAGAAAAAAGTGATAAATTCAAGGGTCAACGATGCGATGGATGTATGATGCACGTTAGAAGATATTGAAATGATATGGTTGATAATATCAGTAGATATAGAATTTTCTCTTCTTCCTAGTTTTGTATCAATTACATTCATGAAATTATGATTGATTAAATAATTTTTACTCCCGCAATAAAGAAGAACAAGAAGACAACATAGAATATTTATGCAAAGAATCAGGCACAACGCAATGAATAAAAAACTACTACATGAACAGAGAGGAGCGATGAGTAAGAGAAAAAAATTGTATAAAAACATCTGCTTCATCACCTTCTACGCCGCACATTTACCTTTTTTACTCACATTCACTTCCAAAACGTAACAATAACATTTAATGCATAAAAGTGTAATCAAAATAATGAGGGTGTCTAACATACACACAGCGTAGATCATTGACTTTTTGAATACGGAGTAAAATTACTTTTAGCCGCGTATTTTTGTCTTAGGGTACATCTTAGAAGAAATATATATTGAAAGACAGCATATGGTTGATTAGAAATCTAAAAAGTTGTTGTAAAAAATATTTTTTTTATCGGAAGAGGAGAAAAATAAATTTAGGAGACATAAGGAGATGGAAACTGATCTTGTAAGACGTTTAACGAACTTCTCAAATTCTCGTCTTTTGACCGTTGGAATGGTCAGTTTATAACGGACACTTATTTGTCTTCTAAATATGCCTTAAAATAAATAAATTAGATCATTCAAAAGTGCATAAAACCTGCTTATTTCTTTATGTACTTTAAGACCTCTATACAACCCTTGAATCTTCCAATAGAAATCTTGTCTCTTTGAGGCGTTTCAAAATATTAAAAACTCGTTTTGACCAATGGTCATCTTTTATATAAGTCCGAAATTGCTCTGATTTAAATTTTATTTACGCGCCAAATAATTTTTACATTCTTTTACTTTGTCGTTAGAATTTGGGGTCAATGAGCGAATTCAGAACAAGCTCTATTCTTTTTCAAGATGTAGATGAATCAACGGATTTTACTCTTTATCCATCATCTGTCAATATTTGAAAAACATCCGCTCTCTTGCTGAAACAAAATCTCTACCGGAACGAAGCCATATAAGCGACAAATTGACGCAAATTTCTACCGCAACTAGCGATATTTGCGCAAGAGATAAAACATTTTAAATTTCTTATAAATGTCAAATGTAAAAATATTCTGTATGTCACGCTTTAGATGATTTCGTCTTTTATTCGCTTTCAGGGGGTAAATTGTAAATGAATTGTAAAGGTCGCATTGCTCTCTGGACCATGAACGATTGGATGGATCATTAATATCAAGAATAATATTTTTTTTTGATGATGTGCATGCTCATACTCTCTTTTTTATTATTTGATTTCTACTTCTCCTTATTTCTTTTCGTCGAGGTATAATTTTTATTGTTAAACATTTTACCAGTGGAGAATATTTTTTATAAAATTATTTTGAAAACTGAAACATGTTTTCTCCACTGGCACATAAAAAAGCTACGATAATAAAATATAAGATCAACAGACCAAATACAAAGAGAAAGAGCAATATTGTCAATCGTAAACATCCTACGAAGCGTAAATATTATTTTACCATCATCATCATCTCGCTATATGTCAAATATTTATATTTATTGTCACAATAATCTCTTCTACATTTTGATAATTTTATTTTAATTTAATAAAAAGAAGCTGAATGAATTTTTTTTCTCTTTTTGTTTGAATGTTCATTTTTTATCAAAATTATTAGAGAGGGTTGAAATGTGTTGAAATTAACAGTCACCACCCTCAGTGCCGTGCCCATCAACCAGCAACGAGCACTTATGATTTGAGATGCGTGTATGCTTCAATCATCATCTCCCTCTATTTGCTATGATTACTTGCTAAATTATTCTGCTTTTCTCACTGCGTGATGTTGAGTGAGGGACGATATTGACTTTGGAAAGGTTATTTAGGGTAACCATAATAGAGTAAATCATAAAATTTGTTTTTTCATAGCACATTATTGCAACATAATAGCATCTCAAATTAATTGAATGATTTCAACTTTACAGCTTTTAAAAGAAGATTTAGGGTGTGTTTGAATGTAAACATAAATATTTTTTATGCAATGGGATGGTTTTTTTGTTGAAAATTATAGTGAAGCTAATAAAAATTGTGCTAATTTGTATTAGATCATAAAATATTGTATACAAAATTCAAATTGAGAGACAATATACCTTGACACAAAAAGTAACAAAATTTCAGCCTTCTTTTATCTTTACTAGTTATTCATGAAATTTTTGTCACGAATTTAAAGAAAGATAAAAATAGGTGAATAAACTCTTCTCATGTGTCGATTTTACTAAGCTATAAAAATGTGACAATTTTTGATCGGTAATTTTGGTTTATTTAAGATTTTTTTATACAAACATAAAACAGTTGAATGACCAGAAATTTATCTCACTATTTATCACTACTCTTTATGATGTTTATTTTTTACCGGGCCATGATATTCATAAATCATCACTCTACCCAAAATTATTTTATTTTATTCATCTCGCATATGGTCCGTAGGCAACTGCAAACAAAAATTGTAAGGGATGCGTGCGATGTGTGGTGATTTCTGAATTGTTTACACGCTAAATGTTTGGAAAACAGACTTTCAGGTATAAAAAGAGGCTGAAGTGTCTGAAAAGGATCATCATAAAGTCCATAGCACTATACCTCTGTGTATCTATGCAAATTAATTGCTTTTAACGGCTCTCTGTTTCTTCTTAATATGCAAAAAAGTCCTCATCATCAATTGTTGCTTTACTCGTATATTACATAAAACCCTCTCATTTGTGCATCAATGAATTTACCTGGAAATTGAAGTTGATATATCAATGTTTTAAAGGGGAAGCATTATGTAGTGCTTAAAAATGAAATCCATTAACATCTTCTGAATTATTTTTTTAAAAAAATTAATTTTTCAAAGATGAAAATTTTCTGAAAGAATTTTAAAATAATACAAATTATGCCTTAAGAAGAGACTTTATGCATGGCTAAATATCAACACACAAGAACACATTATTTAGAGTCTACATGTTGACCAAAATGTTAAAATATGATGCAACAGAAAATTGTGCCTGCATTAAGGTTCCGGTGGAATAAAAAAGAGTCATTTTCTTAAGCTCTTTTTACTTTATAACCATCATCATTCATCTCCCTTATAAAAAGCAGCGCGACTCAATCATGAGAGTAAAAAGAAGAAGAAACATTACTTTCTCATTGTTCTTGACAGTGGCTCTGTTCGCTCTTTTTTTGAAAAAAAAAACTTCTTCATGCATGAGATGATGACCTCGACAAATGGAAATCTTCTCGCATGAATTCTTCAACAACCACCACGTAAGACTATGTGAGCAGAAATAAAATTAATTTCAGAATTGAATGGACTCAAAAAGTTGAAAATGGACATACAATTGATGCTTGATGCTGGTGCTTTAATAGTCTCTTAATGGTTACGTCTATTTTGCATTTGTAATTTATAGCTCTCGGCTTGTCGCTTGTTTTATTTTTTTTATTCTTCTTAGTCACCTCTTCCGCTTCTCTCTACCTTCTTCTTCTTTTTATTTTACATTCATAGCATAAAATTAAAATTTTGTTGCTTCTAGAATTGATGAAAAAGACACATCATGTGTGGAATTAAGTGCTCAATTATCACACTATATAACTTTTGTTTAATTTTAAAAAAAAACTTTTAATGTTTTTAATCTTATCAAGTTCTTTTTCCTTAAACACGTGATTTTAATTATCTTGTTAATTTTTCTTTTTGCAGCTTAAGTTTATTTTATCAAAAAATTGATTGATTATTAGTTATTAAATTTCTTAAAATAACATGGGAATTAATAAACTCTTTTCATTCTTTCAAAGTATTCAGTCATGAAGGTGTTAACTTTAATACTTTTGAGTACAATTTTTTGTTCTTCAATTGAAAGTTTTAGTGTACGTCATCAGAAATTAAAAATTATAACAAATGATGAAGTTTTTGATGTTGAAGATGAAATTTTTGATCGTGATAGACGATTGATTAATGCAAATAATGCAACTGGTAAGATATGTTTATTTTATAGAGACTTATAAAGAATTTCTTTTTATATAAAGATGGACAGTTCCCATATTCTGCAAGGTTTTCATTATTAAGAACTGATGGTAGAGTAACTCGCTGTTCAGGATCAATAATTTCAACTAATTTTGTTTTAAGTGCTGGTAAAAGTTTTTTATTGTTTCAAAAATTACATCTAACTAATTATCTAAATTAATTACAAGGACATTGTATTGATAGTCGATATGAGGAAGTGACTGCAGTTCGTATTGAAGTTGGTACATCGAATATTGATGTCCACAGAACTAGAGTTTATGCAGAAGAGCAATGGTGGTTGGATGCTTCTGAACTTGCAGCTCTAGACTTGGCAATATATCGATTAATTGAACATTTGACATTCAACTCACTTATAAGTTCCGTTCGTCTACCAAGACAATCACAAAGAAATCACGAATTTGTTGGTTATCCATCACAGATTATTGGCTGGGGAAATGATAATTCAGGATCATCTGCACGAATTCTTCAATATGGAAATTATAGAATTCTTTCTAATACTGTTTGTGATGATCGATTTCAAACCTTTTATGAAATGTGTTCAATTGCAGATGATTGGCATCCAGAATTAAGTACACAAGGAGGGTAAGATTGACATGTAATATTTTTCAAAATTTTTATTTGATTCTGTGATTCGCAGTGATTCTGGTGGACCGATGGTAATTTTTGAATCCAATATACCAACTCAAGTTGGAATTCATGTAAGAAGACGCGTGACAGGCGGTCAAAATCTTCATGTTGCTACAAGAGTTTCATTGTTTCTTGAGTTTATAAATGAAATTACAGGAATTCCGATTCGTGATTAATGAATGTTTATAAACATCAAGGAGCATGAATTTATTTTTTCGATGATGATGATTAGGCATAAATTTTTTTTTTGATTGTGGTTTTATCAGTTCAATATTTCAAGATAATTCATTATCTTTTCTTTAACAAATTTAAGAATTTTTACATTAAATATTGATATTTTTTAAAGAATGAAATTGAAAGTATGTTTAAAAAAGGAAAGTGTGAAGATGTTTATTTCCGATGACAGGAAATGGTCAATGTTTGTTATTTTATGTATAACGTTTTATGTAATTAAAAAGAATAAAATCTAGTAAATTTGTCATCATCGGGAATTTTTGCTTTATAATCAATATTTAATATGTATATTACATTCCTGCACACAATTTTTTTTCTCCCAAGTTAACTACAGTAGTTTTATCGCGTTATAGAATGAGAAAGAAAACAAACAGCATAATTTTCCCATTATTCACATGACTCGTACTCGTGGGCACAGAATTAGTAAATTGACGCGCTTGGCGCTTGATTGTGGTCAATAATTACAGAATTATCCACCTACCTAGCGATTATCATTCTTATATGCGCAAAAATCACAAAACACGAAAAGAAAAGAAAATAATTTTCGACTTATGAATTTCTTTTTTCTAACTATAAAAATATCAGAGAATAGAGAAAAATGTTTATTGGTAGAAAATGATAATTCATCTCATTCTATGATAATTTTATCGATATTTTAGTTTTACCTAATGTTATTTTTTTCTATAGACATAGAGAGAGTTTCGTAACGTTTCAGAAAGGAAAAAAAATATATCTGCAATGTCCGCTTTCCTTATTTCCTTTTCTTTTTTCTTCCGAAACGATGAAAATTATTTTTCAGAGGGAAAAACTTTTTTTTATTCTATGTAGCTTCAATGTGGGCTGTTTTAGTATGCAGAAAATTTTTCCTCTTCGCTCTCATTTTTCTTTTCTCATTTCCTTTCAAAGCTAAAAGAGTAAGTTTATTGCTCGCTTCGCTTCACCATAGCATATTGTATATTTCTCAACCAGCAGAAATATGTTCGCTTCTTTTTCTTACATAGTTGAATGAAAAAAATAGAAAGAAAGAATAGCGAGGGTTGGCAGATGAGGGTGCCAAGTGGAATGAGATGAAAATAATGAAACGACTTTTACATCGTTTTAAATTTATCCGTAAACTTAAAAATTTTCTTTTAATTTTTCTATAGAAAAATCATTAAACATCATGAGCGTGACTAAATTTAAAATTCACAGAGCAGACCAGGTTCACGCACTGATCAAGAAAAACTTTTTAATTATTTCAAAATACTTTGGCGACTCCGAGCAAAATTTGTGACTTTCAAAAAATTTGAAGTTGGAAAAAAATTTTCATGAAAAATTTTAAATTGTCCCAAAATGAGATTCTGAGTCAAATTTGTGACTTTCAAAAAATTTGAAGTTGGAAAAAAAATTTTCATAAAAAATTTTAATTGATTCTGATTCGAATTTGTAACGACTAAAAAAAATTGAAGTTTAAAAACTTTAAATTGTCCTAAAATGGTTTTAAATCGCGTCTAAATGAAAAAGACTTCAAGCATTTTTAGTACCGAAGTAAAGAAAAATATTAGTATATGTAGGAGAGAAACTTGAAAAGAAAAGAAAGAAAGAAATTTATTGAAAAGGAAATGAAAATGAAAAATGCATGAATGAGAGAAAAAATTCTTTTACCTTTACTTGGAGGTTGCTGTTATACAATCGGCAATGTTTGTATGTATATCCCTACAGAGAAAAAAGAAAGAAATGCGGCTCATGCAAAGATAAATTGTTCTTGTTTGAGGCATTTTCCGATATATTTGTATGTATATGTGTGTATAATAGCGGAAAGTCCCAAAGAGAAATATTCTTCTTGCTACCGCTTACCTTTTCAATTTTTATTATTTTCCTCTGCAAAGAGAATAGCAGTTATATACGCGTATATGTTATTATTCCCAATGTGAAAAGCGACGTCGCCATGGTCACATAAATAACATAGCAACATATAAAAAAGGCTAGAATAAAATGAAAATGAAATGAAGAGCAAAATGTGTGGTTGCTGATGTTTTTTTTCTCTGGCCCATGAGTAAGAAAACTTTTTTTCGTTTGTCATTTTAATAAAGCTCTTATGTTACGTAATATAAATTGGAACTAAAAAAATTTAATAAATTAAAGATATCATACTTGGTAGAAAAAAATAATGACTCAAATTAAAAAATTAGGACTTTGTTTGCTCAAGAAGTTATAACTAGAAAATTACATTAATTCTTAACTCAATTTCAGTAAATTTTCAGATTCCTTTCATTCATTTATTTCTATGACGGTAGCTAAAATGAATGGAATTATAGTGAGCTTTATTATACGAAAGTCAAATTATGGCATGGATTATTATAATATATAGAGAATGCTACCAAACACGTCATAATTCTAATTCTAAGAACGATGTTGAACCTCCGCTACATGCTACATGGTGAGACTAATTAAAGAGAGAGCTAGGAATTAATTACAGTACTGAAGGTGTTTTTTGACGATGAAACAGATACATGTGGAGAGAGAAAGAGTATCGATTTTTTTTTCTTGGGAAAGTCCAAAATGGAAGCAAGATTTTTTTCCAACTCAAATTAGCTTCATCAAACACAACAATTTTACGTTGAATTAATATCTTAGCAATCAAAAAAAAAAGCTAAATTGATGCAAATGAGGGAGAAAAAAAAATGTTTGATTTAGCTAGGGTAATTTCATGAGATAGAAACAACATTTTTTATGGTAAAATTTTTTTTCTCTTGCTCGCTCAACGTTATTAACAAAAAAAAGTAATTCATTTGTCGAGGTAAACGGAAGTAAGAGAGATAGACAGGTGAATTTTTCAACCCTCAACCGATGTGAAACATGAATCGAGTGTATATATACATGTAGAGAGCTCAATTCTATCTTTCTCGTTATGGCAGACAGTTGAAAAGAAAAAAAAAAGTTTTATTTTTCTGTGTAGGGGACGACAACGACGATTATTTCCCTCCGCACCATACAATGCTTTGACCTCATCAAACCAAACGTCCATCTATCTATCTTTCATTTCATCTACGTCCATTAAGGTACACTTGAGTGTGGGTTGTTGAAGGAGGAAAAAAGAGAACGTGTGTGTGATTTCAACTATCATAGAAGGATGAGGGGTAGAAAAAAGAAGCGAATGAAGCACTTTGGTGGATTCAGATCGATATTCAAATTAGAAAATGAAAGAAATGAGAGAGTGTAAGGAGATATTTTCCGTCTTTCGTTTGTTTCATACATGATGACGAGAGCGCAAGATCCTGTTGATATTTTTGTTATTCTTATTTTGTTGTTACCAATACGTGGCTTCCACATTCATAACCCCCCAAAAAGATTAATTAAGAAGCCAAATTCAAACGTCAACATTCATTGAAACCTCATTTTTACTGCTAATTACATACGCAAATTCAAATCTAATCTGAAAATCTAAATTAAAAATTGACCATTTTGATCCCTGCTTAAACATATGAAGGCATTTTGCATTTCATTATTTACACACTTGATTTAGTACGAGGAGTAAGCAACCTTCTAAGAAATCGTTGTTTTGTTAGAATAAAATGAATTTAAATTACGCGGTTGTAAATGATTAGAAATAAATTCTAATTTCCATAAATGCTTATCATGATAAAAAAAAATTAAAAAAAGTTTGTTAAATTTTTTTTTAAACTTGAAAAAATATTTTTAAGAAATTTTCTTAAGTTTTTAGTAAATTTTGTTAGAAAGAAATTTTTTAAAATCACATACTTCGCAAGCGCAATCAGGTACGAAAAAATCAAAAGGAAGAAAAATTTGCTTGATTTGATAGGAATTTTAAATTAGAATTCAATGTGAATCTTTAAATTCCTCTGAGTTTTTCGTTTATTGATGCTTATTTCGCGACTCATGATAAAATCACATAAAGAAATAATTTCAAATAACACAATTTTTCTTCTAAAAATTTGAAATGAATTTTAAAAAAATTTTGTTAAAATTTAACAAAATTTTTTAGGATTTAAATCTAGCAAGTTTTTGTTAAAATTTCTTAACAAATTTAACAAATGTTTTTAAATTTTTTTTATGAGTGCATCAATACATTTTGTAAATATGGAAATTCAAGTACAGTGTGACAAAATAAATTAAATTTATTTTTTACTTTATAACATGCATTTTTTTATCTCTATTTCAATCTCTATTTACTCTATAATAAATCATTTGTTAATGCCTTTTTTGCATTTGCTCATTTCTAATCTTTTCTCTCAATTATTTTTGCCCCGAATTTTTCTTCAATTGCTAGCAACACCTTTATTGCCATCAGACAAATGTATATATTGAAAAAATATAAATTTTTCTTTTCTGTGTTTTGTTTAGAACGAGATAAAGGTGTTTATGATAAAGAAATTGTATTCTCGCGCAATGTTATGCGGTGTTTAACCCCTAAACTATCTTACTCTCGTCTTTTGAGTTTATTTGGAATATAATATATGAACGTATTTGCTTACAATTTTTTCAACTTTTTTTTGGTCTGTAATCGGACTTACGGAAATTTATTTATATTTTTAGGCATAGAAAGAAATGGAAATAAAAAAATGTGTGTGAGTTGATGTAAATTTTTTTAAAGTCAACGAACTTTTATTTTAATCAGTCCATACTTTTTCTCGTCCTGTTTTTATTTTGTTTAAATAAGATAAATGGATACAATTTTAGTGATTGTTGCTATAACAATAAATTAGAAAAAATATGAAAAAAAATATTTGAAGCAGATGAAGAAGAATTTCATCAAATAAAGCGAGCGTGATAAAGGCAATTGAGGGAATGAATTTATTAATATCGAAAATGTTCATCAAGATCTTATCACGGAGATGTCATTAAATATAAATATTTGAGAATACGAGCATGTACACCATGATGACAACATAATATAAAATGTTTCGTGTCATTGTACTTTATATGCATGTATGTGAAATGCAAACTACCTACTAATTTACTATTTTTTATACCAACTTTTGGCGCATTTTTTAAAAGATGACGCTTATCCGGTTGAATTTCGATCATTGACTTTTATTGAATGAATTCTTGACCTCGAAGAAAATATTATGCACATTTTCAATTCATTAAAATTCATTTGAATCGTCTGCTATCGGGATCAAAATTATCATAAATTTAATTACCATATATGACAAAAGAAGACCATCATTGACTGCTTTTTTGTTTTCTGTCTAAAAAGCGGAAATCTATCACATATCTACTTCCTATATCACTTAATCTTCAACCTTACTTTTAATTTGTTTCTATTCCAGGAAACAAAATGAGTAACCATCATTGCCACATCAAATCTACCTCATACATGAAATTATATAAATCGATAAAAGAACGAGAGTTCTAGAAGAGAAGAGAAAAATCCGCTTTGAGCATTTATCGTGACTAAAAAAAATTTCTCCTCTTTTGCAAGCCGAGAATTTTAGTATAGAAGAGAAAAATGCGGACAGTGAAAATGTGGTTTGAGGGCGAAGCACACGTCTCATTTATACATTTACCTTGCCTCCTCCTTCTTTTTCTCCCAATGTTGTTTAACGTTCAAATAACTACACCGTTCACTACATTTGTTCAACCAAATTCAAACATACAAAAAATTTATTTTACCTCTTCATATATGCTGACGTTTTAAACTTAGTTGATGAAAACTTATTTAAATTTTGAATGATTTTACGCGAAATTATTTTGTAAATATTAAAAATATAATTCGAAAGCCCTGAATATCGAAAAAAGCAATCATTCTCTAACATCAATTGATGTAGGGCTTCTCCCTCACAACCTGAATAATGCTATCTCTCCATATACACTCCATGTCTATCTATTCGACTAGAGGAAGAAGATGGAATGGAAATAAAAAGTTGAAAGACATGGAAACATTTTTTTCTGTGCTGTTGTTGATGAAAACGGAAACTCATTTATTGATCCGACAAACATCCCAGAAAGTAAAACTTTTTTTCATATGTCTCGCTTTGTTGTCATCATTATCTTGTACAAATAGACTTGACAATTTCGCTTTTATTTAACCGTGTTTTATGTATTAATGATTTAGGTTTTAAAAATATTTACTTATTTATTTTCAAATTTAAATTATCGATTGTGCACTTTACTAACAACACAAATTTTTAAAAAACGATAAACACATTAAATTCATTCCAGCCTCTTTTTTCTCTGTAGTTTTTTAGAATTTTCTCATTCTCCATTAATTCGCATCATCATCAATGTAATAAACGATGAGGATTCAACAAGAATAATGACGACGACGATGAAAGAAAATTGATCGCGTTTTGATGCATTCATCAGCTGCACATTTGAGCACGTGCTGAATATTTATACAACAAAACTGAAAAATTATATTGTGAGGTTTTTTGGGTTTCCTTTATGTCTTGTGGTCACCGCTCTGTTGAGAATTCCTTTATTTATAAATCAACATCATTTGCATCACAATCGCTGATCATCATCACATGTAAGAGCATGTTAATGTCCTTTTTGTTCTCTTTTTAACTTTTTCTTTGTTCATTGAATATTTCAAGTGCACTCAATTATTAAAATTATGTAATTTAAGTTATCGCGTACATTTTTGGCTGCCATAAAAAAATGTTTGCTTGCACAGCAACACTTTTGAAAATTGTAATTAATTTCAATCATCAACATCATGATGTCTCGCATTGTAAAAAATTCCGTCCCTTTTGAAGTCTTATCTCGATTGATAATTTTCCCCAAATCTTCATAAGACTTTTTCAGCAGCTAAAAACGAGAAGTTATTTGTGCGCGTGCTCCATAAATGAATGTATGTGTGCGAAGGAGATGTAGATGAATTTTATATGCTGCCACCTGCTCTTAATATCAATTTTTTTCTCTCTCGCTCGCTTCTTTTCGTTTTATTTTTAACGTAAATAAATTTTGATTCAACTGTTAGGTTTCTTGACTTCTAGCGACGACCAAGTTATATAAAAAATGTATAGGGAGCATAAATAACTGAAAAAAGGAAGAAGAAAAAAAGAACCTGTGGTCTTTGTAATAATAATTTCTTTATGTCATCAATATGCTGTTTTTAAGAAATTAAATTCATTCTTAAGGTGTTTTTATTTTATTATATAATTTGTAACGAAATTTCAATTGATTCAAGAGTTTAATGACCTGTAAGATTTAAGGACATTTGAATAAAGTTAATTGAAAATTCTATAAACATTCAACTCGTCTTCCTTCTTCAACAGCAGCAGCAGCAGATAAAAGAGACAGTGAACAGACAGACAAAAAATAAAACGAAAACAAAAGAAGATGTGATCAACCATCCGCATCGATGAAAAGAGAATTTTTAGGCAACAACAGTGGAGACGAAGAACACAAATGTGTAATTTCTTCTTAATTTTCTTTTTCTTCTATTGCTTAATTCGCTACGCTGGGCTAGAGATGTGAAGTTTAACGGACAATTGTTACTTGTTTTTTTTTCTAATGCAACTTGCAGGTTATTCATTTAGTGGTTGATAAAGTAAGTAATATAAAATTCACCGCACATTATACATAAATTGTAAGTGACCTATTTTGTCCGACTCACATTAGCAAGATGTTTCGAATGACAGCATCTTGCGAATTTTTATTACACTTTTTTTACATTTATGCAATATGCATGCACTCTCTTTTTTCTGTCTGTCCGTTAAGCACATGCTCATTGCATGAGATATGTTTGGGATCATAAAAATTTCATATCATTTTATATCTCTTAATTGCTGTCTTATATTTGCTGCTGCCAGCATTTGAAGACGCGCATCGATGGTCACACAAATGTTGGCTTGTTGTTGAAGAAGCGTCATTTGAGCGAAGCGGAAGGAACAATATCATAAGATAATAAGAAATAAGTAACGAACTTTTGTTACTCTTCGGTGACTTACCTTACTATATATGAGGGTGCTGAAACCCTTCTTAAAGACATATGGGTTTGTCTTTTTTTTTCTATAATTACGAACGTTAATAACAACAGTTGTTGAGCAAAGATGATTAAATAAAAAATATGCATTCCTGTTGTAAGTTTTGAAAGAAAGTTGGTGATTGCACGCAATTTAAAGAAATACGAACTGACTGATCCACATGAAAGAGATTCAAATGACATCATAGGGAGAAAATTGAGAAAACCCATCATTATTATGAAAAGCAATTGCATGTGCATGAATGTAATTATTGCGGTTTCACATATACAATAGACTTTATTTATGGAAATTTGACTCTTTGCTGCATGCATCTAACGATAATCATAGAGAAGAAAAATAAAACAATGACTCGTGCTTAATTGTGATCACTGTCCATCTCATGCACTCATCTGATGCTCACCAGCAATTTTATTTGAAAGTTACGCTCTTATTAAGTCGCTAATTGAAGTGTCACAAAGAAGATTGTGGATTAAATTACAATATAGTGTGCTTTATGAATGAAATTTGTTTTCTTTTTATTCTTTTTAAATACAGTAGCTAATTTATTCTGTTAATGTTTTGAACTTTATGATTTTTGTTAACTTAAATTGTATTATTTAAAATTTATCAGATAAAAAATTAGAAGTTCTTTAAACAGAACAGATATTGGAGACTTATGTTTGTTTCTATGTAAGTTGATGACAGAGAAAGAAGGTAATTGAAAATCACAAAGTGTCACTTCATATATGTTGGATGATTTCCTGAATCGAAATTCAACCTGACAATAATTCAATGACCTTTCCATATGAAAAGAAAGAAAGAGAAGGAATTTATGCAAAAATCATATGAATCAGACTTTTCAAAACAACAAATGTATTTAAAGTTTAATTTTGACAAAATTCATAATAATTAAAATAAAGAAGATTGATTATTGTGAAAAGAGGAAATTGATTGTTTTTAAAAAAGAATGTAAAAAAATTCTTCATTTTGATTTCATCTGAATATTTTTTTATACGTGATTTTATTTTAAACACCAATACCCAAAGACAAATTGAAATTTACATACTAACAGATCATCATCATCATTACAAAAGAGAGAGAAAATATAAGCAAAACAGAGACAACGACAACGAATCACGATTTTCTGAAATGAGCAAAAAGTTTCTTTTTTTTTATTCGGTTTGCTTATTCATTTGTCATTGGGCGATTGGATGTGATTCAAATTTTAAATTAAATCTCTTTTAAATCTTTCATGCGCGCACACATACACAACCCAATTAACCATCTTCATCAATCTTTAAAGATACAAAGAAATAAAAGAGAAACTATAAAATCACGACAAAATATTTTATTTGTCTTTGCAAATTCAAGTCCATAAAATATGGATGATAGTGGATTGTGCCTCAAATTCGATTATAAATTACACCCATTTGAGAAGCATAAGTAACGGTTGACGCATTAAAATAAATGATACTATCATTTTTGACTGATTTCTCTGAGCTTCTCTGTCACATTTAATAATTGAAATTCATAGGATGTACAAAATAACAAAGCAAAAACGCACAACTTCCATTCGCGTTTCTCTTAAAAAGAATTTAAAGACAATACAATAAATATGAGAGTATTTAAGCGCATTTAAATTATGATTTTGACAATTTGAATTCAATTTGTTTTTAATTTTTTGCAAACAAAATCAATTGTCAACAGTTTTTCTGTTGTTTGCCTTCACTTCTCTTCATTTATCTTCTGTTTGACTCCGTATTATTGAAATTTCATCACGCACTGAAGTTATAAAATACACTTCTCCATTTATTGAAATTTCATTTCTTAAAATATCTAAAATGGAAATGAACGAAAGAGGATAAAAAAAGAGATTTGCAAAAGATATAAATGTTATTGTATGAGTAAAAATAAATTTTTGGCATAAATGTAAAGGATGAAAAGAAAATGAGATTCTTCCTAAGAAAAAGTTTGTTCATGCGCAAATGACGATCATGTGTGTGACATTGCAAGTCAATTTGTGAATCATCATAGAGATATAATTTTATTTAATGTTAACCAACTATGTCAAGAACAGTCACGTGTTTTTTCAGCATTCCATACATAGCCAAAATTAAATGAATCACGACCGCACCCATTTCATCCGCAAAGCACCCTTCATGACTATTAACACACAATGTACCAATCCCAAATGTGTATTTTTTTTCGTATACTTCGGATGAGTTGGATGAAAAATTTTCCTTTACGTCACCCTCGCCTCAAGAGAGTGATGAGACGAGAAAACATTGAATATATGGCCACACCCTGAAAAGAGCAGAATTTTCCTCTCCCTCGTACATCCAATCTTCTTCTCTGTGCTACTCATGTTACGTGCTGACTTGCTTTTTTTATATACATTATCGCGATAACGATGAAAAGGAGGTGGAAATTTAATTGGTTTGTCGATAAAAGAAATGTGATAAGAATATTTGAAAAATCTTTCTCGATGGCAAGGATGGGCAAAGAAGTATCATCATTTTACATATTGCTTCAATACTTTTTTGTTTTATCAGCGAGTTTATTGTGCGAAACGCGACTCATTCAGGTCAACATAAACTGCAAAATATAATTTTTAATATATTCGAAGTAAAAAATGTTTTAAATCAGACCGGAAATTGATAGCAGAAGAAAGAGAATAATTGTTTAAAACAATGACTGTGTGTTGAATTGAAGAACAAAAAGAACAATGTACGATAAGAATTGAAAGAAAGAGTTTCAAGGAGAGAAATTGTTTAAACAAAATTCTTTTGCTTTACTTTCGTTAGATAAACAAATAAATTTCAATTTTTATGAACTTTTTTACCTCATTTCTTTTTTTTTGTAGATAATTAAATTAAAATTTTTTCAATTAGGATTTTACAAGTTTAAGAAATTTAATTTTCATAAAAAAATATAACGGCATTTTAAATTTCAAATATAATCAAGGGAAGACAGTAATTTTTCATAAACATCTAAATTTTTATGATACACCCTGTAGTATTTTTTCGACAACAATTTTAAAAAGTATAAAAAATTGTTATTCTCAATAAATAGTTAAAAAATGGATGCATCAACGTCAAAGGATGAGAAATTAACTGAAACACAGTTAGAGTTACAAAATTTTTTCCCAAAAGTTCTTGAGGAAATCAAAAAAATTAAAGTAATTGAGCCCGGAAATCAACTTTTGCCTCTTGCGCGTATAAAGAAAATAATGAAGTTAGATGAAGATGTGAAAATGATATCAGCTGAAGCACCATTGTTATTTGCAAAAGCAACAGAAATATTCATACATGAATTAACGCTTAGAGCTTGGTTGCATACTGAAGATAATAAAAGAAGAACTCTTCAGAGAAATGATATCGCTATGGCGATTTCGAAATACGATCAATTTGATTTTTTAATCGATATTGTACCAAGAGATGAAATCAAACCAAAAAAAGAAGCAGAAAATAAATCTACAGTTCAAGAAGTGTTTTATGTTCAAGCACCAGGACAGCAATTGCAAACAGTTGCAGTTCCAGCAGTCCAGGCTACACCGCAAGCAGCAACAGCACAAGCAATACAATTACCAAATGGTATTCAGGCGGCACCTGCACAAAATATCATTTTACAAAGTCCAACACAAACGCAAACAACAGTACCTATAATGTTAGGAAATCCAGGACAGCAAATTCAATTAGTGCAGCAAGTTATTGGACCAAATGGTGAAATATCACAAATACCTGTTAGTTTGACTGAAAATTCATGTAAAAACTTTACTAATAAGATTTTTTTATGATTTATTTTAGGTTCAAATGTCACAACAGCAACTTTCATTACTTCGCTCTCAGATGACTGGAACTCCACTCATTGTAGCACCTCAAACAATTTTCCAAACACAAGCAGGTCAAAATATTGCTATACCATTAAATATTGGTCAGCAATATGTAATTAATCCTCAAACGGCGATTCAACAACCTGCACAAATTCAACAGCAACAGCAACCTAAAGAAGATCCTTCATTATCCATTAATTGATACACATAACAATTTTAATTTAATCATAAAAACAGTTGTGAATAATAAAAATCATGTAAATTGTAAAATAATAAATTAAAATACATCGATTAGGGCTTAATTTAATAATAAATTTAACAGAAAGTAGATTTTGGCGCAAACTTTTTAAAAAAAATCTCGAAAATTCGAAATTTGTAAATTAATTTTGCTTTGACCGTTAAGAAAATTTAGAGAGAAAAATCTTATTACAAATATTACAAGTACCTGTTCATATGGTATTGCAATTTTTAAAAATAAACTTTTCTTTAAAAACCTTAAATTGAAATTTGTGTCAATTTACTTATTGAAATTTAAATATTTCATATTGTACAATAATAAAAATCAATAAGTACAATAATTAAATTTTTTAAGAAAAAGTTCGTACTGGACAACAATTAAAATTATAGTAATTTTTATTTAAATCTTTTAATTGCATCTTATTTACTTACACCACAATCACTTTTCTTTATTTTTCAACAACTTGTCTGTAAAAATGAATCATTGTGGCTTTTGTTCATTGGTCAGAAAAAGAAAAAAAAGAAAAGAACGAGTGAGGGTGAAAAGCAAAAGAAAAAGGCACAAAATTTGGGTTAAGGGTTTTCTATTCTTTTTCAAGAATCTTTTGAGAAAATATTTGAAAAAGAAAGAGTGTCGGCATCTCATCGTTTGTAAGCAACAAGTTGTTTCAATATTAAAGAAGTAAAAGAAAAATTCAATGTGTCTTAATGTCCTTTTTAACAATAAATGAATGAGGAATGACCTTTGATTTTGTATTCATTCATTCGATCTTTTTTACTTCTATTGATGAAACTTAAAAGATCTGAAATCTCAGTCAATAAAATTTTTATCACTTCATTTTCCTTTAATGATGACTTTATTAAAAAATAATTTATTTTAAAAAATTTAATCAAATTTTTAATCTCTATTTAAAATTGAATAATGCAATAAATTAAAAATCAACCCTTCTTAAAAATATAAAACTCCACATTTTCTCTCTCATGCTTTTTTTATATTTTTGAAAAATACAACTTAACTCTTATTTGCATGTATATGTGAGTTACGAACGAATGAGTTCACATACAACTATAATTTTCTTCTTGAAAATTTGAAAAATTTTGCAGGGATGAAGAAGCAAAATTTAAAAAAGAAAAATTTATTTTTAAATATAAATTTTAAATCTGAGCTTATAAATTTTTAAATTCACATCCAAAAATAGATTATTTCAGAAATAACAAACACATAGAAGAAGTTAAGAAAATTTGATTTTAAAGCATACACATGAAAATAAAATAAATAGAATGGGGTAGAATGAGTTGAAGTTTTTATGTGCTTTTAACGCCCAACTTTGCTGATCAAATTAAAATGGGTGAGATGATGAAAAATTAGAAAGTAGGATGAGTGATTTTTGAGTAGGAGTTGGGTAGAATGACGATGATGGTAAAATAGTAGTATGAGTCTTTCTCTTTCTCACTTTTCCTTAAATTCTCTCTCTTTTTCTCATTTTTCGCAGAACAAACTGCTGTGAGTGCTTTGAAAAATGACTCAATTTTCATAGTGGAAGAAGAGTGATTAAAGAGGATTGAGGGGTGAAAGGAAGCAATTAATTTTTCAACCATTTTGAAATAAGCAAACGTGTGTGATGGATTTTTGATTTTCATTAAACTGAGTGTATTACTTGCCTGCGGTTTAGAGCTTAAAATTGAAAAGAATAAATTTTACACTCTAGAAACTTTACGATTGTTATTTGGAAAAGGCTGATGATCTTCTTGCTTATTTTAGGTTTTCCAATTAATATTCACAACGTAAAACTAACTTTATTATCCCTCTTTCGTTTTTGTGTTCACTAAATTTAATTTCTATCGACGTCACTGGCAAAAGAGAGGCAAAAAATCAAATTTCCTGTCTCTTCTTTCTCCATTTTCAAATCGGATTTAATCCTTGATTTAAGCACGACCGAAGTAAAAATGAGAGAAGTAAACAACCCACAAAATAATAAAAATACAAACATTAAATTATATGAAGTAGAAATTTTAAATTTATTTCGTAAATTTTAATGCCGAAAAACTTTTTTACAACAAAACCGAACTTATAAAGTTCATCGAACTTTGAAGATTACATATTTTTAATACATGATCAAAAAATGTTAACATGGATGAAAAAATTGAACATCAAATTATATGCATGATAAAATTGTTTTATATACATTTCGCTGAACATTAAAGAAGTTTTATTTTATTCTTTTTATTCAAAAAAAAAAAAAAATTATTTGATTATCCATGCATCATTTAAAATTTCATCAAAAAAGACAAAGTGTCTTAAAAAATTTTAAATTTTTATATATGTAACATAGCAAAATGTGATCTACATAGATATTAAAATTGGTTTTAAGCAAAAAAGGTATTAAGAGGTGGTTGTTGCTTTTATTCTTGTGTTTTCATCTTACTTTTGATGTTTCCCTCAATTTTCATATTTTTTATTACTAAAAGGATGATAAATTTTCCTTTCCTTAGCTCTTTTTACACAATTTTCGTTCTTTCGTTGAACTTTGGCGTTTAATTGAATTTTCAATTTCCTCATTTCCTCAACACTGCTCAAGGGAAAAAGCTAAGCACTTATTAAAAAGAAATTTATTCAACTCTCATTTCCCTTCACTGCTTTCACTATGTATATATGTATGTATATTGTAAAGTAGAGTTTTCTCACTCTCTTTCTATTTAGTGCTGCTGCGAGAGTTAGGGAATATCGATTTTTCATTAAAATAAAGCAAAGTTTGAGGCAATAAAGAATAAAGAGAGAAAATTTTTAAACATTAAAAATTGTGTCATTTATAGCTAGCTACTCGCTATACTTTTTGTTATTGAAATGAAATCTAATTAAACAATTTTTCATTTTCTCTATAACCAAAACATTAAATTAAGAAAGACAAGAATGATATACATAATGTAATAGAATGATAAATTAAATTTTCTAATATTTTTAAATAAAATGTTTTTATTCAAATGTTATAGGTAAAAATAAAAATAATGAAATGAATTATTTAATTTCTTGTTCTTCAATTGTTTCATCATTGTTACAAAAAGACATTGAAGTTGTAGGAGACATTGGTGTTTCTGGAATATTAGGTGTGCTAAGTCCACTCTCAGGACTTTTTAAATCCATTCCATCAATGACTTTTATCTTCGAGCAATGCGAACATGAACAAGTGCACGTACACACATCAGTGGAGTTATTGTTTTTAATATTTTCAAAATTCAATGACAAATTTGGCTTTTTCTTAGCAATATTTTCTTTATCATCACCGTTAACTGATATATTATTCTCATTTTTAAAACCAATCGTACCAATAACAATTGGAATGACAAGTGTTTCACGTTTTCCAATTTCATTAGTTTTCACACGAATCCATAATCTATAGCACACTTGAATTAAATCACAATTGTCGATAATAGGTTGCAATTTTGGCACTTTGATAACCTTCTTAATCAGTTTTGATTCGTTTGGTCGAATTTCGTCATTTTCATTAACTACTGCTTCAGTAACAATCCATTCTTCTTCATCCTTTTCAATTGGATCTTTATTGATTACACTATGGAAATAAAAATAAATATAAAATTATTTTAAGGAAATTACTAAACTTACCAAGCTAAAACAATTTTTTTGATAAGCAAAACATCAATTTCTTTGATAAGAACTTCGGAGTTATTCACAACATTAAGTGATACGACAATGTCATCGCCTGGAACATATCCTCTTTGAGGGATTGATGCAGTTAAAGAAAAATCCTTTGCTATTCCATTCATGTTTGATAATTTTATTTCACGAGGTTTTAATAAATTTGGCACAAATTCATTCAAATCAATAGATCGAATGACTTCAAAAGGAAACTCATATCTTTTGACTGGACTATTTGGTCTCAAAACAACGATTTGAATTTTGTAATTGATCATGCAACCTGTTTTTTTCCATCTCATAAGTCTACTTGTTGCATTATTGCGAAATTTAAAGCTTGATGGAAGATTTTGTGGCAAGAAAAATGAACTTCTAAATTTATGTAGTCCCGATGATAATTGAGCATCTTTAAAAACTTCAATTCTCTTGTTTAAAAGTTCACAACTATCGCTTAATAATTTTCCATTGCCAGCTGGTGTTTGCTTCATAAACTTGGTCTTTGCAATTCCAATAACATTTAGATGAACTTCTACTCGGGAATAAATTGTGTAAAAACTATCAAAAATTATTTAATCAATTTTTTACCCTCAATTTTTGTCGGCTGTTTGAAATGAAAATCAATTGTGACCTTGACATTGTCACCTGGACTGCATACTCGTTCACGATTGACAAAATTTACAAAGCTATTGACAAAATGTAGATTGCACTGCATTTTAAAATTTGATCTGTTTTAATTGAAGGCACGTTAAAAACTGGTTAAAAAAGTAGAATGATTGCAAAGAAAAGTCAAATTGAAAACGATAAAAATAGCAAAAACACGAAATAAACAAAATAAAACACAGAAACTTGACTGATAAGAAATTGAAAAATAAGGTAACAAGTGAGATAAATGTGTAGTGATATAAATAAAGATTTATGACACAGTGTGTCAGTGAAAGAGACTTTTTGAAGAGTTTTCAAGAGATTTTCATTGAATGACTCTTATCGCGTGATAAACTAGATTAAGTGATATAATTTATTAATTCTTAAAAAATCATTCATTATTATGTGAAACTTATCATGAAATGCAACAAAAAATTTTTAAAAAAATTTAGATTTCGTGAATAGACACCATATAACTAAGGCTAGTCTATAAAAAATAGAAGAAGAAAAATTCTTGCTTTCAGGAAGTACAACAAGGCGAAAATTTAATAGTTCTCAAAAAGTCGTAAAGTGCGTTATCAAACAAGTCATTATACAGCGAACCTTTATCCATCACATTGAATGTTTGTGTGTTATTTAAGATCTTATCACTTTCACGTTTTTTTACGGATTTTTCATAATTGTAGATGGAAAACATGTCGAAAATGTATTAAAACTATAAGAAGAGGGGAAAAAATTTGGCTTGGAAAAAAACTCGCTTTTGACACGCACTTACGCTCTGTAATTTGGGTTAATTAGGCTGTTTTCTACATCAAATGTGTTGTTGCTGTTATTAATAATGGTAGCTAAAGTAAGAATGAATGAGTAGAAAATTAAATGAATTGTATGACGAGGAGTGATGTTTGTGAATGTGGTAAAATTCTTTACGCAATTTAACGCTTTAATAATTTTAGTGATAATCGATTCATTTTTCCTACAGATTTATTTTAAAGAGTTTATGCAAATTAAATGAACTGAGTGAAGTGTAGGAAAAAAACTAAAAATCATTCATAAATCATAAATTTTTTATCCACGTCAAGTGCATAAATTGCCTTGCTACATGGACCAATATGATGGAGAATGTAAGAATAAAGCAAAAAAGGCAAAATTACATTAATGAATTTTTCATATTTTTTTATATCACAGGATCTTTCTCTCTTCCACTTTCCTTCTAACTTACTGATTTATTAAAGTCAATTTTACGTCGCATTATTCTTTAAGTTGTCAGATTTTCTCTCTTCATAGCCTGGCAATGCCAACGACAGCCAGAGAATACTTAAATTGAAATTTCATAGAAATCCTTCAAAAAAATTGCTTTTATTCTCATATTTTATTAACGCAAAGATCTTGATATGATTTCATCTCTCATTCTTCTCTGCTCTCCTTCCAAGCTCTCTTATCAAATTTAATTTTGTTCTTTTTTGCAAAGTGTGTGTATGTGTGTGAGTTTTTATATACAACTTTTTTTTTCTATGAAATATGATTTCAATTTTTCTCTCTTTCCTTTTTCATGAATGTGCCATTATGAGTAATTGAATTGTGTATTTTTCTTCCCTTCAAATTCATTTCCTTGACATTTAATACTTTTATTTTCTGAGATTTCCTCTCTTTTTTGTGGGAAATAAAACTTAATTTTTTTGTTCTCTTTCTCTGTAGAGCTTTTGAGTAATTTAAGACTTTTATTTTCTTTTTTTCACTGATTTCATATCTTGATGAGTTTTTTGTCGTGTGGTTTAAAATGAATTTGAGTGAATGATAAGCTTGAGTGGCTTAGAATTTCTTTTATCTTCTTTTGATGTGTAAGTACACTTTAAAATTGAATGAATTTTTTGTTGACTTTATGTCATTTTGTATAAAGTTAAATAAATTTAGTGATAAACGAGGATGCAACTGTAACTTATTAAATTTTAAAATAAATAAATCTTGCATATTCTGACTTATTTTTAATATCAATATTTTAATTATTACATTAATGAACTTAGCTTTTCAAAGAGATTAGATGAGAAAATTTAAAGAGAAATTCATATAGAAAGCAATAGTGATAATAAGAGATAAATTTTAATAAAACAAAGATTTATTCAAGAATATAGATATTATATAAGAATAATTTCAATATTTGCTAAATTTCTGTTATAATTAATGTAAAACTACTTGAAAAACAAAGAATTGAAACCCAGTGCAGACTAGCAAAACCGTTAGATCTTATTTGTGTTAAACTTTGTATATTTAGCATAAATAAGGTCCTTAAAAAACCGTTAAATTTTGAATACAAAACACACAAATATAAGAAACAACAACAATTTATAAATTTATCAAAAGTCACTCTTATCTTTGCTCAGAATACAATAATATAATTGAAAGTTTCTTTCTGAAGTGATTATAACAAGAATAATTGTTTTTTATTAATTTCTGCTAAAATTTTCTTATAGCACAAACTTTCCAAATTTAAATTTTTGCTAAAATAACGGAAATTTTGTTCGTTGAATCGTCTTGGATTGAAACCATAATTCAATATTTTACATTTTTTAGAAGAAATAACAATCATAGAGCTTTCGAATATAACTCATAATTTAATGATTCAAGAAAAAAAGTTCTCACTTCTATTTTAAATCATATCTTTTATCAACAGCACAATTTACAGTAGAGTTTTTTATAGTACAATTCTTGCATATAATTCAAATCAATGCACAAGAGAGAAGACTTTCCTTCATTGAATGTTATTGATTGAGCATTATTTTCTACTTGCTTCCTCATTTTTCTATTCAAATTCTCACACCCAAGTGGAAGTCAAAGTCAAGTCGATGAAAAATTGAGTTTCACTGATATTTTGACACGTGATGCCTTTTCAGAATCAGTGTATACACGATGATATGATGATGTGCAATGCTGCAAGCATAAATAAAATTTAATTTCAATCTCTCGCTCAATACATTCGCTCATTTTTCATGCTCACGCTTTTAAGGATTAAATTTCTTATTAGTTTGACATTTGATTGCATTCTCTGTTGATTGTACTTGACATTTTTTCTTCTCATTTTTTTTCCAATATGTTCAATTATGGTTGATAATAACGAAGGATGAAAAATGATGAATGAGATTTTTTATGCCATCATTATTTTAATTGATAAAATTCTGTTGCTTTCATGAACTTTACATATAAAATTTCCTTTTGAAATGATTTTCATCAAATATAAAAAAGATTTAAGTGTGTATTGAAGTGAAGTGTTGTTTGAGGATGAAAATGATTGAAGGACTTAATTTTATTATTATCAACAAAAATGAGTAAAATTCAGAGTTGATTTATGTCTTTTTTTAATAATTTCAAATATTATTTAAATATTTCTGTTTGTCATTCAAGAAAAGTTAAAACTTAATTAAACCAATAAAAGTATGATAATTTTTATCTTTCATAAAAAGATGGAAAAAACAACACTGATAAAAAAGAGAGAAAATAGAAAAAAATGTTTTACGTCAAAACTCATCCTTCTCTTTTTTCATATATTCATTCAGCCTGCTTCATCTCTCTTTCAACGTGATTTAATTAATCTTATAGAAATGTTAAAAGGTTTTCAATTTAATTAAAAAATCATCTCGAAGGTTCACCTTGTTCTCTTCTTCCGCGTGCGATTCAAGTGAAAGTGATACAAGTGGAGGATGGATGATAAAAGAAGAAGGGAAAGAGATTCAATTAGGCAAGAAAATGAGCGAAAAATGGCTTCATTAATGAAATTAGATGCGAAAAGAAAGTTTTTCTTTTTCGATGATTAAGTTGTTTGAAGGTGATTGCTTTAAGGTATTTTTTAACTTAATAAATATTTTATTATGTATGAATATAATTTTGCTTTAAAGTTATGCAACTTTTATTACATGAAATTTTTATATTGAAGTAGACAATTGTTCAAAGAATAGCGTATAAATAATTTGAGTCTGTGAAAATGAGAAATTTTCAAAATTTTTTAAGTACTTTCTAGTGAGAATTGAAGTCGCGTGTCTGTTGAAAAAAAGCTTTTCTTTGTTTCTCGTTATTCGAAATCAAATATTCACTCAACTCATACAAATTCAACTTTCTGTATGCTTCACCCCTATCAATTTTAATTTCTTTTCAAAACTCATACCACATCGCGTCCGATTTCTTTTCTCATTTTCTCTCGTTTACTCTCGGTATAGGATTTTTCTCTCAATTTTTTGCTCTCTTTACTAAACAGGAAAGAGAAAAACACATCCGAAAATCGCGCGCAAAATCTTTACATCATGTTATCAGTGTTTTTAGTTCAACTCACACACTCACTTGCCTTCATCATCGGCGCGCTGCTGTTCCACTGTTTAGAGATGAGAAAAAGAAGGGCGAGAAATGAAAACATGAGAAGAACGCAGGGATGTGTGTGCTATGAAAGCATGCATCGAGAAAAAACACGACTTTCCATCTATTTAAATTTCATTTTTCAGCGAGTCAACATGCAAGCATGCTGTATATATGCTTTTTCTTCATTTTTCGTTGGTTTGAGGCAAAATGTATACATGTATAAATATAGGAGTGTAAGTTTGATGGAAAAAGGAGAAGGGAAATGAAAATATTTGTATTGAATTATTGATTCTCATACCAGAATGAGTGAATGAGATAGAAATAGAGAGTTAGCTAAAGATGACTGAATAGATAATAATAAAATATTTGTACTTTAAAATGAAATATTTTTGTATTAAAAATTAAAGAATGGTAAAAAATTAAGATTCATGAAAGAGAAAATAATGACACGTGATTCAAACGATGTCCCTATAGAATATACTAAAGAACAGAAGTTACAGAAAAAAAATAAATTGCACGTTCGTGATTCAATCAACTTTAATATTCTGTCAATCAATAAGTAAAACGAAGTTTTTCCTTTTCTGCAATTGTAAGTGAACAGTGAAGAGCAGAAAAAATAGGTCAGGCAGCAATGGGTTGAGTTAAGAATGATAAATTGAACAAATTTTCTTTCATTCTCCACTCAACAACTTTTGACAATGGTCAATGGCAAATGAGATGGAAGAAGTAAAGAAGACGAAAGATGTAAACAAATTTCAAAGCAAAAACAGATGGCTGTTGCCTTCTTTACTTCCTTGTTGTTGATTCTGCACACATACAAATCTTTTTACTTTTTTGTTTGTTTTCCTCTTGCTCTTCAAATTGCTTTTGCTGTTGTTTGCCAACGAAAAAGAAGAAAAAAGAAAAAGAATTTCCTTTAATTTTTCTTTTGGCATCATCAAAATGATAAGAACAATTTTGGAAATAAATAAAAAGTAGAAGTTTTTCAATTCTTCTTTCTTTTTTGTTTTTCTGAAACTTCTTGCTTTCTGTTTGATAAATTTTCCTTAAGCATATTAAAAAGAAAAAAGAAAAAATTATGGAATTCAATTGTTATTTATTGAAGATGTAAAAGTTTTTAATGAAATTTAAATCCTTTAAAATTCTTATCTAAATAAAAGAAGTAGCAAATAATCATAAAAATAGCTTATAAAATTCCAGCTAAATCTGCCAATTTAAATAGAAAGATAGAAAAAAAAGAAAGAAGCAAAGGCAAAAGTTTTAATTTTTTCTTCTTCTTATTTTCTTTCTTGCTTCACAATAATAAAAAAAAGCTCACACAAATGACGACAAAAATTTTCTCTCACTCTGTGTGTTTTCATTTTTTGAGGTTTTCAATGTTCTGCGATTATTGTTGTTGTTACTCTCTCAGCATAGAACTAGAAAAAAACATTGTTGTTGCGCTTTAGCCCGAAAGGGAGAAAAATAACAAGACGACGACAACGACGAGTGACTGTTTTCGAGTAAGCACGCGAAGCAACGAAAAAAAGAAGGTTCAATGATGCATCGTTCTGAGAGAGAAAAAGATAAAGAGAGAGAAAGAGCATAAGAGTGAAGAGAGTCAGCGAGAAGCGGCGAAACCTTCATACACTTACAAAATTAGTTAAACGGCAGCATACACACACGCAGACACGAAAGAAAAATTTGAGAATTCTTCTCTCCGCTCTTTGTCGTCGTTGAACGTTGTTCTGTATGTTGTATGTTTTCTTTTTATGTATTTTCAATGTCTGAGCATCGCGCGAGATTTTTTTTTTCAAAAAACTGTTCAAAAACTGAGAGAGAGCTAGGAAGAAAAACGACAAAAAAATATTTTTTGTGGTTGTGTTGTTGTTGTTGCTGTCGCCGTCTCGTGTATTGGAGCTCGGAATTTACTTTTCTACACGAAAAAAATGAGAAAACGACTAGCAGCAGCAAGCAAGTAAAAAGTAAAGAGAATAAAAAAACAACCTCGTAGCGATATTTTTGAGAAACATGCAATAAAATAATAAAAAACATTCAGTATTGATGGTTAGCTTCTCACATCAACACGTGTTTAGACGGTTCCGTATTTTGAGTGTAACGTTTGAAGAAATCAAACAAATCTTGACAGAAAGATTGTTCTAAAAGTAGAAAGAGGAAGAGAAATTAATTTTTTATATCTCTTTTATTTGGATTATCATCGACTGCTATTCGACTTCAAGTGCAGAAAAGAAAAATAATTTTTTTAAATTCTTTAATGAAAATAAATCATTCATTTGTTGTCAGTGCCATAAATAATAATTGAGATCGAGAAGAAATAAAGAAGAAGAAAAGAAGAAATGCAATTAAAATTATAAAATAAGAAAGAGAGCACTAAAGTGAATTTATGTATTTGAGAGAGAAAGAGAATAAGAAAGATAGTGAAATGCAATGTCATGTCATGAGATAAATGTTGTGTTCTATAAATGAAATATAATGATTATAAAATCTATCATTATTTTGTGAAATAAATAAAGTGTAGAGAAAAATAAATTTTTCATTGTCTAAACAAGAAAAGAAAATAAATTTAAAAAGAGAAATAAAAATGACTAATTAACGGTCATAAAATAAATTTATTTCGAAAAAAATTGTCCTCGAGAAGGAATTTTTACAACATATAAGAAAATATAAAAATTTTTTTGAATTATTTTATATACACACATAAAAGAATAAAACATTTAAAAATTTATTAGTGAGTGTACGAATCCGATAAGAACAGTGTTTTTAACATTTATAAATAAACAATATATTAATAAACAAGAATAAAAGCAATGGATACGAGCTACAATATTGGAAATGAGATGGATGCCGCCAACATGTTTAATCAGTACATGTACAAGGTGTGTTTTATAGAAAAAAAAGAAATTATACATTTATGATAATCAAATGAGTTTTAATAATAAATTAGTTGAAAGTTTTTAAAGAGCAATTTTGTTTTTATAAATTTTCATATCAGTGCGCACAAGTATAAAAAAGCATGGTTTCAATTTTTGTCTTTTTTTATAAGAAAATGTGATAAAAATTCTTTTGTTTAAAAGTGTTAAGTTAAATGTGAACAAATATTGCTTTTAAAATATTCACAAATATTGCAATCAACGTGGTCTTTTTCATTCTTAGATTTTTTATTTGAATAAGTGTTATCCACATTTTTTGAATAAAATGTTTACACAATTGTGTTTGAAATAAAAAAATATGTTTGATAAATTTTTTTCCACTAAAAATTTGTCATTTTAAGAAATAAAATTATTTGCTTGAATATTTCCTTGTGAAATATTTTAACGACGTTTGAGTATGTGCACAATAAATTCTTCAATGATGTGAAGTTTTAATTTATTTTTAATTTTATTATTGCACAATATTTTTTGTAATTTCTAGTGTAGTAAAAATATAATTTTTATTATACAATCAACTGTCACAAATACAAGTTGAACAATAAAAAATAAACAATGATAACATTGACATAAATAGAAAGTTCTCAATAAATTTTAATTTTTTCTCATTAAAAAATATAAATTAATGAAAAAACAAAATTTTTTTGAAAAATTTCAAAGCAAGCACAAATTGACATAAAAGAATTACTCAAATTACTTTAATTAGGATTAATTGAGTGAATTCATAGACAAAAGTGATGAAATTCTTTATTTATTATTTCCTCATTCTGAGAAAAAAATTAAGCAATGAGAATGTTTTGGAAGTTATGTAAAATTAAACTAAAATGTAATAAAGATTAATAAATTCATTCATCACTGTCACATTTTCAATTCAATTAAAAATTTAATTGCATAGCACTTATTTTATTTTTAAAAATGGCCAAAAGAGAGAAAAAGAAAACAAATTAATTTCAAATCCAATTGAGAACAGGAAATTTCGTAAGAGATTTATTAAGATTGTAATCTTTGATAGAAATAAAAATGAAATTTATTTTCAAACTGCTGAATAATCTCAATCCAATCAGTAAATGTCCTAAATTTTCTACAAACAAATCAAATAAATTTTCTTGACTTGAATTTATACACACATTCAATCGCCCAATTCAACAGTTTAATTTGTAAAGACCTTCAAGATCAATTTTCATTAAAAGTCATCCACACAGTCGAACGGAAATGACACTTTACTTTATTTTATTTGATTTTTGTATTCTCTCTGTCGTCGTTTTTTTTGTTCGCCTTATTCTATTTTTATAATATGCTGTCGTCTTCATTTGTGGTCGTTTTTAGCCATGAACTTTGTCTAATTGTCATTTCAGTGCAACATTGATAATTTTTATTTCAAAATTATTCGAAGTAAATAAAATTTCACAATTTCAAAATTCAAAACTTAATTTCAACCAAAATGTGACGGCTATGTAAGAGAGAGAAAAAAATAAATAAATAAAATATCGATAAATCATTCTTTTTGCCATGAGAGACTTTGTGGATGTGGAGAAGGCCATTGTGTTTATATATGTGTGATTGCACAACTTCATGAGAACTCAAGTGACTTGCAAGTGACCTGATTTTGCTTCATATGCAAAGATAAATCTTTACATTACTCATTTTACTTCTTCTTGCTGCTTCTCTTGTTAATTTTTATTTTTTGAGAAAACCATTTAATGATTAATCGATTAACGTCAAAAAAATAAGATTGAATAACACAATGAAAAGTCAATTGTCATTGCTTAAAATTATTTCATATATATTTTATTTATCATAATTTAGAAATCTATAAAATGAAATTAATTTTGAGACACTAATACAACCACTTGATGATGATCGCTTGCAAAAAGAATGCACAAGTAACTGTTAAATTTCTATTTATGCAAAATATTGATAGAAATGCTTTTCTAATCATACAGTTAGTTCCAATTTTTTTTATATTTCTATAAATAGTATAAATTGGCAAAATTTAATAAAAATGACATTTGAATTATTCAAATTATTTTTAAACTAGAAATGTTTTATCTATATAAAAGAATATTTTTATGACAGTCAATTGACGATTTTCTGTGTCATGTATTCAATATTTTTTTTATAATTGGCATAATTTGAAAAAGAAATTGTTGAGCTAGACGAAGAAAAATATTTTATAACTGACATAAAGTTTTTGAGATTTGTCCATATAAATTCTAATTGGTTAGCCTTATAAAGAAAATTAATAAGTGTTATAATTTTTTATGACAGTTATTAAAAACTTTTATAACTGTTACAAAACTTTTATAATTGTCATAAAAAATTTTAAAACTCTTATTATTTTCCTTTAAATGCTAATCAGTTTGACTTTATAGGAATAAACCTCAAAATGTTTATGCCAGTTTTAAAATATTTTTCTCCTTGTATTAGAATATGACGAAATTATTTAAAATACTTGTTTTTATCATAAACTTTTTATAAAGAAAAGTAAATTTCACACCATTTTCATAATTTTACTTGCATTTATTTAAATAACCATTCAAACAAGTAAGTAAATAACTTTCAAATGTCTGTAATATTAATTTCTTTCTCATGAGAAATAGCAATAAAAAATAAAATGAAGTAAGTTAAAAAGAGTTTTCTTAATTGCGAAAATGTCTCAATTTATCACAAAATGTAATAACACATTCTCTCATGGCGCGCTGTAAAAAAAAAAAGAAGTAAAATAATTTATATCTTTCCGTCTAATCAGCACAAGCATCAGATGGATGATAAATAATATTATGATTACAAAGTAGGAAATTTTTCATATATTTTAAATGGTGAGAGAAAGAGAGCTTTTGCGATGTTTATAAATTGTTTCATAATAATAGCGATCAGCTTCAATCCGTAAATGCAATGGACTGCATGGCATGCATATATACAAAAAATCTAAAGCTGATATTCAAAACACCAAAGAGAAATAAAAACTCTCTCATCGTAAGAAGGAGGAAACTCATTTCTTTGCTAGCTTTCACTTTTTGTGTGCTGTTCAGGTTATTAAAACGACATAAATTTCATTTGGCTTGGAATATTAATTTTTTAAATAAATATAAAAAAAACTGTACAAACAAGAATGGCGGATTCGAATTACAAACATTTATAAAAGTCACACATAAATGTACAATATATACTGAGTACATACTGAAAAGTATTTAGCTGATGTTGTTTAGTTAAGTCGTTTTTCTATTTACTTTTTTTTCTTTAAAATTTACATGAATTTTTCTCTTCTTTCCTTTTTTAAAAAAAAGTTGTACTTAATTTTATGTTATGTTAAGATTCTTTTTTTCTGTTTGTCTCCATATTTGTTTCCGCATTTCAATTATTTTTTAAAGTTTATTAAAAGTTCAATTTATGGAAATTATCTTTTAAAAATATCAAAAGCATTTTGTAAAAAAAAACCAGTTGCACGAAGATTAAAAGTAGTTACATGCAGTATAATCTATTGAAACATTTTTTACTAAATTTATCGATGAAAATTGCAGACTATTACTATTTAAACTCTCATTCTACGAAAAAAGCACATACTACAGTCATAAATTTCCTTCGTCTTGCAGATGATTAATGACAATTTTGTGCCTCGATAAGTCTGCACAGGAGAGATAAAATATTTAAATTTTTTCTACTGTTTTGAAAAAGGCTTCATTTTTTAAGCTGATGCTGTAGGATTAAATTCCATACAATCGATAATAAACTGATTACATCTTTTTGCATTCTCCTTCATTCATATCAGTTTTTGTTATCTTAACGACATTATCTAGATGACTTGACTCCACTGAACTGATTCTGAAAACACAAAAAAGAACGCAAAATAGCACATGAGAAATCTGTTGAGTCAAGGAGTCATTAATCTTCATGTCTTGTGCAGAACGAGCAATTATGAATGAGTGAGCGAAATGTAAAATCAATAAATTTCATCCATGATAATAGATTTTAAAAGTAAAAAGTTTTTATAGGAAAAAGTAAAATTTTTTGAAGTTTTTATTGCAAATGTCTGCTTCTTCATTAATGAATTCAGTTACAGATCAATAGATATTGAAATAACATTAAATAACGTGTCTAAAAAATAACAAATCAAATCACAGCTGGAAATCTTAAATGAACTTCAATCAATAATTCCATAAACAACTAAAGCATGAAAATACATCAAAATCTATTTGAATCAACTTTTAAATCAGTTCAATCATGCAAGTAATTATAAAATCATTTACATTTAGTTCAAATTTTTATGATTTGAGAGTCCTCAAAAACTATTATGGGTTTTATAAATTTTTGAAACAACCGGAAATATAACTGCTTAAATATTCATCATTATGGCTCTTGAAAGTTTATAAATGAGTATTTTCCATAGAAAATGAATGATAATTTGCAAAGTGCATAACTAAATTTATTTTAGATTCGGTCAGACATTAGCAAATTAGTTTTGATTAAACTCTAATTTTAATTTTGCATAAAAAGATTAAATTTTTTTTGTTCAATACTGTTGAAATGAGAAATTGGAAATTTTGAATTCACAAGATAAGATAAAAACTTAAATTTGTTGTCACTATTAGTCTCTTATCCAAAAAAAAATTATAAAAAATATTTTAAAAGTCAACAAGAAAAAACTTTCATGTGACACACATTGATAGAAAAAAAGAAACTCAAGCAATTTCCTAAAAAAGATTTTTTTGTTATTAATTCAAATTCATTAAGATTAATGGACTGTTGATTAATTTTTTTATTTTGAAAAAAAGTTATTCAAATAAATGGTAAAAATTAATAATCTCATAAATTTTCCATTAGTCAATTTATGTGAATTTAAAATCACATTTATTCTTAATTTAAAATTTCAAAACCTGATATGATGAGTAAATTATGAAAAAATTTCACAAACTACTCATTAAAAATTAAATTAGAAAAAAGAAAAATCTTAAAAATAATTAATTCTTTCTGAGCGTGTCTGATTAAATTAAGGAAAAGACTTTTCGTGTCTGGAATTCATTTACTCTTTCTATCTTTCGGTTCATATTCATTTTATATGTTTTACTGTTGTTACTAAAGATAGAAAAGAGAAAAATGAGAACGAAAATCGTGGAAGACACACCAACAAATTGGATTACGAGATCAACGAGCAGAGACACAGAAGTGAGAGTGTCACATTATAAGGACATACTTTACGGGGTTTTGGTTTGTTTGAGATGAAAGAAAAGATGCAGACAATGAGGCGTTTAAGTTGAATAAGAAAAAGAAACATTATTGATGATGAATGAATTTAACGAGAAAGAAAAATAAATCATAAAAGCAATTCTTATGCTGTCAGACTTGCACACCCAATTATTGATTTTTTATCATTAAAATTATCTAATTACTCTAAATGAACGTAAAAAAAACTTTCAAACTACTTACTTACTTCAAATTGTTACTATAGACAGAAGATTGCGTGAGTGCGTACATAAAAACTTCTCTTTTTTCTGCTGCTAATTAATTAATTATCGGTTTTTTCATTTATGATACACTCGAGTGGTTTACTGAATCGTGATTGAAGTTTTTCTTCTTTTTTCTCCTCTTCACTTGTTTTATTGATTTTTTCTTTCATGTGTCTTTAATTCCATATCTTTTCGATGAGTTTCAAGTGGAATTTTATGTATTTTTGTTGTTACTATAGTAATGAATGAGTTTAATAGAATTTTCTCTTTCTTTTTTTGTTAAAAATAATTGAAAAAATAGGGGAGAGAAAAAGAATTCTTGATATAATGAAAACAATAAAAATAAAATAAATAGAGAGGAAAAATATTGATTAAATACAATTAAAGTTAATGTTTTTTTGATTATAAAAAATAAAAAATTTATAGATGCTTTAAAAATATTAAAAAATAGACAATGAAAAATAAATAAGTAAAAATTTAACATAAATTTAAACGCATACACGATGAAAGGCTCCAGAGGAATGGAAACAATTATTTTCTGTTGAACATCTCTTCTTTTTTTTCAGCCTGCAAAATTTCATATATATACATTCATTCATTTGTAAAAAATAAAAGAAGAAAATTGAAAGTAATTTCACAGTTGAAAAAATCGCTTCATTGTGATTTCGGCTGAGGGGAGAATGAGGAGCAAGCGAGTGCAGGATCCAAGAAATAAAAATGAGATTTCTTCTTGTGCTTCTTTCTTTCACTCTCTCTATCTATAAAATATTTGAACAAGTGGAATTGGAGTTGAAATTGTAACTTACATGAAAAAAAATTTAGACAAAAAGTGAATGAAGGGAAGAATGAAGAAGAAGAAAAAATGTTTGGCAACGTTGCCTTGCTGTTGCTTTATTACTCAAGGGATTCTTTTATTATTTTATTCCTTTTTTTATTTCATTTTACTCACACTACATTGTTCTCTATATTTCTCTCTCTCTTTCTTCTTTTTGATTTTTCCACTGTTAATAATTTATGAGGCTTTAAATTTTAAAAAGATTTCTTCTTTTATTTTTCATGAAAAAAAGATTCCTTTAGAGTATGACAAGTTAGAAGGGAGGATTTTAAGTTTTTTTTATTACAAAAGAGGTAAAAATTTACTCACTGATAAAGATAATTAGATTTTTTCTGTTTATGATTCTTCTTTTTTTATAACTTATGATGTTTTTTACTTTAAAGAATTTAGTCAATATAAAATTAGGGTTCAGACTTGCATGTATATTTCTTGTCAAGTTGATTTCAAGTTGACTTACACAAAAATGTTTTTAATTCATTTAGATTTTATCTAATTCATTTAAAATCTAGAAAATTCATATGAAAGTTAATGTTTCTTTAATTTACTATGTATTCTAATTGATTTAAATTCAATCGAAAGAAATAAAAGGCATTTTTGTGTAAGTCAACTTGACAAAAAAATATGCGTTCATATCAAGTAAAATATGCATGCAAATACGAACGCTAGAAAATAAACATAAGTAAACACATTAAAATTATCATTTCCAAAAAGAAAAAAATTAATTATCTCACTCAATAAAAAATTAAAATGTTACCAATTTTTGAAATTACCTATATTGGTTAAATTAATTGCCATATTACCATATAATTAACCACACATCGATAAGACATCAACTGATAGTTGAGGGTAATGAATAATTGATTAACAAATGACGAGTTATCGCAATGAATTAATTATCATTTTGGGAAAAAATCAAGATCAAATTTCATAAATATTAAAGTGCACTTTATGCTGTTGAACTTGTTCACCTTATCAGCAGTCTAGCAGATGAGAGCACTTGGGCTATAAATGAGAAGAGAGGGCGTGAAAGAAGAAGCAAAAGAAAAGAAACAGGCATAAAGAGTTTATTCATTTCTTTGCTTATAGTCATTTTGTAAGTATAATTAGATTTGCTCAAACAAGAGTGCGAAAGAACGCGATAGAGAAAGAAAATGAGATGGAGCATAATTCCATAATTAGTACTCGTTAAGTGCCACTTTTTCTTAAGCATACCATGAATTAAAATTGTGCGAAAGAGAGTAAAGAGCAGCGGCAATTGAGTATTGTAATAATGCCTCAATTAAGCTAATATTGATGAGGATTGTTGAATGATTTAATTGCTAATGAGTGAGTGAATTGAGATAAAGACTCATTACTTAATCAACTGAATCAAAAAATTATAATGAATAAAACTAAATTGTAAAATAAAATTACAAAACGGTAGATTTGATATTTTCAGTAATCATTCAAGCATGTCTTTATTTGACAAACATTTTGCCAGCTCATGCTTCTCTAATAAGACTGTGATTTATGAAATGCTGTTGTGGCCAGTCATTCCAACCAAATGATTTTCTTAATTGACAACCGAAAAATCTCTTTTTTATTTCATGTATGTGTGTGGCTTTTGTGGTCAATTCTCTACTCTGCTGAACTGACTGTAATGCAGAGTGCAATTTTCTATCGATGGCTTGTGCACTCAAGTGTAAACATGTACAAAACATTTTTTTAAACTTCAATTGAAAATTTTAATCAAAAAGTTCTTAGAATAAGTAAATTATTCATTTCAAGTATAATACAAAAAGAGTATTTTTCCAATGAATATAATCTATTGGTTTGTAAATGTGGAACTTTTTTTCTACTGTAAAAACATGCTTATCAATTCATTTTCTTCTTAGAAAACATCGTGAATAATAAAATAATACTTTATTTTTGAACAATTTATCAGTAAATTGAGAATAACAGAAAATTCTCACATTTCTTTTGTATTCAAATTCATTTTGTCATTTATTTTAATCTTAAGCTTTGTGACGCTCTGTCTTTATAAATAGAGACTTCAATTAATTAAAATGATAGAAAGCCATTAAAATGATTTAAAGTTTCCAATCAAGTCTACGAGTTTCTTATCTTTCTTCCTCCATTATACACTTTTCTTTCAGTTTCAAACTTCTTCTTTTTCTTCTTCTACTTGTCACTGTTTTTTATGTGCCAGTGAATATATAATTAGTAGGTTGATGAAGAATTAAAGAAACTTTTTGATTTAAAGCCTGGGTGGTGCAACAAGGAAAAATGAACGTTGAAAAGATTAAAATTTAAAAAGATTAAAAATTTTTGAACGCATTCTAGCACAAAATTTTGGTAAATTCATTTAAATTGTCTTTAGTTTGAATAAGAACAGTGTAATGAAGCTTAATAAAAGCGAATCGAATCAACAAAAGTAAATCAATTGAGAATTTATTAAGATTTAAATAAAATAAAATGTAACGGTTTTTTTTAAAATAGAGACCAACAAGTGCGCAGTAATTAAAATCAGGGGCCAATAACGGACAAAAAATTTTCATTAGACCCCCCAGGGATTAAAAGAATATGAATTTTTTTATAAAAATGAATTTCTTTTAAAAAAATTCATGCAATAAACTTGTTTTAAACATGCAACATTGTATAATCGACATTTTTTACCTGATTCTTGTTTTTCTTATCGCTTAAATTTTCAACTTGTGTTAATTGACAAATAATGAATTCAAACAGATGTGTTTAAAATTACTTACTGGTTGAAATATTTTAAGAAAAAAAATTTTAATGACAAAAAAGATAAAATTTTGTTTAAATTCCTTTTATTTGTTCTGATGAGTCCTAAAATAAATTATGTCGTATTTTTTTAAAAGTCAATAAAAATTGATAATAATAGCTTAGAAGACGTTGTCTATAGATATCGATAAATAATCCATTCCATTCATTTTCATTATTGAAATAACACTGAGTTAAATTTCAATAGAGCTTCACAATGAAGTCTCTCAGTTTGATGCCTCATTAAGAATAATTGTTGAAGCTTCTGATTTTATTTCTTCTTCTTTTTTGTTTGTAAGTTTTGAAAAATTAATTTCAAGTGAGTACACAATTGATTTTTAAAATGAGATAAAAAAGTGAATAAATGGAAAGAACTAAAAAATTTAAAATTTCAATGTTAAACAAAGAAACAGGAAAAAAATCCTTGCAATAAATAAATGAAAAAATTTGTCTGCTTTGAGACAAGAAGGAATCATAAAATATCTTGTTTTATTATTGTTGTTAAAAAGATGCACCATATGTTGCTTTCTTCTCTCACTCTCTTCTGAGGAAAAAGAATTTCGTGCTGCCGCCGTGTTCATTGCTTTTATTTCATGATTTCTCACCCAAATTGAGCGAACAAGTAAGAGAATGAGAATGAAAAAAAAAATCTTCTCCAACAACTTTTCTCGTGGCGTGCACAGAGTATAAGCGTTAGCCTAAATATGTACGAGAAAGAGAGAAGATGAGAGAAAAGGAAGAAAAAATTGTTCTCGAGAGTTTGAAGAACCTTTTTTTATTGTTTTATGTTGCTTATTCCTTTTTCTCACTGTTGCCGCTTTTCCCCTACAGAAATGAGAGCATAAATGTTGGATGAATAGCTCCGGCAGTGAGATGATGCTACTGCTGTGTGTAGATGTGTGAAATTCTCCAAAGTGGGTACTTGTTAATGTGAGAAATAGCAGCATAAGCGGCAAAAGGCAAAAAATGTTTCTTTCGAGATCATCAACAAGTAGCTCATTTTGTTGTATGATTTTCCTCTCTGGCTTTGTGCGAGAGATGCCAATGCAATTTTTATTTATGGCTATCACGATTTTTTATTTATTCTCTCTTATTTTATTTTATAAATTTAGTCAATGAGCGAGTAAAAGAGAAAAATTAAAAGTGCAAAAATGAGTTCAAAAAAGTTTCTTTTACCTAACATACTTTAAGGTCTTTTTTTCTGTGTTGTAAAAAAAACTTTATTGCACTTCCTTTAATACGCTTTAAATGAAATCATAAAATAAAAATGCTTCTTTCTCTGTTATTTTTTATGTTTTATAAAGTTGTTAATCTGAAAATGAAAAGTTTCACATTTTTTTATGATTTCATCTCATTTATTCATAAAAACTTTTTTCTTTTCCAAAAATTTTTTTTCTCATATTATATTTGAATGTGCTAATTAGAAATGTGTTTTTGGTGTATATGTAAAAGAAGAAGCTTCATTCATTATAAAATTAAATTTTTTATTTTTTCTTCTCATTTCTTTTGTTTATAATGCAATTAAAATAATTATCATGATTATGATTATTAAAGATTAAAGTGAATTTTTAAATAAAATTTCCAAGGTTTGAAAACTCAAATTTTAACAGCAGCATTAAATATAGAAAAATAAAAATTTCTACAATTTTTAGAAAATCTGAATTTTTTTTATTATTATTATTTAGATATAAGCGCATATTTTGAATCTAGACATTTTAGTTTGTTAATATTTGGTCAGTCGATAGACAAAATCTTTAAAATTTTATTAGCTAGAATTTTTCAGTTTTGAGCTCATTTTTGGAACAACAATGCAGCTTATACATTCTTTAATTTTATAAATGTTCTTGAGTTTTTTGGACTGGACATTTTGTTAAAAATCTGTAACTTATTGCAAATTGTAGAAAAGTAAGATTTATTTAAGACCAAAGAATCAACTTTGGTAAACAAATTTTAAAACATGAAAACAATTAAGAAAGATTTTTCAGTAAAATTTAAATTTATTTCGATCATAAAATTTAATACATGAATAATTTGCTACAAATTTTAAATTAAAAGAATCCAAAAATTTTAGTTGTTTTTTAAAAAATGTGTAAATCACGTAAATAATTTGTTTAAAAAAACTAGTGTTATTAATAATAAGAATCATTATTTTTTGATCAATATAAGAGAAAAATAATCATGCAAGTCAGAGCAATATCATCTAAGTAATGATCATATTACCGTACGAAAACAATTTCAAATTCAATTACCATAATGAAAATAACAAATATTATTACGAGGCATTAACAATTCAATTATCGCCATGTGAAAATAAAGTGAATTCTCTCGTTCGCATACATACAACTCGTAATATCTTTAAAGACATCAAAATAAATATGATTTTTAATGGGCATTAATTTAACATTCGTTATACATAAGGAAAATACTTGAACTTTTTTACAATCAAGAGAATGGATGGATTGATAACCTTAATCCTTTCTTGTATCTCAATAAAAATTAATTCACTGCACATTAATCCTTTTTTTCTTGCATTTGGCCATGCAGTATGCACATATACATTAAAAGAATTTTTTTTGAAGAATAGGAATGTTAATTAATCATTGAGTGAAGTAAGAATGAAAGAAAGAAAAATTAAAACGTTACAAACAAAGAATGATTAATTTTTACAACTGTTGCCCAAACAGGTTATTTCATTCTTTCTTTACTCTGGATAAGACATAGTACATAGGTTTTTTGGGAGTGAAGAAGAAAACTTTTCATTATCGAGAGAGTGAAAAAGCTTATTTTTTGTTCTTCAACTGAATTACGAGAATTTTTTATGATCATCATCGAGTTCATTTTACGTCTCATTTTTCGGTTCTCTAAACACACAACTAACTCTTTTTTTCTGTTGTTTCACTTAGAAGACGCTGAGAGAGAAGAAAATGGCTTCGATTGAAAGTTCAATCACCCGCATATTTTTAATGATTCTTGAATTCCTCTTTTGAGACTGTTTCTATGCTTTGCCTTTTATTTTTCTTTCTTTTCTTCTTTCTGTATTCATTTATTCTACTTTGATGATTTTGATGAAGAATTATATGAACAAAAACATTTTTTTTCTTCATTTCTTGTGCATCTTTTTTGTGTGCTTTATTTTTTATTGTTAAATATTCTCTTTTGCTCCATGATAGTTAAATATAATTGAAGCAATAAAACTGAGTGATAGATAGAGAAAATCTTTTTTTTTGTGTAATTGAAAATGAAGATTAAATATTTGGGATGGGAATTTTTAACTGTTTGTGGAAAAGAGTTTCTTTGTTTAAAACATTTTTATTAAATTCTTCTATATTTATCGATATTTAATGAATCATTTTTGATTATGGTTTTATAATGATGAGTTAGTGATGTTTGATTGAAAATTGATATGTTAGTTTTATATTTTAGTGGAAGAAATTAAGCAAAAACTTTTATTATTTTAATAATTTTGAATCTTTAAACTTTCAATTAATTTCTTTTATGAAAAAAAAAAATTTTGATTTTATTGATAAAATATGATTGAAAATAAAATTACATGAAATCAAGTAACAAAGACAACTTGACTTAAGTATCTCAAGTAGATTAAATTAAATCCTTGGATTAAAATTAGTTGTTAGGTGCGCTAGTATCGATTAGAAGAAATCATCTTTTGATACCTGTATTGCAAGTATAAATCTTGTAAACACTTACATATTATCATTCAATAGATTTTTTACTTTACATATTATTATTTATACGTTTTAATGTATTAATTAAAGGAAAAACGATATTAAAAACACAATGTTACTTGACTAAATTTAGTCAAGTTAAATAATTACAATATCACTAACAGTTGTATTCTTTTTTACAGAGACCTGATGAAAATTTGGATGTTTCATTATCAGTGCCACAATATAATAATGGTCATCAACCTCCTCCACCACATCACATACGTTATCATAATTTAGGCGATCAAGTAAGTGATAGCGTGAAAAATACGATTAAAGTCAAATTCAACGTCAATTTAAGACATACTACAAGTTGATGGACATCATTTGTGTAATTTGTATAGAGAATCATTAATTTGGCATCTTTTTTGTTTCTCTTAATTTCTCTCTCATGCCATGAAAGAAAGCAGAAAAAAATCTAATTATCATTAATTGAGATTTCATAATTTCATTTAACTCAGCGTGAGACTGTGATGATGATGATTATGACCACAGTCGACAATCGAAAATGAGGCTCATGTCTAAATATAATTACTAAAACATTGCCTAAAACTTTTTTCGCAGCAGTTTCACACACCCTCGTTTGGCGATGAAGAATTCGAGATACCCGTCATGCATCCGCATCATCACCATCATCATCAGCAACCGCCTCATCATCCACCTCCGCCATCACATCATCAATTAGATCAATATCAAATGCATAGTCAAATGGGTGGCCTAATGAATGAGCAACAACAGTACGGTCAATGGCATCCACAACAACAACCTCCTGCGCCTGAATCTCACATGATGGCTCCAAATCAAACATATCATAATCTACATTCACCGAATAATCATTCCACGTATCATCATCATATGTCTAGTCCAAATCAACAAATGCTAATGATGCAACCACCGCAACAGCCACAACAACCACAACCACAGCCAAATCAGCATCAGCAGCAGCAACAACCAAAAATGTTATCGTAAATGAGCAGTAACAATTATATTGGACAATCGCCACCACAAAATGCGCCAATTAACAACCACGAAAATGGTTCTACGAGTGATGATAGTGATGATAATGCAATTAATGATCCAAATGTAAGTTTAAGCTTAAAATAAAATTAAGAACAGTTCCATTTTTAAATATTTCTAATTGAATGTCCTAAAAAAAGTAAATTATTATTAAATACCATGAAAAAAAAGTAAAATGAATCGCATAAATCTCCAACTGTCAACACATAAAGCATTCATACAATATCCATGTTCACATGACATAAAGCTATCAAAGTGGCATAAATCAAGCAAAAGAAGAAACGAAGAATGGAAAAGCGAAACAATTGACATGAGGAAAAATGGACAATAATTAGGCTTTTGTTATGCTTATACAATATTTTTTCTTTTACCTTGAAATGTCATGATTTTGATCTTTTTTTTTTTGCTGTTTTGTATTCTTCTATGACATGTGTGTATTTTAAATTGAAATGATTTAATGCTTTGGAATTTTGATATGAAAAAGAAAAAAATCCTTGAATAGTGATCGACTTAATTAAGACACATAATTTGTGCCCTTTTTGTTCACACCCTTTTTTCTTTTATTATTATGTAACAATCAAATGCAAAAAGAATTTCAAATTTAATCTGTGTTTTTTACTCTTCCAACATCTCCATTGAAATTGCATTGAGATTCAATCAACCTCTAAATTCATTTTACCATGAACTCTACGTCTTTGTGTGATCAGAAAAAAAAACAACAAATAAATTTGTATTATGTGAGGAAAAAATCGACATACAAGAATCTATCAAAGCTGATTAAATCCACTAATTGACACTAACAAGACACAATTCTCGTTTTTCACAATTGAAGATGGATTATAGAGTAGAGAAAAATGTGAAGAGACAGAGATCGATAGATGGAAGTATAATAAAATTGTGTGCATGTGTTTGTAAACTCTAGATAGATTGAGAAGAAGCGCAAAAAAAGTAATCAATAAGATTTATTTTTCTCTCCTCTATTGCTGCTATTACTGCTCGATAAATCGAAAGTGTGTCAAGGAAATGACAATAAAAATTAATCCCTCAATTCGATCTAAATAAATTGTTTTTATTTTATGAACTTTAATTAATAAATGAAGAAGTTTTTATGTATTCTTATTTTTATTGCTAAGGCAAATATTCATTTCCCATTCGTTCAGTTCCATTTGAATAAATATCAGTGCATGCAGAAATATTATGCAAATTATGAGCAATATTGTAATGCAAAAAAGAGACTTATGTTGTTATGCAATTGATTTACGATTTATTCCGTGCCTGAAATAATACACAGCATTGCATAAAGAATTGCACACAAAAAATGGCAAGAAATAAAATAGTGAGAGAACCTTGAGACTCATGACAATGAATGGATTTGACTTATTCAACCTTTATTTCCCCTCTTTTCATTACATTGCTCTCTCTCTCTCTCACAATATTTCGTCAATTTAATTAATTGGATCAGCAACTATGTGGAATCAACGACAGTGATGACAAGGGCTTTAATGAATTACAATATTTGAAGACAATAATTTTTTTTCCATATAAATTGAAAAGGTTTCAGTTCAATGTCAAATTGCAATTTAAGTATTTGAAAAGTGCTGTATCTATATATTATTGGTGTTCATAATTGGCTAGCTGTCTCTTTATCTTTGTATGTTTGTATGTTGTTTCAAAGGTTTCATAAAATCATTGCTAATTCAATGTTTAAGCTCTATTATTAAATAAAACTGTTACCAAGCTCGACAAAAGACCTTAAATCGACTAGTTTTTTTATTTCCAGGAAATCATGGTCTTCAATCCTATTATGTTGAGCTTTAGTTAAATTACAGTGCTTTACTGCTCTGAATTAATTTTAAAAATCGTGCGTTAAATATTCTAAATTTAAATTATTCTTGCATGAATTCAATTGTCATTTCCTTTAAAGAATATTGATAATTTTGAATCGATAAGCAATCAACATATAAATGTTGAATTTAAGCAAATATTATCATTATTAATAAATCAACTCGTGTTTTTCTGCATTTTTTTAAATAAAACAATAAAATGAATTATCGAAATCAGACATTCACAATATTTGATTTAATTGAATTAAAAGAATATGAAAAATATAACATGAAAGAAGGAAAAAAAAGATTTTTTTTGTCAGAGCAAAACGTTGCTAGCTGAGTGAAGATTTATACAATTTTTATGCTGTAAACGTGCAGTGAAATGAAAATTTATTGCTTTTATTATGATTTATGACAGTTTTTGCCATTTTAAATTGCTTTTTTCCTTTCGATATTGTAACCGTGATGTGATCGGAAAATTTTTTTACCATGCTCTTTCTCTTGTTAGCTCTCAAGAGAAGAGAAAAGTATGTGATAAAAGTCACAAATTTTTTATATCGATTTTTCATTACGAAATTGTATCGCATATATACACCATTAACATTATGAAAGTTGTCATATAACAAGCTGCAATTCCACTCTATAGTCTCGATAAAAATCAATTACCTTTGGAATTTTATAATTAGAAATTTATATAATTTTTATATTACAGGCCAATACATTTAAACGTCCATCGCCAGATCCTTATATCGGAAATGATTCACCAAATCGAAATAACAGTACAATGAAGGCTAAAGCACCAGCACGTAAGCCAAAGCAGTCCAAGAAAAAGAAGAAAAAAGATCCAAATGAGCCACAAAAGTGAGTATTTTAATTCTTCTTAAAAAAATTATTAGTATCATATCATATTGATAAAATAGAGAAAGTTATTTTTATGATAGAAAAGCAAGAAAGAAGAAAATAGCAATTTTGAGGGTGGTGAATTGAAAATTGTTTTTCTTCTCATTCCCAAAAGAAGGCAAAAAATAATAAGAAAGTGAATGAGAATAATAAGAAGAGAAAAATATGAAATTTTTGCCTCTTTTTTTCTTAGAAGGGAGAAGAAAATGAACACACAATACACAAATTTGTAAACCAACAGCAACAACAACAGCAATTTGCAAGCCATAACGAGGCCAAACGAAGAGAATAACAACAGAAAAATATCTTATATGGAAAATTGTTATTTCTTATCATCGCTTCTCGTTTTTTTGTTGTTGCTGTTGTGCTGCAAATTGAATTTGAATTAAACATAAGCAACTGCCCGGGTGTGAGGGTGTGTGTGCTATTCTCATCATTCTTTGATGTTGCATTGAATGCTAAAGAGAAAGAAAATTGAAACTTTACTCAAATTGCCTATTTTCGATCCCACAGAAGAAATTTAATACTTTTTATATAAATTTAAAAATTATATTTGATTTCTCCAACAAAAGTTGTCCTTTAAAAAATATTTAAATTGGTCGAGAGCAAAAAATGTCAATCCATAACAAATTTTGTGAACCTTTCCAATTAGTTTGTTTTCGGAACTTTTTCTCACTTGGATTTTCCCAATTTTCTTTCTTGTGGATTTTCCGAAAAGGAAATTTTTATTTTCATAAGGGTAAAATTAGATTTAGAAAATTTTCTTTCTTGTCCTTTTTCCTAAATCTTAAGCTTTTGTTTTCTGACTCTATAAATGATTGTAATGGTTTATTCAGCTTGTTTGTTTGAATTTTATTCAAAATAAATTTAATGATACAAAAATTGTTTTATGGAAATTTCAAATATTTTACCCTTAAAAATTTTATCTTTAATGTTTAAAATTCTTCATAAAACTTCAAAGAACTTTAATAAAAAAGAAGAAGAAAAAAATAATCATTTTCATTGAAGAAAGATAAAAAGCAAATAGCAGATAGGAAAGAATTTTTAAAACTTTTTAAATGAAAGAAAAATAAACTTTCTTCTCACTCTACAGAATGAGGCATTTCAATCTGCTCCTCACAATCTTTTGATTGAAAAAGTTTAATCACATCTCTCACTTATCATTCTGAAAATTATTTCCAACACCAACTTCTTTTTTTACAAGCGGTTGTAAGCGAAAGAAAAAAAATCAATAAAATTTTGCTCAATTTTACACATTTACTAGACATGTCTTATCTCGTTTCAAACTTTAACTTCAAACTTTTATTTCTCCAAGATGCAACATGAATTGAAAGTTTTTTTTTGATAAACAATTCGAAATTCCATTACGTGCTTCTCCACTGATTTTCCTTCTTTGTTTTTACTTTAACAAATCGATGGAAAATAAACAGGAGGGGAAGAAAAAAGAATTATTTTTATTATCTTTTTCATATTTCTGTCGCCTCTTTTTCGATGACTTTCTCATGCCACAGTTTTTATTGTTATTGCGCAGAGGTGAAAGGCACAAATTAATTTTGACTATATTCCTTTCCTTTGTGGACATGAAGTGAATACTAATAGACTAATTTGTTCATATATTTACTATTTATATTCTTCTATCATACAAATGCGATTCTAATTAAATTTCTATCATCTTTTTTCTTATTTATACTTAGACCCGTGTCAGCATATGCACTGTTTTTCCGTGACACACAAGCCTCAATCAAAGGACAGAATCCAAATGCATCATTTGGTGAAGTTTCGAAAATCGTCGCATCAATGTGGGACGTTTTAGCACCGGATCATAAAAATGTAAGTAACCAACCAACGACATATATGCTCATGTGTCAAAATCAATTCCATCAACTGCCAGAATGTATATATAGAAAATAGTTTCTATATTGATGTGAATAGAAAGCGAGAAGAGGAAAAATTGGAAATTACATTTTTAATGACATGAGTAGAAGACGTCGAAGAAGTTTTCAATCATGATGTTGTGCATGAGACCAAGAATTCAATTGAAATTTCATTCGAGTTTTGTTAATGCAATTTATGTGGATTAAATTTGACATCAAATTATTTTCTCTTTTTTTGGAGCACAAAAATTCCATCTTTTTTCCATTCTACAAATAGAGCATCAAGAGCAGGTGCTTGAAATCTCTTTTACAATTAATTATGAATATAAAATTCGGGGGTGGATTAAATACAATATTTTTTGGAAACAAGATAACATATGGACACATATGCATGTTTGTTATTTTTTCAGTTCTATAATAAAAATGAAAATTATGGAAAAACAAACCGAGCCAAAAGTGTCTACACAAAATTTTTTTTCTATAAAGCTATAAAACGTGTTGTTTATTAATTTTGTCTTCCAAAACAAACACCAACGACTTTGTTGCTGACTGGAGAATAGATGAAAGTATGTGTGGAAATATTATTTATTTTTCTGGACTGCACCTGCTCACTCTTAATCATCTTTTATTTTAAAAAAATTTCTCTCATTTTTACATACTTGATGATTGTAAAATGTTTTTTTGATAATTTTTTCCCACTTTTCTGTTATTATAATAATTTAATTCTGTTGATTTTATTTCTTAAGAAAATTTAAAAAGAAAAATAGTCATTAATTATATTTTTCTCTCTCGCTAGCGAGAATATTTTGATGAGTTTTGACGATGAAACATGAATTATAGATTGTTGAAGTTTTTAAAAATTATTTTTTTAACAAAAAATAATCTTGAAAAAAAATTCCATTTCATTCTGTCATTTTCAGGTTTACAAGAAACGAACGGAGGTGGCAAAAAAGGAATATTTAAAAGCACTGGCAGCTTATCGTGCAAGCTTAGTGTCACAAGTAAGTGAAATTCATTTTTTCAATTATTTTTCCTTGTATTCCCATGCGATAATACTTCACAGCAGAGATTGTAGCTCGTTTCTTGCACATGTCAGCAATTGGTTGGGTTTTAGAGACAAATTCCCAAAAGGATGTGACAACATTATGATAAGAAAACTTTTAAAATTTAGAATTTAAATCTTTCAAATTCATCATCGTATAGAAATCAATGAAAAGTCAGCAGAAAGAAAAATTCAAAAACTTTATCATCATTTTTCAAAAATATGAAAAACTTACTAAATACTTTGCTCAAAGGCTCAAAAATTTCCCAGTCTTTCTGAAGCTCATTTGACATTCTTGCCAGTCAGCGGAAATTATATTGAAAATTCTTTCTTTCTCTCTCTTATTTTCCCCGTTGTTGCTGCTATTATTTTTTGAAAAGTTGCCGCAAGGTCTCCCAACATACATTCATCGCAAAATTTCCTCTATTTTCTAAAAAATTTCGGGTTTATTCTGGATTCGGCGCAGTCCTAATATCATGCGAGAGACTCTCAGGAACGATTTTAGTTTTTTTGAAAAATATAAAATAATACTGAAAATTGAGGGGATGAAAGCGCAGCATTAATGGTGGTGGTTGGGAGAAAATTGAAAACTAGAAATGTCGCGCAAGAAAAAGAGAATAAATTTTCGAGAGAAAGAAAGCAATTAGAATTTTCTTTGTTTTAATAATTTTTTTTTTGATTGTGATGATTATGATGAAAGAAAAAATTTAAACCAGCTACAATTGAATTTTCAATCTCTTCCTTTTTTCTTAGAATAAAAGATTAGAGAGAAAAAGAGTTTCAAATCTCTTGTGTGAAATGTAAATTGAGCGTTGATTGTGAAGAAAATTTTTAGTCACCGCCTGCATTTCTTCTTTTTCATCATCTTAAATTAACAGGAAATTTTTCTTGGAAGAAATTAAAATTCACAAATATTTTTCTTTCAAGCAGAGAAACTTTTGCGCAGTTGTTGAAATTTTTGCTCTCTCTTTCTCTCCGAAAGTTTTCCTTCTTCCTTCTTTTCCATTTAGTTATTGTTGTTGGAGTGTGATTATTGTTTGAAATTCAAATTTTCTCATAAAATTGATTTTTTTTCTTTACACTTTATTGTTGTTGTGAGAGAAAAATGAAAATTCTACAACAATAGAATTGCTAATGAAGTTGCTTGACTGTTTTTTTTTCTCTGACATAAATTTCTCATAATTTTTTGGGGTTAAACTTTTCAATAATTTTTCTCACTCTTTTGATTATTTGACAAAAAAAGACAAGTTGAAGAATAAAAATTTTTTTTTGAAATTCGTTCTGAAAATGACAATTTTATTTTGAGCCAAAATATGTAGGTATAAAGATTAAAAAAATGTCAGGACATTAAAATTGTTTTATTTATTTATAATAAATTAAATTCATTTTTAATAAGAAATCAAGTCAACAACACATTTCCATAGAACCAACATTGAGGTTTCATAACTTTCACAAGCTCATAAAATTGAAAACTCTTCCAAGAATTGATTTCTGTTGTACAAAATAAAATGAAAAAAATTTCACCATAAAAATTTCCTCATTTAAATTCGTTGAACTCATCAACAAATCGATAATAAAAATATTAATTACTCGAGAATTTTAATATTACAAGTTTTAATCGACAATAGAGTTCACAATCAATCTGACTCGGTTATCAGTAACAACAATGAGTTCCAAGAATAAATAAATCAGTTTCATTGATGATTTACGTCACATCATCTATTTTTACCCATGCCATTTACCTGTTTAGAAAACTAAATCAACTCTTCTTTCATTTTGCCATCATAATATCAAGTTTCTATAAAATTTGTATAGTTAGAAGCAGAAAGAAATTTTCAATTTTTTTTATCGTTTACAATAAAAATGTAAACAGCGTAGCGCAGCGAAAAATCATGACAAGTCGAGTAAAACAAGTCATTATTTAATTAAGGCGGCAATTAATTACTCTCTCTTTCTGCTTATTGTTGTGTTTTATTCTGTTGTATGATGGTGTAGTATTAATTTCACTGTCAAACATTATATTGTGATATTGCGTACACAAGCAGCAGAAAGGGGGCTTTTTTGTGAATTTAATCAAACTGGGTGGAATATTTACAATAACAAAAACAGTGTGAGAGATAAATTGCCAAAATCCAATTGCTGACATGACTAAATTTATTATTGGCTCCTTTATTTAATTCCTTTCAATCAATTTTGATTAATGTAATCTGTTTTCCAAAGGGTACGGAATCCGAGTCACAATCTCCACCACATCAACAACCGAAAAATGCAAATGTCAACCAGCAGAATCATAATAAAATTCAAAATCAACAGCAACCATCACAACATATGCAGCAATCGATGCCTCCAGGTCCACCGCAACATCGTATGAGTCCTGGTCAACATCATATGCCACCACAAAGTTATATGCACAACTATCAGCCAGCACCGCATCCTTATACGACCTCACCTTATGGCTCACCTCAACAAGTAAGTATTCATTGACCAATATAGCATAATTTTCACTAATTGAATTAATTAATCCCGTCATCAGCCAATACTTTATCCAATGAACCCAAATCCAATGATGCAACCACCACCACATAATGGTATGAACGGAATGATGAACATGCAACAGCAACAACAACAACAGCCACAACAATATATTAATCAACAGGTGAGAAAAAAATGCCAAAAAACAACTTTTTTATGAATGAAATTTGCTCTACGTACATAATATGTGAAACATATTCATATTCAACAAAATAATAATAATAAATATGTGCAATGAGAAAATCCCTTTTTCATATTCACTTTCAACATGAGTATGTATGTATACTCTTCCGTGTGAATGTCATGACATATTCTAGAGTAAAATATAAATTTATATACAACATTTTAATATTTTCATTGAATATACATGTACAAAAAAATGTTTTTTTGTTCTGAATGTGTGAAAAATAATAATTTTTATATATTTTTTTTGTTTTATGGATGAGTTGATTTTTTTGTATGTTGTACATATGTTGATGACTTTTTGGTGTTAAATATTCAAAAAGTAATGAAAAAATTGCAAACTTTTAAATGTAAATAATTCTGATGAAATTCAATTTTTTCTGTTGTTATTTTAAAAAAATAGTTGACATGAAAATTCATTTATCAAAATAAAATCAAGAAATGAAATTTTCACTTATATATTTCAAAACCCAGGTGAATAAATATTTTACATATATGTTTTCTATAAGAAAAAGTTTTTCACACTTTTTGTGTGTGTCTGCAAATAAAGAATAAGAAAAAAGGGTTAAATGCGAGATTATTCCAGATGAAAAATGAAATAGAATGAAACAAATTTAATAAACAAACATGAAAAAAATTTAATCTTACATCTGGGCTTAAAGCATCAAAAAATATCGTTTTGTAATTTAATTTGTTAGTTTTTTGTATATCATAAAAATCTGCTTTTTTAATACATAAGTAAATTAGTTTTGTTTATTTTATAAACATACACATTGGAAGAAATAATTAATTGAAACATGAAACGATAAAAAAATGTTGACATGAAAAATATTAAATAATAAAAATATTTTCTTTTCACCCACGCAGGGATATATTGATCAACAGCAGCAACAACAACAGCAGCAGCAATCGACATCACAACAGCAGCCGGAAATGCTTGTCTTCTCTTAGAGATTATTTATGTGTTTGTAAATAGGATAAACATTTATGCAAAAAAAAAAACAAAATAAGAATTTTGAACATAAAAAAATCTTGTATAAACTTTAATCTAAATTGTTAGACAAATTTCTTCTTCACACGCTGTAAGTATTGATAGAGATGAGCAATAATAAAAGTTATATTTAATCAATACAAAACTTTTTCTTTCTCTGTCTATTCAACAGGTTCAAGCATCATGATATGATATAGAACAACATACTCTAAAATGCAAAATATTGAGGAAAAAGAAGTATAAACTATATTGTCCATAAGCATGAGGCTGTGTTAGATGAAAAAAAAATAAAAAAATGAAGATTTCAATGAGAAAATCTATGAACATAAGTAAATGAATAAAAACATAAGATAAATAAATAAATAAAGGAAAACTTTTTTGAATATAAAATAAAATTGTAAAGATTAAATAAAAATTAAACAACATGATAAGCAAAAAAAAAAAATTGAACATTGAGAAATTAAGGAATTAAATAAAAAATTTAAAATGTTTTTTTTCTTTCACTATAAGCATTTTTTATGTGTGTTTTCTATTTACAGATTCTGTCATTTACTTTAAAGTAAATTATATTAGACTATGTAGACTGACACATTTCGTTTTCTGCTCTTCTTTTGAAGTAAATTTATACGATTTAGATTTTTACTACTATTGCTATTGCCAGTGCAATCCTTCTCTCTGGATTATGTCAAGCTTTCTCAAGCAGAAACATCTCGATAATGGAAAATAATGAAATTTCCTGTGAAAATGTCAAAAGTCGTTATCAGAGAATCTTTAGCTTCTTATTTGTCTTTAAGAAATTTTCCATTCAATTTTCATTTTAAAGATTTATTGTATTACTGCTTTTTACTTAAATTTATTCAAATTTGTATGCCAATTTATTGACTAATGGTAATCAGTATTGACTTTCAGAGCTTCTATTAAAAATATTTGTAAATTTTAAAAAAAATTTACGTTATTTTGAAAATAAAAAATTTATCAAGCAATTTTCAACCTTAAAGGTAAGAATATAAGGTCGATTTTTGCATGAATTCATGTGAACGTTTTAAATTGTACCGTTTTACACTCACACAAATGCAAACTTATATTTATACAAAAATATCTCGTAGTATTGGTTGAGTTCATAAGTTTTTGTTTACAATTGAAATATTGTGCTATTTAACTAATTTTTCCATTAAAGTACTTTAAAATTAACTGTGTTATGTAAATTAAATAATAACTGATAAGTTAACTCATACGATAACTACATTGGCAATCAATTTGAGGTGAAATTTGTGACAAAAAGCGTTAAAAAAAGAAATTTTTTATACAAGAAGGTAAGTCTTATTTTATAAACATTTGTTATCACTGTGCAAATTGAGTGAAAATAGAAACAAAACACAAAAAGAAAGGAAAATTTTATGGAACTTTTAATGTGAATGCACTCAATTAATATTTATCTATAGTTCTTATCTTCTTTCGTTGCATTCAATTGGCCTCAAATACAATAGATAAACAGTTATTTAATTTGAAGAAAACAAACAATGTATAATATTATGAACTAAGTAAAAAATTGGAGCATGATTAAGCTAAAGTAAAGTCAAACCTAAGTACAAATATATTAAATTATACTTGAGTGTGTGGAGGAAAAAAATTCAAGCAAATTTACGAAACCTCATTCTGTCGTTTGTTATCATTAAATTAACATTGTTATCAATTATTTTTATCAAAATTTCCGGTTTTCGTAAATTAACTTATAAGCATTCATGTTTCAGTTTATTTTTGTTTCCAGGTAAAATTGAATGAATTTAAAATATATGCTATGTAAGAAAAAACATTTAACTCTCATAGTCATAAAAAATAGTCTATTTAAGCTTGCTTACTTATTTGACAGCACACGATTAAGTAAAAGAAACATGATAATGTGAGAGAGACTAAAATTTACCATATATATTTTAATTATAATACAATGTAATTTCATTCTCAACCCATCATATCGTGACGATGCAAAAAGTCAAGCCTAAAGTGAGAGAGAAGTTTTTTTAAAAATAGATTTTCATTTATTCCCTCTACTTGGTTTTTTTGCGCGATCTTGGAGGTATGAATAATTACTTCCGCTTTCTGACATTGCCTCCAAAATGAAAGAGCATGAGAGAGTTGCTTGAAAGTAGTTTTTATTTTACTACCTCGTGATAAGTGGGAATATGAGCGCATTTTAATGATAGTAGGTTGCAATAAGTTGTTTATGCAATGCACTTGAAAAATAAACTCGCTTAAGATTAGCTGATGAATGGAAAGGGATTTAGAGATATTTACTAATCCACAGAGGTAACATTTATTAACATTCATTTTTATTTTAGTGCAAACACATGCACAACAATTATCTATTCATTTTAAATACATTTAAATATAAAATGTTTTTTCAAAGTTTCCATACAATAAAAAGAAAAAGAAAGAGCTTGATTTATGACAATAAACTTTATTATATGCAAATTTCCTCCTATTTTCCCTCACTTTTTTTTCATTTTCTTGAGACTTCTAAATGCTTGTTATAAAATATGTACGAAGAATAAAAAGTTATTTGAGTTCAACTAAAGAAAAAGAAGCTTTAAAAATTCATTTATGGATTAAGACAATAATTTACATTTACTATCCCTTGATTTTAAGCTTATTCTATGTGCATTCATATAAATTTATATCTGTAAGTTAAATGGGAAGTGGGTTGATTGCATAATCATGAAAAAAGAAGAAGAAAGAGGAAATTAAATAGAAGGTGAAAGAATGGATGTTCTGTGTTCTATTTAATGGATTTCCTTTATTGTATTTTCCATAACACTGGAAAAAGAAAACAACAATTTGTGACTTAATTTTTATGAGCTTTAAAAGAAGGAGAATATAAATTTATAGCAGAGTTTGTCTCACTTTTTTTACGATGTCAAATCATCCGGGATTCATTTATGAATTACGTAAAATTGAATTTTTTTGTAAAAAACAATGAAAATATGATTCACAAAAATCAGTCATGTGAAGATGTGCTGAATCCGGGTCTTATCAAAATAATTGAACATTAACCCCAATTTCATTTTTACTCAAATAGAACTCAACTGTCTTACTAACTTGTGCACAAATACATGTATGATATCATACTCTTTTAACATAAAAATCAGCAAAATCCTTAAACCCACCACCCGCTCACGACAATTCAATCAACTCGTTATCGATCGGCGACGACGACAACAACATGAAAGAGAAATGGAGAAAAACAAATAAATAAAATTAAAAAAATTCCAAATTCTCCCTCATTCTCATCCTATTATTCCAACAATTCCACCCCTCTGATATGTTCATGAAATTAAAGTTCGTTTTTACAGTGGGGAGATGATGACGTAAGGGAATGGAATGTCAGTTTGATGAAAAGTTCTTGTCATGCCATTTAAAGGAGCAAAAAAGAATTTATTGAAAGTTTCTTGCCATGAAAGGCAATGGCGCAAAGAAAGAAGAAGAATTTCAATTTCAGCGCGTAATGAAAATGAAAATGACCGGGAATGAGAAATGAAATTATGCTATTTATTGTAATCATGATAAATTTTTCGTTTTCTTTGCTCTCTTGTTTTGTAATTTGTAAATTTATGACCATCACATACATTGACCTAGTTACTTGTCTAAATGTGTTTCTGCTTTGCCTTCTTTGAACAATTAAAGTTAAAAGGATTTTTCTCGAAAATTCTGTAACTATTTCTATCTATCTTAAGAAAGATTTTGGAATTTTGCCAAAGAAATATTTTATTTACAAAAAGTTATGAAGAAATAATTAAGTCAATATTTTTATTTCTTTTCTTAACAACAGTGATATATTATCAACAGCTTAAATTTCATGGAAAGCAATTTTCTTTTCTACTTTCTTTAATTCAATTTTCAACAATAAAAAATTCTCACTGAAAGCCAGAAGAATGAAAATGATAAATTATCAAATTTTCCCTAGCTGTTTGCTTGCGAAGTGATTAGAGATTTTCCATCAACAATGAGTAAGAGAAAAAGTCATTTAAAAAGTTTTTTTACTTCTCTTTTCAGTTAAACCTCTTTTTGTGCACAGAAAAACTTTACCACACGAGTCAATTTCATCAGCTTTCCTTTTTCTCAGAAATGAAATAAAAGAATTTTTTACTTTTCTCTCTTTTATTTCTGAAAGTCTTTATTTTTAATTTAAACTTTTTCTATTAATTCAGGCAAAAGTTTTAAAATCAAATTAAAAGAAATGAGAAAACTTTGTTGTGGAGTTCTCTCTTTTTCTCTCTTTCTCCTTTCTTCATCAGTGTGAGGATTGAAATGAAAAGAAAGTTTACTTTTTTAAGGGGTTTTCCACAATTTTCTTCATCTTTTCACTTCTTACGAAGTAAAAGATATCATCATCGTGGTGAATTCGCCAGATTGCGATTTTTGTGTTCTTCTTTATAAAATACCTCAATTTTTTTACTTACTCATGGGAAAGATTTTTATACATTTTTTTTCTGTTGCTTTTACATCAATCTTGTCAAAGTTTTTAACTTCAATTCTCAAATATTTTTCTTCAGATTGTTTGATTTGTTTTGATGTTGTTGAAATAAAAATTTGTTTATTGTTTAGCCCTTAGGATATTTTTTTTAAAAAATCATTAATTTTTATAAAGAGCTAATTAATTGTAGAAATTAATAATAATTGAATTCCTGAAGATATCTTTCATAATCATCAACATTTTTCCTACACGAGTAATAGCAAAATAAACAGAATTTTAATGATTTTTGACATGGCATTATCTCTATGAATGAAATATAAATAAACGATTTTTTTTCTTGCTTCAACATGAAATGCAATTAAGATTTCAATTTAAAGTAAGTAAATTGCACAAAAAATAGAAAAACAAGCAAAAAAGTAAAGAAAAAGCAAAGCAGACACGATTCAAAAGTGGGGTAAGTGAGAAACGAAGGAAAAAATAACAAATTCTTGACCCCGAAAAAAAGGTCGGATCCATTTTTCCGGTCGTGCAACAGGTGAAGAAACTCAATTTTTTATCTCTCTTCTCCTTTTCTGCCTTTCTTTTATTCGAATGAATCACTTGACCTTTTATGAAATCACTTTTGTGTGAACTGCTTGCCACCCCTTTTTCATCCTCTCATTTTCTCAGCGTGTTGATCATCATTACCACTTTTTCTCTCTTTATTCTCATTCTACAATCAAGTCAGGCAAAAAACATTTTTATGGCACTCTTGAAGAGGCCGCGCGCGTTCATATAGAAAGCATTGAGTGAGAAGAGAAAAGAAAAGAAATATTATTACTACGCTTGAGAGAAAATGGCAATTTAATTTTATGAGAAGGATGAAAGCCAAATTGAGAGTGGATAAAAGTCCTTTGATGTTGGTTTCTTCAATTTTCCTTTTGTTATAACCTTCTTTTTTATTTTGTTGATTGTACTTTCTTCATTTGTACATAATTATCAAATTTTTAATTAATAATTACAGAAGAGATGATGAATTTTTTATTAAATATGCAATAATTTAGAATAGCATAAAAAGTGAATGACAGTAATTTTAAACATAGATTTCAAATTTGAAATTTGGTTAAAATTGAATACTTCGCTATTCCTAGTAGATGCAAAAAGAAAAATTATAACGATTTCTTGGTCTATAAAATTTACAACTTTATTTTCTAATTTTCGTAACCTGAGTCAAAATTTTCCAACGTTTTTTGTAAGACTTTCCTTTGTAATTTAAATTTCAAAAATATTAGAAAAATTTATATTTTAGCACAACAAATTTTATTTTTTATTTTCTCCCCTAGTAAAATAATTAACAACATCGTCTACTTCCATTCTTGTTTCTCCTAATAAATTATTAAAATCAATAAAAAAGAATCCCGAGTAATTTGATATTCTCCATCTATTAAAAATAAATTCATCCATATTTTTAATTGTCCGATGTTTTTTATTGTATCTTTCAATCTCACATATTTTTCTATAAAATATTTTTTTTCTATATTGCTTTCGCGCAACGTCTTTTTGGTGGTTGTAGCCTAACCTTGTATATAGAGTATTATTTTTGAAAAAAGTTTTATATACACTCACATTTACAAGCATACACAGTCGAAGCAAAATCGGGAGAAAGAAGGGAAATTTTCTATTTTCTATGGTAGCAGGAGCAAGCAAGCAAGGAGATGATGATGATGGTGGTGGTATGACAGAAAAATCGCTAAAATTGAGCGAGAACGAGAGAAACAGAGAGAAAAATTTAGTCAGACATCGTGAGTTCATGTAGAGCTTTGACTGCACAAAAGGAAGAGCAGCAAGGGTGGCAGTGGTGCTAGTGGTTTTCTATAGCTGAGAATCAATATAGACATAAATCATGTTCATAGAATTTATTTCCGTGGGCAATAAATTGGAAAATTGTATGATAAAAACGCATTTTGCAATGCTATGAAATAAATATATACACACATTGGCTTTGTAAGGCACAACGACCTCTCTCTTGTGTGTCTTGAATTGGAATTTTCCTCTCGTCGTTTTTCTCTCTTTCTCTTCCTCTCTCCTCATAATATAAATTTTGCATGCAATAGATTTTTCATTAACAAACACAGCGATAGAAAATTAGAGCAGAGAATTTAATTTTCAATTTTGATGTCTCATACTATAAAAACCCTTTTTCGTTATTCATGTTACAGCCCAATTGCCACCCAACAACAATAATATCAAGAGCAACCCATCTTCCAACATATACAACATTTCTCAAATTGCAGGGAGAGAGAGAGATAGCGAGATATATTGATGTAGGGGAGCAACGATGTAGGGCACGTATCAAATTAATTTTACAATTTCTTCATCGCAATTTTCTATGTGAATATATGCATGTGTAGTGGTGAACAATTTCGTGAACTCCATGACTGCCAACTTTTTGTTTGGGGCCACTGTAGAGGTCTACATATTAAATTTAAAGATTTTAAAGTCACAGTGACTGAGACGCGCACAAGCACAACCCGAAAAATGCCATTTTTCAAAAACCACACTACATTATCAGCATAAAAATTTATGGAGTGGAAAGAGTGTAGAAAATTTAATCAAACTTTATGCTCCTTGCTCGCTTTTCTTGTTGTTGCTTGACTATAGCATTTGCTACTGTTGTCTGTGTGTCTCATATTTCTGTCAATGGTGTTTTTTATTTAGTGGAAAAGTTTTCATTTTCTTTCATGATCCTTTAGTTTCAATGACAATGACGATGTTATGTACATCGTGGTTGATGACGATGGTTAGTTGGAGTTGAAAGTTTTTTTTTTATTTTTCCCAAGGGAAGGGTAATGCTCCAGAAAATGGTGTTATTTAAAAGAAAACTGAGATTTATGTGAATAAAAGTTGGAAAATTTAAATTTTATACATTTCATTGAAAGTTGGACAAAAATTGTTATTGTTCAACCCAAACTTCAAAACTATTTAAATATCACACTGCATTAAGCACAAATCTGTTTCTGCATGGAAAAATCTAAAGTAATCTTCATTCTCTTAACTTCTTTTAATTAATTCAAGCTCCATTAACTCAAACACAAATAATTGCTTATAAATTCATCAACCCCACGCTCAATGACTTTTTTATATCATTCTTTCTCTTTTTGAATTCTCCTGTAAACCAATTTTCATCATCATCTTATTTGTAATTTAGAAGAAGAAACTTTAATGAAACTTTACTACTTCTTTCTTCAATATTTTTCTTCTTTTTTCTTTTAACAAATTTGTTAGACTGAATCTTTGAATATTTTCAAATTTTTGGAATAAATTGATTTATATAAAATAGAACTATATTTGAGAAATGATCAGAAAAATAACAATTTGCTATTATTGTCGAGATAATTGGCATAAAGTTCTTGAGATTTATTCCTATAAAGTCAAATTTATTAGCCTTAAAAAGAAAATTTATGAGTTATAAATTTTTTATGACAGTTTTAAGAAAACTTATTATTATTATAAAACTTTTAAAATTGTCATAAAAAATTATAACAGTTATGAATTTTTTTAAAGAAAAATAAATTTGACTTTATAGGGACAAATCTCAAAAACTTTATGTCAGTTATAACGTATTTTTCTCCGTGTACTTTTTTATTCGTGGGATGATGTTAATTATAAACTCAAGCAATTTTATAAATGTTTCATAGCTTAAATCCCCCTGAGCAAGTAAAAATTCCAAAAGTTTTCCCCATTTTATTCCACTTCTTGTTTAATCAACAACAAATAAAATATAAAGAAGAGAAAATTTTCTCTCAGATTTTCTTCTACTGAATTAATCATTCCGTTGATGAACTCACAAATAATCTCGTATGCTGATTAGTTTTTCGGTTGTAGAATAAATTATGCTGATTTGCGTCTAAATTAACCGTTCATCTTCATTAAACACAATTTTCTCTAAGAAAGACCCAGAAAAAGAATAAAGCTACGGATGATGGTTGAATTTTGAACACAAAGTCCCTGTTGAAATTTTTATAATCAGTAATTTTATAAAATTTAAGAAAAGCAAAGAAATTTTCATAACGGAAGTTTTACCTCGTTTTGTTTAGTTGAAATTATGTTGATTCTTGGTATTTTTTGTCCAAAAAAGCAAACAAAGAATATAATCTTGTGCTTGATTACTCAAAAATACAAATAATTTTCCTCTTTTCTCTCGCTCTCTGTCACTTTCTCTCTCACTCTCCAATTGACGAAAATGAGTCACCTTCCGTTCAATTTTGTTCATACTAACAGTTATTTCTAAAGAAGCATTTTTTTGTGAGTAAGAAAATGAAAAACTGAGAAAATTTCTGAAACTCACCCATAATATCTATTCATCTCCTTTTCTTCCATGAGCAGCGCTCAGAACCATATACAAAAAAAACAAACACAATGCTCTGCTTTCGAGAGGCAAAGAGTGTGATCTGTTGGAAATGAGAGAAAGAGCAAAAGAGTTTCAACCAGGAACGCATGAAAAACTTTTTTTTACACAAATGAACTTTTTTCCCTCTTTCATCATCATCGCTCTCCTTGACTCTAGTGTGCTTCTCTCTCTCACTGACTACATCTCTTTTGCTCCTTATTTTATTGAAATGGTATTTAAAATCTGAGCAATGATTTTTAATATGTTTGATATAAGCAAGAGTTCCATCGCTAGAAAAATAAGAGATAAGTTAACTAAAAATATTAAAGTTCATCAAAACCTTCCTTGAAATCATTATTAAACAAAATTTACTTAGTCACAAAAGTTCAAGGTATATTCATACCAACCACTTACATTCAAATAACAAGTTTAAGCGTGGCAAAATCACTCTAATCATCATCAGTTTCTTTCTTACTAATTGTATGCAACTATACATATTTCCATTTATTTCATCATCAACTCTTAATGAATTAGTACAAATTAATTGTATTTCAAAGGTAGAGGAAAATTACGTGACATAATTTGATGAAAAAGAATCATTCAAGGCAAACATACAGACAGAAGGTTAATTAGATTACAAAAACTTTAGGTGCTAACTTCTTTTGCTCATGTTTCATTGAAATGGCTTCAACTAAGGGCAAAAATGTCAGTTTGATTAAGACTAATGAACAACAAAAAAAAATTATGATCAATTTCCAAATTTTTTTTTCTTTTTAAATTAACCATCGAATTGAAAGAAAGAACACAAAGTATAAACATTTAATTCATGTCGATTAAGAGCGGAAAAAAATTTAATTAAATCAATCAAACATTAATTTAATTTATGATTTTTTTGTATGTTTTCAAAAGAAAGAAAGATAAAGTGAATGAATGGCAATTAAAAGAAAATTTAAACAAAAAAAAAATTGATGACAACATGCATGCTTGCTTGTTCAATCATATAAAATACAATACATGGGAGAGAAAAAGAAGAAACAACAACAATAATGGTGGAGCTCAGAACAAAATCCCAAACAATTTATTCAATTAAGCTCTTTCTTTCTGTTTCTCTTTTGTCAGGGTTCAGGGTTATTGTATAAACAATAAATGTCAGACTATGTTGCATTGCATAAACCCTGGTCCATCTTCATCTTCACCATGTTTTTGTGTCATGTAAAACTCATAAAAAATTGACAAAACGAAAGAAAATTCCCTTGCAATAACTCTTCATGTCTCTTTAATTTATGTCCGCAATCTAATTGAACGACTGACGTCGACAACTGACAAACTTAAAATGCACTGTTGCCAAATATACCGAAAGATGTGCATCAAGAAATCTGTTTTTTTCTTTCATTTATTATCATCATCAGTAAAAGAAGAATAAACTTGAAACCAGGTGTAGCATAATGCTCAATTGTGTATTTTCACTAATACTCTTACATTATATCAAAAGTAAAAAAATGATAAAAAAAGATAGTTTACGAATGTTTGACTGCGTGTGTTTGTGTAAGAATTTTTCATTATTTTCTTTCTTCTCATCATCACGAGGAATTTCGTGTGTTGTTTTTAGTGAGAATTTAATGCCCGTCTGTGAATAAGAGAAAAAGAGAAATGAGAGAGAAATGTATTGAGAGAATATTCTCAAGTGAGAGGAGTTCTATCAATAAATATGGCCGCACAAATTATGTAATTGTATTCGTGTGTGTTTGTTTATTTGTTTGAAACAACGGAATTTTTAATTTATTTTGAATGAAGATTTTTTTAAAATTTTATTTGATTTATTGGATTTAAAAAATGTCAAAATTATAAATTTATTTATTCATTAAAATTTATTTAAATTTATTAAAATTTTAATATTTTAGAACAAAAACATTGCACTCACACTATCGAATGAAAAAGAAATCTAAAAAATCTCACTGTTTTGTGTTTGTGTGTAAGAATGTTGTCTTCATATCTCCCTTCATTGTTTTTTTTCTTGGTAATACAATTTTCATTTAATGCGAGAGTACAAAAACATTCAGTGTTAATGATTGACTTAATGTGGACGTATCGCAACTCAGCTTGTCCAAACGAAAGAAGCTTTTTTTACGACGAAGTAAATTTACGGCATTTGCAAGCTCATTAATGTTAATTAATTTGAAAATGTCTAATTAAGACTTTATTTCTTTCATTTGCCTCCTCTTTCTCTCATGTCAAATATTTTTTTGCTATCTCTATATTTTTCATTTATTTGATATATTTGCCAATTGATGTAGATGACTCTGACTTAAACAAATTACTCATTGCATGAAAGCGAAGCTCGATACATGGAGAGAAGGAGAATGTTATTGATGTATTTGTGTGTTTATTACATTACCGCATTGTATATATCTACAACCGCTGTTGTTGCTGCTCATTGTTGACGTGGTTTTGTGTATACTCGCTAAATTTTGGAGAAAGATTCGAAAAAAAATTTAATCGCGAATAAAAATCAATTTAGACAATTATATCAAGTGATTGTTTGTTTTTTACTAGATCAATGATTCAATAGTGCCTTAGAATTTACAAAAAATTATAAAAGAACGTTGTGTGTACAGAAACTGAAAAAAATCATTGACTTTTTAAAGTTGCTCTCAAAAAACCTGTTTTTATTTAGTGAAACTAATTTCATCAGACTTACTCTTGATAAGATAAAGACACAAAAAATAGAAAATAAATGAAAATTGACTAATTGACAAAAGCGCGTTGAATTAATTGCATTAATTTATTTGTATCTGATAAACCTTAATTAGAAAAGACTAAAGGAAAACATTCTTCTTTGAGTTTGTTATCGAGAATTGAATTTGTATTTGTATTGAACTAAAATACCAAGAAAAAAAGCTTCAACATCTTATCAACAACTCTTACGAGAAGGGCGGAGAAGGTGGAAAACTAAACTATGGATGCAAACTATAACGAGATGGATGTAAACATGTTTGATCAGTACATGTATAAGGTGTGTGTTTTTGTGTCTATTTCATTAAGATAAATTTTTCTCTCTTTCTTTAACTTAATAAATTACACTTGCATATTGTCTAACGGCATTTTTTGAACATTTTTTGTATTATTAAATGATAAAAAGACTAGAAGTACACACTTTCTAAAAAATCTTATGATATCTTTAAACTTACATTATTTTCAAAAGGTATCATTTAACAGCAACTATATATCTAAATTAAAAAAATTTAATTGGTTTTAATTATTATGAAATCGATATTTTTTTAGATTTTGTAGAAGTCAAGGCATGAGAACTCTTTGATCCGGGTTTGATTTTTTTGATTCCTGTTTGATTTTTTTGATCCGAACTTGATTTTTTTTTTGATCCGAGATCAAACAGGAATCAAAAAAATCAAACAGGAATCAAAAAAAATTCAAAAACTCGGATCAAAGTGTTCTCAGGCCTTGGTAGAAGTTAAAGAGTATGTTATTTATCAAAAAAAAAAGCTATTAGTGTTAAAATATCAAAAATTCTTACATAAAATAATTTTAAAAAAACTTTTAAACAGTTTTGTAGATAATTTAGTTTCTTCTTTAAATTAATAAAAATAAATTATGAAAACTTCATGGAGTATTAACTTCTGAATAAAATTTATTTTATCCAAGAGATGTGAACTCTGTCAGAAAATCCATCAAGTTATGAAATCAACACAAAAAAATTTTGATATATCATACAAAATTATTGATTTTTAATGATTACTCTGTTGTCATAAACAAGAGTATTCACCCCTTGATTTCATCATATATTTTTATATAGAAGAAAGAATAAACTTTAAACTATATTGAAAATCAAAATAATAAAAGAAAAGAAATAAAGTAAAATGAAAGAGAGAGAAAAAATTCCTTTTACAAAATGAATAAAGAATAGAAATTATAAATAAGAAACAGAAGTCAAGAAGCAAAAGAGAGACGAACAAATTTATTTTTAATTAAAAATTAATTTGTACCCGTTTTGAAAATAAAAGAGAGATATAGAGAGAGAGAAATATTTTGGATTATAATTTAGCACGACAGCATGTTAAATTTGAAAAATAATAATGCAGGAATTTTTTCTTTTTTTAAAGTCTACACAATGACGGTTTAATTATTGTAAATTGTGACAAATAAGTTCTCGATGAGATTAAGATGAGAGTGGAATTTTTTTGATTGTGTGAGTGTATTTGATAAATTTATTTGTAATTAACGGTGAAATAGTCTTGTGAGAAGAAAGATATTTAATGAGATTTGAGGGCCTTTTGAAATGATTTATATGTCTCTAATAGAAAAATAACGGTGAAATTATTTCTTAATCATTTTCAATGAGTCGTTATTTTTTTTTTTGAAAAATAAAATATTTATTCTACTTGAACTGATGCAATAAATTGAATTTCTAATCAAGTAAAGTCAATAACAAACGATTTCAATTAGCGTTTGCTCACAAAAGATAGATCGCGCTCTTTGCTCACATTTTCTGCATCTGTTCCGTCATGGATTTATTTTTCAATTAAATTCGCGTTTCCGTCGTGATGAAATTTGCGTGTGCAATTTGCAATATTTCCAGTCACTTTTTAATTGCATTTTTATAGCATGAAATCTCAGCGTGAGTACAATGTAAATTTTTTCCACGACCACACTTTTTTTTCCTGAACTGCATCGTATATTAATGTGTATATGTGAAATGAATGCTGATATATATCTAAACGGCACGATCAACCTGATGACGAAACAATTTTTTTGTATGTAAACGAAAAAAAAAATTTTTCTCACTCTTATGGAACGAGTTCATCATAGAATCGACTGACTAATATTTAGTTCAAGGTAGTACTTTAATTTATTTTACTTAGACGGAAACGGCACTTTGAAATATTTTATTTTTTCGATATTTTAAATCATAAAATGATGACAAATTATTATAGCATGTTTTATGTTAATTAAGAACTTCTGAAATTTTTATTAATTTTATAAGAAATCAGTGGAAAGATGAAAAAGAAGAAAATAATTTTGATATAGCTGCATTTTTTGATGAATTTTTTCACTATGTCTGTCTGACAATTTTGTGAATTGAAAATCTTTATTATGTTAAATATTAGATGCGTTTTAAAGCAACGTTTTTTGAAATTTTTCAAATTTTTATGAATCTATAATGAATGTTAGATTTAGAGATAAACGATCGTCACACTTTTCCCATGACACGTTAAAGAAAAATTATTCAAAAACATTTGTTTGTTGTCTCAATGTTTCTTTAAAGTATATTTAAATCCAAATTGCTTTTTATAAAATTTATTTGACTTATGTATAAATCTTATCAAAAATATTTTCTCTTTATTATTTATGTCAAGCATATGTGATTTCTAATTTAGCTAAAAATGAATTGAATTGCTTTAAGTCATAAAATGTCTTAAAATATTAACATTTTGTAGAAAAACAAATTTATAAAGCAACACTTAAAATATCAATTAATCATTTATGTACTTATTTGACTCTTGAAGGCCGTCATAATTAAAATTGAAAATATTGGTAGCAAGAAAATGTAATTAATTGTAAAAAATAGGAAAGGGAGTTATTACATATTACTCGTTATTATTACTATTGTAAGACGTTTGCAAAAGAGCAATCAGAGAAGAATGTTGAGAATGACTAGGCACGTGTGTTTGCGACCTAAATACAATTAAAAATCATTTTTAATACGCTGTTTTGACAAGTATGGTTGATTGAAAAATGATGTGTGAAAAATTTAGCTTGAAATTGATGTCATTGACTTTTAGTTTGATAAAAAAAAATTTAAACAAGATTTGAAACATTTGAAAAATATTCAAGTTTTTATGAATAGCACTTAATACACATGCAAAATTTTGCTTGAATTATTCTTTATATATAAATGAAAAAGTTTTTTAAACTTGATATGACTTTTATAGCATTTTGATAAATTCTTTTTCAAGTTTGCAAAGTGATTTAAATTGACCTCATCAATAATGCACAATCAATATAAATAAATTCATTGTCAATTGCACTTAACTTTACATAGAAAATAAAGTAGACTTTTTGAAAGATTTCTTTAAACTTTCACTTTTTGCTTATTCAATAAAACAAATATCTCATTGGAATATTAATTTTTTAAAGAAATACACCTTAAAATATATAAAAATTCTTCGATATTTCACTGTCTGTGCTTGCACCAAGGCCTGAGAACTCTTTGATCCGAGTTTGATTTTTTTGATTCCTGTTTGATTTTTTTTTGATCCCAATTCGATCTCGGATCAAAAAAAATTTAAAAACTCGGATCAAAGAGTTCTCAGGCCTTGGCTTGCACTCAATTTCATCTTTAAAAAAACAACAAGTTTTTTTTTCTTTAAATTCATAAAGTCTTATTGTTTTTATTCAAGATTATTAGTATTTTGCATGGCGGATATTTATTTCATTCACTTTAACAAAATTGCAATTAAATAAGACTTTTTAATATGAGAAAATTCAAGTCGATGTTAGTCAGTTTTTTTCTCAATCGTGACTATTTAATCAATTTGACATTGCAATGTCGTGTGAAAAAATGTACAGCAAAAAATAATATTTATCAGATATGAAGAGATTAAAAATGTTTTCATAATTTAAATAAGGTTTCACTTAATGGGAAGTTTGCATGATATTTCTAATTTTAATATTTTCTTTATTAAATAATTTTAAAAAATATAAAAAAGAGATAATAAATTTTGACATTAAAGCTTTTAAACATAAATCACTTTCAACATAAAAAATATTTGAAAAGACCTTCATTAGTCTTCAACACCAATAGTAGTCAATTAACACACAAGTCCTAAAACACCTGTCTCAGAATAATATACCATTACACACTCATTTTTAATGATCAACACTAATGTTTATAAGTTTTTTTTTCAAAAGCGAGAATGTTTTAATTAACGCAATCAATGAATTCTCTTCTCACATGTGCATTTCTATGTAATTATCGATAACTATGGATGTTATCTCTTTCTCGCGCTCTCAACAGCATTTCCAATTAAATTGCATTAAAACTATTTGATGATGATGATTATGTTGATAATATCATGTGTATTGCAGAAACAGAGTATATTTTGTACAATCGAGAATGAAGAAACTGAAGATAAAAACAGAAAGGAAGAATAAATTATTGAAAGAAGATATAAAAAGAGAGAGGGCGTTAAGCAAAGAGAGATGCAGAAGTTTTAATTAGCAAATTACTTCTACAAATAACTTGTAAATTATCCAACACAAACAGATGATAATACTATGATGCACTAATCAGATAATGAAGAGAATAAGTAGAAAGCAAGTGAAAAAAGAAAGAGAAGCTTGAAGGTTTCAAAAGTGTAAAATTTTGAAATTTACTACCTTTCTTTATGACTATGACATCAAAAAGTTTTATTTATCATAAATGTGAGAAACTCGTAGCAATGCAATATTTTAGAATATTTAATGAGAGAAATCAGTTTGTTGGAATTTATTATATATCTAATTTAGGCTGCTGTTTGTATTGTGCAATCAAAACTTTCAAAATGTTTGCTGTTGATAAATTTGCAAATGAAAATGCAGAAAGATTGTCATAAGTTATATGAATTATGTGCAATATTCGGTAGTAATTTGACATTTAAATGTAAATCTTTTTAAATATTTTTTATTAAAATGTCAGTGATGATGAAACAAATTTTTTAGATAACTTTTTTCATTTTTTATTGAGAGTAAATAAATTTCATACAGTAATTCAATAAATTTTCACACACAACCGTCCAGACATTCTCCATAAAATACAAAATTCCCAGAAATTAAACATAAATTAACTTTCGATCTTAGTTTTCAATTGAATTCGTGAGTATTGATAACATTTAAGAGCACAGCTGAAAGAGAAAATACAAAATAATTTATTTTAAAAACAGCACTTGAACATGTGTTTACGTTAAGAAATACTTTTGCACACACACATATTTTTTGGTGTAAAATTTATAAGTTGTTGTTGTTCCTTATGTCTCATCTTTGTAGAGTGAATTTTCTTCTTTGTCTTGACATAAAAACTTTTTTCTGTATTTTATTTGACTCGTTGTTTTTGTGGCCGAAAGCGAAAGGCACACAAAAAGAAAGAAGTTAAATTGCACTCAATTTATTTTCATTTTTACGTGTTAAAGGCTTCAAGTTTTTCTGAATTCTTTTTTTTTTTGGCTGAGATTCCTTTATTTCACATAATGAGATGCTTAAGACCTTTAAGGGAAATAGCTTGTGTTGATTGAGTGTTTTTTCAATTTCTTCTTGTTTTTTTTTTTGTTAAATTTTCCTTAATAATGATGATGATGAAAAAGAAAGAAAGATCAACAATATCGATTATAATAATTTGCATAATTTTTTACAGAAATGATTAAAAAGAGGAGATAAGAAATATTCTTATGATAAAGCAATTATCTTAAGATTAATAATACATAAATGAATGAATTTTTATTAATATTCCTATGAAAATTAAAATCACTGTATGAGTTTGCACTCAATCATGCAAAAATTAAATTTCAATATTTTCTCTCACATCGTGACGCGATATCGCGTGAGAGATGACATCACAAATTTATATACATAATAATTTTATATTATAAAAAAATCGTTTAAACTTCACGACTACCGTCCATTAATTTCAGCAGGTGTTTAAATTGACATATAGGACGACTGCGACAAAAACGGTGTGATCATGTGGCGACAATTCAGCTACTTCATCATCATTATTAACTGATGATTACCAACAACCTTTTATCACCATTTATGCGAATTAACATTCATTTTTCTCACTCTGCTTCGCGTAATTTTTTTAAAAATATGAATGCAAAAACAAGATTTTTTATTTTTAACAACGATTTCCTTTCAAATAAAAATTCTTTATTTCTTGAGTGTGTTTTGCACAGTGACTTCTCTCGAAATATTTATTTTTATTTATTTGATAAATAAAGTAAAAATCCTCAAAAAAATCATTCACTGTAGCTTCAATTTTATATCGCTTTTGTAAAATCTCTGATGAACTAAAACCTGTTCTTCTCTTTCCTGTCTTCTCTGCATATTTTCTCTTTAAGCAAAAAATAAAATCGCGCGAAAAGAAAGAGTAATTTTTGGTAGCGAATCAATGAATGAACTTAATTTTCTTAAGGCTTTTAAAATTAATATTTTGCTGCTGTTTATTTTTTGCGCATTATAATGAATGAAGAAATTTTTATTAATTTATAATCTTCATAATCATTTGCTACAAAATGAAAATGTTTTTTATCATTATTATTAAATAGTTTATAAAGAGCCGATAAAAAGAGAGCAGTAAAACGACATTATAAAAGAATGTCGAGTGCATCCTTTGTGTGTAATAAATCTTGCAAAGTAAAAGATGCATAGCCTTTTTATATTTATCATGCGGTAAGAGAGTAATACAAAGGAGAATTTTTTTCCTTCATTCCAAAAGAGAAAGAAAAAGAGAGATTTATTGCACTTATGAGAATCATCAAATTATTAACCATTCATATCATGGAAGTTTATTCATAATTTATTACTTTTTATGCAGAAAGTGAAGTTGTTGGAACTAGAAAGGAGGAGAATAAAGTTTAATTGCTCCACATTTTCTGTCTTTATAGAACTTCTTATCGTTTAGCATTAAATCATTTTTTTCAAGCATTCTTTTTGTTGCTTGTTTATTGCTTGTGAATTTCTTATTTTAAAAATTGCTAATAAATTTTCGCTAGAAGTTTTGCAATCAAGTTTATTTATTTCAAAACTATTTAAATTATTTTTTCTCTTTTTTTAAACTCAATTTTATCTTTAATTCTCGCGTAATCAGTAAATGTTAATCTTTAAGCGGCATAATCAGAAAGAAAGAAAGAAAAAACGAGAGCATTAAAGAGACGAATGACATCAGCGAGAAGGAGAAGAAAACTGTTGAGTCAGAATGTCATTAATCTTTTTCATACTTGCTGCCGTCTCATTCCAAAATGTCCTCGGAGAAAGCAGTAGTGGAAGATAAAGAAATAAAAAAATTGGGTGGCTAGTCGAACAAGTGGCAAATGAGAAGTTGATGGGAGGCATAAGTATTATGTAATCGCATTTTGTCATGATTTTCCTCACTCTGATCGACTAAACGCCTCTGCTATTTCTCTAAATCCTGAATTTCTTTTTCCTTCTTTTTCTTTCTTTTTTTCCTCATGGGAGGGAACGGTCAAAATCAAGTAAAAGAGGCTTTATTGTTATGGTTTGAGAAAAATCAACCCAAACAACAATGGTTCAAAAAGGATCATATTGAAATGTCAAATAATGTCTCTTTATGACTCAATTTTATACTTGATTGTGATTGTGTGGCACTTTATTGCTGATTTATAAATATATCATTAAAGCTGTTGAATAAAAATTTTTTATTTAAAGATTTGCCTTAAATTCAGAATATTTTTATTCACTAGCGTAAAAGATCAACTGCTGCTTTAAGCTTGAAAAAGTCACAACAAACATTTATCATAATTTTTGTTAATGGAATTTTTCCAGAAAATTTCCATTTAATTTTCTCCGTCTGAATTCAGTTGACATTTGCTAAGAGAGAGATTAAATAAATTTAAAAATAGAATATGGAATTTCTGTTAAAATTTTTTATTTATTTCAATAAAACTTTATCCATCATTCCTTTCATTGCTAATTGCACTAATAAAAAGTAAACTATAGCAAATAACGATAATATCAATAATTACTCTTCCGGTGAGTGTCATTGAATGCACGCACAAACAAGGTTCTAAAAGAGCATAAAATAAAAATTTATTAGTGATATACTTAACAAACTTCCTCCATAAAACAATTTCCACTAATCATAAAAATCAGCATCTCCAAAAATCAATAAATCTCTCTTTCTCTAGCTTTGCCTCTGCCATATAATCAGCAAGATATCAGCAGGAAAATAAATATGAGTTCGCTCGATGAATGAATGATGTGTGGACCACATGCAATGCCATTTTACAACTTATCAAAAAACAGTCAATGAAGAATATATTGAAAATTAATGGAAGAAGAAATTGTAGAAGCTTCTGTAGTAGAATAGAAAATTAATGATTCAATTGGAAGAGAAACTTTTTTTCATAGCGAGCAAAGAAAAGGGAAAATTTATAGAAACAAGTTCATTATGATGCAATATATCTTTTGATTCAAACATATTTATGTTGTGCGATTTTATCTGATTTAATATATTTTTATATTTTTTCTCTATTCAGAGTCGACTTTTTAAAAATTTTGAATGTTCTTTAATGAAACATTAAAAAAATTAATGAAAAAAAGATTTTTAACAAAATTTTCTTTCTACATGTTTTCATAATATATTTTATGATAAATTATAATGCATCAAAATAATTATGAATGGTTATTATCATACTTGTTTTTTTCTCACATTTTATTTGCAATGAGTTATTAATTATCATATGTAAGTAATCACGTATGACATAACAATTAAGTTATAGTGAAAATTGTTTAACATGCAGTCAATTTTGTATTATAAAATCTTGTTGATTTGTAATGCAATAACCATTCTTCAATCTACTTTTTTATCGATTTCTGACTAGATAAATACTCATAACCTAACAACAGCAATTCTCATTAATTTCATTCTCCTCAATTAAAGTCTTAAAACTCAATTCCCTAGTGATAAAAATAAAAATTTCAAACTATCCATCCCATAATTAAATTATAAAATTTTTCACCTTTATCAATAATCCATCTATGAAAGAATAAAATTCTTGCCTCATATCAGTCATGAAGCCGCGCCTTCGTGTGCACAAGCATAAATGTAAGAATGAATGAAAAAGTGAGGCAAGCAAGCAAGTATGACAGTATCACATATTTGTTAGTTGATGATAAGCTCGACTTTAATTAAATTGCGTTGTTGACTTTTCGATTAGATAAGCACAGAAATCAACACACGAAATTTCTCTTACTCTCTTATGAAAATCGTTTTTTAGGCCTCTGACTCACGAGTCAATGATTTTGTTGCAATGATTAAATTAATAAATGAAGAATATGACTAATAATTGATGTAATAACAGATGAGGCTTTCCCTGATGTAATGTTATTGGGTGGCAAATTTTGATTTATTTATTTATATGAAGCAAACTGTGTCAATATCTAAGAACTGATTGATGGATATGAGTTGAAATTGATTATGGCGACTTGTTTTGTTTACAATGTTGTATTTGCTTGCTGATAAGAATTTATCAAATGAATCATTTTCGTGGGAATCACTTGCTCTGTTTTTGAGTCATTATTTTTTTTAAAAAAGGAATTTTTGAAGAATTTTTACAAAAAAGTAATTCAATCATTAAACACAACATTAAATTGCATAAAAATTAAATTAATCAAAATTGAATGTTTTCAATTCGAAATATATGCAAGTTCGAGACGCATATTGTGTATAATTGAAAGAGTGAGAGCCAAAACAGATCTAGAGAAGAATTTTAAATAAAAGAGAAGCAAGAAAAAATAATAACATGGAATTTTCAATACCTAATGATATGAAATTAAAACAAAAGAAGAAAAATGTTCATATAATACTGAAAAAATTATATGTAATTTTACAATCTGAATTAATTTATTCCAATCGATATGAGCATGCTCCTCTATCTCTTTCGTTTACTCAGTCATTTCATTCGATTGCATTTCATGCTTATTCATTTTCCCATTGCAAATGTTTTGTTGTTGTTTTTATTTCGTAGAATTTCAAAATTGATAAATTATCAAGGTGAAGTAGTGTTTTTTGCCTTTATTATTGTAATTTTTTACGTCTTTTTTTGATCCATCTGTTATCAAATTTGTCTTGATTAAGCAAAAATAATGTTCAATTTTAAAATTCTTTTTGATGTCAAAAATATTTCATAAAATCAAATTCAATTCAACATGTTGCCAACGTATCAAATGTTAAGCATTAATTTTTATTTTTATGACATGCAATACGTGATTGGTAATGACACAACATGAGAAACCATAAAATTCAATCAGCAGTGAAAGAGAGAAAGATTGAATGAGTGAGAATTTTTGAGGAAGCGAAAATTGCAGTTGATTGCGAATGTATGTGGGTTGAAGAGGTTGAATGTTTTCCATATCATTAGACATTTTTATCATCAGAAATATCGTCGTAATTAATCATATTTTACTCACACATCAACATCAGAAACTGTAATTTCCCTCTTTTGAAAAAGATTTTAACGTAATGAAAAATCACGAATGAAGCATTTATCACAAACAAATAACAGCATAGGGGAACAAAAGTATTTTTAAAAACATCAATTTTTCACCTTCTATCACACGCACATATAAACGAATGTTTTTATGTAGAGCAATAAAAGTGTAAGAGTCCTTAACATACTTTTAATCTCACATTGGAATTTTCATTACACGCATATTTTGAACAAACGATTAAATTTCAAAAGATTTTTCTCATTTTTTCCAATATCGAATGTATTTCTAGATCAATGAATTTTTTTATCAAACAAAAAACCCTCTTTAGTTTTAAAGAGTTTAGCTTTGATAAAAAAATTTAAAGTCATTTTTGTTAATATCGAGATTTCTTTTAAATCTAAATTCAACAAATCAGTTGACCTCAAACAACCACAAATCCAATTAATTTTCGCTCATCCCACTTTGTTCATCCTCTTCCTTTGAAGATCTTTTCAATTAAAAATAAATCTGTGAATAAATCATATCTATCTCTCTGTGTATCTATCTACCCCTCAACGACCTTTTCCATCAATTTCTGCCAAAAATAGCCTTCAACTTCAAAAGAAACCAGAAAAGGTTGTGTATTGAGTATAACAAAATCATCATCGTTAGTAAAAAAATATAATAATTAAGCTCAACTCACAACTACACCTAATTTTTTTCTTACTTTCACACATGCATGATTTTTTATTGATTTTCTACCCCAACTTCCTCACCTCTCGTCTGTCTATCGATAAGCAATCATTTCATTACATACATTGAATAAACGAGAACCATAATTTTCTTTTTTCGTGACAGACAGCAATTATTATTATTTAATTAGTGAGTTCAGACGGTAACACTGATTGGCTTTCAGTTTGCAACTTACAATTGTCACAAGCTCGCAATCTATCGAACAAAAAATATAGGTGGAGCACAAAACTTACCAGTTAATGTCATTATCAGTCATTAATCGTAAAATTGGGTGAGAATGCAATAAATGATGAATTAATATGAAAATTATGAATATTTTATAAAACATTGTGTCTATAATTAATCTTTACTGTCCAAAATACTGAAAGTGTATGTGAATATATGAAGCTGAAAGATGAAAGATTTTTATTAAAAAGAATAAATCACAATAATTACATGAGTATGTCATGTGTGAAGATTAAAGGAGAGCAGCAGTAGTCTGAGAGCGACAACAGATGGTTGAATGGTGCGTGGCTATTAATATATATATACTTTTACACATACATACTTTTTATATGAAACAAGGAAAATGAATTTCATTGTTTTGATAACATGCAACATTTGATGCGATAATAATGTGTGAAGAAGAAGATTGAGTGGCATGCAGCTTTCTCTAATTTTTTTCTTGAAATTAAAATTCTTGCATTTCTTTACTATTTTCACTCTTTTTTATTGCCATGTCATTCAATCTTATAAGCACATGTTGCAACAATGTTGGATAATAATGACTTCAAAAAATAAGTTGCAAACATGATGATGAAAATTTTTTACAACTACCCTCTTATTATCTTCTTGTTTTATATTTTTATCCTTTTTCTCCTTGCTTATCAATTTAAAAATATGTAAACCATTGATTAGTAAATAATTTATTATAACGTCTGTCTCACAGAAGACTTTGAGCTTCTTTTATAATAATAATTATAATTAAATATTACATAATGGCCAGTATACACAATAGAATCTAAAAAAAGAAATAATTTAATGAACTGCTGGATGTCGGAATGAAAAGAGTTACAAACAAAAAAAAAAAAAATACACAGTCAGCTAGACATGTGTAAGAAAATGATCTGAATACATATCATAATCATCATCGTCATCATCATTCGAAGTCATTCATTTATTTTGTTAGTGTTGTATAAAATTCATTATTTATTAATTTTTTACCTTCCTAATTGAAAGTTTTTTTTGCTGCCGTAATCAAATTGAATTTAAAAAGCTTTTCTGTGTTCAGCATCCGAAGAGAAGAAATGATGAAAAGTCAGTTTCATGCAAAATTCCTTTCCTTTCATATACATTCATCCGATATACACATACGTATACACATATTTTGATATTGCTGAGTGTACAATGTGATGATGATTAATGGTAAACTTTACGTCAAATTATCTTCCTCATTTGGCATTTTGATGAACAGTTTGCAACGAACGATGAATGAAAATATCGTGAATCAAAACTAAAAAGTATAAACTAAGTAATTAAAGCGCATTTTGATTTTGAAATCAATTTTATTTCTAATAATGACAAAATGCTTTAAAATACAGATGCTGTTTTAAATTTGCTCAGAATAAAAATTATTTCAAAGTAAAGAAAAAAATTAATAAATTATTAATAAAATTTATTAATTAATTAAGTGTCCCAGCCTTGTATAATGAGTAAGATTAAAATCAAGAGAGGAAATCTTTCATAATCTATTCTATTAGATGTTGATTGTTATTTAGAGCACATACGGTAATAACTCTCATATGATTTAAATTGTATCATAAAGAAATGATAGGGTTTTTGGATTAAATTGATTATTGAGAAAATCATTAAGACAGTGACTTCAATCAACTTTCGATCATATCGTGTTTTTAATGTGGCAATTTTCATCTCCTTGCCTGCTTGCTTATTTATCCATTCTTTTTTGTCTTGTTATATATCGCAAATTGATGCTGTTGTTGATCAATCATTTTATCAATAAGTCATGATTTCAGATTTGATGTTTTTCGAGAAGTTTGATTAGATTTTGATGAGTCTGAAATGGAAAAGGAAATAATTATTTTATTCTTGATTATTTCATTGCAATTACTGAGAATTTTTATCGTGGAATTTTATCAACATATTGATGAAATAAATCAAAGCTAAATGAATTTCTGGAGGCTTTTTTTAATGTTTTATTTTTTACATCATTTAACGTCGATAATATCAAGATTTACACTTGAAAACTGGACATTTTTTGTGAATTGATTCAAATCAATCATTTTCAAAAACAATTCTCTCTAGTAATAACATACTTTTCATCATTTGTCAAATGCAACAGTAGTTTTTAAAAATGATTGATTTGAATGGATTCAAAAGTGTCCAGTTTTTAAGTGAACATCCCAATAATTGAGTAAATGAGTAAAATATGAAGACATTAAAGTATACCAGTCCGTGATATCTGCAAATATCTGCAAATATCTGCAAAATCTGTAAATATCCGAAAATATCCGAATTATCTGCAAATATCTGTTAATATCTTTTCGTTTCCACACCTGGATTTAATATTATTGAGATTGAGTAAAATACAAAAATTACAGCTAAATGAGAGTAATAAATTTCAAAATCCAATAATTTTAAAATTGATATTTGGAATCGACGACATTTAAAAACAAAATTCTTAATTGATATTTTTAAAAATGTCAAATTTTTATTGCCAATAAAATCAACCAAAACTTTTTTACTTGTTTAAATATGTAAAAATTCAATATCAACAGCAATAGTAAAAGGTTTGAAGAAGTGAGAAAAAGAAGAAGACAGAAGGCAATAATAAGACAAAATGATAGCAGGTGGTGCGAATAAGCAAAACACAACAAGTAAGAGCGATTCATTGGTGTGTGAGAATGAGAACATTTGGCATCGATAGCAGTAGCATCACTGCAAACAGGATTTTTCTTCTTCTTCTTCGTGTGCACAACTAATAAAAACTCAAAGTCTTTCATAAAGTCAGCTTCTGTATTGATATTGAAAGTGAAATTATTTTTTGAGGAAACTATCTTCATCGTTGTCGTGTGCATGCTGTCCCATTTTTTTGAGTACTTTTTTGTTACCAAAATTTGCCATCGACTTCAGCTGTTTGTGTATTTTTTATCTGACGATGCGGAAAAATGAATTGAAATTGAATTAAAGCAGCAGTAGCACGTTGTCAATCTGGTTTATGGCTATGCAAGGTGTTAATGTCCCATTCTGTCTACTTGCCTGCTTTTCATTCGTGTGACTGCCGTTTTATAATATTTAAAAAACGTGCGCATAAATCTGTTGTTTTTGATATTTAAAAATATCTCTTGTGTTGACTGTGTGGTCTGTTTGTGTCTCAAGTGTCGTTTTTAAACATCATGTATTGGCTTTTGAGCCCGTGTGTGTGTCGTGAGGCTTGCTTTATGTTTATAAATTATTACATTATGATGATGAACTTCAATGACATCAAAATCAATCGTGTGTATAAATTTTTTTAAAGAAGAAAAATATTAATTTTAAGATGGAAGAATATTAGCAAAAAATTGTTTATTCAATTCATATTATGAAATATAAAACATACAAGAGACAGAAGAATATTGAGTGCATCAGGTGCATTCATTTGTGTTTATACAATAAAAAACCTCTTGTGACTTTTTAATTTATTTTATAAGCATTTTTTAATGTCAAGGCAGCATGATGTGAATTTGTGTGCTTGTAAAAATCTTCTTTTTCCCCACAATTAATTTAAAACAGAAATTAATTCTCATTTGTATTTTATGTTTTTCAATTTTATAAATCACATAACAAAAACAAACATGAAATACTTAAGTCATTTACTCTTTTTATTAATGATTTAAAAACTATGATTCTTTACCAACAACACAACACGTATTTGTATATGTATGCTTACTGGCACTAAAAGTGGGCTGTAAAAATTTATTTAATTATCGCTAGGTTTAGACTTTTCACTGTTTATTGTCGTCAATATTACAATCATAGTCGATCTAATCTGTCTAAACACGAAGCTTCTAGCTCGTAACTTTTATTGTCTCTCTCTCACTATTGTACGCATTTAAAAAGGAAGCCCTTAAATTTGATTGAAATATTAAAAAAGAGAGTGAGAGAGAAAATTGCTATTTTATTTGATAATTAAAAATTTATTGAGTGATATAAAAAAGAATTTTATTTTATTTTTCTTTGCTCATGCTTATTAAGAGCTTCTATGTAATATTTTATTTCTTTTCTTGCTTTCATTTATTAAAATAAATGAAATTCTTTAATAAATTGAAATTTTATTAAATTTTCATTTCAAATTAATTCAAGAAAAGACAAATCAACAACAGTTTTAGATATTAAATCAAAAGCGATAAAAAAAAACAAAGAATTCTGGCACATGCATAAATAATAAAAATATGAAGGTGTTTCTGTTTATTGTGTGTTTTTCTTGTTCACAATAGATTAATTTGAATTGCATGATAATTGAAAAATGAAGGTTAATTTATGCCATGCAAAATAGAATGAATGTGTCTAATAGAAAGAGAGAGAAAAAAATAAATTTTATTAATAAATTCATTTTTGTCTTGGGCTTGCTGCCATTGTGTGAACACCTGGCGAGTGCATACATTTAACATGTGAAAATACATACATAAACAAACTTGAGGTAAAAGACAATCTTGCATATAAAAACTATTGTAGGTCGAATAAATTGTAATTCATTTTCAATTAATTTCATAATATGAAATTATTAAAATTTATCATATGTTATTTGATTTTATTTCAATTCACTCTGTATCTATGTAATAAATTGTCAACGAACCATCAATGAATAATAGTAGTTGCTCGATTCTTCACCAAAGTGTGTGTATGTGTTTGTGAGGCACTCAGCACAGGAAATTGACAATGAAATTTAAGATAAGAAAATTAAATTTGATATCTTTTGAGAATTAATTTTAATTTATCTTCCAACCTCCTCCTCGCCTTAATTTTTTTTTTCAGAGAAAAATAATAAAAAGCTCATTTTCTTACATTCTCAATCAATTAAAATATATACACACAAAATGTAACCATTAAAATGATAAATGGATTTTTGTAGCTGCCAGATTTCCATTAATGACAAGCTAGTAACAATTTCTCGGGCTGTCGTCAGAAGCTCCGAATCCAATTTTTTCTGTTTCTCTTTTTCTTTCATGTTGTTATCTATGAAACATGATAGATCACTCACTTCTTCAGTGGACAAATGATGATAATGATGACGAACGTCAATGAAGTTTAATACAGAAGTCGCCAATCATAAAAATATTTTTTTAATTAATGGAGGGAAATGAAGGAGATGGATAGAAAGAGATTTCAAAAAATACAATTTTAATGATTCCTCTCCACGTTTTTATGATGATTTAATGATGTTTGATTGAATTACTGCCGCGCGCATAGATTTCTAATGAAGACTTTTCGACTTCTCGCTAGAAGCAATCTCCCCATTTTTTTTTGACGAGGGGCATAATAATGATGAAATTATCGTGAATTCATTAAATGATGAGATCAATTTTTACTCTAGCTCATGAAAATCAATCTGCTACTACCGACCAACCTCCTCTTTTTGTTGCCTCCAAGCACAATTATTGCCGATAACAATTGAAACTAGAGGCAACTCATCTCTAAAAAAATTAGTAAAAGAGAGTTAAATGGTAGGAAAAAATGTTGTTGGCCTCAAAAGAGTCGAGCTTCTGATCAGTTGATCTACACTCAATACATATACAAAAGAAAAATATTAATAATACTAAAAGAGAAACACAGAGTAGAAAAATATTCGACATACTTTTATTTCTTCTATTTTTCAAATATAAAATGGTAAAACAAAAAAGTAAAAAATGCAATTCTATGTCATTCAATCAATGATCCTTGAAACTTCTTCTCCTATAACTGTTTTCTAATTGTTCAAAGTAGTGTGTCTAAGCCTGTTTTATATTTTTCTTTATTTTTTTAATCTAATCACAAACATTGAAAATAAATTAAACTAATGCACTCTTAGCTGTAATGTTAAAGCTATAAAATAAATATATACACAAGATATTGAAAGTCAAATGAATAGAAGAATAAGAAAGAAGATAGAAAAAGAGTAAGAAGAAGATGCAAGTAAGGTCATCACTTAAAAGAGGTTAAATGGTTAATTTTAAGATTCTCAAAGCAAAGAAAAATTGTCATTTGATAGCTTTCTATAAACAAACATGCGAATACAAAAGTAATTTAAATAAATTTAAAAATATTTTATTTGTCACAAGCCTTCTTTTTGGGGTCAATCAAATATTTTTTTATTGTCTTTAATTGACCTAAATATTGTTTCTTCATGTTCTCAATCATTTTCTGTTAACAGGAGCATTGAAAAGCTGCTGTTTTATTGTGTTTACTAGAGATCCCTTCGAGACCTTTTTTCTCTCAGTTCTTTATTGTTTTACACAATCTGCTCAACAACAACAATAACAACATATGTGCGAATGTTGAATGAATCATATATAAACAGCAGTATTTCCTCTTTTTTTACCGATTTCTTTGGAAAGTGTTCTGAGGAGTGAGAAAGAAGAAAATTGAGGTTGGATGTTTTCTAAGAGTGCCATCAACAAGTAGCACATTTGTGGATTTATATTCTCATTCTCTTGCTTGCTTTCTCATCGCCCCAAACATAACAACAACAACTACGGTAAATATCTTCATATCGCCTCTCGTGTCTTCTCCTCCTCTAACACACATCTTTCCACAATCTTGTGTGCTTCTGCCACTTTGTTGCTTTTTTGCTTTCTGATAAATGAATTTATGTTGAAAGAATCCTGTAGAGGATTATGATGAAGTGAAATTTTATTTTTTGTACTCTGTCTGATTCACATGAAATTAATTCATAATCAAATAAATGACATGATAAAAAAAATTGAACTGAATTTGATTGTTAGAGGATAAAAAAATGAATTCAGCTAAAAGTTCTGTTTTAAATTGCTTTTCTTTTTACTCTCTGTCCTAGATTTTTGCGATTTATTGTTGAACATCACAAAGAAATAATGAGAAAAAGAAGCAAAAGCAATAAAAGAGAATGAAATGAAAAATCTTAAATTCTTTAGGAAATTTTTCATTGTTTAGTCACTACAATTGAAATATTTTAGAAAACTTTAATTTTAATGAAACATTGTTAAAATTTTTAATTAAAAAAAATTCACAATAAAAAAATTTTGAAATTCCAAACCTTGAATCAAAACAACAATAAAAAAAACTTTACAATTTTTAAGTATACTTCAACTGCAACAACAGTTCTTTCATTTCTTTATAAACAATTTTTTTCTGTATTTTTTTTTGTTTTGTTCGAAATGCACATACACAAAGTTCAGGTAATAAAATAAAAATTCCACAAATGTTACGATAAAAAAGAAGGAGTGAGAGAGCAAAATAATTTCAATGCCATATTTGAGGAATGAAAGAAATAAAAGAGAAATTTCAAGAGAAGAAAGAGACCAAATGAAATGATTAAAATTATTGAAATTTTCATACAACTATTTTTGTGCTAATTTCTTTTTTTTTAACATTTTCAAAGTCTTGTTTAATTTACTAAATGCATCTGTCTATCAATTCTTCTTCTATTTTACTTTAACCTCTTTACACATTTAACATTTTTCCTCTTTTGACTAATTGCATAAATAAGCGAAAGAAGTTTTTAGATAAAAAAAGAATGATTGAAGGCAAAAAAGAATGGAATGCAAGTGAACATGTGAAATGAGGAATTTTTATACGATAATCGGATTGTGGTTAACTGACACAAGCTGAAGAACAATTTTTTCTTTCCTTCTTTTTCTTATGTCTCGACATTGCGCGCAAAAAATTTTTCTTTACTTACACGCTTTAAGTACACATAATAATATTAAGCAATAAACCTCAAATTGACGATTATAGGCCAATAAATATTGCTTTATGAGTCGATGGCGTAGGGTCATGTGTTATTTTTTTGTTATTTCGTATAGGTATAATAATGGTTAAAAAAAATTTCAGTTAAGGAAATTGATATTAATTGCTTGAATCATCATCATCAGCTCATTAATGAATTGTCTCCCTTTCGGCATGAAAAAAGTATAAAGTGACTTCTATAGCCAAATTAAGAGTTTAGTATGATTAATTAATGTGATGAGAAGAAGACATTGGCTTTTTCGTTCGCGGACCAATAAAACTTCCCAAATAATAAAACTTAAATTATCATTAATTGAGGCTTTTTCCTTCATTATTACTTCTTTCTTTCCCTCTCTTTCTTATTCTCCCAATCCTCCTCAATTATTTTCCATCTCCTTCACCAAAACGTAACAGATTCTACGATTGTTGCCTTTTCGTTGTAACTAATTTTTTTGGCTAAGAATTTTTTCGGATAAGAAATTTTTCCAAGTCAAAATTTTGCTATATTTTTTTAACAAAAATTTTTCATGGCAAAGTTATTCAGTTAAATTTTTGAACCGAAAATTTTTAGTTCAGAGAATAGAAGAATTTTTGTACACACAATAAAATATTGAAAATTCTTGTTTTAAAATTACGAAAAAAATGTTTTATTCTTTCATAGAAGCTGTCACATTTTCAAATAAACAAAAAACCAGTGACCAAGTACCCGTTTGGCAGATCGGGGTACTTAAGCGCATTTTTGGTGCCTAGATCAGTGTTTGTTACAAATTACACAATTATCAGATTAATTTTATAAAAATAGGTCCGCAATTTAAAATATATGGATCGAGTTAATTTTTCATTATATGAGAAATTAGTCCGTAAAGTCTCGGTATATAGCACCATTGCAAGTCAAATTTAATTTTTGTAAAACACTTTTAGTTTTAAATGATACAATAAATTTAATTGTGGTGAAAATCAATCATTTAGCAAAAATTCTTTATTTTGTTTTAATTGTTTATATGGAAATATAATTCATGAAAACTCGAGTTATGTAACTGTTACGAGCGATTCTTAATCGTTTGATTTTTCGATTTCTTTGTAAAATATTATGTTTGATTGATTCGATAATAACGGTTGAGTCGAATTCAAACTACATGTGTTGTGCGACAATCGTTTCAACATTTTGTTGCGTGACAAAATGTTGCGCAACAAAAAATTTTATTTACAATTTTCAATATGAAAAAGTAATTCGCTATTTCCCAAGTTATATGACTAGTGAGAGCTTTAAAAACCTATTTGCCGCCAGTAACTTTTTAGCACAAATCTAATGCAAAAAACCGGAAGTCTCTAGCTATCATAGTTTTCGAGATCTCAGAGGGACGGGAGCCGAACAGCCGAACAAAGTGAATGTATAAGCTGCATTGTTGTTCCAAAAATGCGCTAAAAAGTTTTTTTTAAATTTTATCGTTGAAGAATTTAAATTTTTTGTTATTAAATAAAACTTTAATTTTCATCACTTTTAATTCTTAAAAATCATTTAATTTTGAATAAAAAACTTCATCTCCATGACAAATTCAATTTCTTAAGCTTCTAATGCTCAATGATTGATGACCGGGAATAACTCCACGGAGGATTTTCTCCACCTATAGCGGGTGGGATTTTCTCCACTAACTTTTTGGGATTTTCTCCACTAACAAAATATAGGTGGAGTTATTCCCTTTCAGGGAAGGAATAACTTCACCTATATTTTGTAAGTGGAGAAAATCCCTCCCTAGATGGGAATAACTCCACTTATATTTAATAGGTGTAGAAAATCNAAGTAGAAATAGTAAAAAATTCCAATAAATAAATCGTAAAAAACAACTACAGACGGACGGTTTGATTTTAACCAAGATTAAAAAAGCACTTCAGAAGTGTCAATCTTGATCATGATTTAAATTCGCGTCCTCTAAGAGTCAGCCAGTTATTTTAACCTTTTGAGCTATCAAAGAATATTTAAGAGTTTCGCAATTTATGATCTTTTAATTTTAACATCAATTGTTCAAATATAAAAGTTTGCATTTTTTGAAATGTTTTAAATTAAAACTAATTTTCTATGTTTATTAAAAAATAATTCAATTTTCACTATCACTTTTCATTTTCAAAAATTTTTCATATCTCAATTCTTTTTCAAATAAAATCAAATCCATAATACTCGACTACTCTATAATCCGTTTCATTCAATTTCACCTCCTACACACTTTCACACTACAAACATGATAAAAAAAGCAGACACATTCAGCTACCTAAAAGTGTGCAAGCGATAGATGAGTAGGAAAAAAGTATATGTAAATTTCTACAGTAAAAAAACAGACATGAGATGAGATTTCAACATTTTTGTGCTTTCTTTCTTCGCTCTGTTGCCTTCAATGTGTTTACTTTTTGCCATGTTTTTATAGCGTTTGGGAATGGCGCGTGAAGGATGAAGATAAAGAGATTTTTTGGCTTTACCTTTTAACGATATTTTAATGAAATGAAAGATAATATTTTTTGTGGACTTTTTATGGTAAATTTTAGATAAACGAAAAAAATTTTTTACATGGTAGCAAATTTCTTGATAAAAATTGATGCCTTTGAATCAAATTTTGTAGCACCACAACGTTATTTTTCTAGGATTGATGCCAAAAATTATGAGTCAAGTATAAAAAAAGTCAAGTTAAAATAACAAATCAAGTTAAAAACAAGTGATATAAAGTAAGTTTTAAAAAAACAGTCAAGTCAAGCTGAACTATTTTTCAATTTTTAGCGCATTTTTGGAACAACAATGCAGCTTATAGTTTCACTTTGTTCGGCTGGCTGGCTGGCTCACGGCTCACGGCTCACGGCTCACGGGTGAGGGATGAAATCTCGAAAACTACAATACCTAGAAACTTCCGGTTTGTTGTATTTGATTTGTGCTATCGAGTTATTGGGAACAATTATAATTATAATGTCACTTATTGCATTATTTAGGAAATTACAAATTTAAATTTGTAAACAAATTTTTTGGCGCGCGAAAACGATTGCAGCGCCACCAACGGCAAATACTGGAACTTCAAATATTTTGAATATTACTCAACCGTTATTTTTAAATCAATAAAATTGATCATTAGAAAATTCTATAGACTGAACATCAATTAAAAACGTTCACCGTACTTTTATGCATCAAAATTTTATTAATGTGATTTTTGTGATATTTATTTATTTCGATCAAATTATTTTAAAGCGTAAATCTGTTTCTCAAATGAATCTAATAATTCTGAAATTTGTTAACATACACTGATCTAGGCACAAAAATGCGCTTAAGTGTCCCCTGCTACCACACGGACACTTTCCATGTCATTATATCTTCCATAGCAAATTCTTATATTTATATAAAAAATAACTAAATATTTCTTCAAGCAATCTTCAAATTTACTCAATGAAATTGCTTTTCATTTAATTCAATCATCAACAGCAAGCAAATCCTCTCAAAAATTTATCTTGATAAAAACTCTACAAATAAGCCTTTCAGAAGTCATATCAAATCAGCCTCAATCGTTTTGACATGACTCAACCAAAAATAAAATGAAAAAAATCCTCAAAACATGGCTTGAAAAGCTCACTTGAGCATTTCGCTATTTACACACAACACATATATAAAATTTTTTTTTTCTCTCTCCAGTAAGTTCAAGGACAATTTAATAGCAACTGTTGGAGATCTCAGCACTTTTTTTAGAGCGCATTAAAGGCGGTTTTTTTGCACAACGCGTGTGTGTGACTTAATAGACGACATTCATCATGAGACAAATCTTATTATAGCCCAAGGTTTCTTTCTCATTCCTAGTAAAAATTTATGACATCTGTGACAGTTGGCTGCGATGTGAAAGTTTTTATGGTCGACATTATTCAATATTATTAAAGAATTTTAGGATAAACTTATTTTTGTATGATAATTTTATTAAAACATTTGTTATTAATTTTCATCATTTTTTTTCATCGGTCAAAATTATTGAAATTTTAAAAATAAAAATCAATCAGTTTTTTATGAAGCATAAATTATATGAAGCCACTTTATTTATCAACCCTCATTACAACTTAATGAAATTAATTTCGCATCTTAAAATTTTTTCATATATTTACCTTTGAAGGTTAAATTTGTAGGCAAAAGTAGTATTCAAATATAGAAAAGTTCTTTTAAAGCAAAATGTAGGAAACTTTGAATAAATTAGACCGAAGGCATTTAAGAAAACAACACTGCATCTAATCAACTTTGTATTTCAAAATATTATTAAGTTGTTAAATAAAATTTCGATTCGAATTGATTTTAAACAAATTTTAATTCAATCAGTAAAATGTTCAAGCTTAATTTACAACAAAATAAAAAAATACTTCGATTTGTAGTAAAATGAACAAATTTTTTACAATGTATAAAAATTTCTACAAGTTCATTTCTTTTAAAATATTTGCACGTGAACGAACATTGAACATATTGCAATATTACTATTAACAACCACAACAATTTTTATACCATTGAAAGTCAGCGAAAAAAGCAAAATTGGAGAGGAAAAAAATGAATTTTGAATTGCATTGAAAAAAATGGAATGAACAAATATGTTTTTTTATTAAAGATAATAAAAATTTCATTTTGAAACTTTCATATAAAAGTATTCCTAAGAAATTTCCTTGAACCTCAAGATTGTATTTATCAATTCTAATTTTAAAAACCATCAACTTAATTCTATCTAAATTCTAACACATAAAAATTTAATAAATCTTTAAGTTCAGTTCAATTTTTGTCATAAACCTGAATTCAATTTTAGTTCTTATCAAATTACAAAAACAACTCAACTTGTTATTACAACTACACCTAAAGCCCGCAATTATTACCCATTACAAACTACAAATTGCTTTTTTTCTTTTCTTCTCTACAAAACAAACTTTTAAATACCTGTTCATTCTACTGCCATTTCCTTCTATTGCTACTATTATTATGTCATTGCTCTATATAATGCTATTATACTTTCCACAATCCAATAATAATTCTGTATGTACCTGCAATTTAAAGCAAACTGCAAGTTCTCCATTTACTCGAGAAGTTTATCGAATTTACTGCAATGCATTTGGGCTTCATGAGTAAGTAAAAAAGCGAAAAATGTAAATAAATTGTGCAGCTGCATCAATGAAAGGAGTAAACAGAAGCAATATGATACCATGATTTGGTTCATTACAAATCGATTATCATAATGGAAGATAAACATGAATCAATGGATGAAAAATCGATTAAAGTGCAATAGACTTTATTGTATTAAAAATTAGAAAAAAAAAAATTGAATCTTTTTAGAACGAATTTTGTAAATAAAAAATTTACTTTAAAATATTTTATTTATCACAAGGCTGGAACACTTAATATTTTTATTAAAAATTAATTAAATTAATTAAAAAAATAAAGTGTCTCAGCCTTGCTTTTTCATTAATAAAAACTTTCAAAAACTAAAAATATATTAATATTATTAAAAGAAAAGTTTCTTTCATACATAAATCTAATTCATATCAATTTACCATAAATTGATGACATCCTTCCTAACAAATTTTCTCTCAACCTTCTCATAATCTCACTCTTTTTTGAGTGCCTGAATTAAATTAATTTGTAGCAATTTATATAAGCGGCAGACATTCACCTTCCACTCTTTCTACATTCTCTCCACACTTAATTTACTTTTTCTATTATTTATCACAAAATTTTATTTCTCATCTGTCAGAATCAGAAAGGTTTTTTTGGTGTTGCTCATTGAACAGTAAAATACAAAAATTTATTTTTCTCGGATGAGGTGAAAAAGGTGAAAATGAATCAAATTGTGGAAGGTGATTAGGAATAAAACGACCTCACTCTCACTGTTTGATCGCAATCAATCTCCGGAATTGATTATTTGGCTCTGATATTGATGAGATTATTTTTATATGAAGGTTTGAAATTTTTTTATTTTTTGTTGAAAGGTTTAAAAATTCTTTCGAAATTTTGTTCATGATTGGAAAAGGCAGATTGCTTTTTATTCTATTAGTAATTAAAAATTACTGATGTGCAAAGACTATTAGTATGTTAAAAAGCTGAACTTTTTTAAAATTGAAACTGCTGATGGAAATTATCTGTTCAAAAATTACTGTTGCACATCGAGACCTAAAAAATTTGAATTGTTTTATAACAAGCTGAATAAAAAGTTACAAGTTTGCTTGATTATGAATGCGACAATAATAAAAGATTTCGTTATTTTATAAAAATTTATATTTGAAAATTTTGTGCTGAAATTTTGAGAAAACTGAAAAACAAATTAATTTTTACAGTTTCGGTTGCCAGTATATTTGTATCAAGTAGAAATTCTAGCCTTGATGTTATCTATGAGGAAATTAAAAACTTTTCTGTTTTTCAATTTTTCCTAACAATAAATTCTAAAGAAAAGAATTTTTTCTAAATGCTATAACATCTGAACCCTTTCAGTTTCTCTTTTTTACGTCTCGTAATATTCAAATACCTTTTTACGTTTACGTAAATGTTTTTATATAGGGTAAATGATCGAAATTTCGGACAGATCGAAATTCCGGACACTTTTTGTTTACACTTCTAATAATATTTTCTATTTCTTTTTATAATCACTAATTCTCAAGCAAAATACCTTCATTTGATAAAACGATGTCCATATTATTTATTGACAATATCTGCACTGAATCAAATAACTTCAAATGAGTGAAAAATCCAACTGTCCGAATATTTGTTGACTGAAAAATTTTTGGATAATATTTTTCACAAAAATGTCCGATTACAATTTAATTTATTTTCTTCATCAAACTATCACAATCACCAATTGAAATGTATGGAAATAAAGCTTTTGCTCCACTTTATAATTAGAAATACAGAAATAAAGCTAGCTATTTTTTAATTACGAGAAAAGAACTAAATTTTGAATTGATCAATATTTCGGACACTACAAAATATTTGAAAATTAGGAAAAAATCATTAAATTGAGGATATAAAGCTATGAAATGTTATGAATATGATTGTTTATGATAAGGACTCTGAAATATAGTGGATACATTTAAGAAAACCTTAAATAAAGATAAAATGAAAATCGGACAAGATTTCTTATAAAAATTATTGAAATTCATTTTGAGTGCTTTTAAAGCATATCAAAAGTTTGGAAATGAAAGTTTATTAAATTAATAAACGATTGAGTTAATTTGCAATGAAAATAGGTCAAGAACTAGAGTAAAATTGTGAAAATATTGAATGTTTTTAACGTATTTTTTTGAAAATCTCAAGTGTCCGGAAAATTGATTTTTTGTCCGAAAATTTGATCAATTTTTGTGTTGAGTTGATTTCTCTTTAAATAAAGATTGCTGGCTCTAAAATAGCTATTTAAATGATGTTGAAAATTATTTGCTTTCATTTCATGTATAAATCATTGTATAAAAATAATTCAATAAAAAGATTTTTGAATTTTTGTGAGTAAAAAAAAGTCAAGTGTCCGAAATTTCGATCATTTACCCTGCGTTATGAAACAACGAAAATAAAAAATAATTTTACAAATGTTATAATCAAAAATTTTTTCAAATGCAGATGAATTAAAAATTCTAAAAATTTAACTTTTCTGCTTCTAATTTTTTAGAAGATAAATTTTTCTACCTTGAAAATAAAAAGAAAAACAAAAAGTGACAAGAACAAACTTTTTTGTTCCTTTCTTCTTCTCATCTTACTGTGAAATGACACATAATTTATTGTGCCTTTCAATATTGAGAGATAAAAGAAGAGAAAAATTCAATTTACGATAGAAAAAAAGAGACGAAAAAAACAATAAGAAATTGAGATTAATGTGACTGTAAAATTGACAATTTTTTTGTTATGAGGCAGAAAAATAAGAATAGAGAGATTTTTCAAAAGAATAATAAAAAAATTCATCAAATAAAAGTTTGATAATTTTTTTCTCACTTCAATCTTTTTGTTTCTTTTTTTATTCAAGTTGAATGATGAAAATTTCATCTGTCACATTAAAATTGTTCGATTTATAACAAAGCTACGTTCAATAAATATTTTTCCATCGATTTCACTTGCAATAAAGTAAAGAAAAAAAGAAAGAATCCACTTTATCGGGTGATTAATTGTCGTTCGATGACAAAAATTGTGAATGAATGAGACAGAGTAATTGAAGGTTTTTTAATGGATTAGGCTTTAATTTTTTTGTAGTCAATGAATGAGAAATTTTTAGGTTTAGATTTTGTTTAATTAAGGTGAATGTAAAATAAGTAAAACTTTTATTTTGTCTACAGTTTTTAGTGCGTTTTTACAAAATTTAACTAATCAAATTAAAATTTTTTATTAAATTTCATTTCAACCACTAACAAGGTATTTTTCATCATCTTTTTTATGCTTCATCATTCTTTTTAATTTTTAAATTTCTTTTTTTTTCTATCTATCGTAAGTCACTCAATCAAATTAAGATGACTGAAATTTCAAACTTTTTTTTCATTTCTTCTTGATTTTACGAGATTCGATAAGAAAAAAAAGCACGAATGTCTGTTCGATAATGTCATTCGTTTACTGATAAAAAAATATCTTCAACAAATCCCTTTTTCTTTTTTACGTTAAAGATTCAGCACTTCAATTTCATTTCACACATTTCTAAGTTGGTAAAAAAGTTTATTGACTTTAGAATTTCATTAAATTTTTAAAGTGCTAATTCTTTTTTCCTATTTTGTGGTTTAAATTTGGAAAAAGTTGAGGTTAATTTAGATTTAAAAATAAAGCTGACTCTTGTCATTCAAAGTCTCATCCTACGCATTAAATTTACTTTTTAATTATTCATTGGTCATTAAATCTTCCTACACAATTCTATATTCAATTTTCTTTTTCTACCCTCATCTTATAGTCATTAAAAAGCAAGAAAGAAAAAAATTGCTTAAAATACAATCATTCAAATTGATTAAAATTTCTTCTTATTCTTAGCTCTTAAGATACAAAACTTATTTGATTTTGTCATTCTGTAAATAGAGCAAGAGAAGCAATTTATCATTAACCTTAAAAGGTTTGATTTCAATCTGAAAATTGCCCTTAAAAACTTTCCTACTTGAAAAACAAACTTTTTTCTATATTTACAAAATTTCAACATTTTTCTCTCTAGTCAAAATGGAGGTCGAAAAAGTTTCATTCTCATCGACAGGTGGAATGAAGAAAAAGTTTAAAGCCATAAATAGCTGTTTGATGTCGAGAAAGTTTTTTTCGTAATATGAAAAAGGATTGAAATAAATGCAAATTTTTGTAAAAAGATTTTTTGATAGTTTGGAAAGAGAAATTGAAATTTATTGAATGAGTTTATTCGTATGTTGTATCTATGTTTTTATTTGACAAAAAATTTGACAAATTTGACAAAAAAAATATTATTTATTTGATTTTAACACTCATAACCTGAGTTATGACATAAAAACATGCTCCCAAGAAATAATAGAATGTGTCAATCGTGTCTTTTTGGCCCTTTTTTTGAAAATCATAAAATATAAAATTAATATTTTACCAATATTTCAATGAATTCTCTATTTTAATGTATCGTCTAAAACATAATTTAATAAATTAGGAGCATGAAATATCAGTTAATATAGAAATAATTGCAAATTTTTATTTTGTTTTTGTTCAAAATAATATTTTTCTTGTTCAAAAATTCTAAAAAAAGCGCCATCTGTAATTTGAATTGTAACGGTCGAATTGCCGATTGACACATTCTATTATTTCTTACTTGCTCTTTTTGTCTGTACACACAGTACAGATTTTAATTCTAATTTTTTGAAACTTTTTCTGTTAATTTAATTAAATTTAGAATTAAAAAAGAAAAGCTGATTAGATATCATTAAAAATCACAAGGCGTGAGAACTCTTTGATTATTTTGATTATTTTTTGATTATTTTGATTATTTTGATTATGCGTTTTTCTCTTTTTCTATAAGTCCTAAAAATTATCTTAATAGCTTTAAGAAAGCTATGACCAAAAGAAACAGGAATTAAAATGAATTTTGTGGCTTTCAAATACTGTATAGAAACTATTGCTATTTTTGTAAAAGTCCAGTCTTGATTTTTTTTTATTTTTTCGAAAAAAAAGGTAACTTGATGCGAATAATCAAAAAAATAATCAAAAAAGTTCTCAGGCTTGAAAAATCAGATAAATCTTTTAAAATGTATGGTCATTTTAATGGTTATTAAAGGGAAATTAATTTCAAGTTTTTGCTACAGATGGCTCTGCAATCATTTGCAACATTTTGTTGTGTTTGACAAGAAAAAAATGTTGCGCAACAAGTATAATTTTAAAAGTCCTATTTAAAGTAATTCTTATAAAATTTAAAAAATTCACAAAGATACAAGAAAAGTACTATGATACTAATATTTTCATTAATTTTTGTTGTTAAATGAAAAATTTCTTTAGCAGAAGTTGAACTTTTTGATACGCCTATTTTGAATTTTCATCTAGAAACACATTTAGACAATTTCTTTTAAATAAATAAAAAAATTTCCTGCACCTTTTTCCAACTGTTTTTCATCATTTTTTATCTCACAAAGCTTCATCTTTCATGTTTTTTATTATTTTATATTTTTCAACTCATTTTTATCATAGCTGAAGCATCATTTGTGAGAAAATTTTATTTAGAATCATATTTGTTCAAGGACGATGAGAAAAAAAAGTGATGGAAGCTTATGAAAATGAAATATTAGATTCACAAACAAGTAACATTAAAAAGGGATGGAAAATCTGATTAAAGACAAGTAGGAAGAAACAATTTTTTAAGATTGAGTTTCATGCCGCCCTCAATGTTGGATGTATACAGAAAAAAGGACAACTGTCCATTTATTACAATTTATATTTACTTACCTTCAACTTTTCTTTTCATCCTACAACAGTGTCCCAGCTCAAAGCATAAAAATTCAATTTTCTGCCTTCTTTCTGATGTCAGTCGCAATGATTATTCTCATTTTTATTTGAACTCATATGAGAACATTTTCGCATTATGACAATGAAATTCAATTCGTTTTTTGTTAGCACCGTAAAATGGTGATAAAATTTTTATAACTTTATAAAATCAATTTTCTTTCTTGTCGACATGATAACCATCAGCAAGCTATTGTTGATTAAATCACACTTCTAATTTGCATCTTTTCAATGTCATGCATTCAATAGCATTGACAGCATCTTATTGCACAACTCAGCATGTCGCTTGTCGAATACAATGAAGTTAGTCCCGCTTTTCTAATTTAATGAAAAAAATCCACACAGAATAAGATATTGGAGATGAATAATGTTGTCATAACTCTCTTTCTCTCTCTCTCTCTCTCTGTATGCAAAAATATGAAAAGTTAATGAAAATTCTTTCTTTTTCATTTTTTATAACTTCTGTTTTTTTCTGTGCATTTAGTACAAAAGAAGAAGTTTTGTTTAGTTTTAATTTTAACTGCAAAAAAACTGAATCTGATGAAATATTTTTTGTTTCATCCCAATTAGAAATAGTTTTATACTTTTATTTTAAGAATTGCACACATTTGTTTGCATACCATCAAGCCCTAGATTAAAATTATTTTTAACAAAGTTCCGTTGAAAAAACAAAATTTTCATAAGAACAAAAAATCTCGAGGCAAATTATTAATTTTATTGAAAGCAGTTACAGAAATAATGAAAAAAAGTTGTTGGAATGCTCTTTAAATACATTAATTATATTGTATTGAAAAATCTTTTTCTAAAAATCTACAATTTTCAAGGCGTGAGAACTCTTGATTATTTTGATTATTTTTTGATTATTTTGATCCGGGGTATTCACGAATAAAAAATAGCAACAAATAGCTAGAAAAAACTACAAAAAACCATAAATAGCTACAAAAAACTACAAATAGCTACAAAAAAACTACAAAAACTACAAATAGCTACAAAAAACTACAAATAGCAAAAAAATAGCTAAAAATAGCGAAAAATAGCTACAAATAGCTAACGAAAACTACAAAAAACTAAAAAGTTTTAAATTTTTTCTTCGAAAGAACTAGCCAATTTAAAAACTTTTTCTAATCTTTTTGTACTTTTTTTTATTTTTTTTGAGAATATCTAAGGTAAAAATAATGAAATCTTGCAAAATTTGTAAATTTTAAGTTTTGAATATATGGGATAATTGATAAAAATTTCTTTTTGTTTCGAAAAAAAAACTTTTGATAAGAAAAAGATAACTTATGTTTTGAAAACAACTATCCATTTAAATCTCAAAGGACACATATAAAACATCAAGAATTTTGTAGTGTTTTGTCATTTTATATGATTTTTCATCGTTTTTCTTGATGCATTCTTTGATGATTTTGACAGCAATTTGGTTCTAAGTTTCATGATATTGAATAAACGCATGTTTACGATTTTTTTGTTTATTTCTCTTAAATTGTATAATCTAATCGTTTGAAACTTATAAACAGAGTTGTTACAGGCGACAGGCGAAAAAAAATTGAATTTTTTAAATTTTAATTTTTTACTTTTTTTGAGTATGATAATTATTAATAGTATGGGAAAAATATTTTTTTGATTTTTTCAAAATTTCGATTTTTCCCGGCCCAAAAACTGTTTTCCTTGCATTTCTGTCTATTTTTGTGTTTGAAAATTCATAACTTTTCCAACTTATTCGAAATATGGTTGATAGCTTGTTAGAAAGGTAATTTTAAGACCTTTCTAACAATATATTATATGTAATATATAAGTTAAAACTATGGTCACAAGAGCAACATTATTGATATTTTTTTGTGGTTTTATGGCATTTAATTAGGACAAAAATTTGAAAAAACTTCATAAAAATTATTTTAATGTCTCAAATTATAATTTTGCATTATTTTTACTCAAAACACACAAATTTTTCTCAAAGAAGTGATTTCCTGCAAGATTGCACGCTCTACAGCATGTGCTGCCGGTCTAAGAATGCCTTTATAAAAAAATTTTTAAAATTGCTTGAAATAGCTTTAAAATGACAAAAAATGATAAAATATGCAATAAAATTGATTTTTCAGATAAAATTTCATTTTTAAATCACAACTTAGGTTTAAGAAAATTTAAAAAAATTTCCTATTTTTAAGAAAATTGTTATGCACTTTTCTTTATAAACATCATTTGAAAAATCAATTTTATTGCATATTTTATCATTTTTTGTCATTTTAAAGCTATTTCAAGCAATTTTAAAAAAATTTTTATAAAGGCATTCTTAGACCGGCAGCACATGCTGTAGAGCGTGCAAACTTGCAGGAAATCACTTCTTTGAGAAAACTTTGTGTGTTTTGAGTAAAAATAATGCAAAATTATAATTTGAGACATTAAAATAATTTTTATGAAGTTTTTTCAAATTTTTGTCCTAATTAAATGCCAAAAAACCACAAAAAAATATCAATAATGTTTTTCTTGTGACCATAGTTTTAACTTATATATTACATATAATATATTGTTAGAAAGGACTTAAAATTATCTTTCTAACAAGCTATCAACCATATTTTTCTGATAAGTTGGTAAAAAGTTATGAATTTTCAAACACAAAAATAAGCGAAAATGCATGTAAAAAACGGTTTTTGGGCCCGGAAAAATCGAAATTTTCAAAAAAAATTCTAAAAATACTTTTTTAATACTATTTTATAAGTGTCATGACTAAAAATTTAAAAAATTAAAATTTTCCAAAAGAAGACTTTCTTAGACCGGCAGCACATGGTGTAGGGCGTGTACTCTAGTAGGGAATCAATTTTCAAAAAACCTTTTAAATTTTTTGTATAAAAATAATCCATATCAATTATTAAAGACATTAAAATAATTTTCATGAAGGTTTTTTGAACTTTCAAATTAATTAAATTCAAAAAAATCATGAAGAGACATCAAAAACGATGCTCTTATGACCACAGATTTAAGTTTTATATTACATATAATATATCGTTAAAAAGGCCTTAAAATTATCTTTTTAACAAGGTATCAATCATATTTTTCTGATAAGTTGGTCAAAAGTTATGAATTTTCAAACATGAAAAAAAACACAAATAGATATCAAAAACAGTTTTTGAGCCAGGAAAAATCGAAATTTTCGAAAAAATATCAAAAAAATATTTTTTTCTTGCTATTTTATAATTATCATGACTAAATAACCAGAAAAATAATTTTTTTAAAAAACTCAATTTTTTTTCGCACCTCGCACCTAACAACTCTGGTCCTAAAAATTATTTTGCCAACACTTACAAATTAAAAGCAATAAAAAATTCAAGTTAAGTCTTTTCATCTTGAAACTACACAATAAACTAAATAAAAAATTTGCCTGAAAAGAATAATGTGAGAAAAACTTTCTTATTAGGGTTTTTCGAATTCTCATTCTCATTCTCAATTTTTTATATGAAAAAAAA
>CM031379.1:19089723-19287631 GCA_018290095.1 Polypedilum vanderplanki
ATTAGTATATTTAACGTATTAAAAGAGAACGAAGAAAGCAAGATGAAAATCGATATGTATAGAAAAGGTACTTATAATATAATAAAAAACTATAATTTCGCTTTTATCGGTTGGCTGGCAGCTGTTATCGCTAATATTACTGATCTGGATGACAGAAATGTGTTAAAGTCATTTTATCTTCGCAGAGATTTTCGCCAATCTATTAAGAAAATTTTTTTTGCGAAAAAGATGCGAAAATGATTTGCGTCTTTTTGATAAAATTTTCAAAATCTCAAAAAGGGAATTTCTCCACTAAAAAAATATAGGTGAAGAAAATCCTTTTGTTTGCAAAATGAATAACTCCACTTGTAATTTGTAAGTGGAGTTATTCCTTTCTTGTGATGGGAATAATTCCACCTACAAAATATAAGTGGAGTTATTCCTTCCCAGAGAAGGATTTTCTCCACTCCGTGGATTTATTCGCGATTTGAGAAGGATTTTCTACACCTATTAAATATAAGTGGAGTTATTCCCATCTAGGGAGGGATTTTCTCCACTTACAAAATATAGGTGAAGTTATTCCTTCCCTGAAAGGGAATAACTCCACCTATATTTTGTTAGTGGAGAAAATCCCAAAAAGTTAGTGGAGAAAATCCCACCCGCTATAGGTGGAGAAAATCCTCCGTGGAGTTATTCCCGGTCACCCAATGATTAGCCTTCATTTTGCTGTTGCGCTCTTTGTTATGCTTCTCCTCTTTTCCTACTTTCTTCTTCTTTATCTTTTTTACGCTATAAGTTTTTTTATACACTCATTTACTTTTGAATGTGTGTTGGTGTAGTTTAATTTGTTAGTGCTGCTGCTGCTGCAGATCAAAAGTTCAATCACCCGTAGATTTTATAATGAACCAAACAACGGAGAAAAAGAATTTTTTGTGTTTTTAGAAACAAACTACAAGAGAAATGATTATCTTCATCATCAATAAAGAGAGATAAAGTAAAAATCAGAAGCTAAACAATGGATTGTAGTTTGAATTGTCATGCATGATTGTTTACATTCTTGCAAAAAAAATTTTTTCTATACGTTTGTATTTAAAACAGAAACAAGAAACAGTAGCACATTGTAACATTTGGCCATAGTTTTCTAAGTATGTTAACAAAAACCAGTGACGAAGTACCCGTGTTGCATATCGATGTACTTTAGAGAAATTGGCTTCCAGATCAGTAATTTTTAACTAATTTTACAATCATCAGAATTATTAATGAAAATAGATTTGCAATTCAAAATCTTCAAACTTTTAAGCGCAAATCAAACCATAAGTTTCTAGCTATTTAAGTTTTTGATATTTACAAAGAACAGCCTAACAAAGTGAAATTTAAACTGCATCCTTGTTCGAAAAATGCGCTAAAATATTGACAATATCTTAATAGATATTATATCATCACTAAATAATAAAATTTTGTTTCATTAAAAATTATAAAAAAAAATATTTAGCAAACAATTGAAATTTGTATAAGGAAATAATTTCTTCTTGACTCCTACACAATAGTTTATTATGATAAATCACATCAAAAATAATAGAGATGTTTCACTCAATTTAATTTGCTAAACTTAGCAGAAAGTTCAATTTACTCATAAAATATTTTCTTTTCTATCATTCGCTAGGGATTCTCATTAATTAAGCGTGAATTTTCAATCAATTATTACAATCATCATGAAATTTATCATTGTTAGTTTAATTGGAATTCCTGCAAGCGGAAAAAGCACACTTTCGAGCATTATTTCAAAATTGTCAGCAGAATGCTTGCTAAATGCAAATGTGATAATTCTAAATTTTGACGATTTGATTGAAATTGATTATGGAAATATTTCTGATGGTGATTACAAAAAATCACGTGATTTTCTTTTTAATGAGATAGAAAAGTTGATAAAAATGTTGATGGATGAAAAAAATCCATTCAAATGGGCGCCAATAATTGAACAATCTGCTCTTAAAGTTCCATTGAATTTTATAACTATCAAAGAAGCAAATTCAAGCACGCTAATAATTCTTGACGACAATATGTATTATCGTAGTATGAGACAACGAGCGAGACTCATTTCTAAGAATTGTCATTGTGAGCATTTTCAAATTTTTGTCAAATCAGCATTATATGATGCGATTGAGAGAAACAAGAAACGAAAATCATCAGTTGATGTTGGCGTAATTCAGAAAATGTTTAATGACATGGAAATTCCAATCAATGCGCGAACAATCAATGTTGATATTATGAATCTTAATGAAGAAACCTTTTTAAATGAGTTGAAAGATCGAATTAAAGAGCCAGAAGTATTAACAGAAGAACCACAAATGAAAGTTCCACAAGACCAATCAATTGTTCATGAAATAGATTTGATGACAAGAAAAGAAATTGGAATCGAAATTAAAAGAATTGGAAACAAAGGAAATTTAAAGGAAATTTCAGAAAAATTAAATGTAAAAAGAAAAGAATTTATGGAAAATGTTAAAGGTGGAAAATATGAGACAAATGATCTTGATTTATTGAAAATATTGTTTAGAAAATTCATTAAAGACTGAATAAAAAATGTTATCTGAAGCTTGTTTATGGTTCGTTTTTCATTATAATTGGCAAAATCAAAAAATAAAAAATATATTCATAAAAACTAACTCGTATCTTGCACATATGACATACCCTCAATCATTCTCCAAAAAAATCAACAAAAACATAAAAAAGTTAATGGAAAAAACACACTCACGCATGTAAATTGAAAAAGCAAACATCACAGCAAAGAAGGAGGCGAGGAAAACTATATTTTTCTGTGTATGACGACAATCATGATGGTGAAGCAGAGAGTTGATGTACCTGATGATGAACAATGCTTGCGAAGAGGCATTTTCATCGTCTCATAATAGCCAAGCATGCAGAGACATACATACTAACACGAGTTTTAGGCATTTGGCAGTCGACAAAAAAAAAGGAATTTTTTTCCTCAATTGTTTTTCCAGTTAAGAGTTTCTATTTTTTGTTGCTCATCGTTTTGCCAAAAGCGCAGCATAACGCATGACATTCGCACCAGAGAACAACGACATTGCGTTTAGAATATTTTTCCTTTTTGCAGCCATTGCATAACAATCATCAAAATAAAGTGACTGAGTGATGCTTCGTATTCTCTTTTTGATATTCTGTGAAGTGTGAGAGGAAAAACGTCAAAAAGGTGTGATTGAGGACGTTCAGATTTTTGTTATGTTCGTTCATGTTCAATATTTCCTATTTTACTGCTTTTCTATATGCTTTAGTGCACATAAAAAAAAACACTTTAAAGTACTACCGCAAGTGTTGGTGAAATTGAAGAAATTTCATTGAAGTAAAAAATATCTAATTTTATAAAAGCTCAATTTTTCTATTCTTTTACTGTATAGCGTCAGATTTATACAAGAGGCGATTCATTTGTTTGCACGATAAATCATAAAACAAAAAATTATAATCTTTATTTATGCACAATCCTTTAATTTGATTTCATTTCCTCTCTTTCTCACTCTCTATATTTCATTCGTATTTTCATTTTTGGTGGAGGCTGTTAGCTGACGTTTTTCATAACTTTCATTTTGAAGCTAAATACAAAATTTATGTCTTGTTTACTTTGAAAATTTTCATTTTCAGAATTTAATTGAAAAAATTCTTTTCCTCACTCATCTTCAACCATTTTTTTGGGATGAACCAAAAAAGGAGAATGAGGCAAACTCATAAAATTGAAAATGAAAGAATAATAAATTTTCCGAAACATTTTCCAAATGAATTATTTGCTTTATTAATTGAGGATTCAAATTTTTCTGTATGTTTTCTGACTTTCTCTCTTACTCTACTACATGTATACAGTTGCTCATGTGTATGTATATATTTTTTGGAAAATTTAGTAAAATTTAATGACGGATTTGTGTTGTTTTACTTTTCGAGGGGATTGTAGAATTAAAACAAATAAAACGGGCAAAAATTTTAAATAGAATTTACCAAAAAATTTGAAAATTGATATTTTTTCAGTTATTTTAATAAAAAATTCATTTGAACTGTTAAAGATTGAAAATTAAATCGCATCACAAAATTATTATAGACTGTAGCATTCATAAAATCAACTCAACAAACAATATCATAATTTAAGTTAATTTGAATTTCTCGAGTATTCCTTTTAATTTTCCTGTTATGTTTTAAAAAGCATGAAGTCTTTTTTGCTGCTTCTGTTATTATGCACACACGAGAATTCAATTAAATTGCATTAAAAATTATTCATGGTGAATTGATGCAATTGAAAAGTTGATGATGAATGTTCGCGCCTGCTGGCATCGCCTTAAAGTGTTTGAGTCAATTCGTCACAAATACTGAGATATGTAATCTGCTCCAATTATTGTGAGAAAGCTTTGATTTGTCTTTGAGATTAACGGAGCACCTAAAAAATGAAATTTTGAAAAGACTGATTTTATCATGTCAAATAAATTACTTTTTTTCAGCTGATTGCTCTCATATTTCTTATTCATGGATAAGACAATGAGGAAAAAGAATAAAATAAATTAGTGTACAGAGATTTGAAATTTATTGCATTGCATTTCATTTTCTTATTCGATTACATACAACATCACGAAATTCAATATTTGTTAATTACCGTTATAAACTTTCAAAGAGAATAGCAAACTCTCTTTCTTTCTTAAAATAAGTCAGCCAGTGAATGAATGAATTAAATGCAAACATTACAGTAGTAAAACATGTTTTCTAATTAATGAAATGAAGCCAGCACTAATTAATGCCAAGTAAAAGAAACAACAACAAGAAATATTCATTGAAGCATAAATCTCCATCGTGCAATATTACGATAGAGTAGCAAAGTCTTCAAATTATGGCTCAGCTGCATTCAAGACAGGAAAAAGCTCTTTTTAAGCATGTCAAGTTGCACAATTTTTTTCTTAATGCACAATAAGAGAGGAGGTAAATTAATGAATTAATAAACTGTCGTGTAATTAATTAAAATGTAATTTTTCATACCACATGCACTCACACATATACTGATGGCAAGTTTTATTTTGTTTTCTTTTCTCTTTCCTTGGTTCTCTGACTAAGTGGCACTGCATGTCGCTTGCTCATTCGTCTGGCTGACTTGGCATGAATTTAATTAAAACAAACAAGTTAATTTGTCCCTTCAATCGTGCACACACAGCTCAGCAAACATTCATATACATACATCTTCATATGCTAAAATAAGTAATCACAATAAGTCATCGTGTGCAATAAAAGCAGCGAAACGACATTTTTCTCTCGCTCGTTTTTACGATGCAATTTTATGCTTGCTTTTTAAGGCTCATTTATTTCCAATTTTTCTCTCTTTCTCCCTAAACTCCCCTTTTGCATTCAATTATTTCGTCATATAAACATTATTTTTAAATTATTTTTTATAGTGCAATCATACATGCACAACAAGAGAATTATGAAGAGCATAAAAATTGAAATCAGTCAAATGTTTAATTAAATTATGATTCACTTGATTGTTCTTGTTGTATTGACTTCAAATTGATTACTCATTGTGAAAATTGATTTTCTTAATTAATCACTAATAAACCTGATGTTTACATAAACTGTTCTTGTCATATTATTTTTTTAAAAAAAATATTATAAATTGAAAAGAAAAATCTAAAAATACAATTTTAATTACATTCTTGTTACATAAAAAATATCTGCATTGATTTGTTCATTTATTGAGTAAATTGTCGTCAATGATGTCGTAAATTGTTTCTTTTTATTTGTCTTATTATTGTAAATTAAAAAATATTTTTAATAGAATTATATAAAGAGGCGTATGACTCTGACATAATAAGACTGCAATCTGAATTATTATGTAATATTCAGTTATTATTAGCGTCAACCTCGAGGCCATTTTTCAGTTCAATTTTTTCTCTTTCTTCCCATTCTACATTATTCTGTCTCATCAATAATAAGAAAAGAAATTTCTCCTGAACGAGTTCAGTTGAGGTCAAAATAAAAAAATTCTTTTTTTGGAAATTAAAACTTCATCAATTTTTTTCGGTGGGTCGCTTGATGATGATTGATTATGTTACGTGCTTCTTTCGACATCGTTTAATCTTCTCTTTCCTTTTTAATTTCTAATTCTTAAACTTGTTCTTGGAAAAAATGCAATTTAAGTTAAAATGATCCATCAAAATTAATGTGTTGAAAATTAATCTCGATTTTATTAATTTGAAAATTTGACCGAATTTTTGTTTCTTTGGGTTAGATGAAAACATCGTTTCTTTAAAAACTAAGAACTTATTATTTAATAGGTGTTTTTATAGCAACATTGTTGTAAAGAATATAAATCAATATTATTTTATATAAAATTATTGACATAAAAAAGTTTCAGTTTATTTAATTTTATTCAAATGCGCTTTATTATTATGTAAAAAATGGAAAACTTTAATTCTTATTTCCATTTACTTTCTGTGAGGTTCATAATGAAGAAACATTTTTTATTCTTCTTTTGTGGTGAATTAAAAAACTTTTCTTTACTCCTCCTTTCTCTGTTATTTAAAAAATATACAAGATAAAGTGAGAAAATAAAAAAACTTTTTATAATAACAACAGCAAAGGGATTCAATTTAAAAACAACGGAAGTTAATATTGTGATGAGAAAAAAAGTTTTTTGAAAAGAAAAAGAAAGAGGAAAAAAAGTTAATTAAGTTGAGGAAAAGAAACTTTAATTATGATTATCATAGTATAGAAACTTTGTCTGAATTCTGAATGTAATTATGACTAACAAAGACAACAAATTCTATCTTGATTTCATTGCAGAGTAACGAAGAAAATTTGAATGTTTCATTGTCCGTTCAAGGTCAGCAGCAGCAATTTAGTGGACAACAACAACACCAATCAATTGCAAATCAATATAGTGGAACAATGAGCGATCATGTAAGTAATTCTAATAATCTATTGCTTAAAGTACTTAATCTAATTTCTGACTGCCGTAATTTACATTCGTAAAAGTTTCCACTTAACCAGTCAAGGCTGCAGCTGGTTTGTTGATTTAAGTATTTCTTTGAATGTTTATTCTTTTTATTAGGAATTTTAATTGGAAATTATCAGCAATGAAAATTTTATAATAATTGAAATTAATGCAAATTATTTTAGAGATTGTTTCGGTTAAAATAGTGTAAGCCAAATTAATGAACTAAGGTGTGAATAGTCATTAAAAAATTATGAAAAAACATTTGTTTTATTTTATATTATTAAATTTTATGTAAAAAATACGAAATATATGTCCAACAGTTTGAAAAATAACTGTTATAATGTCACAAATAAAAAAATCGTTCTCATTCTGTAAAGTCAAACTCAAATATTTAATTTAAAAGAATCGATGTAAATAAAAGAGTAAGAAAATAAACAAAACTTCAATAGGAAATCAACAAAACAGCGAAAAAGTGTACATAAAATACAGAGAAAAATTATTTACGGTCAAAAGCCTTTTTCGAAATAAATATACAGAATAGCACAGAGAAAGCTTAATGAGTTGTTTGTACTGTAAAAGAAAGAAGAGAAAATAAAAACTTTTTTGTTTGTTTGTCTCTATAACATAATTAACCATGGAGTTCTCTACGTAATCAACTGAAATGATTTGATTACTTAATGCTTTTCATTAATTCTATTTGTTTGACCTTTTTTTACTGTCAGTTACGAACTTAAATGATTGCCATCATCATCAGAATAACAACAAAGAAATTTCCATTGCAGATTTGCTACTCTTGGTGATTGTGTGGTTTGGGATAATTTTTTATGATGAAATTACGATGATTGTTCTACATAACAATAAATGTATAAATGGATGTGGCACATAACTTTCAATGTCTTTATTGTTTCTATTCAATCAAACTTTTCCTTATGTTTTTTCTTCAGAATTAAGGATGATCATAAAATACTAGCAAAGTTTTCATATTTTTTTTAAATTCCAGTTAAATTGTCTGAAACAAAAAGAACAAATTTTCATTGGTAGGAAATTAATAAATTTATAATGGAACAAAGAATTAAATCATAAATTAAAATTTCAAAAAATAAAGAATGAAATTTGCATACAAAAGCGGAAGAACGCACATAAATTGCTATTTGAATGTTTGGTCAGGGATGTTGGAGAGAAAAAGAAGAAGCAACAGCAACAGCATAAACACAAATAATTTTCATTCAAATGTTTAGGAATTTATTGCCGCAATGCTCAAGATGCACATTGTGTCCCTGCAGTATTATAGCAATATACTGTGTGTGTGCGAATGCAAGAGCTTATTTATGAACCCGACCAGAAATGGTGCGCGGTGCAAAAAGAGAATTGAAGAGACACAATTTTGCCTTTTGTTATTGCGGATAGTCTGCAAAATTGCTTCTCCTCTTTTGTCTGTCTTTTTCTCTCTCTCTTTTTTTGAAAAATGAATTTTTTAATCTTCATTTTGAACTATTTATGAACTTCTAAACCACAAAAAGGGAAAAAATCATTCTTTTATTACATAAATAGTCTGAGTTTGAAATGATAAAATTTGATGATTTTGTTGTGTGTATTTTCCAGTGTTTTCAAACAAACTGATTTTTTATTCTTTAAAAAATTTTACAACATTTTTTGTGAAAAAAATATGTTTATTAAAAACTAGGTATTATGTCTCATACTCATTCTTATATGCTTTTTTTTATAACTCATTCAATTTTAGTAAGTTTCTATTAACTTTTTATCATATTGTTTATAAGTTGTAGAATATTTATTTACGATTTTGCGTTTATAAGTTATGGCTAAGATAGACACACAAAAAAGTGAATTTATAATTGTTTTCTTTTGAAAAAAATACATAAAAATGAGTTTCTAAACTTTCATTTTTTAACAAAATTTTTTTACACCCATGAAGTAAAATTATAAAACTAAAGCCATTAAACTCAGATTCAAAATTATCAAAAAAGAAAAATCAGAATAAAATTATTATTATATTCATATTAACCCAAATTGATTTCCAATTCAAATGCAAATTAGACTTAGTTGCTTATGAATAAATTTTATTATGCAAAAACTCATTTTATTTCCAAGAATTTCTCTTTCAAACAACATAAAATTTTTATTGCTTTCTCATAAAAATTATTTTCTTTTAAATTAAATTTTTTTCGTATATTTTATTTGTTTATAATTATGCGATTTGACATTTTTATAAAGATTAGAAAATTGAGTTTTCATAAAATATCAAAAGTAAAAATTTATAGGAAATAAATTTACAAAAATGCAATTATTCATTTTGAATTTTATTGCATTTCAATTGACAACAGAGATGAATGTAAAATGTGTACATAAATAACGGCAAATGATCGAAATGAAATGAAGAGGGAAAAAACTTTCATATAAAATCGATCGCGAATGTATATGTGTTTAAAATTGCAGTTAAAAGGAATAAGTAAAAAGAATTTATTAAACTTGTCTCTTCTCTCTCTCTCCTAAGTCTCTTTAAAGCTGTAATTTATTGATTTCGATTTACAAAATTGATAGCAAAAACTATACATAAAAAGACATAAAAAGAGAAGAGACCGAAAAAGAATTAAATTTTATATTTTATCTGATAAATTTTAAAGCGCATTTTTCAATATACCGAGAAAATTTAAAATGGAAAGACAAAGTGAAAATTTATTGAATTTTCACTTGCAAAAAATTGCATTTAATAAATTTTCAAGTTCTTTTTCTTTCTTTTTATGCACGGAATTGTGCAATAAATTTTATTGTGATGTTTTTTTTTATTTCGCTCGTGATTAAAAGGAAAAGAAGAGCAAGATTGTGAAGCCTTTAAATGTATGAAAAAGAAAGAATGATGTACCAAGCTAGAAAAAATTAAATTTACCTTTAACGTTGTCATATGTACCGACGCTTGATGTATGCGCCCAATGTTTTGACAGATGTCTTTATGTTTTTATTTAATTGCAATTGTAGTCTAAAAATTAGTAGCTTTAACAGTTAGTGACATAATAAGAGCCTATTCTCCCATAACAGACCATTTTTTCATTTCAAAATTTATTGTGAAGAGATCTCAAATTTCAATTAATCCAAATATCCTACAAATGCTATTAAAGACGAAAATCTTTCCCATTATATTTAAATCAGATCCAAAAAGATGTGTGGCGTAATTAGAATTTCTTATCAGAAAATACAAATTCTCATGAGCTAATTTAACTTCATCATCATCAAGCAGATTGATGGTAATCAAAAAGCGAGATCTATACCTTAGTAACAATATCCAATCATCATTAACTTCAATTACTAGCTACTTATGTATCTCTATCTTTCTCTCTTGACTGCTGCAAGTAACATTGACTACACATTTTACCATATGTAACGATAAGTTCACTGAAATGAGTTTGGAAAATTATAACAATTGATTGTTATTAGCTAAAGGTCATTCTCGTAGCTGTTAATTTTGTAGCTGCCACTTTCATGATAAATTAGAGACTTTAAAAAAACAATTTGATTGTTAATCCATGCAGATAAATTGCTTTACTGATATTGGCAGTAACTTTAAAGGTTTAATTTTAGTTATTTTTATTATACTTGAAGTTATGATTGTTCAAATAAATTTTAAACTTATCAAAAATTTTTAATTCTTTTTTACAGACTTTTCATACGCCTTCATTTGGTGACGAAGAATTTGATATTCCTGTTGATGTTTTGCATCATCCAACACAAGCACAACAGCACAATCAATTAGATCAGTTTCAAATGCATGGTATGATAAATAATCAACATCAACAGGCATCACAGACATATGTTCAGCATCAACAATGGACACAACAACCATCAACAACAGAATTGACGTATCAAAATCATTCCGATTATCATCACATGACGACAAATGCAAGCGAGAACATCCTAATGATGCCACAACAACAGCAACAGCAGCAGTTAATGAATACAAACACAAACAATTATGTGGAAACGCCAGCAAGTGCGCCAATTAGTAACAGTCACGAAAATGGTTCAACCAGCGATGATAGTGACGATCCGAATGTGAGTACCTTTTTTCCTTTTTTGATTAATGACTTTGCTGGCACATTTTTTGTTGTCTTCCTCGTGCAGTCACAGAAAGTGGAGAAAATAAATTCCGAAAATGGAATTAAGCATGCCATGGCTGTTGCTATTACTTACTTATCAATCAATCGAAATCTCAATTCTTTTTTTCTCTCTCTTGAAATGACAATCGCATAAAGAGCATTAAAAAGGCTTTAATTGTCAATTAACAATACAAATAAGACTATAATGTTGTAAGCAGCTGAAAATATACAACATGAGAGTGAATGAGAGGAAAAGAGAGAAAAACAACAAATTATACACGAAGAAAAAATCAAAATGAAATGAAACGTGGAAGGGAATATATACACATAATGGAAACAAACAGACGCTAATTGGATAAAACAATTAAAAAAGACCTTTAGCGTCTGTTGAAAAATAAAAACAAATAAATTGTTGTGATTTAAATTTGTGAAAGAGTAAGGGCAATGATTGAAAAAATTCTATGCTTCACAATGAATTAAATGTTAATGTTTTCTTTTATTGAATTTAAACTAAAGTTCTTTTTTAAAAAGAAAAAAATTGTCATGATATTAATGATGAAAAAAGATCTATCTTTTATTGCTTTAATGAAGAACTTAATTACTTGAATTTCTTTTATACTTTCTCACTTACTCAGCAAAAAACAAACAACAGACCAATTTTGAAATTTTTGAAATCTTAAAATTTTAATGAAGAAAAAATTAATTTCCAAACAGTTTACATTTTTCCCATCGCTAAAGAGTTTGAAAAAAGTTTGTAATTATCGCACTAGCAATAAGAACTGCTTAGTAATTAAAAAAAATTTAAATGCCACCTCTCGTATGGAATGTCTTGTGAAGTAATTAGAGCAATTATTTCAACGTACATTCTCTTCTCTTTCATTCATTCATTCACTTATTTAAAATAATAAAGCCATAGTCATGCCACGTGTAGAATTCCTTATTGTCCCATTTTTGGAACTTGCTTTTATGTTCGTTCACAGCCTTGTTTGTCTAAAGTGTTAATTGCTCCATATGTGTTCTAGTAGTTGTAGAGAATATTTTTTACTTAATATTTAATGACAGACAATGTTTTGGATTCAATTTTAGTTTTAATTTTAATAAAATGCAAAATCAATTGTTTGATGGTGTCAAATTTAATCTGATTTTCTTGTTGATAATTGACCTTTTACTTTTTCATTCATTTAACATTGTTAGTATTATCTCGCTTTGACAAGTTTTTCTCCTTTTTTGTACATTCTTCTTTATTTTCTCAGTATGTGTGTGTGTGTGTGGACACAATTTAGCGTATGACAATCTGTGATTTATGATTTCACATTACCTTTCACGGCAAGAGAGTAGAAAAAAATGGCTTAATTAAATATCGAAGTTAATGATTACATTTAATGCAACATTTTTCAGTATTGTCTTAAACCTTGAGTTCAGATTTTGACCTCTTGCGTTTGTAACTTTCTCACTCGGAAGCTTTTTTATGGTTTATTTTATTATTAAAAGCCCTCTTCGTGCGATCAACTTTAATTGAGATGTTCCAAACAAACACACACAAAAGAAACAATTTCTAATGCTTCATTGTCTATGACAGCTATGTACATGACATGGAAGTAACATTGTGATACATTGTTTGTTGATTTCATTATACTTAATTTGTAGTTCTTTTTTTTTTCAATTCAATGTTATAAGTACATTGTTTATGTAAAATTTGCTACTTTATAAGCAAATTTTCAATTCTTTAATACACATTAAGTGTCAATAAATTAAGCATTAATTATAAAAATGATTTAAAATTTAAAATAGTTTTATACCAACACATACACATGTATATGTGATTTCATAAGAGTGAGAAGAGTAAAAACACAGCCTCGAAGCTGCCCATCGCAATTTATGCTGCAAACGTGCAATGAAACTAATGAAAATTTATTGCGTTGATTATGATTTATGGTTTTTTGTTGCCAGTTTTTCATTTCTTTTATTTATAAATAAAATTGTAATTCTTACTCTTTTTTCATAATCGAACAAATAATAATAGATGACATTCTTTTTTATTTTATAGAATACATTCAAGAATTTTGATGAGGATGGAAATGTCAAAGGAGAAATCGAAGATACAAAGAAGATTATAGCAGTAAAAGCAAATACTGTTAAGGGAAAGAAGAAAAAAAGAGATCCTAATGAACCCCTTAAGTGAGTTCAATAAAAACACAAAGTAGTGCTTAATGTTAACACTAATTTAAATACATAGAATTAATTAGAACTCAAGAATTGTCATTATGTAATATTTATACAATTTTGTATCTATTGCAGACCTGTCTCAGCATATGCTCTGTTCTTTAGAGACACACAAGCGGCAATAAAAGGACAAAATCCCAATGCATCTTTTGGTGAAGTTTCAAAGATTGTCGCTTCAATGTGGGACGTTTTAGCACCGGAACATAAAAATGTAAGTATGTTACTGATCATTTGTCATTAAAGTTTTTAATTCCTTGAATATGCAATTAAGTGTGGAGAAAGAAATGCCATAAAATATGGATAAAATTATCATATCATGATTGTTGAATGTTGAGTGAGGAAAAATGCAAATTTAAATGGTAATCGCTTTGTTTATTTTTCACCACATTTTTACGCTCACTCTCTATCTTGAATTCCGTTATAAAATATTTTCTTAAACCGTGTGTTGCATAATTAAGAAAATTTTTTAAAGCAAATATGAAAAAAATTTATGCAATTTTAGAATGAGCTTCATAAGGTGGTTGGTAGAATATTTACTATTACCTTCAATATATGCAACCATAATTTTTTTAAAAAATTTTATTTCAATAAATTTTTAAAACAATAGGTAAACTCAATAAATTTCAAAAAAATATATGTAAAAGTTTACCAATTATCGCAATCTCTTATTCATCTTTTACTAATTTAAAAAATAAACAAAACAATAAAAACCAATGTGAAAGAACTTTAATCTCTTAGGTTAATCTACAAATCCATTTGAGTGTTGAATTTAAACTAAAAAAAAGTGAGAATAAACAACAAAGTAAAATGAATTTTCACTCCAGTAGAACAACTTTGCAGACTAAACAAATGCAATAAGCACAAAAACTTTTTGTTCTCTCCCAATGTGGTCGATTTTCGTCATAAATATGAATAAAAATTTTAATTAAAGGAGAAATATTTTTACTATAAACTGAAAATATGAAGTGAGAAATACCAACAATTATTCACACACAAGTTTTTAACCGTCAAGTAATTTTTTCATGACTCAAGCAAATTAGCCACGGATATTTCATTTATTACTCGTAGCCTCATGTTACTGCTTAATAATATGAAAAGTTTTCTTTATCTTTGTGATTTTGAATTTTTGCCTTATGAATTTCATTAATATAATGAAAAATTTAATAAAATTTTCTATAGAATTCATCAGGTCATTATTTTTGTCTCATTTGTTTAAATAAATTGAAATTAATAAACAACACTTGTGAATGTAAAACACCTAAAATTTTACTTTTGTGGTTTCTTTAACCCATGTGTGTTATTTTAAATATATTAGTTTCACTACCTTTTACTTCTAATAATTTCTATGTGCAAGCTAAAATTTATTAAGATTTTTCCAACTCTTCTTTGCCACAAATTAGTAAAAAACATTTAACAACAAACCTAAAAAGTAAATTATTAGTTTTTTAAAACAAATTTTCCTTTTTTATTTTACAAGCGAAAACATTTGTGGCTTACGCCTGAAAGTCACATTGCTTTTATTTCTGCTGTTTTCTTGACATGATGATAATAGTTTTGTAGGTCGAGCGGAAAAGCAACATTTCTCATTTACAATATTAATGTTAAATGCTTCCGGTTAAAACTGGCTTGCTTTTTCTTATTATTGGTTGAGTTGTAAAAAAGCTTTTAACACGTGTATAAAAAAGAAGACGAAGAAAAAAATATCTTTGAAAAAGAGCGAGATTTTGAAGTTGAATAACTTTTGAATTTAGTCAATTAATTTAAGGTAAATTCTATTTTTAAACATTTATTCAAAATATTTAATTTTTTAAAAGCATATCAAATGAGTTCATAATTATGCGCAGAAAGGTTATTGCTTATCTTTATATTTTCTTTTTGAAAAATGACTTTCGACATGCAAAAAAGTGTTTCAAAATTCCTTTGAAAGTAAGGTTATTTATTTAATGAATTTTATTTCATTTGTAATAAATTAAACTTTTTGTCAAATTTAAAACATCAATTTATTACATTTTTTTGAATTATGTCAATAAGAAAATTTATTAAACAACAATAGTCTTCAATTTACAAAGAATATTTTTCATCAATAATTTTCGAGCAGTAAAATAGCCACAACAAAAGCTCATCAATATTATTGCCGAAAGGAAATTCAATCATTTTCTTTGTGCGAATGTCAATGCCGTGCGACATGTTTATAGGAAGTGCCAAAAATATATTGACAGATTGCTTCGTCACTTATATCGCACTACAATTGAAAGGAATTTTAGATCTTATCAACTTAGTTGATCGATTATTATGCTCGCAACAATGATATATAAAAGTGGTATTCATTTACAGTTCTAATCATTCTAAAATTGAAATTCTCATAGTTAAAATGAAGAAAATTTTTATTTTCTGTGTCGTGTGTACATTTTTATATTGCATAAATGCACAAACTCGTGTGAGAAATCAACAAGGAGTTCAAAGAAAACAACCTCCAGCAAGAGTGTTAAATAAAGTTCAACCACCTGCAAATACTCGTACAAGAGCTCAACAGCAAGCTATAAGATTGCAAGCTCTGAACAAGCAACGTGGTATTATGCCAAAAATCAATAAAGGACACAAAAGAATCAAGCCAGCATCAGTTCGTGGATATTGGGATTCTAGTTTATGTATTGAAGATCCTGAAGGAGTATTTATTCATGATGATTGTGACAAATATTGGTATTGTCAGGATGGTGAAATATATGAATACTGGTGTCCAGACGATTTACCTATTTTTGACTCTGTGTTATTACAATGTGCACCAGAAGAATGGGGATGGTGTGCAGCGTGGGGTGACAATAATTGGGATGCAGAATGTCCAGAAGATCCAAATGAATTAGGTTTTATTCAAGGTGATACATGTGAAGATTATTACATTTGTATCAATGGATGGCCTGTTCAATGGTGGTGTGCTCCTGGACAGCATTTTAATATTAATGAATGGCATTGTGACATTCCATCATTAGCTGGATGTGATGTAAATTAAATTTTTAAAAACAAATATGTTTTAATTATAATATAAACCATTTATAGCCTAATGCTGTTGGACCAATGCCAGGTTTACCCGATTGCACTCAAGATGGAATTCTTCCTCATCCTTATGATTGCAGTATGTTTATTTATTGTCAAAGGAATGGAAATCGATTGATCCAAAAATGTCCTCATTTAGAAGAATTTAATCCTTCATTAGGGCGTTGTTTAGTTCAATCACCAAGTGCTTGTTTTAATCAAAGCTTTATTCGCGGTTAAAAAATTAATAACATTTAATTTGTGATTAACATTTATTTGAAATAGTCATCAATTCATAAAAATATTATTTTAATTTTAATAAAATCTTTTCAAGATGCTCATATAAGAGTACGATTTTGAGCAAACCTAAAATAAGATATTTTTAATAAATTTTTTTTAAAACTAGTTACAATGAACCTTACCTCACTAAAATTGGTATGCTCATATGTGAATAAGCCCATGGCTGATAAGTTGATAGGTCTCTGAGACATACTAACCATAATTATGACATTCTTTGCTGTATACTTATCAACTTTATGTAAGTCACTGCGAGAAATTTCTTCAGCAATATCAGTGCTCTAGTTAAAATGTAAATCTTAAGATCAAATTTAAAAATTTGATTTGTTTACTTACACTTGTCTTCAATTTCTCACCAATGTAACATAAAATAAAAACATCAAAAAGATGGTTAATCATAGCACCGAAAAAAGTAGCTGCCACGACAGGTTCTTCTGTCTGAAATAAAAATTATTCTTTAAAAATTTAATAATTAAAATATAATAATTTTTACAATGGACATGAATCCCAAAAAACAGATTAAAATTGATGCTTCCACAATAAATAACACAAGAAATGGTCCAAAAAGTTTATTCAAAGTAACAGCCGATAGAACTAAATGTTCATGTATTTCTACACATTTTGCCCAATGTTGTTTAGTTTCAGCAACCGATCTTTGATCAGTATTATTGATTGTTTCTCTTATATTTTCACAAAGTCGATCAAAGCATGATGAAAGATAGATTGTTGTGTAAATGAGTAATTGATTCATAAGTAAAGTTACAATTTGAAAGAAATGACCAAAAGCACAAAGATGAATGACTGCTGTTAGCAAATAATTTAATTCATCAAATGGATAAAAAAGTTGATATGATAAGATCTCAGATCTATTATCAGTTGGATTTATGATATATGTGACAAAACTTGCCACTGATGAAAGTCCGTAACTCCAAATTGAAGCCATGTTGACGTAAAAAACCCATTTGGAAATCTTGTGAGCTTTTTGAAAATATTCATTAACACTTTTTGATTCACTGAAAGTCTTGTATGTTCGATCTATAGATTTCATAAGTTTAACAATGTCTTCCAATTTGAAAATGTAAATTAAAAAAATTAAAAAGCTTCGAAAACTAAAAAATCCAACCATCGCTGTTTTCAGACTTTCTTTTGTACTAAATTTTAATGCAATGCTGTAAATCCAACATTGCATATTACCAATAAAAAGATAAACTAAAATCACATATCTAAATATTTTCATCGGAATCAGCACTAGACATTTGCCTTTAAATTTTTCGTCGATATCAAAACCAAGAGTTAGAAAAATTTTCTTTATAAAAACAAAATAAGCTTCCATCTCTTATCTCGATGATTTTTATTGAAAGAATAAAAGAAAAAAAATTATGAATGTATTTTTATAGCAAAAAAAAATCAAAGAAGAAAAATTGGAAAATTTGATTTTTTATACAAATAAGATTTAATTTGACAATAAGCAAATGAGTGAAATTAGAATAATCGTAGGGATAATTCGTTAGTAATAGTGAGATTTCAAAAATGTTTGGTTTTTTCAGTTATTAAATTTTTATTAAGGGTAACTGAAAAAGTTTCTTCATTATCCATGACGAAGTTTGATTTTGATTTCTTTTGCATTTTATCAACATCAAATCCTCAAAGTCAATAAAACTTTTCTGATTAAATTATAGTAAGTTTTTATCTGAGATGATTACTTCTTTTTTTTCATATACTTTTTATGACTTCACTCTCTTCTTTTATATGGATTGATTAGATCAGTGACAAACAGGAAAATTGAATGTCAAGAAAAAGAAATTTCTTTTTTTGATTACCTAGATAAAAAAATTAATCAAGAATTAAAAAGTAAATTTTGTTGACCTCATTTTTGAATAATATCCCTGAGAGTTTTCTATCAAATTCACTTTAAAGCATTTATTAATTATTAAAAACCTTTTTCAAACGTTATTTAATTTTTGTTTGTTCATAGCAACAAAATACTGTAAATTTTGATTTCAATTGATAAATAAAAGGAAAAAAAGACTTTTTCCAATTAAATCCGATTGTAATTGAGACAATTTCAAGAAAAGTAAATAAACATGAGAAAATTCTCACAATTTATTAATTTCATTATGATGAAATATGGAAAAATTTTTAAGAATTTTGATTTTAATAATGTCTTTTATTTTATTTTTATTTACTTTTAAAAAATTAATTTCCTTTAAAAAGGATGACAAAAAATTTCATATTAATTTACTTATTTATTGATTGCACAAAGAAAAGGAGAAAATCTCAATCTATAGAAAGAAAAACCACAATGAATGCAAACAAGAGGAAGAGTCGAGATGAAACTTCAATGTTCCTTAAAAGCTCCTTTCGACAATAAGCAAGAAATAATAAAAATGGAAAATTGCATTAAGTCGAAGAATGAAAGCGTTTATAACCAAGTGAAAGAAAAAATAAATTTATTCCTATTTCTTCTACTTACTTACTTTTTCTTCTTTTTTCCATTTTATTAAATTAAATTTTGTTTTTCATCGAAATAAGAGTAAGAAGGAGAGAGAAATAAAATGAATATTGTTTTTGACTCAATTCGCCTTTAATTTAATCGAGTTATGTGTCTTATTCTCTCTCTTACTCACTCGTCTTATGGAATTGATATTTACGAGCAATGGTTTCTCTTTTCTAAAGTAGAACAAATAAAGAAAGAAAAGTTGTTGAAGAAATAGAAAGAAAATAAATATTGATTCAATTAAAGCTTGATTTTTATTTGACAATGACAGACATGCTGGCAACTTTATACGATTTATATGAATATTTTTTAAATCAACTTCGGTTCAAAAAATTTTCTTAATTAAAACAAAATTTTATTTTTTAGTGCACAAATAAATATTTTCTTTTTGAAAAGTTTTTCAACACCGACAGTCTAAACAGTCATCGTCAGTAACACACGTACACTTTTGCTTTAACTTAAAATGAAGAATAGAAAATGAAAAATTTAAATAATTCATCAACTTCCAACATTCGACAAGGGAAATGAAAATTGATTGCACTTTTCTGAAAATGCTGTCTGTATGTACAGTCAATGTGTGTAGATTGAGCTAAAAAGAGAAAGAACTCTACAGCCATTTTGTATTTAATGGAAGAGGGATAATTGATGCTTTCATATAATGCAAACATAAAATGAGATTGATGAATGACTTTTAACTCTTTCCAATAGTTAATCCCTATAAGCTGCTGCCGCCCATGCTCATCGCTGCTAAAGTCTCTCGAATTTCAACGGACGCTCTCTTTCGATGGATTGCTCACTTGCTTGTTGTTGAAAGAAAAGATTAAAAAACTTTAAAGTTTTTTTTTGCTATTTCAATCAACATAGAGAAAAAATTTTGATCTCGACAAATTGAAAAGAGAAAAAAAATGTGAAAGATGAAGCCAAAAAATTGATTTTATTTCCCTTCACTTTGCTCCACTGTCATCGATGTGTATACTTCTCTTCTATCAAGTTTTATTGAACATAAAATGAATTTTTCTTCTTCTTTTCTTTATCATTTTTCTCTATTATTGATGAAATACATCTTGTCAATGTTTGAAAAGCGAAAAAAAAAACTTTTTTCTCTCTTTCATGATGGAAATTGAATGGAATTTCTTGTTGATACAAATTGGCAAATCTGCGTTAAGATTCAATTTTCAGTAGAGAAAAATTCCTTCCTTGTCATCCGCTAAAGCTTTTTTTATTATTTATTGATTTTTGATTGGAATTTTATTTGTTGCTATGTTTGTTGTCGTGATTAGGTTATGAAATTGAAAAATAATAAAATTGTTTTTTGAAACTCGAGAAAATTTCTTTCTTTTATTGAAAATCGATATACTTTTTATGATGACAGAATCAAAGAAATTTTTTTGTTCCTATCATAAAAGTTATTGAATTTCAAATTAACTTTTTTTATAAATTTATTTTATTTCATCTGTAACAAGCATTTTTTTAAATAATTTTCTAAAAAAATTAGAAATAAAAATTAATATTTTCAGAATGATACAAAATAATTTTAATTTTCTTTTCATTTAGGGTGAACAAATTAGAGAGAAAGTATGAGTGTGTGTGGCATTGCTTTTATCGCTTTAGCAATGTGTCATAAAAATATAATTAAGTGAAAGCAGGTGGATGAATACATTTTGAAGTCATTATTTCTGAAGAATATTAAATATCGAAGACTTCTATTAATAACACTCTTGTGTGCTGATGATATTTTCATTGCAATAATATTAGAAGAAATATTTTCAATTTAAAAGACATTGACCCTGTTTGTGACCCAAAAACAATTTAATAAAAGGAAAGAATTTAATCATAAATTCCTCACGCTTTCCTTATTACAAATTTACTCTCTTCTTCTGCTTTTTTACCATAGCATTTTCACTTAATTATTCTGCACCTGCTGCTTCAATATTCTTTTCTTTATTTTGATCGTTCTACTTAAATCTCATAATAATTTCACACATTTTTTCTCCTTTTTATAAGCAGATCAAACTTTCTTTTGAAAATAACAAAAAATAAATTTATTTTTACACTTTATATTGCCTGTAAAGAAATTTCTTTTATCTTTAAGAGCAATTGTAAGATGAATTTTTTCATTTAAAAAGAAACTTTTTCATTCTCATTAGAATAAAAGAAAGAGAAAAAAAGTCATTGAAGTTTTAAAAAGAAACAATAGAAGAAAAGTTGTGAATAAAATGCTCAAAACCATTCCCAAATTGCTTTTCATTACCACTTGCTACAATTTAAAGTTGAAGTTAACTTTTTCTAGTTTTATTTTTCATTCACAATTTGCCTTCGAGCACTTTCGAAAACAACACAATAACAGAAAAATTTAGAAAATTTGTTTTTGCTGCTATGAAAATAAAGAAAAATAGCTTTTCCACTTTATCGATTTTTTTTCTCAAACTGAAATCAAATTAAATTGTTGGAAGAAGAATGCAAAATACATCAAAATGGAATTTAATTGAGTTTTGAAAACAATTTTTATTTGTTTTACGAAGAGCAATTTGTGAAAATGAAAAATAGAAAGTTTTTACAGAATTTCAATTTTATTTTTTTGTGTTGTTTTTAAAGATTGATTAAATTTGTTGTTTATGCTAAAGTCAAGTGTTTATTAAAGAATTCTTACAAAATAGACTCAAAATTTTTCTTTGTTCTTTTCATTTCATGCCTCAAGACGTTTTAATTTATCTCTCTTTTTCTCAGTTGCAATAATAATCTTTAAGTAAAGTCAACAATGCAATGTTTTCACATCAAATATGATGATATTTTCATCATTTTTTCTTATCTTATGTTGATATTTGATTTCAAGAGACAAAGAAGAAAAGATTTTTTTTGCTGCTATTATGAGAAAATATTCATTTATTATAATGAAAGATGAGGTTGGAAGAAAACGGAAATAAGTAACATAGAAAGAATTTTTTCAGAAAAAAACGGAATATTAATAATGCAATAAAATACCAACTTGTCAGTTGCTTATTTATTTATTATATTTACATTGCATTTATTTAAAATGGAATTTTTCAATTCAAATATTTTATCTGAAATATAGAATGACGTTCTTCAATTTAATTTTTTTTCTATTTAATTTCATTACAGGTGTATAAAAAGAAGCAGGAGACAGCAAAAAAAGAATATTTGAAAGCCCTTTCTGCATATCGAGCTGGAAACTTGCAGGTAAATATTTTTCAATGATCCAACTACTGAATCCTAGAAATAGTCTGATCTGCCGCAGATATAAATTTGTAATTGAATTGAAAGGTTGAATTAGAAAATTTTTCGTATGATTAAGTAGGAAAATGCACATTGCAATTTCTCTATCTCATGCAGTTTTATGCATTTGCTTTTCATCTATACTCTCTCCCTGAAGCCTTAACCAGAAAACCCATTTATTATAAAATTTCCTGCTAGTCAGCGAAAACAACTTTTAGAATTTCTCTCTCTCACACACTTTCCGCCAAAATTCTCTATTTGTGTATGCATGTACAAGTTTCTTCACACTCATTCTCCATTAGTGCTTCATCATAGTGCGTCAATTCGCACGACAACAAGGGTAGCTGAGAGAGCAGAGAATTTATCTAACAGATATGGAACATGCAATCTATATACTGCTGAACAAACCAGTGGAAACTTCAATTTTCTAATTTACCTAATTTCGACATCTCTACCGATTCGGCGCATTTCTCTGTAGACATTGCATTTTGCATAGTGAAATTTATACGCAAAAATTACTCTCGTTCGTATTGCACTCACGAAGTGCAGCAACAAATTCTTGTGTTTTTATAGAAAATGATGAATTTTAGTTTTTCTTTTTCTGTTAATGATTTTCTGTATGTTTTTTTGTAAAAATATTAATTTCAAACGTTCAAGTTTCATTTGCTTTTATATCATAGTTTTAAATATGTAGAACGCCATTAAAAATATAAATGATGTCACATTTCACATCATTTTATGACATTCATTATTAATGTTTTTCCTTTTTCTTATGACATTGACATTCGCTTGTCAGTGACATTTTGCTAGTCAATTAACCTTTCTTTGTCCTTTTCATTCATTTGTTGAATATGTCTTATTATCCAATGATAAAATTATTTTCTTTTCTTCACAACATTGACTTCCATCGATTATTTTTGTTCCTGTTCCTTTATTCTCAAACTCTTTGTTTTATGCTTCATTAATTTTTTTTGTCTTAAATAAAATGATGAAAAAAACAAAAAAAATCTTATAGAAATTTTTCACATTTGTGTTTATATTTCTTGTGAGAAAAGTTGCTTTTACATTAATTTAATGGCATCATTTTCCATTAAAATATCTTTTCATAATTTCAAATCTATGCATAAAAATGGAAATTATTGAGTTTCTTAAAGGGGAGAATTGTTCATGTTGAAGAAGTGAAGGGTAAAAATGTAAAGTTATTTATTGATTTTATTTTAAATTTTAAAGTAAAAATTCATTCTTTTTGTTGTTACTTGTTATCATCATTTTGCATGAATTTTAAATTAGAAAATTATTTATTCAAATGTGATAACAAAATTTTGATAAGCTTAATAAGTATTTAAAGCAATAAATTAAGAAATTGGACGTGCTACAAACTTTTTTTTGCTCTAACAAATAAGAAATAAGTGAATAAAAAATTCTAATAATGGAATTTTCATCAGCAACTCAACAGTAAGAGAGGGGTGATGAAGATAAAGAAAAAATAAATAAAAATATACAAAGTAAAGATGAGTAGAAGAGGGGTAGTGATAAATGAAGCATTATAAGAGTGAGGGTGCGATGTCGGTAGATGATTTTAAAAGGATTAAATTGTGATGAATTCAATCATTCTCTTCTGCTAAATAAATAATATTTATTTTTTTATGAAAGATTATTTTGTATTGCAAGTCAATCAATATAAACATTTTAAAAATAGAAGATTATAAATAATAAAAAAAATTTTCCTTTAAATTCCAAACCGTTTACTGAGAAAAATATTTGATAACTGTCATAAAGTTTTTGAGATTTGCTTTATAAAGTCAATTTATTAGTTTTAAAAAGAAAATTTATAAGTGGTATAAATTTTTTTATGACAGTTATAAAAGTTTTATAACAGTAATAAATACTTTTATAACTGTAATAAAAAATTTTATAACAATTGTTAATTTACTTTTAAAGGCTAATAAATTTGACTTTATAGGGACAAATCTTAAAAACTTTATGGCAGTTATAAAATATTTTTCTCCGAGTTCGTTTCACCCTACTAACAGAAAAGATTTTACAATCATAACATGATAAAATAAAAACACAACAAACGAGAATGCTTCAAAAATGTTTTAGAAATTCAATAAACTTTATTTTAGATATCAATTTTCAAGAGCTCATATATTTAAAGAATTTGAGGCTCGTTTGACGTTTATTTTATTAGATTCAACTCTTTCATCACCTTTTGACATCATCAAAAGGATTTTCCACAATTTTGCATGATAAAAAATTCAATTTATCTCAGTAACAAAAAATTTTACTTTTGCTTTTTATCTCTTCATGCATTTTCCGTGTACTTTTTTTATTTAAATGTCATCACATGGCAAACGTTACGAATTTAACAAGCTGAGCATAAAACATTGAAAGAGAGCGATCACGTATCCTGCAATAATTAAAGTATGTTTGCGACATGTCACATTTGAACGCTCTTCTTTTTTTAAACTCATCCTTCTCTTAATTGATTTTTAATTATTGATTTGAAGCCATTGAAATGATTTATGAAGGTATATGTGTATAAAAAATTCATTGAAGAGGGCGAATGTGTATATGGCTCGTGAATTATTTTATCGTGGTCAAAAGCAAAATTATTGGGGAGAATTTTTTCTGTGCATTGTGTGATTTTTATTGTTTTCTCCTCTCTTTACATTGACATGAATGATTACTGAATGGAAATTTAATTGAAATTCATGGACAGTGAAGTTTTAATGGAAGGTTTCAACAAAGTTTATCCAGATTTAAAATTAATTCAAAAGTTTTTGTATTAATATTTTCTTTTTGAATTGGAGTTTTAAAAAAATTCTAATTTTTTTTTCAATTTCATGAAAAAATAATTTTATTAATGAATGAAAAACATAAAGTGAAAGTAAATAATTACAGACCAAATATTTTATAAAAACGAACATTAAAATAAAATCGGAAGTGCTAGCAGCAGTAGCGGAGAAAAGAGTTACGAAAATTGAATAAAAAATTGTATAATTGATTTATAATTTATGTATTGTTTGCTTCATGTCCGTTATATGCGTTCTTTTCTCTTCTGCAATCAGTAACATCACAATGATGGTGGTTAAATATAAAATCTCGCTAGCTTGCTCCTTCCTCTTCAATTTTCATTAAAATTAAAAAAACAAATTTCCCTCATGCATGGAGCAAGTGAATAGAGATGTGTGTGTAATATCAACAAATAGAGAAATTTTTCTCTCTCCCTTTCCATTTCTAATCAATTCTGAAAATATTTGCCGTTTTGCTTGATTGCAATTTTCGGGAATATTGAGATAAAATGAAGAGAAAGAGAAATTAGAGCATAAAATTCCATTTTTCTTTTTCCTTCATTCTCTTCCGCTGCTGCTGTTTGCTGTTTACCATCATTTTGTTTTATGCCATGAATATTAATGAGATTCAATCAGCAGAAAATGATTTTTTCCTGCAACATTGAATTTTTCTTTTTATTTTCTGTTTTTGTGTAACTGAAAATATTTTGTTATCTTTTTCTATGTTTAATGCATAAAATATATTCAAAGAACATAAAAAATTCAATCTACAAGAATCGCTGATAATTTTAAATTATAATGTTGATCATTGAAATTTTAATCTTTTTATTCTCAACTGAGAATTCAAAAATCCTAATTTAAATTTTCCCTCCTTAATTTGCATATTTCTACTCAACCAACATAGTTACTTTCCCCTTTGTAAACAAAATTCTTATCTCAAGCGTGCATAAACAAATCATCAATTAAATAAAAAATTAGAAATTATCAATTTATATGAAAATGTTTTTATGATTTTTACATCAAAAAATTAACCTAAAATGAAGTTTTAAAATTCAGTCTGAAATTTGTTCTAAAAAGATAATAAAAAAGCCGGTAAACACAATTAGTAAATAAAAAGTTACATATTTGTTTGATTAGCTACATCTTTGAAATGAATTATATATAAGTGAATTTCTTTATTTTTAATTAAGTTAAAACTTCTTCATTTAAACAAATTAAAATTTAAGTAAAATTTTATAATTTCAATTATTTACAGTCATCTGAAGGAGGGGAAACAACTTTAATAAATCAAACACCTATTGCAGTAGCTGTTACCACACAATCAATTCAGAATTTTACACCGCAAGTTCAAACGATGACGGCACCGACATTTCCACAACAGAACTTTGTCAGTCAGGTAGACTTTTGCGGAATTACATGTAATTATTGATTGAATCTCAAAATGTTTTTCTATTTATTTCTTAGCCAATAATAAATCAAGCTGTTATTCAACAACTACCAGCACAACAACAACAACAAGCTCCAATTAATCAGTTTGAAAACAATCAGCAGGTAGAGAAAATTGCAATTAATTCAATTAAGCAAATAATCTCATGGCAAAATCTTTATATTTAATTAGATTTCACAACAACAACAAGTTTATCAACAACCACAACAACAACAACAGCAGCCACTTCAATCAATCACTAACAATAACAATCAGATGCCACCAGTAGCAACGCAACCAGCTCATCAAAATTATGAAAAGTGCATCCGTAATGGATGTCTTAATCCTGCTATTGTGGTATGAATTTTACTATTTTAATTTCTAATATTTTTTTAATTTTATGCTAATTACCTTTTTTCAATATTTTGATTGCAGTCAGTTGATTGGGAAGATGAATATTGTTCAAATGAATGCGTTATTCAACATTGCCGTGAGGTATTTGGCAATTTCATACAGATGAATTCATCAAATCAACAAATAAATTTTCCTGTTAAATAAAAATATAATTTTAAGACTAAAAAGTGACTTTTAAATGAAAAAAATATGATAAATACTTTGAAGAACTTGTAGAACCTCAAAAGTTAATCTTAAAAGCAATAAGATTTAATTTATTATGCAGAATAACATTTTGATGTTTTTAAAATTTAATGTGTATTAAAAAACTTCAAAAGAAGGAATATTTTCCAATATAAATATAAAATCTTCAATTAAGTTCACATCACAAAGAAAACTTATTCACAATTTTCTTTTGAATAATTTGTTGCCATGAGCATTCATTATTAATTTTATCAAATAATAACTTTAAATTTGTATTGGTGAATGAAAAATTGTCATGATAAATTTAAATTAAATAAAATAAATTTTAAAATATTTATTTGTTCATTGTTTTACTTTTTAAAATTTATACAGCATCATCTACCTTATTCAAAAGCAGAGCATTATACAAATTTAGTGAGCTAAGAAAAATCGATGAGATTTTAATTAACAAAATTAATCTTTTCCGTTGTTCCATTTTCATCCTTCTTTCTTCATTTTTCCAAACACATACATTACGTTATTCTCACAAAAAAATCCCCTCTACTCTCTTGTTATTAAATACAGTGATTTTTTCATGAATGTGTGTGAGTATTGTGATAAATTTTTCATGTCATGTGTGAAATTGATTTTTTTGGGCTTTTGACAGTTTTTATGTGACATAGAAAACTAAATATAAAATATAATTCTTAGCTTTTTAAATTCTTAAAGATGTTTAATAAAAAATTCTATAAATTCAAACTTGTGACTTATAATGAGAATTTTTGTTATTTTTAATTTCACTTTAAAGTTAAACTTTTGTTTTGGAACGCAACTCCCCTTTTTTGCATTAATTCCTTTTTTATTTATGAGAATTTAATTTGTGCCTTCCCATGGGATTAAAGAAAAGAAAGAAAAACATTGTATGAGGGAGAGAAATAAAAGGATTTTGCATGACACAATGAGGAAGTGAGAAATTAGAAGGGTGATATATGCGCATGATGAAAACTCAAATTTATCACGAGAAAATTTAAAGTTGAAACAATTTTTGAATGTATGTATCTTAAAAATGATTTAATTAAATAATTTCATTTTAAATTTTACTCATTTTTGTTGTAATATAGCAGCATCAACAAAATGCATAATGACAAGAATTCAACATCTAATATTTTTCAGAACAACAGTACAATATTCACACGTCGTTGATTATTCATTCATTATTTATGTCAGAAAGAAGAGAGAAAGAGAATTTCATTTAATTTCAACTGTAATTTGATTAATTGTGGCATGATAATGGAAAACTTTGATGACGATAATCATGGCTTCCTCTCAAGCTATGTAGTAGTATGAAAAATAATTTTCAGTTTTAATTTTCGGTGCTTCTCTTCTCCTTGTTAATTTATATATGGAATGCATGCAAATGATGATGAGTAATTAAAAGCTTCAAGCTCATCTAATATGTGCGTGTGTGTGTGTACAAAAACCGCAAAAATGTTTTCCCGAAAAATAACAAACTAGAGTAAAATTGTAAAATGTGAATTTTCCATTGAAAATTGAAATGAGAATAAATGGGAAATGAAGTTTTTGATGATGAGAGTGAGGAGGGCAAATGAAAATGAAAAGTTTTTAATGAAAATTAATGAATTTGAATAATTTAATGATTCCAAAATCGGCAAGTTTGACAAGTGAACGAGAGTGAGGCAAGAATTTTATGAATTTTCATAAGTTTCTCCTTCATTCGTTCTTTCATTTGAGGCAACCCACATTCATTTCATGTCGATCTTAATAAAATTCAATGTGAAAATTCATTTGAATGAAAATAGATGAGCTAAAGGAGGAGAATTTGAAATTTCTCAATTTTATTAGTTTTTATAAGAAAGTCTTTAAAATTGCTTGAATTTTCATGGAGTAAAAACTTCAAATGATTTTTTAACTTTTATGTTTACTTTGATGGTATGATATAAAAAGTAAGCAATTGCTTGATTCATTAAGGAAACAAAAGACTTTTTATCATACACAATGTCAATGAAATTGCATAAAAATGAAAAATAGAATAAAAGAAAACTTTTTTCTTTCATTACTTGCATGTTGATGATATGAAAAAACAATAATTTATAATCTTGTGATTTTTCATTAAGAATGAAAACTTTTAATAATTCAAGACTGAAGAATAAAGGATGATAAATAAAGAAGAAAACAAAATCTCATTCAATGCTGCTGCAATTGAGTGTCACAACAGCGTGAAATTAAGTCGCAAAAATTAGCTTCTTAATGAGAGTGGTTTTGCTGTAATTATTATTGTTTTCATGATTATGGCTTGTCATTGAAAAGTATTTGAGGTAGAAAATTAGAAAAATTTTCTCTACTGCAAGGAAAGTGAGATAAAAAGTTCTTAATTAATCATAGATTAAGGTGTCGTCTTTGTGAGTGCAATCAACTTGATTGAAGATTGTAAATCTTTGTGGATGAATGAAAGTAAATGGATAGAATGTTGATAAAATAAAAAGTATTTTCAAAGTATTCATTTGATGAATTAAATTAAAATCTTTTTCTGTATAGCTTTCAGAAATAAAATTTTCATTTAATCAATAGGGTAAAAGATTTAATTTTGGACCAGATCTAATTTTGGGCTACTTTTTGTTTACATTCTTAAAATAATAATTTTAATCTCTTCTAATGTAATAAAAGTAATGATTGAGTACTTATTAAATTCGTTATTTAACACTGATTACACTATACATGTTTAGTTTCAGCATCACTCTTTAGTTTTTGCGAATTAAATGAAAATGTTAAACACTTGAATAATCAAAGTTTTTGTTAATTTTCCGTCACTTTTTTGTTTTCAATATTTTGGCAATTATTCATGAAAATAATCACTTTATCACTCATATTTGATACTTCACAAGTACTAAACCGTTTCACAGACTTTTTAATATGCAATTATCGACCAAAAAATATTTAATAAAGTCAGAAATACGATTTTAAATTCCGATTTAATTTTGGGCCACTAAATATTTGTATGAAAATTTTGTAAATATGGAAAATATTCGAAATTGATAAAACCTTAAATAAACCAATTGCTGCTTATTTAAGTGTTAAAAACAATATATAATGCAAAGAAAAAGGTTTATTAAGTGTTAAATCATTAAAAGTAAGTGTAGAAATGAATTATTTTAAAAATCTGAAAAGTGGCCCAAAATAGATTTTTTGGCCCAAAATTAAATTGGGTTTCTTTATTGTTAATAACTCAATAATTAAAGACTTCTAACTCTCAAATATATCTTTAAATATTAAGGAAAAGCTTTAGCTTTATATACGAATCCTAATTATTGTGTTAATTTATGTATTTAAAGAGATTTCAGACATTTTTTGTTGAAACCTTACAAAAGTGGCCCAAAATTAAATCTTTTACCCTATAAAATAATAATAATAGAGATAAAAACTATATACATGTGAGAAAATGCAATAAAAGTTAGTAGAACTGATAGTAAAATATATATTTGAAGTAGAATTACATTCACATACAAGCGCATCAGTCGAGAGGAACAAATGAAGTGAATCAGGAAATTGTGAAGCAGGAAGTGAATGATAATAAAAAGAGGAGAAATCAATATTATTTTAATTTCCGGTTCTTCTTCAATTTCAGTTTTTACTAGCTCCTGCTAGCGTTGTTGTTTTTATTGTGGATTGAGGGACGTGCACAATATAAGGAAGAAAAGTTTTATTGACTTTTCTTATTCTTCTTGTTTTTTATCTTCATTAAGCTTTTCTCCTTCTCTGGTATGAAAATGAAAAATTAAATTTAATGAAATGAAAAGCAAGGGAAAGAGAAAGATAGAGGATGAAGAAAGAAATTTTATTTTAATCACAGTTAATCAGATGATTTATGTGTTTTCTTTAGCTTCTTATAAATTTTAATAATTTATTTCAAGGAAAAGAAAAAAGATGGAACGAAGAGCAAATTTGTTTTTTCTTCTTTATTTAATTTCACAGAAATCTCAAAAGTAAACTTTTCAATTTGTTATTTTCTCTTTTTTCATCTATTACGAGAAAAAAATGAAATTTTCCATTTCTATCTCAATATAAAATTAATTTTCTTTTACTATAACAAACTTTTTTATTTGAATTTTAAATGAATATTTTCTTATAATTCTTATGGAAAATGAAGTTATTTAAAGAATCAGAAAAAGTTATGGTTTATAAATTATTAAATTCTTTTTGAATTATCAAATTAAAAAATTTATTTTACTAACCCTCAAAGTAAAAGTTTTATAAATCACAAAAGCATACAAAAATAGCAAATTGTGTGCAAGATTCAACCAGAAAAGACCATTTTCTCTTGTGTTTATTCACCACACTACTTTTCTTCTCTCTCTCTTACTTTAATTCCCTGGAGAGTTTTTAATGATGTTTATTTATGTTTCGTTGAACAAAAGGCATAAAAAATTTTCTCCTCTCTGTCTCTCTTTCACTCATTCTCAGAACAATTTTATTTATTTTACAGAAATTAAACATAAATATATACACACACATACATATTCATGGGGAGAAAATTAATGAGATTTTTATGTATACACATACACACGTGTAGTTTCCTTTTTACGCTCACGCAAATTGGCAATGAATGAGATTGCGATACTGAATTTTAATTCTTCTACATGTGCGCTTCTGCTTCTGATAGTGAAATTACATGAAAATGAGATAACAATAAATAAAATTTGATAATTTCTCATCTTATTTTTATTTCAAATTAAAAATTATTAATTAAGATTATTTTATAGTTTCAACTATGACAATTATTTAATTGAAATATTTAATTTAGATTAATGTACAAACATTAATCTAATTTTTCAAATTGACTTTTTTCTTCTTTTTAATGTTTCCATAAAAAATTTCTAATAGAAAATTTAAAATTGCTATCAACAGTGCACAAATTAATAATTTAAAAATTCCTTCCAAATTCTCCAAAGTCAAGGCTGTTGCTGGTTTTTTTATATCAATCGAGTTCAATAATTTCATATCAATATAATTGGACATTATATGGTCAATTAAACCAGCCGATTTGAATCTTCCAATCAAATCATTAAATTCATCGACAAGATAAAAATTTTTAGTAAAATAGAAAACAATTTGATTAGTAAGAAGCGACTCTTTGCAAATTTTTAAAGAATACTTTTTACGATTAAGGAAATTATTATAGAGAACGATTGTAAAATAATCAAAAACCACTCCTTTAAATGAAGGATCAAGTGTTAATTCTTCAAATGCTGTGATTTCAGAAGGGCTTATTCTTTTATACCTACAAAAATAATAATAAAAAAAATTTAATTTACTTCAATTTAAAAATATACCTTTGTAAATATTTTGTTCCATTTAATCTTCCAGCAAGAGAATCGTAAATATAAAATGTAAATTTATTTTCAATAAATTCATCAATCGTTTTTAATTCTACTGTGCTGACATCATTTTTTAAAATGTCAAAAATTGCTCCTTGATAGATACTTCTGATGACCAGTGCAAAAATCAAAAATTTTGCCAATAAAAATCTAGGAAAGTTTGATTTTGAAATTTTCTTTTGAGCTCCACCAAGTAACAAATTCCAAACTTCTAAAATGTTGCATTTAACATTTGCACCAATGATGTAATCGTGAAATATTTGAGGTGTAAACTTCAATGTAACAATAATAACACAAACCAAAAAAATAAATAAACCTACAGAAATCCAAGTATAGATATGAAATGGGAGCAAAATTTTACCAAGTGAATTCATTAAAAATGGAGGCGGAATAACTAAAACTAATTTATCGTTATAAATCATGTGTGTTTCACTCAAATATTCTGCTCGTGATTGCTGAAGTGAAAGAGTTCCTATGATAACATCAATTTCATTTTCAAAAACTCTCTTTAATAAACCAGTTGATGTTTTATTTTTATGAATTGTTCCCATATTTGATGGATAAATATTGAAAATTGGTTTATAATTTAAAAATTTACCAAAAATATTTATCAAATCAGCTTCAATGCCTGTGATAATTTTTTCATTTTTAATTTTTGTTGTAAAAAATCCAGGTTGTTTTTCAAAACTGCCTACTTTTAAAGGACAGAAATGGAGATTTTTAAATTTATCAGGATAAAAGACTTTTGAATGCCATTGCATTGACTTCATATCATATTCAATGATTTTTATAGGCTTCATGTTTTCACAAGAGAAGTCGTTGATAAATGGCTTAAAGGTATATAATAAAATTGTGTTTTCACTGTTTGACGATGATGTTGTAATGACATTGACATTGTAAACATAAATCTTCCATAATTTTGTGAATATTTTTTCAATATCAGTTATGATTGCTTTTTCAAAGATTATAATGAAGTGCCCATCAAGAATTATATTTTCTGTGCTAAAAAGTGAAGAAATTTCATTGAAATCGTTTAAAGATGAAATGGTAATAACTGCTGATGTGATTTTATTTTCTTGAATTTTTAAAGGTGATTTTAAACCTCGAATGAACATTCCCAAATTCAAATTTTGATAAATAACGAATCCTTTTATTAAATCTTCATTGCATTTTATAAAACTAATTGAATTTCTTCCAGATGATTCAATAATATTTTTGATAACTTCAAAGTTCAATAAACTTTCTGATTTAGCAAGTGAAATTAATGCTAAATCAATGAAGAATATTAAAAACTTCATTTTATACACTCATAGAAAAAAAATTAATACTTTGGTATTAAAATAATATAATGATGAAAATTAATACCAAATTTTTAAATTTGAGCAAAAAGTTTTAAAAATTAAATATAAAGTGCTAAAAATTAAATATTTGGTATTAAAATTTAATTTTCAGTATTAAAATATTATTACCGCAGTGTTAAAATTAAAAATTTTTAACAAAACGACAAAAAATTAAAAATTTAAAACAAAATATTAAAATTTAAAACTTGAATATTTATTTTTTTAATATTTTGTTATTAAATTTTTAATATTTGAGTATTAAAAAAATATTTTCGCTCTATTTTCAATTGAAAGAGCATTTAAAATTTTTTATTTATTTTAAAAAAGTGGTAAACTGTGTGTATTGCAGTGATAAAACTGCAAAAAATTGAAGAATAAGTGTTGAAATAGTGATAAAAAGTGAAGTTTAGTGTTCAAACGATAGAATTTTGGATAAAATATGGTAAATATTTTTTGAGACAAATTTTTTTAATATTTTTGCAACTTGTTCTTAATAATCTCTCTCTAATATGATTTAATTTAGGTTTTACAGGTTTACTGACTAGTAAGTAAGTCAGTTTCATTAATTCGTCAAATATTTAAAATAATGTGTACAATCTTTCTCTTTTTGTTTTCGCTTGCAGATTCGAAAAATTAATTATTTCATTTTCATTGTTTGCAGATTAGGACAGAAATTTAACATCCAATTATCCAGATTATTATACAGGTATCTTTCTTTTAATCATAAAACATATAAATAGATATATATACTTTTAATGAAATTTTTTATTATAGATTACAAATCATAAAGTGAAATGCATAATGAAGGGAAAAAATGAACAAGAACTGGATTTATTGTTAAAAATTTTATTCAATTTAAAATATAAAATTATTAATTTTTATCTGTATATTTTTATTAAATAAAGTCTAATGTAATAAACTAAAAAGAATAAAAGCGTTGTATTTTTAGCTGCATATTTTTCAGAATTTTTCGGATCGTAATATTTTCAATTTTTAATATTCCAACATTTAAATTTTAACACTAAAATATTAAAAATTTTAATACCTAAAAAATAAATTTAAATACCAAAGGTTAAAATTTTGAATGAATTCGAACTTAAGATTTTGATATTAGAATTTTAAAACTGCAGTTTTAAGTGTTCAGTTAAATACCGGGTATTTAATTCTTCCATACAAAATTAATACCTGGTATTACTTTTTTTCTATGAGTGTAGCAAATTATTTTTACAAATTATTACTGATAGAATAAAATTAACATACAGACTGACTTACTAATACTTTTTCCATTTCGTTTGAAAATAATCAGATAATATTATGATTTATGACTTTTCGATATTGAAGCAAATATTAGACACCTGTTATATACCTTTGTTTAATTATTTCTTTTTATTTTAAGAATCGATTTATTTTTAAGATGTTTATTATGTTTGCAGACTAAATATAAGTGAAAAGAAACTTATTTAATTAAATTTTAGTCATTAATTGATGAAAATTAAAATTATTTGATGTTTCAGAATATAAAGAGGAAATATGTCAATTTTAACATCATAATATTGAGTTAATTTTTCATTGAAACCATTTACTAGAAAAATAAAATTTGGATTAAGTAATATCAAGGGAAGAAAATAAGATAAACTTAAGGATTTTATTTTAAATTAATTTTATAACAACTTTCCAACATTTTAATTGTTTCAAAGCTTTGCAATGCATTGAACTGCATCGTCTTGCTCAGTGTTGAAATTTTTTTTTAAATTAATATGAATATGATCTCTACTGCCCTTTATTCTTATCATCATCCGGATTCAATGCATCAGTAAATATATATAAAATTGGTTCTAAATGTAAATGATATTCTAAAAGAACTAAATTTTTGATTAAAAATTGATACTTTTGTTAAAAGATATGAAAAATATTTAATTTATTGAAAAGTGACCTTTAATATTTTTCATTTAAGTGCATTTTTCTAAAAAATTTATGTTTACTATTTTTTATGAGAAAATGTTGTGTTCATATATTCAAAACTTTATGTCAATTCAATTTAATTTTATAGTTCAATGACTTTTTTGTTGTTTCATTATGTTAAGTTCTTGTATTTGTAGCTTTGTTTTAGATGTTAAAAATCATTAAACTTTATTTTATTTTCTACTATAAATAAAGTTTTTGAGCAATAAAAAAAAATATAAAACCTTACAAATTTTTTGTAAAATGTTTTTAGTGGCACATTGATCTTTATAGGCCGCGTACAATTTTTTAAATTTCTTTTAAACGTTAAAGAACACTTCTGAAACAATTTGAAAATTTTATTTTTTTAATAATTTTATAAGACATATGAACGATGTGATTGAAAAGATATGAGTAAAAGAGAATTCGCATATTTGTTTGTTTATATTTTCAAAAAAAAGCTTTGAAATTTATGAAAAAAGTGTCTTTTATACTTGAAATGACTTTGTTTGCTTAAAAGTTTAAATTATAAAAAATAATTAATCTACTTACGGTTTCTAAAAGTACACGGAAAAAAAATATTTTATAACTGGCATAAAGTTTTTAAGATTTGTCCTTATAAAGTCAAATTTATTAGTCTTAAAAAGAAAATTTATAAGTGTGATAAATTTTTTTTGACAATTATAAAAGTTTTATAACAGTTATAAAAGTTTTTAGTAACTGTCATAAAAAATTATAAAACTTATTAATTTTCTTTTTAAGTTATAAAATATTTTTCTCCATGTACTTGAAATAAACTTAATTTACAAAGCAAAAGCGAATTTCTGTCAAACGAAAACTTTCGAGAAAAATACGAAATTTTGTTTTAATCAATTTTATTCAAATTAAAGTATTTGGCTAACAGTTTTGATGCAAAATCAATGCTTTTCCATGAGTTAAGTTTTTAAAAGATAGCACGATGTTTTCTGAAGCGATGTAGAGATACTAAAAAAATAAACAAATCCCGATTTTTTTGAACAAGCTCATAAATTAAATAAATTATACATTTAATGTAGATTGGAATTTTATATCAGATTTATCATGTTACACATAAGAGTTTGAAATCCTTCAAACAAATTCATTACAAAGTAAACAATATCATTGAAAAGTTCCATAGTTTCATGAGAAGTAGAACATAGGTACATAGATATTGATAAATAAACATACAATACTGCATGAGTTACTAAATAGTTTAACAGAAAGAAAAATATTTTGTAAGATAAACTATAATAAATTATAAAAAATTAAAAAACAATTTTAAACAATCGATATTTAAAATTCTTCATCACAAGAAACATAGAAAAATGTTGACAACATAATGTCATTTAAAAAGTATGCAACATTGTGTCTCAATTTGCTTGTAACTTTTGGGCATGAATTAGTGAAAACAATGCATTTTTCTGCAAACATTTAAAATGTGCACATGAATTATGTGAACACTTACATAGAAAGTGAATATTTTCTTTAAAAAAATTATGAAACAAGAGTGAAAATTATCATGAAATTTGCAGTTGTTTGTCTAAGTTATTTTTGTAATATTCTAAAATTGTTTTAAAACACCATAATTAAGTTAGTATAACAAAATGAAATATAATTGCCTGAAAGGTGGAAGCGACATGAAAATGAAAAGTGAGATGAATATGATTGATAGTTTGCTTCGAGGTAATAGAATAAAATTTGGGATAAACAATGATTTATGAGATTGAAAGAAATTTTGTTATGAATTCTTAAAATTTTGCAATTTTTTTATTCATAAATTCTTTTATATCGATGATTATTGTAACAGGAAAATTAAAATTGAATAAATTAAATATTTTTTAATATATTTTAAATTAGAAAAATTATGATTACTTATTGTTACAAAGTTGCAATTTTATTATCGTTCAGGTTTTTAATTAGTTACAGAAAGTAGGCGTGCAAACATTAATGTCAAAATATATTATAAAATATAGATACACGGATAAAATAAATCAAGTGAATGTTGAAAACTGGAAATTAATTTTTATCAAACATCATAGTCAAGGCTATTATTAGTATAATAAATCTTGCATAATTATGTCATTTGAATTTTTTTATGTTGATAATTACTGTTTTTAGAGTCTCAATTTTTTTTGGAATTTTCATACAAAATCAGTCAATCGTCTGTCCTTTATTCAATTTTAAATTTCATAAATTTAATTTTGTTTTTATGACTAATTGATTTCTATTTTTTTTAAATTACTACTAAATTCTCTCTTAATTACTTTTTAATCTCTTTGATTAAGTAAATCATTTTTCAAGTATTTTTGTAATGCAAAATAACTGTTGGTAATTCATGTGATATGGTATTTACACAAAGCTTTCTTAATTGCAATTTCATTATTCTAAATTTGTGTATTAATTTTTAAAAGTAGTAGTTTCTGTTGTTCCATGTGTTTTTCTTTTGATAGTCAAAAAGGTTTCTGTCATCAAAGTTACTGTGAAAGTTACTGAAATATGTCGATGGACTCTCTGTCTTAATAGCTACATTATTGTGTTCATTGTATGCAAATGCTTTTGGAGTTGATGAACGCAAAATTTGTGAAGTTGCGCCAGCAAATCCAATTAAATTTGGTGATTGGTAACCTGGCGATAAAGCATCTGCTGTGTAATCAAAAAATCCAAAAGGTGAAAATCTATTAGGAGTTCTACGACCATTTGCGCAAACAGTTCCTTGCAAAAGTGTATCTAAAGGAGCTGAGAAAATTCTAAAGTTGATGTCAGTGTAGTCTAGATTTGCAATGAGGAAAACAGGCATGCGATCAGAAATAACCCAAACTGTGTTGGTTTCATCAATTTTAACATCTGCAGGAAATACCATGGTCTCATCATCTCGATCGACAACTGCGTGATTTTGTGGTGTATATGCAGTTGCTGAATTCCAGCATCCGACTGAATTTTGATCAATTAAATTGAATAACATAATACCGTCATCACTCATGACTCTTGAAGTTGTATGTGCATTGCCAGCTCGTTCTTCTACAAAGTAGGTAAAATCATGGTAGCTCTCTTCAACTCGGTTAGCGTCACGAAGAATTCTTGTTGAAACACTGAACTCGCGATGTGAAGCAAGTGGACTGAAGTAAAGTTTTCTGAAGCCATCATTTTGAATTGGTGAAAGTGCCATTCCCTAATTTTAATTTAATTCAAAAACAAAATTTAAAGAAAATTTATTGAGTAAAATTAAAATAACTTACGAAAATGCCTTCTTCACCCCATTGGAAGTTTAAGCCAGCAATATTGAAGTCACCACGAAGTGGATCAGGGAAGAAGAAACTGTGCTCAAATCTCCATGATCGATTTTGTTCCCATGAATATGAAATCAATCCATAGCCGAGTTCATCAGAGAAGTAAGCAAAAGTGTCTTCACAATTTCTTCCAATATCTACAGCAATGTTAGCAATAAAAGTATTTGGATTTGTGTCTTCAGGTCTGAACTCATAACGACGAATACGACGATCAGTGGCCAAATCAAAGACATTCAAAGCATATGGGCATACATTTTGTGTTGTATTTCCAATTCCTAGTTTGAAATTTAAAAAGTCAAAAATATTTATATGAAGAAATATAATTTTATAATTAACAAACCAATAGTGCCAGTATCAAGAACCCATAAACGTCCACATCTATCAGCTACAGAAAAATTTTTTATAATTAATTAATGCGGATAAAATTAAAATGTTTAATATGTTTTACCTTTTATACGATAGACTGTTGACAAACCATTTGCGCAATCACCTGCAACATTTTGTTCCAAACTTGGGTAAGGAATGAGCGCTGGCGATCCGCTTGGCGTGCGATTCATATCAATATAATTTAAGACAGCCGGTATTCCTATTAAAAGTATTAAATTTTTATTAAACAACTTCTAAAAATCTATTAGTAATGTAATAATGACATAAGATCGAATTTATGAGCAATTATTTTTAAAACTATGTTAAAGTCACTTTAAAAAATTCCCATGCATGGTTGGTGGTTAATAAAAATGCATCATTTCAATAGCTTTTTGCTATTTAGATCAAGGTATCAAAATAATTTTAATTAGCCATAACAAAATTTGCGAGCTACTATCATATAAAATGTTTTTTTTCCCCAAACAAAACTAGCTTTAAAACAGTTTTTTCTTTCCATGCAATATAAACATTGTTGCAAGTGTTAGATAAAAAAATTCCATCAGTTTGTCGCATATTTTTAATTATATCACAAACCACTTGAAAAATTGTAACCAGAATGTTCAGAAGTGTAAATATTTTTAACCTTTTGTGCAAATCGAAACAAAAAATTATTTTCATTGTCAATGTCATAAGGTGGAAATAAATAAAGAACAAATTGATGTTATTGTTGAATCAATGAAGCAAAACAATAGATTTAAAAGAATTATATGATTTTTATGGTTGATTACTAAGATTGGATGATCCAAAACTTAAACTTTTCTGAAGAAATATAACTAGCAATTATATGGCGTCAAAATTTAACCCAAAATTTAATTTTTGCATCACACGAAGCTCTTAAAACTGTAAAAATTCTCTGTTGTAAATATTTGTATAAACATCTTGAAAAATTTGAGGTGTTAAACGTTTTTCATTTTTAATTTAAGGTCATGTAAAAAGTTGTTTATCGATTATATCATTATGTTATTATAAAAAAATATTGAGTGGTGTAGGTCAAAATTTTGCTCCTTCATTCTTTCTCTTTTTTCTTTGTTTATTTGAGTGGCATTGCCATTGACTTGCTATGCACATTTTTATCCCTTGCTTGCCTGCAGACTCAACATTTTACATTTTATTTTCGAGACTTGTAAATTGTCGATTAAATTGTCTGAGAAAGCGAATGATACACATATTTCGAGAATGGTTTTACATCTGTGTCTGTTTCAAGGGCCTGTCTCTTACGGAACTTGACATAAATGTGGTAAAGATTTTTTAAGTGTTATCACATTGATTTTTTTTTCAATTTTTATACTCAAAGATCTTTCGTGTTTGTCATTAATAAGGAAATTTTAGTGGATATTGTATCATGAATTATGTCAATATAGCATTTCAATTTAAAGCAAATGAAAGTAAAAGAAATAAATTTCGGTACAAGTGCATTAAAAAAGTTTAATTTAGTGGGTCAGATGCTGTTATGTGTTGAAGTGTGGCTAAAGTAGATTTTTTCAGGTTTGAATGCTGATTTATTGAATTTTTTATTAAAAATAAAGTTGAAATGAATAAAAATTTAATATCGGTTGTAAAATAACTGAAAACAGAAGCTAAGAAACGTAATGAATTTGAAGCTTTAACATTTCTTGCATGATCTGCATTGATTTCTATTTGGATAGCAAGTTGTGGAAAATGATAATTAAATGGGAAATATCGTATATTTTGTTGCACAATCAAATAAAATCACAAACAAGATATTAAATGTTGCAGACTTTGTCACCAATGTGCATGGATGTTGTTAAACAACTGCAAATGCAAATTGGCTTAAAAGTAAGTATTTAAAAATATCAACTAATCACTTTTGAAGTTAGAAAATTCTTCAAGTGTCTACTGGATAGCAAACAAATATTTTATAACTTTTTACTTATTATGCTTAACAGTTCATTTGAACATCAGGTAATTTTTTTTGCATTATTTTTATAAATGTTTTTAAATGTATGCTTTTCCTTTTTGATGGATGAATTATCAAACATCATTTATTTAACTTAAATTTTCAATTTATTCAAGCACATCATGTTTTTGGATACGCAACAATGTTGCAAATAGGAAGTTTATCACTAAATGTTGTTACACATATTTTTTACTTTCTCATTTCCTCGTCTCGCTTTGTAACTTTTCACATTAATCTTTTTCATAATTTTTTATCACTTAAAATAAAAAAAAAAATAATCACCATTTCTCCAACGAGGTACAGTGACAAATAATTTATTCTGCCATCGTTCAATACCAACGGGTAAACCATTTGTTGGAATATAATCACCACTTGCGATAGCGCGATCTCGAATTTGTTGATTAGGGAAAACCCAATCAAGTTGGCGCCAATTAAAGCGTTCTTGTAATCTCACTTGTCCTGATGTGATTCCAGCAAAAAGGATCACTGCTGTTACTATAAATTTATTAATGAACTTGTTCATTCTTCTACTATTGTGTCACGAAAACGACTTGAAACAAACTAATTGAAGTTTTCCAAGTTGCACCAGTTTTATATTTTTCATGAGCTGCTTACTCCCACTACCATAAGCAACATGGTGTAGTGTTTTCTTTCGTTCGACCACAAAAGTACAAAAATTATTTTACGCACACCGAAGAGAACTAAAGAGCGCTAAGCGGTGATAATTTTATTAAATCACAGCGACGACAGCAACACAGAAACGTGAGGAAAAAAGTTCTTTTTTAATGTAGAATGGAGAGTATGAGGTAATAGGGAGCTCACTGAGATGACCTTGCGAGATCCGTTTTGAAGTTCCTTTAGTTGTTTGCGTCATATTTTAGTACACAATTTTTTGTCTCGTGTCGTGCAGTTTAATGTGTTTTTATTAATTTAATAACCTCACGTACAACAGACAAGAAAGCGATCACAACATCGATTGATAAAGAATGAGAAATTTCCTATAATTTTATTTCTTTTGTAATTGATTGTTTTGTTTAAAAAATCTTAAGTTTAAAAAAAGTATGAATAATAAAATTTATGTCATTTTAAAATTAGTTCTCCTGATTAATATTTACATAATATTTAGTACATTTTTGTAAAATTGTACCATAATTGGTCGGTTTTGTATCTCAAGTAAATTTGAGACTTAAAAAAGTCCTATTTTATTTTAAAGGAAAATGGAATTATAAATTTTGGAAATTGATACATTAAAGCAAAAATGCGCTGCAATCATTAACTATTCAAAACTTCAAGATTAATCAATGTTTTTTAAATTAAGAGTAAAAGAAAAAAAGAATTTCAAACTATTAAATTTGAAAAGTGGGAGGGATTGATTTTAATACAAAATTTAAACTTATATATTTTATTAAGTTTTTCAAACAATAATTATTAAACTTAAAGTTTGATTTTTTTTCGAGTATCGCATGTGCTCAATATATTCAATTTATGAGTATGTGTCATAAAACTCTTTATTTTTGAGGTGATACAGAAAAATAAATTAAGACAAGTTTCTAACATGTTAACAATAGAGTAATTAATTGTTTGAACTTACAAACGTAAAAAATATAAGTAAGTACACACACCTTCCTAACGGTTAATGGACTTGCATTTTTTGTATAAGATTTCTAAGTGATACCGTTTAAAAAAAGGGTCTAAAAGACAATTAAGTAATGTACGATTTTTGCAAATCATTTTCTTGATTGATTTCTTGAAATATGACGTGGTTGCTGTTAAAACATAATATCAACCGGACTGCGTTCAATTAGTTTACTGAATGGTAATCTATATTTTACTTTTAACTTACAAATTTATTATAGATGTCATTACCAAGTTTAAGTTGAAATTTGTATATAATTTTATAATTGCGTGTGGGAGCTTGTTGGTTTTAAATCTGGTTAAATCAAGTTTATGTTTCCTAATGTATATCAAATGATAAAATAGACTTCGAAATGCATTAAAATTATTCAAATGCATAGAAAAATTGTGCAGATTTAAACAGGAAAGCTTTGCAGCAATAAATGTGTATACAAAAAATCAATAAATTCACGCCAAAAACTGCGCTAGAGAGTCAAGACTTGTTAATTAATAAAATTTTAAACGCGTTTAAGCATAGAGCGATATGTTGTGATTAATAATTTAAATTATAGTCATGCCAATATCAGGCAAATACGATCGATATAGGAGGACACTACTTATATACGCATTGATAGCGATTAATTGTCAATTTATCGAGATTATATATAATTAAATTAGAAAGTATGAAATATGCTTTGAGTAGTTAGAATTAGTGCACCGTAATGAAAATTACATTAACATTGGATTTCACTTAATTACTCTAGACATACTCATGACATATTAATGTTAGCAGTTGTTATATGCCACAAGAAGCACTTGACAAAATGTAATATTTCAAAATATTTGTTTATGGTTTGCAAATAACTCATATTGAAAATGATGAAATTTATTATAAATTAAATTATGTGAAATCTGATATTATCTGTATGTTAAAATGACTTGACAAAGAATGCAAAAAATGCATGTTATTCTAATTTTTTGAAAAAATGCAATTTTAAATGCATTTAAATAATTTTTTTTGTCATTAAACAAATATTTGATTCTTGCTCATTTTGCCTTGAAAATAAATCATTGAACTTTGCAAGAATATAAAATCTGTAAAATATAAAATTATTTTCCCTAAATCAATATTCTCTGCAAAAAAGTTATTTCCTTATAAAAAAAGTTTTGATGACAATGAACTTGTAAACGAGTAATTTTTTATTGGCGTGCTTCAATCATATTGAAATTTTATTAATATGACGTTTTAAGCGTCAAAACTGCTTTTTTCATACGCAACAATTTCATGTTTTTTAAATCAAATAAAATTTAAACTAAATTCAGAAGTTGACAACCACAAAAATCACACCACAATATTGCATTTCGATTTTAAGTCCAAATAGACTCGTTAATGAGTAAATCAGAAGTCTAGAAATATATGTAACATAAAAATGAATTAATTTGCTTTAGTTTAGACATTAAAAGTCAACATAAACATACCATGAAACCCTAACAATTTATTCAATTGACATCTAAGACAAATTGAGCTTGTCATTTGAGATATTTGTTTCGCTATAGCGAATAATGAGCAAGCCAATGAGAGTGAGAGTGCAAAACAGTATGTTAGTGGTATCAATTTCAATTTCTTGCGCGCAATATAGTTAGTGATGCAATATATGCATTATTTTTAATAACGGCATTAACACTTTCTTACTTCACTTTACTCCGTATGCTGCAGCATGTATGAAATTCTCATAAATATCATTTTATCAATGATTATTTTATACTGTTCACTGTTCATTAAAGATACAAATTCAAGTTCAATGTTTTTATTTCGATTTATAAGGTGTTACACTTAGCAACTTGAAAATTGATTTTAATTGATTTTGAAACATTAACAAGCAAGTTAATTGAGTATTTATTTAATTAGTTATGATTTTATTTTATACAAAATCTAACTAGAGAGACGAGTGTTAAACTCACTTGAGAAAAATTTGAAGAGAAGTTGCATAAGAATCTTGCACGCACTAATCTCATTAAACGATAGATTAAATAACACTGGCATACACACAATTGACATTAATTGTTCTCTAAACTTTAAGTATTCTTTAAAAGCATGCAATGGCAGCATAAACATGTGTTTCCTGCGTTTATCATGTGTTGAATAATCTAATTTATGCTCTTATTGAGGCACTGAACAATTGTATTTCAAATCAGTTATCAGTTGAAAATGAAAAAAAAAATTTAAAATTTTAGGATCAAGAATTTTCTCAGTGTAAAAACCATTTCTGCTATTGATTGGCACTGACGGCTACTAATCGACTTGCTTTGTTATTTTATGTTTCACTTACCACTGCTTATTTAGCGTTAAAGGTTTCATATAAAATATAGAACATAATCGCGTGCAAAGTTCAACAAATAGTTCATTGATTAATTTGTAGTTATTTAAAGCTTCTAGAGTTGACACATTCGCAAAAGTGTTAATTAAATTATGATTGCTTGTAATTAAACTTTCATTGGTGTTGAATTACATTTCATAATTGACTTGTTAACAATGCATTAATTGATGTTTGTTTTGCTCAAGTTTTTGTTTTGTGAATGAATTTTTTTGTTCGGTTTTACTTCGTGCATTGAAGTCTAGGAGAATCAATCTTCTTTCTCTTTCTAGTTTATGGTTTTGTACTAGATTTTTAAATTCGAATTTAAAAAATACGTTGATGTCATACAAGTTTGTGTAAAACTTTTAATTTTTCAATTATTAACCTTGAAAATATGAAATTCTTTTTCATTACTAACCTAAATTTTCACCTCTTTCACATGCAGATGTTTTTTATTTCGATCGAGTCCCTCATCATTAATTTTAATCATCATCACTGTTGCATATTAAAATGAGTTGTTATAAAAACCCATTCATATTCTCTTTGCTTCTTATTTGTGGCATCTATGAAGAATAAAACACCCAGAATTTTAAAGAGCAAAGAATAAGTATGAAAATTTGTGTATCTAAACAAACATATGATTATCAAGCATGAGATAGGAATATCAAAAAAGAGGATAGAGATGTAAGACAGAAGATATGGAACATATTTTTTCATAAATCGATCGGTGCAGAAAAAAGAATGCAAAATTGGGGCAGGCGAGGACTTCTCGACAGCATCTTTGTTGAAAGAAACACCAAACGTGTGTGTTATCGCACATCAAAAAACAAATAGAAACCGCTAATTTCATGTAAATTATTTTTTATTCTTTCCATTCTTTGCCATTTTTCATTTATGATACCCGATGATTATTAGATATGCTTTTTCTTTCTGTCTGATGTATTTTATGCTTATTCTCTATCCATATTTTAAAGGGATAGTGATTATCTACCAGAAAAAAGATTAATGAATTTAATAACACTTTTATCCTCTCTCGCGCTGCGGTGTGAGTGTAAGCGAGTGATGCCATTTTTTTCATTCATAATAACAATAATAATCGGCATCAAGAGGATCACAAATTGATATAATAAAATAGTAAAACGGCAATTTAATTGAGAACATAGGTTGAGAAGCGCGCGCCTTAATAAGTTTTGATTGTTGTGCTTCTGCCTAATGATGTGAAATGATGATTGGCATAGATGTGCTAACGAAAGGATTCGATTTCTATGATGTACCGCTCTCCAATTAGAGATGAAAAAGTAAGCATGATTGTAGGGTCAATTGCCGTTTTGTTGATGGTAATTCAAAAAGTTCGTGCAAATAATTTCTAAATTTTGTGGTTGACTTTCATTTATTGTTGCTTTTTGCTAACAAGAATGAATGATTTGATGGTTATTGTGTGAAGAAAATTATTCAAATTAAACGCTACTTTTTTAACACTTTAGTTAATGTTTTTTATATTCAATAAAATGTTTTTTAGTTTCCTTTATCGAAAACAATCAACATAATATTATTATTGCATATTCATAATCAACACGCAATGTTTTACTTTATCAAAATTATGCATCTTTACTTATTGAAGACGACAAAAAAGAATCAAGAATGTAAAATTTAGTTTGAATTTTTCATTAAACGAGAACATTGCACGAGTTAAATAAGTAAAAGAGCAGCATCATAATTATATCATCATCATCATCTACACCTTTGACTCAACTTCTGTCGAATGTTTTAATCAACGGATTAAAAAATGCATAGTTACATACAATAATATTGGATTATAGTGCACTCAAGAACACAATAAAGTAACAATAATGAGTTTTGTTTTCATTCAACTTCTCACATAATAAAAATGAGACTGCAGTCAAATTTCATTCAAGTTGCTTAGGATCCGTTTGAGTTTTCTAATTGCAAACACGAAGGAGCCCTCAATTATGTAATTTAACATCGCTTGCAGAATGAAGAGAACAAGAAAAAAGAAGAAGAGTATTTCTTTTGATGAATGGAAACAATCGTGGAAGATTAGAGTTGATGCCATGGCCTAATGTGTCTGAGCGAGAAGCTCATAATAATTGATATGGAATGGATCTAATAATTTCGCTCTTCTTCTTCTTCTTAATGGTGTCAGGATTCAGGTAAATTTTTCATTCTATTCTTTTTGAATTGATGGTTGTCGATAGTAAAGAGCTATTTTACCGTAATATTTGAAATATATTTTGAGGGTTTTTCATAATTAATTGAATGATTAATTTCTTGGAATTTAATTTTTTTTTTCAAATGACGAAAATTCAGATCAAGAAATCCACAGGACAAAAATTTTTAAAAAGAAGAAAGTCAGCACAATTGAAAGTACTTGAAATGTCCATTGTTTGAATTTTTCTTTCTTTGAGAAAAAAATTCTCTAAGAAATAGAATTTTAATGATCATTACAGACATATTCTTTCTAATTATTGTTTTTGGCAACGCTTTTCATGTTGATTAATGATAAAGAGAATTTTTGCAAAAGAACTTCCTTGAATGATAATTTAAAGCCACAAAAAGCGATCATTCGAAAACATCTTGAACATTGAGCATGATTAATTGAAAACCAAATAAATAGAAAATGTCTCGAGTGGCACCATGTCTGTCGTCCTTTGCCTATAGTTTTTTTTGCAAAAGCCGCTGACCAGAGATAAGTCTTAAAAAAATTACACCTGAACCCGCACTTCTGCGCCTTTACAAAAATATTTTGCAGTTAACGATTTTCACGCCTCGTACAATTGCCGAAAAAACAAACAATAAGAGAAAAGGGCCAATTTATGACGAGAAAGAAATTAAAGAGAAGGACATGTAAAATGTGAAATGTCATGCTATGATATTTGCTCTTTCATTTTGCTTGGTTGGTGTAGAAAAATTTACAAAAAATCTCCTTCGAACGGAACAGCTTGAGCTTCATAAAGAATAATGAAAATACAGTGAGTAAAGGAATAGTTGCGCTCGAGCTAAGCAAAGAAGGTAAATGTTGGCACATGCTGCGCTCATATATATTGCAGTCATCGTATTGTTAAGCAAAAAACAGAAAAAGAAATAACAAAAACTTTTTATTGCATCTCATTAGATACCTATTTTCAGGTTATTTAATGCCAAATTTTTCATGTTTTTCTATTGTAATCGACTCTTTTAAACACATGTGCATATTTGTTGCAGAAAAAGAAATCACCCAGTTAGAAAATTTAAAGATATATTTTTAATAAAATTTATTTTGATAAGAGACTTTAACAGATTTAATCTAACATTAATAACATTTATGACTTTTTTCAAAATCATACAAAATATTTTTTACTAACTGGGTCTCATAAATTTTTTTTGTCCTTTTAACTTTGTCAATGTTGCGAAAAATGAGTGCATAAATAGACACAATAAATTATAATAGACAAACAATAAAATAGGAGGAGATTAGAAGAAGCGCCTTATTGTCTCACATATGGAAGTTCCAGTGAACTATTCTATGACAATTGTCTAACACCAAAAAAAATTACATAAAATTTGTTTTCAATAGACTAAAGGAACCATGTGATGCAACATTATTGAAATGAAAGAGAAACTTTGTTCAATAGCCAGCGGTTGTAAAAATACAAAGAGAGAGTGAGGCCGGGAAGAGAAGAAGAGATAACAAACCTCATTTCCGAAGAATTCTGCATAGTTAATTGACTTTGTATGGGCAATGTTTAGAAAATATCAATTTCATAGGCTATGCTCATTTAATCTATATACAATTGCATTAAGCAAGGAGGAAATGGTCAAATGAATAATAAAAATGGAAAAGATTACTTTAGAAATTTTGAATAATTTTTTTGCATGTTTGACTCAGCATGAAATGAAAGTTATGGATATAAATTTAATCATACTTCTATAAAATTTATATAAACTTAAATTTCCAAGTGGCGATAGAACATTATGATTTGATATGAACTAAAAACATCTGCTACTGGTCCATTTATGCTCGTTTTATGGAAATTTAATATATCTTTTTCTTTGCTATTTACCTGACAATTCTGAACTTTATCTATAGAAAAATGCAAAACTGAAGAAGCAATGGCACGGGTTTTAAGGATCAAATTTCAACTTTTTTTAACGAAATATTTTCAATTGATTCTTTTTTTGAAGATTTCTGATAATATTGACAAGGGCAGTGAGAGTAATTTTAAAGGATTCTTTAGATTTGAATCCTTTTTTCCGGTGAATGGCAAAATAAACAGTAAATATTTGCTACACATATGACATCCTTTTTGTTTTTATTATTTGCTGCTGATGAGATCTTTTGTTGAAAATGAGAATTTTGGTGTGAGTTTAAGTGTTGTTGATAGATTGAGATAGAAAATTTTACTTTTCTATTCAATTACTGATTATCTTTATTATACATTTGAAAAATAATACCTTAAGTGTTTTAGCACAAGACAAAATCATTTTCTAAATCCAATCAATGAATATTAATGATTTAAAGAAGAATGTTTGGTTTTAATATCTCAGAAATATCAAATGTGAAGTTATTTCTTAAAAGAAATATAAAAAGATAAAATATTCCTTGTCTATAACACCAAACTTTAAAATTCAAAACAATAAAAAGGTATTTTTGATTAATCGATATTTCATGTGTTTCTCTTTCTTTTATTTTATTTCACACCCTTGAACAAATAAAAAAATGATTTTATAATAATTATTTATTGCAATCCCATTTTATATATTTTATTGTGTATACATCGCTTCCAACCTTACTTCTTTTTATTTTAAATTTCCCTTAATCAGCTCATTTGTATCTTTTTCTTTCTCTCATGAGATCGCTCGTTAACTGATAAATGAGTGTTATGAAAATCCAATTTCTGTTGTTCTTATGTTTGTTGTTCATTTATCATTTTCAGTCTCACTTATTTATGTTGAAGTAAAGAAAGGAAATTGTTATTTCACTGCAAATTTGTCAAAATCAAATTACTTATTTAAATGCTAAAAAAGCTAATGTGTGTGGTCTGCCATAAACTAATACAATTGCTTGAGATTAAAATAAGAGTCGTCATTAGAAAATGAAATTATCATTACCTACCGCAGTATCAAACATATTTTTGCAATATGATTGAAACCAGCATTTAAATGTTCATAAAGTGTTTTTTCTTTGTTTATTCCAACATTGTAAGTGATAATAAGAGTTTAAGAGCAATAAAGTTTAAATGCATGAAATTAATGTTGTGATAATTCAAGCTTAAATGCAAAAAACAAAATAATAATTATGCAAATCATGTGCATAAGGATAAAGCTGTGACTAATTCTTAATCGATCATAAAATTTAGTCTTAGTATTATGGATTAGATTCGAAGGAACTTTTTATGCATATTGAAAAAGTGTGTGCAAAGAATATGAAAATAAATTAGCATTAACTTTCTGATTGCTACTTGAATTTTTTATCAAACTAAACAAACATGTGCTGTGACTTTTTATCATACTTAAGGATATACGTGGGTTAATTTCTAACTTGTGTTTTTCCATATCTTAAAGTTTTTAATTGCGTTTAAATCATGAGATTATCCAGAAATAAAAACATTAAGATAAACACTTTAAATTTTTTTTGTCTGGCACTTTAGGGTAAAATCTCAGTATTAAGATACAATTTTCGTTCCCTTTTCCTTTATAGTATTTTCTGGCTTTTTTATTAAAAACTTTAATCCACATATCAAAATTTCAACAACTGATAGAAAACTAAGACCCAAAAAGAGTGCAAAAATGCTCCCAAATGCTACCAAAAAATCAATAAAACCAAAACGAACTTCACGATGAAAAGCAATGTAAGGCCATAAGATCAAATCAACATTAACACTTGACACATTGGAATCTTCTTTCAAATATTCTGACACTCTTTCAATATTAATTACATCAAAATCACAAGGCAAAAGACATTCAGAACAATTTTGATTTTTTGCAATTAATTTTTCACTTTGCAAACACATTAAATCATCAATTCCACAATATGTGATATTTTCCAGATTACTCGGACGAAAGAATGGTGACAAGCAGCCACAAGTTTTTTGTACATTTTCAATACGACAATCTCTAAGGCAACCCGCATTTGAATAACGCTTGTTTGAATACAATTTTGATGGTTTTTCATTTGCAAAAAGACATTTGCGTTGATAAAGGCGAAGATCACGGGCATTTTCATCAGTATGTGTTTGTCTCATTGAAAACAAAACACCAATTGATTTATTTTCTTGAATTGTCGTTACAAAATGTGTTTGATGATTTAAAAATTCATCACGTGAATGAACAAAAAGTTTTGAAGCTCTTGTTAGGTCAAAAGTTAGTTGATGGTTTTCAAATTCAATCATTGTCATGATTTCTGGATTGCTTAATCTAATTAGGAAGAATAATTTTTTAATTTTAGTTAAATATTAAAAATAAATTAATTTACTCGTTTAATGAAGTTCCATAAACTTTTGAATTGAATGAATAACAAAATCCATGCTCTGTCAAAATTGGTAGAAATTTTGTACAACAATCAATATCTTTCTCTTTAAATTTACAATTTTCGATATAATCATTGCATTTTACAGCCAACTTGAAAGTTAATATTCTCAAATCATCAGTTTTCAAAGCATTACCAAGAACTTTCAAATCTCCAATTTTTAAATGCTCAAAATTAGGAATGACACTTGCAATTTCTGAAGTTGTGTCATTAAATGTTTTATGACCCAAAATTTGTTTAACCAAATTTGAATCGATTGAAATGTTAGGACAAACATCAACCGTTGGATAAGAAATTCTCATTCCATCATCATTTAAAATCACACTTGTGAATGTTGGATTGAGTTGGAAACGTTGCCATGCTTTATCAATAATCGAAAATGCCAAACTGAAGCCAATTAACATCACAAAAAACCACCACAAACTGTGAATATTTAAACTTACTTATAGTTTACAACCAAATTAATTTATTCACTTACTTTTCTTTAAATGATCGATGAGAAATATTTTTAGGCTTATTTGATGGATATATAAACCTCAAAGTTCTGTAAATTAAACTATGCCTAAAGAGTCTTGGTGGCTCATACATTAATTTAACATCTTCACTTGAAATTTCATGATTTTTTACTTTTTCCTGTTTATAACTTTCAACACTGACTTCCATTCCAATGACACAATTTTATTACTGTGGATATTCAATTTGATTTTCATCAACTTTTATATAGAAAACTTTTAATTATTCTTAATATCAATTAATCATTTTTATTTTAGCATGCGTATCAATCACTACGATCTTCTATGGCATTTTGTTTATTTAATGACAGATAACTGGTGCTACCTATGTCTTGTTTTTCTTTTCAACATAATAACTAACTGCGTAGAAAAACAAACAAACACGGCACGCAGATTAATTACTAATTAGAGGCAGGTGCTTCTTGTCTTCATCTTATATGTATTAGTTAACTGTTGTTCTATTTCCAAATGACCACGTGCCAATAGTCTATAGAAAAAAATAAATGGCAAAAAATCATTTGAATTCAAAATGGAAGAATTTTGAAATGCTGCTTAATCAGCATGGCGTGCTCCAAAAAAGTCGATTATACTCTAAATGGCTCGTGTCACAATCTCATCTTTACTTCTTTTACTCTCTCACAAAAAGTCGCACTTCATTGAACGCATGCCAAAGCACAGACAGCGATGGTCATTGAAAGGAACAAATAAAAGTGAAAGAAAGTGCACCTGCTCATTTACAGTATAAAGAAAGAAGAAATTTTTGACTATAAAGTTACAAGTCACTTGTGAGTTTTTGAATTGAGATATTGATGCAATGATCATTTTGATAATTCTCTTTCATGGAAGAAGAAATTAAATTTTCAAAAATTAGGAGAAATAAAACTTTAACATTTTAAAGTTTACAAAATTAATTGCATATCACTGTTAATATAGTAATTTATCCAAATTAACCTTGCACATAATATTCAACTTTATGTAATTTGAAAGCTGATTGATAAATAATTACAAAAGTTATAATTAAATCATTATCGTGTAATGGAATCAATAAATTCTGTCCTTGTCATGCGATGTGATGTGAATAAATTTATTTAGATGATGGCAACAATGTTGCTTGTTCAAAAGTGGCGCTGAAAACATATGAAAAGTATGATTTTATGACATCAGAACATATAATAAAGTTGCTCTCTGTGTGCATTATAAATTCCATAACATTTCTCATTATTTTTTTTTTTTGTAAAACAACAATTTTAATTCTAGCATGTAAAGAAATCACCTGAACCTGCAGCAAATTTGCGATTGCCAAAATTAATAATTAAAGTTCTTAATAAAAAAGTGCCGTTAAGAATCGAGAGCGCACATGCTCAATCGATATGCATATGTGTGCAAGTACAAGGCATGTTTAAAATTATTGATGAGCAGTTGACAACCGGGTGCAATAAAGACTTGCAGTTGCCACTTTCCAATGAAGAACTATAATTTCGCGTGTTCTGACCACTGTTGCTTCTGCTTCATGAGAATGTGGGTAGCAAGGTGTTTATGCTCACCTTCTGTTTGTATTTTCTTTTCAATAGCATGAATAAAAAGTAGTATCAAGATTCTTCGCCCACTAAAGTCAAAGTCAAAATTAATTATAATTTTATTACATGCCACCGTTGTGTAAGTGCATTGAATACTAAAAGAACCGGAAGATTTTCAGAATTTGTTTAAAATCGGTTTCTTATTGAAGTTTTTTTGAATTCTTAATTTAATAACTTTAAATATTCTTGAGAATGTACTAACTTAAGAATCTAGAGATTTTGCCAAGTTTTTTTAATGTTCCAATGTAAGATGTTTTGAATAAGTAAAATTGATTTTAACTTCTTTGTACTGATCACTTTAATTGAGTTAATCCCGTTTTTAAAATGTCAATTATGAATACGTTTTTTGGTTTATTTTTCACTTACTTTCGATTTATTCTTTCTTTTACTTAGTAACTGGTATCATACATGTCTTTTGTTTTAATTTCTCTTAATTTAAAGACATTTTTAAAATCAAAAAACTTTGTTTTCAATGTTTTCATTTTTGTTTTTCGTTTATTAACCATTTTAGAATCGGAAATTCTTTGCCAAATATGTTTATTTCTAATAATAAACAATGCTTTTCCATAATATTAAATACTTCAAGACAAAATATAAAGAAATAAGCAATTTCGTTAGATTTTTAAAAATATGGTGAAAATTTGTTTACAAAAATTGAATTTTGAAACAATTTCTTAAATTTTATTATAAAGCTGCTAAATCCTATGCTCAAATCAATACGAAATAAATGATATAGCTTTTTATTCTTCGAAATAGAGTGTAGCAAAGGAATTGTTAAGCATATATGCAATACAGAAAAATCTCCATACAAAATCTGATGCGCATCGGATGCGCATCTGATGCGCATCAGTTTTGTATGGATGCGCATCGATGCGCATCTGATGCGCATCAGGCCGAACCCTACTTAATTCCAAAAAAGAAAAAAATTCTCAATAAAATCTTTTAAATGGAAAATAATGTTATTGCTTAAAGTCATAATGAAGAAATTATAAACGCGTGCCGTGTGTCACAAAATTGCTGTGTGCTCTCCATAAAAGCATGACCATACAGAAATGATAAAAAATTATAACATTAAAAAAATGCAAAGTGAAATTAAAATGAGTCAATTAAATAATTTAAGTGAAAAGAGTCATAAAGATTTGTAGTTTATGGATTCGAATTTCTGAATTTCTTTGGAATCTGGTGAGAATTTTTTTATGTCTACAAGGCGTAGATATCTTTCTAGGAAGAATATGCGAAAATGTTTTTTTTAAACCACATAAAACAACAAATTGAGGCATCAAAAAATCTCACACGCCCAACATTTCATCTTTCTCATTTTTGACATGTTGCACATCGTTGATCGCAATCGAGACAAAGGTGAGGCATCATGAAAAACAAATAAAGAAGGCTGACCAATTATATGTAATTTATTAATTAAGAAGAAATTTTTGGCAAAGGGCAGTCGGCAAGTTAGCAAAGAAAAAGACCAAATCATGATAAATTATCGAAGAAACGATAAAATTAGAGCAATAAAAAATGAATAAATTTTATTCAGCGCACTAGGTGACCAAGCATTGTTCAAGCACAGGTGAATCTTCGATTTCTTTTATCGACGATGTTTCGTTGCGCACAATAATAATAAAAATTCAGATCAATTTCATTAATCAAATCGTTCAGCATAAAATTATGATAAAGAATGAGAGACATAAATTAATGAGCTACTTTAGGCTTTTAATTATCACATAACTCGCTTATGATGGATTGCGATTATATAAAATCTTATTTTTTTGAATGCATTTTATGCACAAAGAAGAATATTAACGCCACAATGAAGATGAGCAGGTAAAAAGAAGAATGAAACTTTTTTGTGATCTTTTCTTTGCACATCATTCGTTAGAAGGTTAAATTTTTAAATTCTCTTAATTTCACTTCGTTTTTGAGAATTGCTTTATGCAACAATTTATTCTCATTTTGCCTTTTCTTGTGTTTTTTTGTCTTTACTGTTTTTATGGAATAATATTTTCTACCTTTTTTATAAAATTATTCAAGTTAAGGAATGATATTTTAGAAATTATGTTCAATTATTAATGATATACAAAAAAGCCATTACAAAATACAATTTTTACCCACATTTCTAAATAGAATGCCATCATAATCCATCAACAACTCTTCGAGAAATTCTCACGACTGAAACACAATGAACCACAAGAAAAATTCTTGCTAGATTTTAGCTATTTTATTATCATGAACAAAGAGCCACAGAAAAATATTGACAATGAAATTGCATTAATGTCTCTACCATGACCACGAGATGAACTTGAGTTAGTTCAAGAGTTCATTTCACTTTCTAATCAGTCAATATATCATGTGCTCATGGCAAAAGTAACATCCGGTAAAATTTTAATTTTTAGCTGTTGCAAAAACTTCATTTAATGTGGACAATAACTCAAAAAATAAAATCATTGCATTTCCCGTGCACTGATTTTGTTTTAAAGTGTCGATCTTAAACAATTGTAATTGTAATGTCGCTTCGAGGTGCGAGGTAATGTAATGTAAAGTAACACGGTTTTTGTATCATGGGAATTGTTTCAGTGTGAAATATTGAATAACTTTTCTGTTTTTAGCGCTCAATTATTGCGATAAAAAGAAAAAAATGCAATGTCCGGTCTCTAATCATCATTTAACAACTTTTATGATATTTTATGAAACATATTAAAAAAATCGATATAAAAATCAATCTACAATATAGCAGAAAATTCAATTAAAACTTTCTGCTGTTCTCACACAAAGCAAACAAGAATTTTTTAATCTTTGTGGTAGAGCTCAATAAGAGTACACGGTGAGTAAATGGAAATTTTTAATTAAGATTTAATTAACCAAAGAGAGAGACTAACTCGCTCTCAATGACTGCAGTGCGGCGCGCAATAAAAATAAAGCGTCGAATTTGTGACTCAAAGAAGCCATCAAGTCAGACTAATTAAAGGTGATCGCGCGACTGCTCTCTTTCTCACGTCCATCCGTGATGCTCGCATCGCATTAAAGCATCGTGGATAAGGTGCATTTCATGAGAGGATTAATTGTGCTTTTCATGCCATCGATCCTCATTCTTTCGCCGATGCTTGTATGTGATGTGCAAATAATCACTTAATTAAACTTTCATGCATTTTATTCGCAATCATTTTACTTGCTCGCGCATTTTATGAACTTCGTTCGTTTATTACCATGATAAGTTTCATCATCTCATTCTTACTCTCTTATTTTTCGGATAATAAAATTTTATTTTTATACACACTCAGACCAAGAATGAACGCATAAAGAAGCTCACTCGCTGATCGCGTTAAATATCTCTGTCTAAATCGATATTCTATTCGATGTCTTGCCTGCTCTTTTGAAATAATCCTTTTTTATAGTCGTTTTTTTTTTGCTTCTTAGAACTCAACCAAGTGGCGCATCTAAAAAGTATTTCTAAATCGATAACAATAACTTTATTTATTAAATATTTCCAATAAACACCTGAAAAATAAAAAAATATTCTCACACATATTTTCTAATTCTTTATTAACTGCTTCACACTTCTTTGTGAAACTCTTTTTGAACTAATTTAGAGAAGCATTGGCGGTGAAGATAATGAGTTGGATGCGCTATTTCTAGGATTTTTTTTTCAAAATTTATTGCTTTTTAACTAGAGCACATTATTCTTTAAAGTTATTTGGGATGAACATTTTTATATATTAAGTTATAAAATTTTTTAAAAAAATATTATGAGATTTAACAAATGATGTGGTTAAATAATTTGATATCGGATTTTACATAAAAATCAAATCATTTAAATGATAGGAATTTTTGTGGATTTACAAATTAATTTTTATGGTTTTAAAATTAAAGACTTTAATAATAAATTTTGAAATTCTAAAATATTTTTAAGCTCTTTTTAACCATAAAAAGTTTATTTTATTAAAAATCAATAAAATTTAAAATGTTTTCATGAAAAAAAGATATTTCTCATTATAAAAAATGTATTGAGAAAGTAAAACATATTTCACTTCCTTTTCCCTTTCAATCAAATTCTTTCACTTCCTTTCATTTTTAAAATTTTCAATCATCTCAATTTTCTTAAATAGCTACGATTGAAATTTAAATTTTGCTGATAATGTCAATATTTGATTAATTGAATCAATCCTTTTTGAAATTTAAAAATAAATAAATAAAATTCTCATAGGAAACGGATATTTGTTTTAATAAATGAGTTAAAAATGACTTTGTAAAAATTGATTTAAAAGAATCATCTAGGAAATTTAAAATTATAGTTTTTTACAATTTTTGAACATACAATTTCAGGTAAACCAGAAATTTAGAATGCAACAAAAGAAATTTAAAATTACGCAAATATATTTTAACATATCTCTTTCTATTGTCCTTCTTATTTCCCTCTAAATCTTTAAAAGATGAAGCGCCTTAAAGATTTTTTGTGTGTTTTATCCTTCAATGCACAACAACAAGAAAACCGACAAGGAAAAGAATTCTTTTTTTTTGTGGTTTGCCATTGCTTCATTTCACCGAAATAAAGATTCATTTTTAGTTGGCCATCACTTATTTAAATCAGTCATTATATGCGGTAATAGTGGTCATTAGATTTATTTGAACAAAAAGTTTTTTTTCGGTAGGTCTGTGATGTAATTGGATTAAAGTGCATTATGCTGTCTGTCATTTTGTGGTGAATATTTTTATGCAATATAGGTCAGTGAAGACAAATATTTCTTTTATTTAAAATCAGGTAGACAAATGATAAGTTCTACATATGTTAAAAATTTATAAATTTGAAATGAAATTCAAATTTACTTTTTTTAAATTAGAAATAATTTGTGTTTTTCAATAAATACAAAGGTTAAGAATGAAGGGAGAGACAGAGTAAAAATGTAAGTAAAGAAGCCACGAGCCATGAAGGCAGGTGTGTTGAGGACTTTTCAATATAAATTTATATAAACATTTTTTGTGAATAAGAGAAGAAACGCAATTTAAATTAACAGAAAGGGAAAAAGCAGAAAATACTGTTAAAGATGAGGCAAATGTCTCAATGTTTACTCACTTATTTGCCTTACAATTTCATTCTTACTCACTTTATTGAGTCGTAATAAAAAGTAAATAAGGAAAATATTATCAATAAAATGCAAGATAACGACTACTGGCTCTTTTATGTCATAAGAGTTAGTAAGAACTCAATCATTATTTATTGCAATTTTACCATGTATAAAGTTAACCCCTTGTAGGCACACTTTAAAAAAATTAAAATAATTATTCACGAATGAATCAAAGCGCAATTCCTGTGATCACAAAAAATATCCACCCTCGATCACAAGTTTATATCTGCTTTCACCCTATGAATAAGAATTTTTTTATATGCAACAGCATTAATGCCATATGTCTCTCTTTATTCATGATTTTAATAGCAAATATTTATGATTTCAAATGTATGCATTGTGTTATGCACCACAAAATAAATTCTCTTTCTCGCTTATGTATAATTATTCAATGCAATGCAATGGAATCCATTTTCAACCACCTGCCCCAAGAATGAACGCATATGTGTATATATGTGTATGCTGCTTGCTGATCAAATAATGGCTATGACAGTGTCAGCAACCCTCAAGCAAATAGAGATTATTATTATCAATTGTCGCTTTTGTATATGCCCGATGACATGACATGTGCTGTAATTTTTATTTTACATTGCTATGATTTATGGCTTAAGATTAGTTTATTGAGGAATTGAAGCTCATCGAATTGAAAAACACAATTGGATTGTTGTAAATATTTGACGGAAATTTGGCAACAAATTGCTGCTATTTGTGTTAATTTTATTTCAGTAGTTTTTATGATTTATTGATTTTTCATGATATAAACTTTAACTTGAAAAATTCAATGAAAGATTATTTTTCATTCCTTGATTATTGAAATTTATTTTTTCATGGAAAAGTTATCATTCAAATTGTATTTTATTTTTTCTCATCATTAAAAATAAATATATTATTGCATCAAAAATTAGATATCAATTTTGATAATGAGAATTCTCAATTAAAATTTTATAAAGACAATTTTTATGGTATTTAAAAAAATGTCTTGTGTATCATTTCTTGTATTTTCGCTCATAAACAACTTCTAATTGCAAAAATTTGTGTGCAAATTGCATTTAAAAACAAAAGAAACATTTTCAGTGACAGCAATTATGTTCTCTTCTGCATGTCACTAACCACAATTACATTAATCGTAGTGTCTTCTTTTCACTTTTCTTGCGACAAACAAAATTCTCAACTTGCGGCTGTTTGCATGCAAAAATTGCACTTTCAATCATTTTTTGACACTTTCGAACAACAAAAAAAGAGCGAGACATGCATGATGCTTTCGATCATAATTTGCCTCAAAGACAAAAATTTAAATGACATTGACTGCAAATAAAAAATGAAAGCGAATGTTCAAAATATTTTAAAATATAAATGATTAATTAATTGATTAAAATCGAAAAAAATCAAATACATCAGTTAGTTGTTAATCCACATATTGATTTCAATTTAGTATGCTTCTCATCATCATCATTAACTTGCAGTGCTTTGCAATATTTCATTTAATCCATCAATTTCCAATTTAAAGAGTGATGTGATGAACTTCCGTAATGTTCGCTGATAATTTTAATTGAACAATTTGCTGCCTCACTTTAATCCCTTTCGACTCGCTATGAGGCGAATTAACCTTTCTTTTATTTGAGTTTAAAATATTTTACTTTACCGAAATTTATCGCTGATGCCCTTACGCGTGCAACTGTCCATTGTTTTCTGTATAAAACCATGTGAGCATAAACAATGTAATCATCTCTATACGAGATGTTTCAATTTTTTACCGTTTACTTTTACTTAGACCACAAGAACGAAAATTGAGTATACTGATGGCAATTTATCAAGCATATGAATTACATGACTACGTATGAGAAGATTTTTCTCTTTCTTTCACATTCCCTTTCATCAAGCAATTGTGCGCACAATAAAAAATGATTGAAATGGAAAAGAACTTCTTTTCATACTTGCAAGGAGTGATAAATTTTTTATTAACAATTTTAAAGATTCAAACTTGCATGCATATTTTATTTGATTTGCGCATTTTTCTCAAGTTCATTTCAAGTTGACTTACACAAAAATGTCTTTTATTCATTAAGATTGAATTTAATTCATTTGAAATTCAGGAAATTTGTATAAAAGTCAATGATTCTTTAATTTACTATGAATTTTAATTGATTTAAATTCAATCGAAAGAAATAAAAGACATTTTTATGTAAGTCAACTTGAAATCTACTTGACAGAAAATATGCACATATCAAGTAAAATATGCATACAATTCCGAACCCTAATAAAAACTATTAAATTAAGCTCAATAAATTAATGAATTAAAACTATAAATTTTTATCCATTGTTTAAGAATCAAATAAAAAAATTCTTAAATGTATTCTTGCTTGTCTTCATTCTCTTCCGTATCATCAACATTATCATTTAATTTNGTATAAAACCATGTGAGCATAAACAATGTAATCATCTCTATACGAGATGTTTCAATTTTTTACCGTTTACTTTTACTTAGACCACAAGAACGAAAATTGAGTATACTGATGGCAATTTATCAAGCATATGAATTACATGACTACGTATGAGAAGATTTTTCTCTTTCTTTCACATTCCCTTTCAACAAGCAATTGTGCGCACAATAAAAAATGATTGAAATGGAAAAGAACTTCTTTTCATACTTGCAAGGAGTGATACATTTTTTATTAACAATTTTAAAGATTCAGACTTGCATGCATATTTTATGATACTTGATATGCGCATATTTTTTTTCAGTTGACTTAAACAAAAATGTCTTTTATTGATTCAGATTTTATTTATTTCATTTAAAATCCATCAAATTGGTATGAAAGTTAATGATTCTTTAATTTACTAAAAATTTTAATTGATTTAAATTCAATCGAAAGAAATAAAAGACATTTTTATGTAAGTCAACTTGAAATCTACTTGACAGAAAATATGCACATATCAAGTAAAATATGCATACAATTCCAAACCGTAATAATTTAATTCAAGAAAAAAATTTAAAATTAAAATCTATAAATTAATGAATTAAGCTCAATAAATTAATGAATTAAAACTATAAATTTTTATCCATTGTTTAAGAATCAAATAAAAAAATTCTTAAATGTGTTCTTGCTTGTCTTCATTCTCTTCCGTATCATCAACATTATCATTTAATTTCAATGTTGCTACAAAAACAGTGCGCACACACAAATTCTTACGCAAGTGAGCACAATAAAGTTTATGATGTGAATTACATGCAATTTTCGATGGGCATCAAGTAAGTAAGAAAGCGAGTAAGAGAGGTGGATTATTGATAATAACAGATAATTTCCATTGTAATGGCATCTTCTTAAATTTATTCTGCAACCATCTTTTTTTCATCGCACACAGTTGATATTGGACCAAATAAACAGTTATTGGAATAATGAGCAACTGATTACACAGAGTTTATGATATAGCAAGTGCATCAACCTGAAGAATTTTTTTATACAGCAAACAGGAGCACATTGCCTTTAACTATTTGAATATGAGATCTTTTTTAAATAAAGTGCAGAAAATTTTCAGATTACTGAATTTTATGAGCTGTAATTATAATAATAAAGACAATGTCAATCTCTGGTTTTTAATAACAGGTTTCAAGTTCCGATCGATTTTAAATGGGCATTTCATGACATCATCATATACACTAATTGAATTTTATTACCGTCATAAGTGACACATAAATGTCGAAAGAGAAGAAAGAAATGCAAACACTGTGATGAACAAAGTTTTATTAAATAATTGCAGAAAAATTACTTAGTGTTCCTAATTGCTTTTACTTTCAGTACGAGCAAGCTTTTTATTGATATTTTTGATCCTCTGTTTGTTTGTTAAAGATTCTCCTTTTTAAATTGTTTTAATTGTGGAATAAAAAAAATTTTTCTTAGAGTTTTAATTTCCTTATCGATATTTTATGACAATAAATTTTTATCTAATGTCTTCACTTTACTGTAAAAAATGAAATACATTAATGAAATTAAAATCTCATTTTGGATGCAATCTCGTATCGAAAATCAATCGAAAAACTTAATCTTAAAAATTGGACCTCTCTCATCCGTAGTGTATTGTGAAAAAATCTCCAATATAAAAAAATTTCAAAGTTATCATTGTACTTGTATAAAGATTTTGTGAAATCTTTCTTTCTTTTTATATCTCAATATTTACCACTGTAAGAAAGAGAGAATATTCTCTTTAAATAATCGGATAAGGCTTGAATATGTAATTAAAGTAAATGAGAGAGATAGAATGAAATACATAAAGTGTGTATCATGTGTAATGTGATTAGTTTGAAAAGATAAGAAATTGCATTTTTTTGTTTTATCTTTACTCACTTGATACTGCTGTATGTATCAATTTCAATAGCAGGTTATTAAAAGATAATGCTGCTGTATGTCACTTAATGGCATATCTGATATAACTCGTTCATTGAAATAGTGTGAATTGAAAGAAAAATTACCAACTACAATTTTATTTTAGTATAAAAACCAAAAGCGACAATTCATATCAAAAAACAAGTAAAATCAAAAAATTCATCGCGATCTCATCAATCAAATAATAATGTAATAAAAAGTGCTCGCATCAAAAGTCATTTTTCCGATCGCGATATGAACTACAACAACAGACAAAATTGAAATATTTCCTTTGTTATTCTCATTTTTTGGCAAATGGTTGAATTATACTTATTTGATTCAAATGTGATACGATGCAATCTTTTGGTGGTGCACTAACTTATTTCAGATGATTTATGATTGCAGATTATGAAAAATATGTATTTGAGGAGAGAGAAAAATACTGTATTTGTTAATAGCCATGTATATCCTCTTTATATCATGATTTGATAATAATGCCATGCCAAACATTTTATTGAAAGCAATTGAACGGTTCAACTCATCTTATTTATTCTACAAGTTGTTTCAATAAGTAAAAATCATGATGAATCACTTGAATATAACTTATATCTATACTTTATACAAGTTATGGACATCTGCTTTTTTAAATTTTTAGCAATATTTGATAAATTTTTAAATACAGCATATTACATTTCCAATCCTTGAAAATTTTATTTTCCTTTATTGATTTCAGTGCTTTTATTAAGTATTTATTAAAAATCAGCATACCTACAATTATTGAAAATTGAGATGTTATTAAACAATTAAATTTGTTTCAATTTCACACCTCAGCATAAGTTCAATATGTTTTTAAATTTTCAAAGCAATGGCTTTCAAGACTTCGCTTGAAACGAGATTAATTTTATGATCTGAAAATTAAAAAGCGTCAATTCTAAAAAATGGCATCAAATTTTTTTCTTATCATGTGATCACTCTATTTTAAAAAAACCCATAGGGTTGATAAATAAATTTGTAATTCGTCATTAACAAAGTTGCTCCACGTTCTTATCTTCATCTTGCGGTCAACATCAGACATTACTTTATGAATTTTTTGGGTGGAAGCAATAAATCACCGTTTAATAAAAAAAGATAATAAATACACAACGCACATCAAAAAATAATAATCTTATTTATTTACTAGGCATAAAAACATTGTTTTGAGGCGATTAGACGGACGGTTGGAGCATTTTTTTTAAAACCTCTTGGCAACATACGAAAAAACTTTAATGTATTTCTCTTTGGATTAAAGAAGAGGCTACAAAAATAACACTTGAGCAGTGAAACCAATTTTTTGCTACTTCTTATTCAATTTTATTTTTGTTGGAACTTTCATCTTGAACTTTATTTTAAAAAGTTATTTGTAGAAATTTGATTTGATTCTTTTAAAATATGAACATTTTTTTTGTTTCAATAATTACATTTAAAAGCAATCGAAACCAATTTACAAAAATTGAATATATTAAATATACAGCGGCAATAGCCACAAAAAACATGTATGTACAATAAAAATATGTTTGTTTTGTTTGAAATGCATCGATAGAATAAAATAAAAATTATTAAATTTTAAAATGCAGTTAGCGTGGAAACGAGAAGTCTTCAATGATTATTCGAGTCTATAAACATTTCACATTGATGAGGATTATGCTTTGGCGGCACGCTTGCTTGCAAAAATCTGTTTACTCGAGGCCACGAACTGTGGATTTTTTTCGTTTAATAATTTCTTGTTTTTCGTGTATTTTTCTGCTTTTTGCCGTCTTCTGGTAAGCGCTGCAATAATAATTGGTAAAAAATTCTCTTTTTGATGCGATTCTGAAGTGTTTGAGACTTTACGCTTTATTCCCACCACGTTTCTTCTTATATTTACTTACGATCGATAATTTACGGATTGCTTTTAGGAAAACAAACTGAAATCACATTGAGCCAACAGCATTGCACATTCATGCCATAAATTATGCATCAAGTGCAAATAATGATTTAAGAATGATGAGCTAAGACAGTTCAATCTCTCTTATTTCTAATTAAATTTAACTGCAGTATTCTCGCATGCAAAAAGCCTCCAACACACTTAATTACGAATAAATCATAAATGAAAAGCAGCAGAAATGTGAGGAAGCATACGTTATGATCGCCGAAAAATATTTTTTTGGCAGTAGCGGCATCAAGTTATGACATTTCGTTCAAATCAGTAAAAATTTTAAAGAAAAATAATGACCGTAATAATAATACTTTTTGTAGAGGAAAATTACTCGGTGGTGAAAGAAACGCGATCTCATTACTTATGAGAATGAAAAGTTCGCGCTCTCTCAAGAATGATGAGTACAGCAATTTTTTGTTGAAAATTGTTTCAATACCTCACAATAAAGGTAAACATGCGATTGCTTGCAGCATCTTTTAATGACTCTTCTTTCTGTGACGATGACGACGGGCAGAAGAGGATGATGAAAATTTCAATTTTAATTAAGTTTCAATTTATTATCCTTTTTATAAACTCACATATTAGCCTTTAGCATACTCCTTTTTTAAAATCAGATAAGCTTTAAAAACATGAAACATTTCAGTTAAGAGAATAAAACAAATTGTGTCGACTGTGAAGACTGAGTTGAATCGTTTTGTCATGACAACTACAAGGGTTCTTTCATTCATTAAAACAAAAAAATCCAAAACATTTCTATTTTCTTTCGTGCTGAAAGACAATTAACTTATGCTTCACGACTTTCTTTTTTTATTCATTCATTTCTTTAACGACTTTTGATCCTTGTTAGTTTTAATTTACCTAATAGCTAGTCGATGTTAAAAAAATTGAGATATCAATCAGGAAAGATTTTTTTTCTTGGTTATTGTGTCGCCTTGGAGGTCCAAAAATTCAATTCTCATTCAACTGTAAAATGTTTTTTTTTAATTTGCATAATTTTCACCTCTATTTGCATCTTATAAATGTCAACAAATAATTTAATAAGCACCAATTAAAAATTCAATTTTCAGGTGCGGATTTTCAAATTGCTTAATTTTCAAAACTGAAAAAGAAACAAAAATTCTTTTTTAATGAAATAATTTAATCGACACAAGCAAAAACAGCGCGACTTTTATTTCATTTCATTTTCATCAACATGGGAAGAATTTTTATTTTCACTGTGTCGGCTAAATGCATTTGTAGTGTGGAACACTCGAATACATTAGGCAAATGTTGAGAATATTTTTGCTTAATAGTTGCATCAAAATGGAAAAGATTTTGCTCAAGAATTTTAGATTTGTTAGGAAAAAGTAATGTTTGAACTTGCATGCATATTTTAATTGATAAAAGCATATTTTTTGTCAAGTTGACTTACACAAAAATCTCTTTTATTCATTCAGATTGAATTTAATTCAATTAAAATACATAATAAATTTAATGATGATTGACTTTTATACAAATTTGCTGAATTTCAAATAAATAAAATAAAATCTGAATGAATAAAAGACATTTTTGTTTAAGTCAACTTGAAATCAATTTGACAAAAATGTGAACGTAACCTAATATAAGGGACTCCTAATATAAGAGACATTTTTAAAAAATACGTTAAAAATACTTAATTTTTCCGTTATTTAATGAAAAATCAGACAAAATCTTCAAATTTTTCACTCTTTTGAAATTTAATTCGAATATGTTCGAGGAAAGACGGTAGAAAATAATAGGTTTATTGTTATTTTGAATTATTTTTTAAATTTTCGCTTTTTATCGTTAATGATTTATAACTTTAGAATTTTTATGTAAATATTTGTTAATCTATCAATATCAAGTTTTAACTAATGACACTTGATATTTAATAAATTGATTAAATAGCTGTGATAATAACAAATTTGAGTTTATTTTGACAACAGTTAAAAATTAACTAAAAAAACTCTTATAAAATGTTCATTCATTAATGAAAAAGTGCTGACCAATTTCATTAAAGTTTTTTTTTTATTAAAATCAGCATAAAAATTACAAACTAAAAGACTCATTTTCTGTAAATTCAGTTGTCGCTTCTATTTCCTCATTTTCAGTATCATAGTCTCCAAAATATTCTTTGTCGTAAATTTCATTAAAACCGAGAACATCATAAAATGAAAATCTAATGCTTTCAGGTTCAGGTTGATTTTTTATTTCATCCCAGAAACATTTGTATGCACGATAAACATAATCGCATTGATCTTCACTGCGTTCAGTTATGCGATCACATTTATCAATAATTTCGTCATACTATGAACAAAAAAATGTTTGAGAAAGTGAAGAAAAAGAAATTTAGTAAATACTCACTGATAATTGATCTGAAGGTAAAAACGTCACATATTCTAAAATTGCTTCTTTCTGCGGACTTCCAGTTGTTTCATTAAACAAACCAAGTCTAAAAGCAAAGCACTTCAAGAAGCATTTTGAATTTTTGCTGCTATCACTCATATCGCCTTTACTATATTTGATGGCTACAGAATAAAGAACTTTATTTTCACGAATGCATTGTCTTGTAACACGACGAGCATTGAGTTCTTTATTTTTTGGCGTTGTTTGACACTAGAAAGTCTTAATTAAAAATTTTAAATACTATTTTTATTTTTAACTCACCAAAATGATACTTATGGTGTAAAAAATTACTGCAAAACTCAAAAACTTTTTCATTTTCACTCTTTAAAAACTTCCAAAATAAACTAATCTAGTCAATGCCATTGTAAATTGATTATATATAGAATCAATGTGAAGTTTTTATGAGAAGAAAGTGGGAAAGTTTTGAGATATAACTGTTCAACTTTTTCTCTCACATCTCTCTTTGCTCAATTTTTAAGAGATATATTAAAATATTGTCGCTCTCTGAAACATCACAACAACAGAAAAATAAAAAATAAACATTTAAACAACCAAACCAGTATTCATGACATAATTACAAGAGAGAAAAAATTTAGGAAAGGCAACTGAAGAAAAGTAAAAAAACAGGCGAAGCAGAGTGAGAGAGAAGAGAGTCAATGATAAAAGGTTATTGACCACAAGAGAAGATTTTTTGAATAAATTATCGATTTTGATTTTACATAAAGAATTAAAAATTTACTTTCAACTATCAGCTGATTGCCATAAGTTAGTTTCTAAAATAATTTTTATTATTTCCTTTGCAATTTTTACATGAAGTTTACAATATAATAATTATTTAATAAACCATTTAATGTATTATAAATCTAATGCTCGTGTTTCTTATAATTAATGCCACTGCGGTAGCATTCATAAATTTTAAATGCAGTTTCACATTCATTATCTCCTTTGACTTCAATACATCTATTGACAAGAGCTTTAAGAGTTTCATCTTCTTTTGCTTCAGCTCTATGAGCAAGCTTTTCAATGATTACATCAGCTTGTGGGTTTCCTTCACTATCCAAGAATCCCACTCTGAAAAAGGAATTTATTATGAAAAATCTTGTTTTTTTTTTTTTAAATCAGGTTTCTTCTACCAAAGTATTGACTTTTACTTACTTTTGGAAAAAGCATTTTGTAAAGCACTGAAATTATATTTATAATACCATTTTAAGTAAACTATTTTTTTTAGTCATAAAAAAGTTATTGACTTTATAGAATTATTAATAATTCATGAGTCTATTTGAATAAGTTGATTATTTAAGTAAATTTTTTTAAAGCAAAAAATTTACCTGAGCTTTCTCATCTCTTTCACTAAAGTCACCGTCCTTCAATTTATCAGCAGATTCTTTACTGATTCCAGTTTCTTCGATGCACTCGTTTATTTGATCGTGATGCTTCTTTTTTGCATCTTCCACTTCATCAGCAAGTGTCAATACACACAACGCTAGGAAAAACACAACAATGTATTTCATCTTCAACCGACTGAAACAAAAACTTAATGTGAAATGAGCTGCGAGGATGGTTGACCAGTTATTTTTATACAAACTAAAAGAGAAGTTCTCATATAGAGTGGGGTATTTCTCAGAATTTATAGTTATTTTTATTTGATTTTGCACGTCGATGAAATGTGAGCGAGATTTTTTGTGTGTGCTTTAATGGTATGAAATTGAAAGAATGAGTAGAATGACTTGTTTATTTTATTTTTTTCTTTTTTAAAAACTAGATGCCGATTAGAAGTCGATTGAAGGGTGAATAATTTAAGTAATTTGTTTATGAACAAATAAAAATTATTAACTGCGATTGTTTATATTTCATAATTTATTCAATAATTTTCTTAACTTTTTCAGATTTATGACAATTCTTAAATTCAACTTGTGGTCTGTAACATTCGTAAACTTTGAATGCCGTTTCACATTTTGTTTCACCTTTTTCTTTCACACATTTATTGATCAATTCTGTGAGATGTTCAGCCTTGAGTTCTGATTTCTTTTTAAGTTTTTCGATGATAACTTCTGGAAGAACTTCACCATTTTCATTCATATATCCAAACCTGTACAAAATTAAAATTTTTGTTAAAAAATTCATCTTCAAAGTTTTACTTACTTTCTGAAGTAACAGTCTACAAAACATTGAGCAGGTTCGTCACGAACACTAAAATCTCCAGTTTTCAATTTTTCAGCGACTTCTTTTGTTGTTTTTGATTCATCAATGCAAGCATTAATACGATCACGATAATAGTTATCTTTTTGTATTCGACTTGTGGTCTATAACACTCATAAAATTTGAATGAAGTTTCACATTTGTTTTCCCCTTTTACTTGGACACATCGATTAATTAATTTATCAAAATCTTCATCTTCAGACTTAAGAACAAAAATTTTTTTGAACTTTTCATTAATTACATCTGAGAGAAAGTTTCCATTTTCGTTAATTAAACCTTTTTTTCTGAAGTAACAATTAACAAAACATTGTGCAGGTTCATCGCGAATACTGAAATCTCCATTCTTTAACTTCTCAGCAACTTCTTTTGTTGTTTTTGATTCTTCAATGCAAGCATTCAAATATTCTCGATGTTTATTTTCTAAAACTTCTTTTTCTTCAGATGGGAGAGCCTAAATAAAATTTTAGTATCTAAGTTATAATTTCATAATTTTTTTTGAAATTTACCAAGATAGAAGTCATAAAAATACAAAGCACAAGTAAAACTTTCATCCTGATATTTTATCACTGAGATGAATTAAACACAAGATAATTTTATTGTGGTTCTTTTAAAGTTCATAGACTTGCTTTTATACTAAAAAATTAACTGGCAGCAGTGGGGAGAAAAGAAAGATTTGAAAGAAATGTGAAAAGAAAAGAATAAGAATGTATATTATCAAGAAAAAGAAGAAAACCAGAAAGAATTTACATATAATTTAAATTTCAATATTTATTCACTACTCATTTCGTGACCATGTAAGATTTTAGCAATAAATTAAATTATTTGAATACGAATGATGATAAGATTTATTTACTTTAAAAATGATTAAAATTATCTAACAAAGATTAGCTATTATGAAATTTACTTCACAGCTGATAGCAATTTGTAAAGCAAACAAATCTAAATATAGAAGAATAGAAAATAACTTAGATATAGAATAGATTAACTGTTTGTTTTTAATTGATAATTAAATTTGGTGAATTCTATAAGAAAACAAAAACATAATTTTTTTGCAGACATAAAAAATTTATTTTCATTCGTTTTTTCATCAACTCAAATCATCAATATTTTACTCATATTTGTTGGTTTTTTTTTCAGCAAACAATTTTTTAAGTTAACATTTTTCCTTATTTGCAGTATTCATTGAATGAACGTCATCTCTTTTAACCTGTTGGTGTTCAGGTTCAGTATCTTCATGTTTCTTATTAGCTGTATTAATATTATGAACATTGTCTGTATTTGATTCATCATGGTCATGTCCTTTTTAGTGATGATCCTTATTTGCAGTATTCATTGAATGAGCGTCATCTCTTTTAACTTGTTGGTGTTCATGTTCAGTATCTTCATGTTTCTTATTAGCTGTGTTAATATTATGAACATTGTCTGTATTTGTTTCATCATGGTCATGTCCTTTTAGTTGATGATCCTTATTTGCAGTATTCATTGAATGAGCGTCATCTCTTTTAACTTGTTGGTGTTCAGGTTCAGTATCTTCATGTTTCTTATTAGCTGTGTTAATATTATGAACATTGTCTGTATTTGTTTCATCATGGTCATGTCCTTTTAATTGATGATCCTTATTTGCAGTATTCATTGAATGAACGTCATCTCTTTTAACTTGTTGGTGTTCAGGTTCAGTATCTTCATGTTTCTTATTAGCTGTGTTAATATTATGAACATTGTCTGTATTTGTTTCATCATGGTCATGTCCTTTTAGTTGATGATCCTTATTTGCAGTATTCATTGAATGAGCGTCATCTCTTTTAACTTGTTGGTGTTCATGTTCAGTATCTTCATGTTTCTTATTAGCTGTGTTAATATTATGAACATTGTCTGTATTTGTTTCATCATGGTCATGTCCTTTTAGTTGATGATCCTTATTTGCAGTATTCATTGAATGAGCGTCATCTCTTTTAACTTGTTGGTGAGGTTCAGTATCTTCATGTTTCTTATTAGCTGTGTTAATATTATGTACATTGTCTGTATTTATTTCATCATGGTCATGTCCTTTTAATTGATGGTTCTTATTTGCCATATTCATGTAATTAACGTCATCAATTTTATCTTCCTTATGCATTTCTTGTTCAGTATCTTCATGTTTCTTATTAGCTGTGTTAATATTATGAACATTGTCTGTATTTGTTTCATCATGGTCATGTCCTTTTAATTGATGGTTCTTATTTGCCATATTCATATAATTAACGTCATCTATTTTATCTTCTTTATGCATTTCTTGTTTAGTATCTTCATGTTTCTTATTCTCTATAGTTTGAGAATCATCTTTCATTGATAAGGGTTTGATCAAAAGAAAAACCACATGGTGTCTATGTATTATAGGAATTTCACCTTTATTTGATTCTTGGCCCATATTTTCTCTATGCATTATTGGATTTTCAGATTTCATTGGTTGTTGTTCATGATGTGTGTGATCTTGATGCATCATTGGAGTATCATCTTTTTTCAAAGCATTACTCATTCCTTCTCTATGTTCATTTTTCATAGTTTCATGACCCGAGTGCTCTCCTTTCATAGAAAGAAGTTCATCTTTATTTGATTCCGAATGTAAAGTATCTTTGTCATCATTTTTCAGTTCGAGATGCTTTCTATAGCACTCATAAATTTTGAATGATGTCTCACAATGACTACTGCCCTTTTGTAAAATACATTGCTTAACAATCATATTCAAGTCTTCATTTGGTTTGAGATCAAATTTTTTTAACAATTTAACTACCATAACTTCAGGAATAATGTCACCATTTTCAGTGAAAAATCCAAGTCTAGATAAAATTAAAAATTATCATTTACCGATTAAAAATTAATTAAAATTTTATACTTTTTAAAGTAACAGTCCACAAAACATTGAGCTGATTCATCACGATGAGAAAAATCTCCATTCTTTAATTTTACTGCAATATCTTGATTAATTTTAGTTTCTTCTATACATTTGTCCCTAATAGTTTTATATTTTGTATCATGACCAATTGGATTTGCCTAAGAATAAATTATTGATTGATGCACTTTTACTATTTTTAAATATCTTACCAAGGCAAAAGAAAGAAATGCACAGCAAACTATAAAAAATTTCATTTTTACTTTTTACTCAAATAAAACACTTTGATGAGTATAGCTCAACTGAGAATATTATTATGGTTCTAATAGTCGACAGATTTTTGCTTTTTATAGTAAATATTTGATCACAATAAATGGAAGAAAACATGATTTGAATGGAAAAATTTCAGTTAACAAAAATAAAATAAGAAGTTTAAATTGTTTGTCTATATAGAATTTTATTGCAGAGATAGGAAAGTAAAAACCTTCGTGTATACATATATACAATTAGAACATTTATCAAAATTCTGTTTATTGTTTATTTTTTATTTATTTGATATGATGTTTTATTGTCATCACAATGTCCACTTGGTAATTAATATTTTCTTACTTAGAAAAAAATTCAATTTATTAAGATTTTATCACGGAGTTCTTAAAAAAGGTTTTTGCCTAATTCATGAATAGGATGACTATTTTGAGCTTTTAAGGTTGTAGATAATTTTAATCAAAAAGAATCCATTAGTGATAAAAATAAAATATAATTTACTATATAAAATTTTGTAATAAAAATTTAATTATAATGAGAAAATGCGCTTTTATCTTGTCAATCATGATTTAAATTATTGTTTTTTTGATGTTATGATGAAATCATGTAATTCATATTGACCTTGAATAATTGGTAAACATCCTTCATTTAAATTTTTTTAATTTTCCACTGAGAAAAAACTTTTGTTTGGCAAAAAGTATATGTATATCATCAATTCATGGTTGTGAATCTTAAAAAGAAAATTTGATGAGAACTAATACGGAAATAAATATTTTATAATTGGCATAAGTTTTTGAGATTTGTCCCTATAAAGTCAAATTTATTAGCCTTAAAAAGTTAATTAATAAGTGTTATAATTTTTTTTATGACAGTTATAAAAGTTTTATAACAATAAATTTTATTCATAACTATCATAAAAAAAATTATAACACTTATAAAATTTCCTTTGAAGGCTAATAAATTTTACTTTATAGGAACAAATCTAAAAAACTTTATGCCAGTTATAAAATATATTTCTCTGTGTATAAAATTTTTTATATTCATTAAAAAATTAGGCCCATTATTAAAATTTTTTGGGTTCACAACTATACTTTATGCCAAATAAAAATTTTTTTTCTCAGTGATCAACACACACTTGTTATTATTTTGTACATTTAAATTGTTCGAGAACAATTTTGTTATATTTTTTTATATTGTAATTTATGTTTACGTAAACAATAAATAAAAAATAAATTAAAACAAACATTTTTGCGATTGTGATTAAAAATTCTAAATCAATCTTTTATTGTTTATTTTTTTTCCATACTATAATTTCAGTCCAACAAAAATTTAAATCATGGTTCATTCATCAGTTATTATAAATTGCCCAATAGTATTTGCAAATGTAGTTTAATGTTTTTTTTTAAGTTGAATATGTAACTTGTGATCTGTAACACTCAAAAACCTTGAAAGAAGTTTCACATTTATTGGCACCCTTTTCTTGAACACATTTCTTGATTAATTCTTCCAAATTTTCCACTTTCAATTCTGGCTTCTTTTTGAGTTTTTCAATAATAATATCTGACAAGAATTCTCCTTTTTCATTTACAAATCCAACTCTTAAAATATTAATAAATATAGTTTATAAATAAAGTCTTTTTCAAATAATTTACCCATGTAACCAAAAATACGTTATAACATGCCTTTGGTATGCCGCGGCATGCTTGCGACATGTTGTAACGTATTTTTGGTTACACGGGTTATAAATTACCTCTTGAAGAAGCATTCAACGAAACATTGTGCAGGTTCGTCACGAACACTAAAATCTCCATTTCTTAGTTTTTCAGCAACTTCTTTTGTTGTTCCTGTCTCTTCAATGCAAGCATTGATATGCTCACGGTATTTCTTTTTGTATTCTTCCTTGTCGTCAGATGGAAGAGCCTAAGATAAATTAATAAAATTGTATTTAGATTCTCACTTCTTTTTTATTAGATATTAGATTACCAAAGCACAAACCGCAACAGCAAAAAGCACAATTAAAATTTTCATTTTTTATTAAATTAGTTTTTTTACACTTTGATGAGGTTAGAACAACTGAGAATTTTGTTATGATTCTTGTAGAATCTAGAAGCTTGCTTATATAGTAAAAATTTAACACAAAATAGTGGAGGGAGTGTTAAGAGAAAAATCAGAAGAACAGAATAAAACTTATTATCATTAAAGAGTGCGTCTATAATTATCATTGAGTACTTTGCTCATCTTCTTCAGTCATGTGAGATTTTTCTGCAATGTTTACACACTCCATGATATTTAAATGAAAGTTATTGAGATGTTCTACAAGTTCATCTTTGTATTTCATGGTCAAACTCTCGATTTTCATTACTCATGTGTTTCATCTTTTGCTTTCAATATAAACAAGTTTAGGTACTGTGGCTAATTGACCATAACCTTCGATAAAGAAAGAAATTGCGAGGTTGATTAATAAACAAGTAGCTTGAAATTAATAGGAAATTTCTTGAAGCTGTTTTAATTACTTATTTGAGTATTATTGAAAATTATTTCAATGGTTTTGTTTTTTTTTTCAATTTGACTCTGAAATGTTCTTAAAATTGTAAAATCAAAGTCCATATTAAAATTATTTGAATTTTTCTTTTGCAAATTCTCAATGTGAATTTTTATTTTTATAGACGTTCTTTAAATAATTTCTATTGTCCTTTGATATTTTTCCAATAACAGTTATGCACCATTGATGCTGTCATACATTCTCCATCACCTTTTAAACTTCCACAAGTATCAATAAGTCCCTTAATCATTCCAACAGACTCTTCATCGCTACCAATCGCAAGTTTCAATTTCTCGAGAACAACATCTGGTTGCAAATTACCTTCGATATCCATAAAACCTATTGAATAGCTTTATTAGAATTGTTAACATAAAAAATTTGGATTTATTACCAGATCTTTCTAAAAAGCATTTACTGAACCCGAGTAACCAAAAAACCGTTACGCTATCCGTTTATATGCTTATTGCATGTCACGGAAAATAAACGGAAAGTTGTAACGTATTTTTGGTTACTCGGGGAAGCATCTTTGCTCCACAATTTCATCATCGATTGTCGAATAACGAATTTTTGAAGCTACATCAAAATCAAGACCGACTTTCTCAGCACAAACCACTGTGTGTTCATCAGCCTTTTTCTTTTGTTCCTCAGTCAATGCCTACAATTTATTGTTATTAAAAGTAATTTCGGATGTCGTAAAAATAGTAATTACATTAGCGGCAACTATAACAACTGCAATAAAAAACAATACTTTCATTTTTACTTTTTCTGTAATTTCAATGTCTTATCACAAAAACCACACAGCACAAACTGATGAAGATGCAGTTTGGTCCTTACACTTTTATACTCTTTCTTCTTATGAATTTCGAAACAGTTCTTTTTAAGGAGTGACTCAGACAGTGTCTCCATAAATTATACGATTTTTTTGACATAAGAAATAAGTTATGAAAAGTTAATTGTGTCTGAAAATGTCATTTCGTAGGTTTTAACTGCGATTTTTGATAAATTTCATTATTATTATGCAATGATAAACAAATTATCATTGTATGTACAAAGTAATAAGGTGAATAATGATGCTATCACTTATCAAAATGTAATTTTTCTTCTTTGTTGTTGTTTATTTGCATATTTTCTTAATAAAGGTAAAAAACTGGTTTCACTTATAGGCATAGACACTCACCGTGATATTGATAAGTTTTTTTTAATTTTTAATTTTAAATGTTTTAATAAATACTATGAGTTTGATATAATTATATTTAAACAGTTTAACAGATTTGAAAAAAAGATGGAAGAAAAAATATGTATATTTTCAACAATTTTTAGAGATAAAACTAGAATTGCACGAAATAAATATTGAAGATTTTAAAAATTGATTTTTCAAAGTGTCCATATCTAAAATTTAGAAAGTGAAAAATGAATGAATAAATTTTAAAATGACTTTATTCTAAATATAAATTTTAAGAATGAAACAATAATAAAAGAGCAAAAAATTTTAGTGTTTATGAACTCTAATTTCTTGATTTTTATGAAGATAATTTTTTGTGGCGTGAATTTGGTATGTTTAGGTTTCAAGTCTCATATAAAATGCATAAGAAAATGTAAACATTAATTAATCACAATTTACCGGTTTTTAATAACCGTCATTCTATAAGCAACTTTTTTATAAGTCAAGTTCAAGTTCAAACACCTCGTGATCAGATTTTTGGTTTTTCATTTCAATTTATTTGAAAGAATAAAAAGACAAGATAATAAATAAAAGTTATCACAGATTAGAAGAGACCAGCAGTACGATAGCACTTGTAAGCATTGAAAGCTTTTTGACAGGGTGTTGATCCAGTTTCATTTTTACATTTTGAATAAACAGCTTCAACAGATTTTGGGTCTTTATCTACTGATAATTTGTTAATGATGACATCTTTATTTTGATTACCATCAGCATCAGTGAATTGTGCCTCACGGAAGAAACAAAGTGCAAAACACTGAACATTCTCATCGTCTTCGCTAAAGTCACCGGCTTTCAATTTTCCAACAGTTTCAGGTGAAATTTTTGTTTCGTCAAGACATTTTTTGACATATTGTTGTCCCTTCTTAAGTTGCTCTTCAGTAAATGGAATTGCAGTAGCGACTCCCAAAACAGCGATGATGATGAGAACTTTCATTTTAATGAAATTTAATTTTACTTTCAACACTTTGAAGTAAGCTTGAGAACTGATAAATTTCCATGCAACTTGCTGTAAATTTATACTAATGGAAAAAATGTTCTATTCTGAATAGTGGGAGAAATGTTTTTCGCTGCAACAGCTACTTCCAGGTTGTATTTAATTGCGATATGCAAAAAAATATTGTTGCACTTGAACTTGAAATATTTGCAACGAAGTGTTTTTGCTGTGAATTGTAAAATTATTGTGTAATTGTTGAATGGCAAAATGTCTAGTCTAGCCTGTTAGTAGAAGGTTTTTATTAGAGAAAATAAATTACCCAATTGTTTTTAAAATTTAAAGGTTTTAAAAAAAATTAAAATAGTTTCCAATTATTTCAACACAGTGAGAAATTTGCCTAAAATGTTCTAATATTTCCATTCATTTGGACAAAAATTTTTCCGGATACCGGACTAAAAAATTTCAATATTTTTTGAATATTTTTTCGTCCGGCGTTTAGGAAACTTTTAATATTATGATTAGTTTGTATCACGTGTGATTAATATTATTATAAAAAATACATTTAATACAATAAATATGCAAATAAAATATTAAAATAATTAATCAATATAAATATTTCAAGTACTTCAAGATTTACATAACTGTAAATACACATGATGACAATGAACACTAGTCAAAAAAATTTATTCCGTCAAATACAGTTAAGATTGAGGTGATTTATTGTTGAAGCAGCATCCATAAAGATTATGAGCTGTTACACAATTATTGGTACCTTTTATATTTTTACATGTATTATAAATTCTAATTGCGGCTTCACTATCTACATTTTTAAGTAAATTATTTACAACAAAGCTTACTAAAAAAATCAATTTATTCCATTATGTAATTTATAAAACATTAACAAAATTTTTTAAAAATTTTTATGACATTATAATGTGATCTAATTAAAAATAGTTTTTTTCAATTTAAACGAATTATTTTGACGTTTAAATGTGTATCCACTTGTACAAAATATGATTTGTGAAACTTCTTTTACTATCAATCTGTTTATGAATATCAATAAATTACCTAAGATTATTAAAAAAAACTAAGAATTTATTTTTCTTAACATAACCAAATACAAATTCTTTTCTCTAATATTAAAATTTTCAAAAAATTTTACTAAAATTGTGAAATATGGAAATTGCTTCATTTATACTGATTTTTTAAAGAACAATAAGAAGTCATATTTTCTCACATAAGTAATTTACTGAAATTAAATTGTTTACAGTAAAATAAATCAACTTCTTAGTAATGTAAAAAATTATTTTACGACAATTGCTCGTAATTTATCGTTAATAAAAGAAAATAAGTTTCCAAAAATGCTCACTTGTGCATGAATTCAAAACAATCATTAACTAATTTACTGATGAAAAGAATAATGGAAAAATTTTATTGTATCAAAACTTTAATGATTTTAATTGGGATTAGGGAATGGATCTTGACGTGTCCATGGATCTCTAGTATTTGTTTGTAAATAAAATCGCCCAAAAATATTTGTTTGTGTTAACAAACCCATATTAGCAATTTGATTGTCATTGCATGATCCACTCAAATAATTTTCATAACTGTTACATTGAAGTGATGGAAAAATCGGAGTTCTTGAACGAACTGATTCAGAAAAAACTCTTAAAGCAAATTCACGACTGCACATCATTTGATTTCCACAGCCTGGCTGAGAATGAACACCACCATTGACGAAATATGATGCTACTCCCATTGTTTCAGTTGATGTAAATGTTTCTACAATAAAAACATTTTTTTTTAAATTTTGCTTTAATGTTTTTATAAAAATTTACCTTCGGTATGAATAGTATCAGTGAAATACGCAAATCGTGATAATCGTGTTGGATTTAAGCCTGTAATACGACTGACAACACCTCCTTCATTAGAAATTAATTCTGCTGTTTGAGAAATAATATTTGCTCCAACTCCATTTCCAACAAAATGGAAATTATCAGCATCATATTGTGAAAGTATTGGTAAAATTCCTCTGGATAAAGCTTCAGCAAGTTCTTCTGATTTCTGTTAAATAACTTTTTTTAAAAAAAGCTTTTTTATTTAATAAAAAGTTTCTTACCGCATCGGTAATAAGTGTCAAGTCATGATAATCAATAACAATAACATTATAATTGCCATTATAAAGATAAGATGTGATAAGTTCAGCTATAAGTTGATCGCGAGCTGTTTCACCTTCGCCAAAATGAAATATTACACTTCTTCCGGTATTTCTAAAAGCTTGATGATTTACAATTGATGCAAAATTATCAACTGTATAAATTTCCATTATTGGATTGTGTGCTGTTCTATAAAATAATAAATAAAAAAAATATTTTTTTTAAAGAAAAATTTTATAAAATTTATTCACCCGTAAAAGAATTCAAACATGATTTGGCTGTCAACATTTTTGCGTTTTGCGTAAAAACTTTTCGAAAATATTACGATTAACATCAAAACGGTAAGAAATTTTTTAAGCGTCATTTTTCAATAATTGTTAAGTATAACTAATCCTACTTGAATTAATTTTTACTATCCTATATTCTTTTAATTTTTTTATTATCGAATCATGATAAGATAAGAAAAATTTGAGATTATTTTTATGTGAAATTGAACGGTTTTGGACGTTTTTAAAAGTAATATTTAAAATTCAAAAATTAATTTTTAACCGTTAGACCATATTAAAAGTTGGTGGCTTTCGATTCACTTCAGTAGTATTTTAAAGCAAAAATTTCAGTATTAATATTTGAATGACAGACAATTACATCTTTAAACAAATTTCCACATACTGTCATTTTTCAACAATTGAAAATTGAATTGTAATATCAATTTTAAAAAAATCTTTTAAAGTTTACTGATGTTCAATGAAGTTTAATCGATATGTCTTGAAAAATCGTTTCAATTAGTATTAATTACTTAACTCAACACAATAGTGTGTTACCAGATTTGACTAAATGTAATGGTTTTTTTAAATAAACAGCAGCAACACTCATAAATATGATCATCATCACTAGATCAACATCAAAGTCCAAAAAACACAAGGTTTTTTATTATTTTCAGTCAATACAAAGTTCTCATACAGTTAAATCATATTTAATAAAATTCCATAAATGTCTAATAATTTCTTCAAAATTTCGTATATTCTTTTTTTTATCGCTTCAATAAATTGTGGAAGTGTACGAGATTTTACAAAAGTCACTTTAATTAATCGGTGAGATAAACAAATATCAATTACCCAGTAATAAAATTTTTTTTGTGAGATTCAAAATGAAAACAAAATGTTTGTTTTCCATAAACTAAAATTTAATTATATGCTGACTTTATTTCTCACTGGGTAATGATTAATGGGAATTCCCAATATGATATTTTTTTGATAGGGAATGCCTCTTAAGTGTTGAGATAAAAACTTATTTACTTTTTATCATTTAAATGATTAGAAGAGTACACATGAAAATTTTATAAAATTGAATTTTAAAAAAATATTATATTTGCAGAGGATACAAAGGTCAAGCATACAAACCAAGAGATTTAAACAAAGTATTAGATCATCCAGATTTTGATAGAAAAAAACCAACAATAATATACAGTTATGGCTTTACAGAAACACAATTTCAACCTTCAGTGCGCAACGTTATTGATGCTTATCTTGAAAATAATGGCTTCAATTTCATGATTATTAGCTGTGATAGCATTATTGACTACACAATTTTTGTATGTTTAATTCATATAAAATTATTATTTTGCTTATATACTGTTTGCCTTAGAATGCAAATGAAATTGCTCAAATGGTAGCTGAAGGAATAAAAAACTGCTTTGATAAAGGCTATCGAAATTTTCATCTTGTTGGATTTTCATTAGGAGGTCAAATTGTTGGAATGATTGGAAGGAAAGTTAGTGAAATGTCACAGAAAAAGTACAAAATTCCCAGAATTACGGGTGTGTAATATTATGACTTAATCTTAAAAGTACTTGAGATAACAATGAAAAATTTAATAATATCGAATTACCTTGAATTTAATCTTATTAAAAACAAAAAAATTATAAATTGAAATTCTATTTTAAAGGTTTAGATCCAGGCAAAGTACCACCATTTTTTTCCATCGAACTTCTCAATCAAAATGATGCTGAATTTGTGGACATAATTCATACAGAAACAAAATATTTAGGGTCAGCAGAATCAATGGGACATGTAATTTTTTGGGTAAATGGTGGACATTCGCAGCCTCTTTGTAAAACACAAATTGATTTATGTAAGTGAAATAAATAAAATGATTTGAAAAATCTTCATTAATTTTATTTCTTTTATAGTAACCCAAGTTTGTAGTCATTTAATGGCGCCGAAATTATGGGCAGAAAGTGTTAGATCAAATACAACAAAAGTTTTTCCAGCATTAAAATGCGAAAAATTCAGTGATCTAAGAACAAAAAATTGTGATTTTTCAAAAATTAATTACATGGGCCTTCATGCAAATAAGGAATTTAAAGGAAACTTTTATTTAGAAACAAACAATCTTCCTCCATATTCAAGAGATTTATAATTAAGTGAAATTTCCTTTTAAGGAAATTTTTTATCGTCTAGACTTTACTTAATCTATCAAAGATCAATTTTTAAGAGCAAATTTCAAAAATTACACGTCCACTGTCATTGAAAGTTGTTTAATAAATGGTAAAAATTTATACACGTGTAGTTGTACTTCTGAAAATTAATCATAACATTTATTGATAAAAATTTGTCAAAACCAATTCATCTTTTCATTGTTTTTCATTTATTGTGACGTAATAGTGATGAAAGCAATTATAATCTCAAAAAATCTATAATTTTAAGTGAGCTTATCATGAAATTTTTTCATTGGCTGCGAAAATTGAACGAATACAAACGAAAGAAAAGTTTTTTATTTGTATAATCGTCTTACTTTTGTCACGTTTCACTCAAGAAAAGCGTTTAAAAAAATTTAATCAACAAAGGTAAATTTATTTATAATTTTTTATCAATAAAGTGGTGCTTAATAACTTCAAGTGGGTAAAACTCTCATCTTGATTAGATTAATTTCAATAAATTTAGCCACTTAAAGTTTGTTTGTTTAGGAGAATTTTTTATTATAAATAGTTCAATTTCACATCTCGAATGGTCAGTTGGTAAAAAAAAGTATCCTAAAATGGTTAAAAAATTGTTGCTTCTGTTTTTCTTAGCTGTTGTGGGAGTAAATTGCAAAAATTTGCACAATGAACCACAACCATCAGTAGAAGAGGAAATTCAACTGACATTTATGTTTGGTTCTCATGGACGTCAAACTTATTCAGTCTTTAATTTTCCCACAATTTTTGATCATCCTGAATTTGTGAGGAACCGAATTACTGTAATTTATCATTATGGTTTCACTCAAACACCAAATAGTGCCGTTGTGCAGGATGTTGTGAATGCATACACACAGAGAAATATTGTGAATTTTGTTCTTGTTCATTATGATGGAATAACTACAAATTCTATTACTGTAAGAAATAATTAATTAAAACTTTACAGTTTTTTATAAATCATAATTTTTTATTAGAACGCAAGACAATTGGGTGAAGCTATTGGTGATTCTTTAGTTCAATTATTTGATAGGGGTTATTCAGCTCAGAATATGCATTTAGTTGGCTTTTCTCTAGGTGCTCAAATCATGGTGTGTTTTGAATATTTTTGTACTCAATTATAAGATGATGCATTTAAATTTTATTATTATAGTCGATAGCAGCAAGACGAGTTCAAAGTGCTTCGTCCAGACGTTTCACTGTAGCACGTTTAACTGGACTTGATCCAGGTCAGATTCCCGGAATTTGGTTGCCTTTCACTGGTCGACTTTCATCGGGAGATGCTGTTTATGTTGATAGTATTCATACAGAAGGTAAAATTTATATATTTCATCTTGAAAATTTCTCTAATTTTATTTCATAAATAAAATTAGCTGTTGGATTTGGTGATCATGAATCAAGAGGCCATGCAGCGTTCTTTCCAAATGGTGGTGTATCACAACCTCACTGTACACAAACAATTCAACTTAATCAACAAACTTGTAGTCATGAATTTGCTGTAACAGCTTGGGCTGAATCTGTTCGTGCATTAACACCAACTTTCCCTTCGCTCTCATGCACAAATTGGGATATGTTCATATCAGGTCAATGTAATTCAAATACAGTTGGAAACAAAGGCCAACAAACTCAAACAACTCTACGAGGATCATTTTTCCTAAGAACTAATTTATTCCCTCCATGGTCAAGAACTGTAGCTACACCTTAAATATTTAATAACTTTAATAAAAATTTTACTCATTTATTTTTTTTAAAAATGTAGTCTTTAATTATTAAGTTCAATCCATTTTGAGTACTTTCAGGTGTGAATTTTGTGACTTGCAAATTGTTTAAATGATAAGATATTGCACAACTACGTAAACGTAAATTCCCAGGAAATATTAATACTTTATTTTAGGAAATCACTCCAATCTTATTCATAAATTTTAAAAACCATAATAACGGTTTATTATTTCAACTATGACGAGATTACTAAAATGATTTATTGAGTTTTGAACTTATCCTAATCAACTATATAATTAACAACTTTAATTTCGTCGTAAAATGAAAACGAATCAATGAATCAATAGGTGATAATTTGCCAAAAACACAAACTGCTTCTAATTATTGATTCGGAATCACACACATTTACCTTTTTGTGCTCTGTTTTGAAGTCCCGTAAAAAGTAACACAATATGTTGGATAATCACAATGCAAAGGCAAAAAAAGGTGTTGGAGACTAAAAAAACAAAAAACGGAAATCTTGTTGAAGTCCATTTGAGGTGAGTAATTTATGTGTGATAAATTATGAAAACTAAAAAGGTTGGGCGCCAGCCTTGTAGCAATAAATTTTTATTCTATTTTAGATTTTTTGTTATTCAAAAAAAATTATTTAAAAATGATGAAAAATTTATTTTTACTCTCTTTTATTATTGATTCATAATGGGAGGTCGTCGATAATTCATCGCGTGATTTACACAATTAATGAAATTAATTTTTGTTTCAATCAAATATAAAGATTGAAACTAAATGATTGAAAATAATAGCAGAAAAAAAGTCACGCAATCTAATATATTTTCATGGTATATCAAACAAAAAAGTGTGCCACTGTGAGTCAGACCGCAAAATATAAAAAAATTGTCAACTGATCATAAATATTTTATTTACACCGCACACTGACCTGCAAAATAAAATGACAGAAGAAAGTCAAAAATATTTAAATTATTATTTTCTCTGTGATTCAAAAGAAGATTTCGATGCACAATAAATAATAATGAAAGATGAAAGTCGTGAGTAAAGAATATATGTTTGTGTAATCATAAAACATTGAAATGTGGCTTCTTATGTAAAATGCATTTAAATTATTCTTCTTGCACTTGCAAGTAAGTTAAGACGGAAGTAGTGAAATGATGAGAAGGTTTATGAATTTATGTGAGCATGTCTGAATTTCTAAATAATAAAAATTTTATGAATTCGTAAGTATTTTAGCAAGTGCAATTTAGAAACGAGATAAAATTATTTAAATTAAAGATTTTCTTCTTTTTGCTTCTAAATTTTTGTGAAGACTCTAATGCGTGGGTAAAATTTATATATGTAAGAAAAAACAGCAATTAATTACATTTTAAATCATTATAATATTCAAATTTCAACCAACTACATGACTTTAAAATTTTCAATTTTTTCACATTCGTACAGCAATTTTTTTTGCTCACCTAAGTCGAAAAGCATAACAAGAAGAATTTTCGTCTCATTTCACAAATCACTTGTATTTAATTATAAAGTGATGCCACCGAAAAAGTACAAACTCAAGGAATATATGAAAAAAATACATTACAAATAATTTCTCCTTTAGCAAGCACCATTATTTTAAAAAACAATTTTTCATGCATCATTCCACCTAAAAATAACAATGATAAAATTGATAACCACTTAGACTCAGTACAAACAAGAGCAAGTGATCAAGAAAAGAGTAAAATGACATAAAAAGACGTGACTTGATGCTGTGTTTAATGTTTTTATATAAAATAATTTATTGCCTTGCAAGAGCGATGGGAGATGCTTTTAATGGAAAAATGATCATCTTGTTTAACTTTTTCATTAATAACCGCAACCAAATAATCAAAAAAAAAACATGAATAAGTATGATCGTCACTATATGACAGTATCCAAGTCGCTCGTGCATTGCACCTCTCTTTACATATATAATTTCTGATTGTAATTTCAAACCAACATCAAACTGGTTTATGTAAATTTTCTTCTTGAATGTCATGTAATGCATGACATAATTGGTTATTTGAAGTAAACAAGGAAAGTAAAAGTTTAGCGCGAGAGTTTGCTGCTGTTATACAAAATGCACATACAAAAGTGATGCATGCAATGAAATTGCAAATTAAATGAAAGTGATTTACGCCAAACTTCAAAAGCGAAAAGAAACAACGAAAAACACAGTAAATGCATAAATACAAGTAAGACGTTGCTGTTATCACGAAATATAGGAACTTCTGCATTTTTTTGTTGTTAACATAATTTAAATAATATATGAATTGAAAATGTACATTTGCAATTTTTTACTAAAATTGATTCATTTTTTTAAAAAATCTATAAAACAGCGATGATGTATTTTAACATTCATAATAATACTTATGATTCATAGAACACCTTTCGTTAATATTTTATTTCAAATAGTAAAAGTTTGCATAAAAATACATTGTAGCAAATTTTCCAATTTTTTTTGAAATCACATCTTGTGAATTTCTAAGAATTGATTTTTCTCACACACAAAATTTTTGATGAATTGAAATCGAGATATTTTTTTATATAAATAAGATTTGAAAAGAGTTGATGTTTGGCAAAAACAGAATCACAAAACCACCCTTAAAATGCTTCAATTGTCATTTCTATTGAATAAAAAATTTCTTTTGTGTTTATTAAAAATAGTTTCATGCCATTATAAATAAGAAAAGGATTTCAAAGCAAAGAGTAAAAGAGCGCACCTTTCAGGTAAACAAAACAGATGGATTTTATAAAAGGATTTTTCGAATGATACAAATTTCTTTCTTTTTCTACTTGCATATGAAAAGAAAGGATTACTTTATAGAATAGATCTAAATAAATTCAAGTTCAAACAGCATCAAATGAATGCATCTGCTGAAGTGACTCGTGCTTTATGGCTATTGTTAGTTTTACTCATATTCAATGAAAAAACTCTTTCATTTATTTCATGATGATCGAGATCAGTGTAACGAAAATGAAACTAGTGCAAAAGAAAAAAAATTTCTGGTAAATTTCTCGATCATTTATCATTTTAAGGGATTTTAACACCTTTTTTCAAAACTTTTTCAATTGAATTTAAATTCTCGCAAAAAATATACAAACTTTTTTGCTAAAACACACAATTCATATTTTTTATGTTTTATTTTGTGGTTTCATTGGTCATTTACGTGGAATTCAGTGAATAAAAGTCTTTTTTATTACATCAAATGCACGTTTTGCACGCGTATGATCATGAAAATGCTTCAATTAATGCCAATTTTTGCAACGAGCTATAAAACTTTGTATCTTTTTGATCACAATTTTTCAATTTCATGGTTACACAGCGTGGCGACCAAAGTAAGCAAAAAAAGACCGTCAATCAATTGATGTACGCGCGCAAAATAAGCACTTTTAGAGGTATTGGATATAATCATTTTAGTCAATTTATAAAGCCTTCATTGTACTAAATTTAAATGATAACTTCACATGATTGTTTTTGTCATGTTCAAAACACTTCAAGACTTGAAGAAGCAGCAACAAACTCAAGTTATTTGATTTATGCTGTGTTATTGCTGCTGCATTGAAGTAAAAATTTATAATTTGTTAATAAATTGAGAGCAGTTAGAAAAGAGAGCGTAAAAAGAGAGCGAGATGAAAATTGCTTAAAAAATCCTCCAAAAATCCACAACCACAAATGATGTTGATGCATAAAACAGTGCACGCAGCTATAATTATAAAGAGTTGTTTATGCAATGTAGTTAGAGGGCTAACACAGAGTGAAAATGCAAATATTTATTTTCTGTACGTGAAATGACTACGACAAAAACTAATTTTAGTTATTAAAGATCGATCAGGTAAAGAGCGGACAGTGAAAAATTCCAAGTCAAAACATTTTGTTCTCTTCACTTTAATTACACTCTCTCGCCAGTACATTGTCTTTTTTGTCTCGCACAAATTGGATATGATAAGAAGGCATGACAAATGACTTGCCATTTATTATTTACCAACCTCGTTGCCTTATTCGCTTAGGACACGCGACTCTTACTTGCTTCAATAATGAAGAATTTATTGATTGAGTATGTGAGGTATCAAAATTCAACACCATACAGTGAGTGTTAGTGATTAGACAACAGCTGAAATTAGATAACTAATGCTCTGCTTTTGATAACTGATGCAAAACATTGCCGCAAGCACAACTGTGAGAAAATAAAACTTCTTGCGAAATTCACAGGTTAATGACTTTTGTTTTTATACCACACACAGATGCATGCAATGACTATCAAATTAAATTAAATTTTGCTTTACGTAAAAAAGAATTTACAACGTAAACTGGAAGCCAAAAAATTGAAAGATTAACTCAGAACTTTAATTGCTTGCGGCTCAATCAGTTGAACATTAAAAATGCAAAATCTTTAGAAGATATAGATGACATAAAAAATAAACCAAAAGAATATCAAGAGACTCTAAGTCAATCTAAATTCCCCACATAAGAAGTTGTTTGATCAGATCTACATGATATCGATCCATTAGACACTTGTTACACACTGCACTCAAAGGATTATAAAAAGTTTTTGAAAAGAGTCTCATTTTTATTTGTTCATAGCTTGCACACAATAAAAGTGCACTTAAACACATTCCTGAGCCATTACATAAGCCTTTCACTGAAAATTCAACTTCTTTTTTTGCACCATTGTGTCAAGTATGAAACAAGATTATGTGCAAATATAGAACTATAACCATTGTGGTAACAAAAATATCTAAAGCATACCGAAATGAAAGAATTTCTATGCAAATATGTGAAAGTTTTGTTTACCTGAGTTATTGATGTTTGTAAAAGATTGCGCCAAAATAGAGAAAGAATGGAAAAAATGACATAAGAGGATTTTGAAGGACTTATTCAATTGACCAAAAATAGACAAATGAAAAATCCAATTTCAGTTGCATAAAATAAGAATTCTGATCAATATAAATGATTTATCACCCTCGTACGAAAACAAAATCTGCATTATACCAATGAATGAATGAATGACAAAAATTTATTTTTCATGTTTATAACATGCGGCTGTTGCTTGTTGACTAAGAATAAAGTGAACCAATTAAAAATAGAAAAGGGAAAGAGATTTTCGATAATGAATTTTTAAATTCATGCGTGAAAAAATTGGATGTCGGCTTAAAGATTGATGTTGTATTTATTAAACCATGCTATCGATTAGTAGCATCAGCATTACGAATTGCGCCAAAAAGAGCTCTTTTTTTAAATCATAAAAGACAAAATCTTATCGCATCTTTTATAAAAAAAGAAGAAGTATGAAATTGAACATGAAAAAAGCAATGAATTTGAGACTTTTTGTCTTTTTTTTTCTATCATTAATTTCTTACGACTAAGACAAAAATGACAATAGAGAAAATGACCAATTGAAGTATAATAAATATAATTAGATGAGACACATGTGCGTGTCCAGTTGTTCATCACCTCAGGATTTGCAATTGTTCTCTATTTTACTTTTGCTTTCTTAAGGTGAGCGCCTTTCTTTGTATTTTCTCTTTGTATGTGTCACATAAACAATACTAGACAATATGTCCATTTCTTGTTCTTTAGATTTCTTTTGTCACTTCAGTTCACGCCTTTTAGCAAACAAAATATTATTTTCAAATACGTGTGCTATTAATGCTTAAAAATAGTAGGTATTTTTATGGTACATGAATTTTTTCTTAGAAAATTGATTTCTTTGCCAAAAGTATTGCTGGTCAATTTTTGTGATTTAATTTAATACGGTAATAATTTGCCTATTGTTGATCTTCTGCGAAATAAAATAAAATACATGTGTGGGATTTTTTTAATCGAAAAAAGTATATTTCTCTATCTTCATGTTTATTGGTTTTAATTTTGTTTTATCAAAATTTCACTCTCTTAAAAACTCCACGTGACTTCTTTTAATTAGATCAACAGCATCACTTTAATTTATCAATTCGATTCAGTTCTTTTATCAAAAAAAAAACTTTTGACAATTTCATTATTGAATGCAAGTTCTATATTCTTTTTACTTATTATCAGAATGCTCAAAAGAGATTAAAAAAGGAAGAAGAAATTTCTTAATGAAATAGTAAAGCAAACGATAAGAAAAATTCATTCACATAAAAGTAATAAAATATTGAGTTTGGTTTTTATCTAAAGGACCTTCCTGTGAAATGAGAAAATTGAAGAATTACAACACTAAGAATGTCTACGTGAAAGTGAAGAACAAGCTCTTTAGAAAATGGAAAAGAACAGGTACAAGAACTTGCGTGATTTGAAATGCTGATTATAAGGAGTCTATTCACTCTTGTGGTTTCTTTAAAATCATTTCGGGATGATTCTCATAGCAATAAATCATTCGATTAACTTTCTTTTGCCTTTGATATCATTTCAATAAAAATTGATGAGGCTGCTGTTGCTTTCACTTTTAAGGTGATGAAAAGACTTCTTTTATTCAATTGAATTTAGCTCATGATTGATGTTTTACTTCATTGTTTCATTGCAATGTTCTGAATTCCATTCTTCTTACTTTTGCTTCTGTAATTTTTGTATTTTTACTTTTCTTTTAAAAAAGAACAATTCGGGGAAACAAAAATGTGAAAGAAACATGAGAATTTTTTCAATATGTGTTTTTGAGGCTTATGAAACCGATAATTAGAAGTTTAGCGAAGATTTTAAAAATAATTGAAGTTAATTCTGGCATTTGTCTTACAAAAGTCTGAAACTTGAAAAAAAAACCATTCAATAGTTTCACTAAAATCTTAAAAACCACCAAAAATAATGCACTAATCGTCTCGTTCAAAATTCAATCAATAATCTTCTCATTTTACTGCCTAAATTCGCATTTCTCATCTTCTCTTTCCTGTTCATCTCCAGAATTAAGACATTAAAAGCAAATTAAATGTCTTGCTTGCCATGCTCATCTCAATGTCTTTCTCGCTTTTTTAAAACAGTGCACGAATAGTGTGTGCGGTCTTTACCAACAAAAATCATCATCAATAAAATTGCAATCAAGACTACAGAACCAAAATTTGTCCAATTAAAAGTAATTTTCTTTTTTCAAGAGTTGTATGTTGTTACAGATAGAGCACAGTATTCGTAATTGAATTTGAATTGAGCTCTCGATCATTATAATGTTAATCGTCACAACAGTACGTGCCATTTCATTGAGCTACTTTCAGCCACAATAGCGTCTGCATTCAGTTTGCGTTCATATGAGAAGCTTAGTGATGTTTTTATGGACATGCGTGATGAATAATAAAGGCATTAGATTTAGTTGAGCAGTCTTTTGATGATTTACAATGTTGTTAAGAAGCACAAAATTGCAATAAAAATAAAAAAGATTTGCATTGAGATTAATCAATGTGAAATTTCATTTAGTTTTTGAGATGTCACCGCTGGAAACTTAAAATTTAATTTGAAAATCTTGAATGAAATTATAAAAACATTTTTATTAAACAAGAAAATTAAGAAGTTACACAGAACAGTACAATAATCTCAGTATGTGCATTTTAATAAAAGTGATAAATTTATGATCATTCATCTTGCAGTAAATAATCTTTTCAACAAAACACATTATAACATTATAAAAATCTTTATTAAAAATCTTCTTGTATACTTGTGCAGTTGTAAATTACGTTGTTGCATATCACCAAGTGTATACTTTTATAATATTGAAACGCTGTTGTTGTTATCGTCACTGTGAATTAACGATAAAAATGATTCAGTGAATGGCATCAAAAGATGAAGGAGAAGTTTCATCAAGAAATAAATTATGAGAAGTTTGCAGAAACGGTCCACAATGTATGCGCTAAAAATTTTCAGACAAAAATATAAAACAAGAGAATTGACTTATAAAAAAACTTAAGTTACATTCTGATTTGAATTCTTGCTTTTGGAATTGTCTCAAGCGGCTCTTTAAGTACATAAAGTCTACCACCTAGAAAACAGTTTCTTATAAATTCATTTTCAAAACTATCTGGCACTGATTCTGTATCTATGAAGAACCTAAAATTAAATAATAATTATTTTAAAAAATTATGAAATTCAATTAAACTTACATTTTGTATTCTTCAGGCGATAATTGTTTATTGATTGCTTTAAATTTATCAGATTTAAAATTCCAATTCCTCAATGTAAAAAATTGTAAAACTTCTAAACCTTGACTGATCCGTTTTTTGTATTTTTATCATACTGTAATAAAATCACTTGATTAAAAATCTTCTTTTTCTTACAATTTTTAATACCTACAATCTTTTTTGTCCTAAGCAAAGCATCAAAAAGTCAATAAAATAAGCAGGCAGCCAATGAAATAATATGACATTAATTGTGTGTGCTATTTTACTTGTAGTAATTTGTCCGTCGGGATACCAAAGTCCAATTTCAGCAGGAATTTCAAAATTAATTTTTTTTGCAGCTTCTAAAACATAGCCAAGTTTTCGTTTCTTTTTCTCACTTGCAGTGATATTATAGACTTCTATTTCTTTAGATCTTTCTTGCAGTGCAACAATTTTAGCAATTAAAATTATTCCATTGACTGCAATATCAAGAGGAATCGCTTCAGTTTCACTATCACTATCTACCAACATTGATCTAATGACTCCTTTAGCAGCACCCATCATGAGACCAGCCGGTCCATTTAGAGAGTCAACCCAACCGACAACAGGCTCATACAATGATGGAATGATTATTGATGGTCTCACAATACAAATATTTAAACCTTTTTCATATTCATTTCTACACAATATTTCAGCTAATCTTTTACTATAAGTGTAAGTATTTGGTTGATATTTTAAGACATATTTTTGTAATTTAGCCATCGCTGCTTCATTCATCCATTTTGAACATCTTATTAGATCCATAGGATCATCATCACATTCTATTATTTTCTCATCCAAAACTTTTAATTCAGGACAACAAAAACCAGTTGAAAAGTGAACCATCAACTGTAAATTTGGCATCATTTTCGCAATATCAATTACATTTTTTGTTCCAGCTAAATTCATAATAATATTAGATTTTAAAGTAAATTCAAGACGGAGAGATGCAGCGACATGGAAAACAAGTTGTGATTCAAGGACTTTTTCTAAATGTTCGTCACTTAGGCCAAGTAAATTTTGAGTAATATCACCAAATACTGGAACAATTTTATTCATCACTGATGGCTTCTCTTTAAGAATTCTTTGAAAAATCTACGAATTTGAAAATTAACAGATAAATTTGGTAAATTTACTGACTTAATTTAATAACTTACAGGAATTTTTGCAAATGCAGCAACTCGTTCCAATTCACTTTTTTCACGCTTCGGTCGCATCAAGATAATAATTTTTTTAAGTTCAGAACATGAATATAATAGTTTCTCTAACAATACTTTACCCATTAATCCACTAGCTGTTATTTTGTTCAAATCATAATTACAGCAATTCTCTATTCAATTAAAAACTTGTCACTTACCACCAGTTATGAAAATGGTTTTATCTTTATAAAATCGCTGAACACTATTGAGTTGCTTTGAGTCATGCATAATGTAGCCTTGTGCTTATTTTATTATTTTTCTGCACGGTCAATAAAGATTATTACTCTTTGATTTCTAATTATTCACAGAATGTCAAGACTGCAATGCAATAATAGTTTTCACTGGATTTTTTAGTGTGTGGTATAAATTGTGCCTTTGTAAACAATATCAAGTATAATAGAAATTTTATTTATAATGATTTGTACAAAAAGTATTTGAAAATTAAAGACCTTTTTATTCATTGTTTTAATTTTTAAAACTTATCGAAGAAGAAATAAATTTGAAGCCAATCATAAAATTTTTAAATAAAATTTAAAATAAAATGATGAATTCACTCTCTAAAGGCACAAATAAATCTACGTAACTTTAAGTCCTTAAGTTTTGAAAGTATTATTATAGGATCTCAGCGTTCAGGACAAATCAATTGATATCAATTTCATGTCATTTAACTAAACCTGTGCTTCATAATAAGCTATTCTTCGATAAATCAGTAAAACCTCGAGTCAAATTGATTTAAATGACTTGACTTCAACTTGATTTTTATCAAAAAATGAAAAATCGTTACTTACAATTTAATTAAACTTTTCTGACACTTTAGTCTTTCATTAAGAGTTTTGTTTTGAGTTTACAAATTTAACATAATAAAATGTATAGGAATAAAATTAATGATATTTTTAAAAATCAATTTTTGAACATTTTAAGTCAACTTGATTTAAATTAAATCATTTAAGAATGGAAGCCTTGATTACAAATATGAAACATTACATGGAATTATTTTATTTTAAAAATATTTTCCAAAAAATGATTTACCAAAATTAAATTATTTATTGTGTTAAAAAATCTTAATTCACATGTACCTATCAAGTTACTTAACTTCACGATTTCAACACTGTAAGCTCAAACTGAAAAATGAAACATAAACTATGCAGTGCTTGAGCTTTTATTAACTCACAGCTCAATTGTATGAAATTTAGTTTAAAGCTTTATTTCTAGAAGTAAATGTTTATTACATATTTATTACAAAGTTAATGTAAATTTATTATTGAACTGAGTTTGATTACTATGGTTTGCTTAAGATTAAGTATGAAAAGAATAATCGAGAAGTTTGTGGTTTTATTAATTGATTGTCAATTTTTTTGAACGTATAAAAATTTCATAAATCAGCATTATGAGTAACAAAAATTGAATTTAAAAAAAAGAATATCGTCAGTCAAAAATGTATTATTTTTTAAAATGCATTAAGAGTAAAATAAAATTCTTCCTAACCTATCTCAATCTCTCTTTATATATCTCTAATATGATTTTCAATATGATGATGATCAAGATATAGTAGCAACAGTCAAAGACAGACAGAGACATAAAGAGACATCATAATTGTATCTCATTTGACTAATGAATCGCTACGACATCAATAAAAGTCCATCATAATGAAAATTTATTAAAATTGTCAACAAATGATCGGACGAAGGAGAACAGGTAGGTTTATTCAATCATTATTTGAGAATTTGGACAAAAGGGAATCTTCATTTCACTTTCTTCCGTTCATAAATTTCGATTTCTTTTGTTTGGTGCTTGCTTGTTTGAATGAAGGACAGAATTTTGGTAAGAAATGCATTTCAGCCTTTACTCATCCTATGAGACATTTCTTATTATTATTTATGAGTGACATGATTTAGAGTAGACCACCGTCGATAATCAAATATATTTTCAACATTATGATGACAATATTTTCAATTTAATGATTCACTTTATAGGAAAATAAGAAAAGTAAATAAATCAAAAACATCTTCATTAGAATATTGTATAGCAAAAAATATGTTGAGAAGTGAATTGAGATATCAGAAAATACGCTTGTGCTTAGAAAAATGATTTAAATTGCATGCACGAGAATTCTAATTAAATTCATGTCTTTTAGCTATTGATACAAAATCGTTATAACTGTCTTTTTCTAAACAGCTCGATTTGATTTATTTAACTTTATATACTAAAAAGGTTATTTTCGGATATTTTATTTTGAACTTAAAAAATTCTTATTTTAATTCTAAAATCATTTATAATAATTCATTTTATTTATACAATATGAGAACATTCAGAATTAGATTAAAATTCAATGATTAGTGAATGTTTTAATTCAAAAAGAAATAATAAACATAAATTTATGCAAAAATCTTCTTTTCGTTATATTCTCATAAATGCACATATGATCATGCGAGTTATAGCTCACTAAACAATTCAAGACTTTTATTGTGATTGCCCTGAAAACTAAATTATAAAAAATGCATGAAACTGAATTAAAAGATTTTCTTTGCCCGCAAATCGAAGAATCTGGGTCAGGGATCCGACGTAATTACGCGTAATTTTTACGCGGAATTACGCGTACGTAGTTACGTGCGACACTTTTACGCGTAATTCTGCGTAATTACGCGTAATTTTACGTAATTACGTGTTGAAATATCGCACGTAATTACGCGTAAATGAACGTAAAAATTACGCGTAATTCCATGTGATTACGCGTAATCCATGCGGATTTTATTACTTGGTTAGTGCATCACATTTAAGGGTCTAGTCCATCATATTTATGGGTCTAAGGTAAAAAACTTGGGGTGTTTATGATAAAAAAACTTTCTCGTATATAAATTTATAATAAACAAAATATAAAACGTAATAATTCTTATCTTTTTATTGTGGGTACACCATGGGACATAATAGATGTAGATTTTTTCATTCAAAATTATTTTTTTGCTGATTCTTGCAGAGCTTTTTTAGACCTTTCTAACAAGCATAAAATCATAATTTTTGGTCATTTTAGTGCACACGTATAAACAAAATTTTATCATTTTCGTCCTCATTTAAACCGGTAAAACTTTGTCAAATATATGCCAAGTATGTTCAAATTACTTTTAATAATTGTAATGCACACATTGTAAACTATTTTATGTAATACTTTTGTCAAGATATATGATATGTAGGTGCTTGTGAAAAACCCATATTTTTCCATATTTTGTCGTTAGTTTAACTCTTTTCAAAATCCGTTTTATATAAAAACTTTATTTGAATTAAAAGTATTTACTTTTACTAATAAATTGCAAAGTTTCAAAATTTTGAGACTAGTTTTTTTAGCGCATTTTCCATCAGATTTAGAAAAAAGGCGCTATTGTGCCCACTTTGTCTGTCCGTCTGTCCGTCTCCGTAACTAGTCTTTCAAAAAACGGTTTTTTCCAAACTTTTTGCACCAATCTGTTGGTTCTGGCTATGAGACCGGTGTAACGGAAGCTTTCCGCGAGATTCGTTCTCCATGCCGAGCTATGGCATGCATATGGTGGACGTCCACCAATGGACCAAAAAAACTTTTTTTCACCAAAAAGTCTTATAATATCATAAAACATCGAGAATACAAGTCAAAAATGATTTTTGGACATTTTATTCCAAGTCTATGCATGTGCCGCACAGGTGCATCACATGGACCAAAAATCGAAATTTTCCAAATATAGGCATATTTATACTTGTTGGAAAGGTCTTGAAGCGTACAATAAGATGGCATAAAAAGTTTTTAGATTGGTGTTGACCCAAGGGCATGCATGTGGTGGATGTCCACCACATGGACCAAAAAAATTTTTTTCATCCAAAAAATCTTAAAATGTCATGAAACGTCGAGAAAACATGTCAGAAGTGATTTTCGTACATTATCATCATACATCATTTTGGACCAAAGTGTATGTTTTAGGCTGTACAGACTTGAAAAAGGCCGTAAAAAGTTTTTTTTGAAACTGTCAATGAATTTTTAAACAAAACTAATCTGTTGCGGGAAAATGCGCTTTTAACACGTCACTGACGGTTAATTTTACTGATTTTTTTTTTAGTTATGATGATTTTTCTGCAAAACGTACCGAATTTTCACAATTTTTAGACATTTTTTGACTTTAAAAGGCACTAGAAAATTCAAAACCTCGTAGCAGAATGAAATTTTACATTTTCTTATATCTTTTACCTTGTACAATAGAAAGATGAAAAAATTTTCCGTAGCCATTTTCACACGGTCAACAGTTACTATGTTTTCTTATTTCTCATAAATTACTAATTTTTAAGACCTTAAGCACGAAATTTGGTTGAAAAATAAGTACTCTAGGTCCAAAAAACTATATTTAATTATTTAGGTATTAAAATGTTTTAAATGTTCATGTAAGTGTCACACCAATGAGTATAATAGTTTAACTAGAGAGCGATTTAAAGTTTTACCAGTTTAAATGAGGACGAAAATGATAAAATTTTGTTTTAACGTGTGCACTAAAATGACCAAAAATTATGATTTTATGCTTGTTAGAAAGGTCTAAAAAAGCTCTGCAAGAATCAGCAAAAAAATAATTTTGAATGAAAAATCTACATCTATTATGTCCCATGGTGTACCCACAATAAAAAGATAAGAATTATTACGTTTTATATTTTGTTTATTATAAATTTATATACGAGAAAGTTTTTTTATCATAAAACACCCCAAGTTTTTTACCTTAGACCCATAAATATGATGGACTAGACCCTTAAATGTGATGCACTAACCAAGTAATAAAATCCGCATGGATTACGCGTAATCACATGGAATTACGCGTAATTTTTACGTTCATTTACGCGTAATTACGTGCGATATTTCAACACGTAATTACGTAAAATTACGCGTAATTACGCAGAATTACGCGTAAAAGTGTTCGCACGTAACTTCCGCGTAAAAATTACGCGTAATTACGTCGGATCCCTGACCCGCACCCCAAATCGAACATTGTTGATTGTAAATATTTGTTTTCCGCTAAAGAGAAGAGTGCGAGAGAAAGAGACTGAAAATGCTGCTTGGAGCGCAATTGAGCGAGTCTGATAAATTTGAATAATGTGCGACTATAAATTCACTATAAAAAAAAGCGCAAATATTTAAAAATACACAAAAAGAGAGAAAGGAAAAAATGAGTCGCTTTAGGAAAATTAACCAATAAGTGCAAGAAACTAAAGTGTTGCATCGAAAAATTGGATTTTTATTAAACAAAGTGATCGAGAAAGAGAGGGAGAGAGACTTAGAAATATAATTACTAATTTATTCAATGGACTTGAACTACGCAGTACAGTTTATTGATCAATGAAATTGAGGATAGTTTGCTAACATGTACATATCATAGTTTGATCAATAATGCAATTGGGTATAAAACTAAACAATTTAATTTATTTATTTATGGTTTTTTATGTAAGCTTTGACCCTTACATTTCATTTTATATTGACAATTGTGTTTAGTAGAAATGTTTGACAGTTTTCTAGTTCAAAAATTGCACTAAAAACTATCATTTCGATGCGATAAATTAAAAATAAATAGAATTGTTCTTCTTCACCTTTGTTTCGTAAGTGAACAAAAGAGAATTGAGAACAATCGAATAAGAAGGTGTGCGATTTCATTGAGAATGAGCATAATGTTTACATGACTTTTATCTCGTCTTGCGCTTGTTTAGACAGCTTCATTCATCTGGTAACTCTGAAAGAACATGCAGCAGAGAGAATATGAAATAAAAGAGATATCAATTGAGTTATGAAAAATGTATAAAACTGATCAATGATTGAGTGATGCAGCATTATTACCAATATAAAGAATTAATAAATAATTTTCGACATAAAAATATTGCTGGATAAAAATGTTTTATTCTCACGATTCTTAACAACTTTTATGCGTCGCTTTTTTATTTATTTCATCAAAAATGGACAATTGCAGACTAGCTTTTCTGTTGATTTCACATCACACCATTGAAATGTCTCAATTTTGACGCAAGCGCGTCAACATATTTCAAACATTCAAGGCATTTTTTATCAAAACGCATTTTGAATGAATTTGTCAAAAAATCCAAAAATCTTGCTTTTGATCTTTAACCGAAGATTTACGATTTTATTATTTTAAAGGAAATCTTCAAATATTCAACGACGCCAGTGTAGTTTTACAGTCTTCAATTGCAAGTGATCAAATTATCGACAATGTAGTCAATTGTCAGTGTCAATCAAAATGAATTCTCTTGACGATGTCTTAATTACCTTTTTCATTTTTATAATGTTGATGCTACAATAATAACAAAGTTCGTCAAACTCATTAAATTTATAATGAAATTAAACTCTCTCGCTGTTTTTTATCAATTAAATGGCCTTTAAAACATGTTTTATTATGAATTTTAATGTTCATCAAATGATTCCATGTCGTTTTTATATACAGCATGGAGCTATGCGGAAAAATTACTTGTTATTGATTTCATTAATGAAGTGATTGATTTCTAACGAGAAATGACAATTTAAGCATCAAGAGAGAAATTCCGATAATTGAATATTCATGAAATGATGACATAAGAGAATTTCATGCATATTTCATTTTTGCAAATTCTCTCACGCAGAAATGAAACTTTGTATTAATCCCTTTTTCCATCAAAAAAGACTTTTTTTTGTAAAATTCCATCATTCTTTTTTACATGTTTATTGGAGCCCGGTGTTTTTAAGAAATATTTTATATCTACACATTTTTGAATTTATTTTTTTTCTCTTTCTTTCTTATTCCAGGATTTTTTACGCATTTAAAAAATGTATATTCTCTCTGTTTTGGATAAGTCGATGAAATCTAAAATCCAAAATACTTTCCTCTCGTCCTTTTTATTTCACTTTCAAAAATGAAAATTGAAATTGTTTCGAGCAAGATCCCCAAGAGCAAGACAAAATTATTTTTATTTAAAAAAAGTAAAAACATCTGCTGATGGATCATTGTAAAATGAATATTAAATGAAATGAAGACAAAAAGAATTAAAATAAAAAAGAAATTTAAATTTTACTGCGTGAAAAAGGATCAAACACTTTTTTTAATTGAGTGCAAGTGTGCGTAATTGCGATTGATTGAAAAAAAACCCAATAATTGTGAGATTTTTTAAGTGACAGTAAAGACAGTATCTCATGTTTAAATTGCTTATAACACGAGACACAACAACTCAAGAATCTTGATTGTCAACTGCTCAGCTGAAATCCTCAAATTTCTTTCATCAGCAAATATTAACAAAACTACTAAAACACAAGCAAGTATAAACAAAAAAGTTTTTTTTTCGTTTTCTTTTAATTCACATCCGAATGCAACAATCAATAAAAGACACTTGGTTCCTTTAGCACACGCTCCCTTATGCATTCATACACAATCAAAAAATATATATAAAAAAATTTGTGTGTACGAAGAGAAGAGAGTAAGTTTAAATACAGGGAGGCAGGTGTGTATCTTCCATTATTGTTATTATTACCTTTTTTCCTACAGTTTAGACCTCAAATGAACCAAAAAATAAAAACTGCTCTAAAATTTCTTTTTTTTTTTGTTCCCGTCTCTCTTCCTGATATCACATATGAACGTTTGTTTCCCTTATTCGAATAAGAAGAATTTCAAAGTGAATCTTCATTGCGCAAGGTGTTTCATATGCAGAAAAAAGAAGTTCATTGAAATTGAAAGAGAATATTCTAACAGTTTTAATGAAGAATGATAAGAAATGTGCTCCATTAGCTACTGATTTTTATTTTAACGGATTTTAACATACAACATTTTCTAACGAAATAATGTTTAAAGTGCGTGTATTTTTAAACAATTAACAATTTTAAATTTCATTTTAGGAAAATCGAGAATATATACATTTTCTTAGCAATTTCAGCATTGAAATTTAAGTAGCAAAACGCCTTTTTTTGATGAGACTTAAGTTAAAATGAAAAGTAATTTAAATTGTCTTATAATAATCCATATCGAATGTGACATGAATTATCTTGTAAGTTTCATCTCCTCATATCGCTGCTAAGAGTAAGATTGCTGAGAGCAAGACACCAAACATAACATGATTAATATCATTATAAAGTCTCTCATATCTAAAAGGGCAAAAAATTTATGTTTAATAAAAACTTTTTATTGGAAATGCGAAGCCATGAAATTACATAAATTTAGCATTATGTAAATTTGAAGCAATTTACTTTAGTTATATTGCATCAAATAACCATCATCACGAGGATATTTGAAAGATAAAGCAGAAAGTAGCAGAATTTTAATCTTGTTTATCAACTAAAGAAAATATTTAAATAATTTGATGTTGAAAGAAAAGAAGTAGGATAAATTTAAAGTTTTAGCAATAATTCAAGTTAACAACAAGAAGGCGGTTGCATCACAACTTAATATATCATAACCCAAATAGTTTCATGTGAAAAATTTTTAGGACTTGAAATTTATTTTTTAAGTTGCCTCATCCCAAAATTGACCCGTGCGTTTTCAAAGCATACCGCTAATAAGATTATCATCGTCCATAACTAATACTTCTCTTACCTGCATGCTCTAAATCAGCAACAAAGACTAAACCAAATATTTTGATGATGCAAAACTTTGCTAAATCATCTTAACACATTTTTGTTTTTTCGTTAAAGTGTGCAAAATTAAACTTTTTCGTTTTTCCATTAAAAACCTTTTTTACAGTTGTTTAATTGAATTTGTTTCGCATCCACCTCTTTTCTTTTATCTTTCTAGCGCCATATTAAAGTGTTTCTAATGAAATAATGAAATTCATGGAAAAAAGAAGTGAAACAAATAAATTCTGGTTCCTTATTTAATTGCAGTTCTGTTACATATTTCTCCTTTTTATATGTAAATAATTAATTCAATTTTTATTAATCATTCGATGGTTTATAATTATTAAAATGAAATATCAAACAAATATATCCGGAGAGAAAAAAGAAAGATCATTTTCAGCACCTTATAATTAAACTTTCTTTTAGGTGAAATTGTTTGCCGATACAATTCGATCTATTTCTTTTCAAATACAATAATTATATAACATAAAAAACAGAAGATGAAAGAAGAGGTGACAGTATCCTACTCTTCCGCTCTGTAATTTTGTAGAATGAAAATAAATTGAGAATCTTTTTTATGTAGCAATATTTTCTTTTCTGAAATTGATCTAATTTCAATTCTCATTGGCATTCGATGAAAGATTTAATAAAAGTTTGTGCGTGCTTGAAATTTTCAAGTTTTCATAAGTAATTTTATTGATCTTTACAATTTACTGTACTAAAGCGTTGTTCGCTAAAATATTTCAATTTGCTATATAAATTTTTACGATTATTATCAAATAACTCACTGGATTTGGGATTAAAGATAAAGGTATGAGTGTGAACAAATTGATTTTGTTCTGAGTTCTCTAAATTACTTGCTCAATTAAGGTTTATTTTAAAAAATCTGTAATATATTTTTAAATTTTATGCTTTTTTGAAGACTTTCATAAAAGAAGAATTTGATCAAAGTATGATATAAGGATTATATTGATGACTGATTTTATGATAGGAAATTATTTTCATTACATTTAACCTTTAAAGTTGATTGCAATAAATAACTTAATCCTCAAAATGTTCAAATTTTCATTACTTTTTAAAATCAGTAACTGAAGTAAACTTCCGAAAAATGTTGTTAAAAATTCAATTACTTGATCTTATTCAGTAAAATTTTACTTCATTGCTGGCAATGTAATTTATTTTAATCTTTAAAGGTATGAATTTCGACACTAGTAATGATCAATAATGGATTGTAATTCTTATGTCACGATTAAACTTGACCAAAATTTTTAAAAGAAGGATTAATGAAGACAATTTATAATCAAATTGAGTTGTAGTTTCTGATGCTAACAAAATTACCCTTAATCTTATTTTATAGTCATTTTTTAAAATCAAAATAGTTTTTCTGTATCAAAAAATACGTCTAACTAATCAAAATTATTGCTCAATGGCAAAAAAAAAGAACTTAAATGTGATTTGATGTTGAAAGAAATTTCAAAAAAATTAAATCAATTTTTGACCATTACATTCTTCTAAATTATTCAATTAATTACCAAATGAAGAAAAAAAAATAAAATTTGTTAAAAAAAAATTAAACTGAAATGGTGAAAATAATAAACAACTGAAAATTACACAATTTTATTCACTTAAGTGCACTTATATCTCTTTAAAAAGTAACTCATTTTTTTGAACATCCTGATATATCATTAGCAAATTATAGACTAGTACAAATCGTTTTTCAATAATTCATGACGATGCACAGAATGCGAAGAGGTGCGAAGTTGTGAAATCATTAATTGAAGAATTATAATTCACGCGCTCTGCAAAAAGGCAATGCAAAAATATAACAAAAATGTTTGATGAATGAATCTTTCTTCCATTGTCCATTGTACCAAAATTATGGGTTTCTTGAATGGATTTTTTTAGAAGAAAATTTATTCTCTTTTATCATCTTCAAACAAAATTTTATTCAATGCAATGCTACAATTTTCAATACTTTAATGTTTTTCGTCTACTCATCACTTATCACTCTTTACAAAAATAATTACAATACTTAAAAATTGCTCTTTTAAAGAGTTTAATTTCATCTTGTGCTAACTTTTATGTGTCGTACGTGATGAATTACTTCGAAATTCACTTACTTTATAATTAAATAAAGATAAAGATATCAATTCGGCTGACTTTTAAGTTCTTTATAATGAAAATAAACCGATCATCATGATTATGTATTTGATATAACACAAAAAAAAGAGTTGTTCTTGTTCTGACACACTAATTGTGCCATCGCATGATATCAAGAACTGCTTACACTCTGTAAATTACAATATAAAGTAAATAATGAAATGAGAACTTAATTCAAACTGAATTGGATTGCATGCAATGATTGTGTCAATTGGCAATTGGGTCCAAAAAAACATACCGCAAAACTGATTGAAATAAATTGATGCGATTACACTTTACGTGCTGTGAATTAACATGAAGCAGTTCAGGTTATTGATGGTCATTGTCATTCAAATTTCACATCATTTCCTTATTGAAATTTATTCAACATGTACTTATGCGAATATCAATAAAAATCAAATAAAAATAACATAACAAGAATATTTTTATACGACAGACTTTTTATTGATTTTTGCCGACACATAAAAAATGTTTTGAGCTCTTTTGATCGATGATCACTCAGAGAGAAAAAAAAGTATTTGTGTGCAATTAATTTGCAATTAGATGCATGTTGTTTATACAGACAAAAATTTACACAATTATCAAATCATCAATTGCATTGCATGCACATTATATGACAGCAAATGCAAGGTTCTGCTTCGCTTGCGCTTTGACAAATTAGCGATTTCATGAAGAATGCTATGTACATATGATGGATGATAAAGTAATTGCACAATACACACTTTATTGCAATCAATTCTTTAAATAACAATCAATGGTTTTGAATTCCTTGAAAATAAAAATTTATCACAATAATGTTTTTATAATGAATTTCATTAGAATTTCCTTTAAAACTGCTACTAAATTAAATTAATTACAAAAACTAAAAGGAAATCTCAAACATTTAATCAAATAAATTTCATATTCTGTGTGGTTTCTAAACATTAAATTCACATGATTCAAAAATTTCTTTCTCAGATTCTCGCTAGAAGGTGAAATTATGATAATTTCACGAGTATGTGATGAGGGTCGCTAACATTACTGCTATTGATAAAAATCAGTCAAAGATCATAACTTTTTTCGAGTAACAATAATAAAAAAGGATCATCTTTCGTTGGAAAGGATTCTATAGTGAGAGAAAGAAAAAGAATCCTTTTTTAATGTCTGTGTTCTTCTTATTCAAATGCAAACCTCGAATCTAGAGAATCATTAAAAATCTTATTTTTTCTCTGCTTTCCCATAAAATAAATTTGTATATTTTTAATATCACTTCTATTGTATAAAATATGAATAGATTCCTTTCTTGTCCTTTCCTACTCTCATAAATTTCTCCATCTACTTTCTATTGTTGTCTATTTCATTTTTTTTGATATGTATAAAATCAATTTATAATCCTTTTGCTTTTTTTTTGATGTCTTCATAAAAACTGCAAAAAATTTCACCTTTCCCATCATTAGGTGAGGCTTACAATGACAATTCAAAAAATGTGAGTGTACAAAATAACAAAAGGAAAGGATTGCAAAAAAAAAGAATTTTATACATCTTGTGGTTGTAGACATAAAAATGAAAGAGAGACAGAGATGAGGAAGGAACTAAGGTGTCTTTTTCAACTTTTAACAGAAACCAAAAAAAGTAAAAATTGTTAAACTTTTTATTATGGCAATTCATTGACGCAGAAAAGCAAAGAAGATTTCATCAAAAGAAATTTCCGAAAAATATTTTTTTTATTGTCCTTTAAATTCTTTAAATTTCATTTGAGTGTGAATTTTTTATTAGAATTTTTAAAATTCATTAAATTTTCCAATGTTTATATTGAGATTCAAAATTTTGAAAACAATAATATTGTTAGGTAATTCAGGTAATTTATTCAATCTCATTTGGAATAAATTTTTGTATATATATCGAAATAATTTGCATCATTGTATCATAATTACTTAAACCTTTCTAAAAGCAACAAGTAAAAAAACTGAAAACAATTAAAATGGAATCAACTATTGTTCAAGTTTCAAATTCAATTCCATCTGCATATTCATCACTTTCAGATGAAGCAAAGCGTCAAAAAATTGTGAAAAATAAAGAACGCAGAAGAAATGAAAGTGAAGAAAGTAGAGCCATTCGACTTCTTGCAAGCAAAATTAGATATCATGAGAGACTTGCAGCTGAAACAAAGGAACAACGAGTTCTTCGTTTACAAAACGCTAAAGAAAAGCTAAAACAGAAAAGAGAGTCTGAAACTGAAGAACAACGTGAAGAACGCTTGAAAAGACAAAGAGAAATCAGGAAACAGAAGCGAGAGGCGAGAATTGATCAAATAAGAGCACTTGAAACTGTGGAAGAAGAAAGTGATGAAGAACAAATTGTTTTTGACGAAATCGAGGTGTCTGAATTCTCAATCGATGATCAAGAGAACAAGAAAAAGACAAGAAAGCGTAATAGTAGCATTATTATTCGTTTACCAAATAGACAATCACTTAGTCCAATTGTAAAGAAGCAATCGCCAGTTATCAAATCTAGAAGAAATCAGCAAAAGAGAATTACCAAAGAGGAAGAAAATTTGATTAAAAATGCAACAGATGAGAGTGACAAAAAGGAAACTGCTATTATTGTTATAGATTCTGACTCAGATTAAAAAAATATTGCTTTAAATTTTAAATAGTTATTAAAGCCTATTAAAAATGTTAAAATATTTTATTACAACAATAAAAAACAAAAAAAAATAAATTCTAAGATTTTTTCTTTGAAGCCTAAAAAAAGGATACTAATAAATCAATAGAAGCGCCTACAAACAACCACAAAAATCACTCCAGTTGATTTCATCTATAATCCTTTAACCATTAATGTTTTATTTATTCAAATTTCTTCTCACGCGGCTATTCAAATTCAAATAAAAAAGCAGCTCTTTCAACACATTCATGACTCGTCCATTTGAGCTCAATTGTGTATACGCATCATTATTAATGTTTTATTAGATAGATGGAGAGTAAAGCACGCATAAGTGTGAACACAAGCGCCGTATTTGAATAATCCTTTTTGACTTGAGTCATCATCAAATTAGGTTTAAATTGTTGAGTTTATTAATGATCAATTTATTTAAATTTTTTCTTTAAGTAGGTTAAATGATATGTGATGCTGTGAAGAAAAGAATTGAAACTCATCCCGAAGGTCAAATATTTATTATGAACAATTAAATGAAAAGACTGACGCTGTGTAAAATTAGCATAAAGGGCTGTTCAAAATAAATCGAGATTTATGAATATTCATAATTGTTTCTCGTGAAGGCATTTAAATAGTAATAAATCATAAGATATTCCTGCCCACGTCATAATTAGCAATCTGTTTTATCCATTAAAATAAGAGTGAGAGCCCTTTTTTGCTGTCAATTGATTTATGATTTACGAAAATTGAATTAAATTGTAGTCAGTTAGAAAAACAATTAATTGCTCATCTCTTTTTCTCTTAATGTTTCCTGTTCTCAGAAACCAATCTATTTCACAAATGTTTTGACACACTCAAGACAGATTGAATGCTAAAAAAGAAATGATACAATAAAATCGTCTTTATGTCAGTGAAAATTATTTCACATCACATCATTTTGATTATCGCACCGAAACAATCTCACTTGGTTGCAATTAAGCAAAACAACTTCATTTCATTTTGATAGTCGCACATTAAGTATCGATCTTGAGTACCAATAAATACGATAATCAAAATGAAATTTAAAAGAACGAAACGCTACAATGTTTTGAATATCCTCAATCAGATGCACGGGAATGCGCATTATTTAAAGAGAGAGCAAGCACAACACATTAAACACCATTAAATATCAGGTTTTTTTGAGCGAGCGGTAAGCGACAATGTCTCTCAAGTGAGCTTCTTCAAATGACGCGCGGATTAAGAAATAAAATGTTGCAAATTTACACTGTGTGTAGGAGTTCAATAATTGGCTGCTAATTGGAATGTGTTGAGCATCAAGTGCCATAAATTTATGATCATTTAAGAAAAAATATTTTTTGCTGCCAGTGAGACATAACAAATCTATTTTTAAAGAACTTCCAGATCAAATGTAATGAATAACAATAATTTAATTTTCTTCAACTTATGAATGCATAAATTATTGTAAAACTTTTTATGCACTTCTTTTCTGCACAATTTATTTTTTCGTCTTTTTCTTTGATGTTATTTAAAGGGAGTTGTTTTGAATAAATTTTTATGATTTTTAATCTTAAAACACTTGAAAAATTTTTTTTTTGTAAATTGAGTCAAGTTTCTTGAATGAATTTGAATCTGAGAAGTTTTAAAGCAAATGAAATTGTTTGAAAAAAAATTTGAGACGACATGAGGCTTAAATAGAAACAAAAATTTTACAAATTCTATAGAATGGTAGCAGCGCCAAAGAGCATGAACATGAATTTTCTCACAATCTTCATTAACAGCTAACTACAACAAAACTCATTTATTGAAAATCAAAAAAGGACTAAAATAAAAAACAGAAAGGATTGATTGCATTGAAAATGATTGATTATTGTTCACATTTAAAATCCTTTCTCACATCTTTTCAGACGTCAGGCTGATGATCGGCAGCATAAAACAATCTCATTTGGAAAAAAGTTTTGTGAAAATGAAAAATTTATTAATTTCTCTATGACTTTTAGAAAAATAAATTTTTAATCAAAACTTTCTGTGATGTTTAGCGCCATTTTTAAGTTTTAGATGATTGACTAAATTTTTTGTAAGAAATCTAATAAGTTTCAAATATTTTCCAACAAAATCTCATAAAACAACTAGAAAAAATATTTTTTTCTGTCTGCACTAAAAAAATTTTTACAGCTTAATGGCAGTCTTTTAAAATAAAAATTTTTGCATCACATTAAGTTACAACTTAAGCATCAATTAAGAGATTTCAATAATTGGAAATATTTTAACCAATTTATATCCAAAAAATATAATCTTAATGTGCGGCATGATAAGTTCAAAATTATCAAAATCTCTTGAGCATTTAAAATTTTCATAAATATTTTTCTTTAAGAGAGCGCGAGTCATTCGTGTGAATAATCTATGTCGCACTCTCAACCACGCGAACAAGCGAGAGGAAAATAAAAACAAATTTCGCAAAAGGCAGCTCATAATCGTTAAAAAATATTACTTCTTTCGCTTCTTGCATTCGGTGCGAAAGAGCAAGCGATCGTGTAGCACCTTTCGACTGCACAACTGCTTCTCATTAAAAATTCTGAATACAGGCAGCATCTTCTCATTTTACATGCTCCAGATTTTCAGTTCTTGTTCTTTTGAGCAGACGAGAGAGAATCAAAGACGATCGTAAATTTGTACGAGTGTGTTTGTAACTGGGGAAATTATCAACTGCAGGTTGTAGGAGAAATTCGTGTGATTCCATCTTGCTATCTTACTCCAACGCATTGCAAGAACAGCAGCAACGATCAAATTCTATGCTGCATGTGTGAGTAATTTAACCGGCACGCGTCCTCTTCGTCGTTTCGTTTTATTTCGGCTTTTTCAACTTGCTTCTCCTGTTGCTTCGTTGTTTTGGTAGTGGGAGAAGGGCAGATGTTGCTCTGAAAAAAGAAGGGGCAAAGAGAGTAAAAAAGCATAACGAAAGAACATAAGAATATTTTTTATGTGTTCGGAGCAGGTAGCTGATATTCACCAAGTACTAAAGCGAAGGGCTCGAGGACGAAAGGAATTATTTCGTTCGCGATCGTCACACAGTGCACACGTACTTCAAGTTGATCAAGAAAATAAAATTAAACAAAATTCTCACGAGAGAACAAGTTGAAAAAAGCAATAAGAAAGAGAAAAAGGAAAATAATTTTTTTGGTGTTTTTAGTTCTTCGACAGAATCAGAACAGTAAAGACGTGCCTTAAAAAAAAAGATTTAAAAAAATAAATCAAGTGAAAAAATAAAAGAAAAATTTTTAAGTGTTTTATGGAAGCAGTTGTTCATCATAAAATGACATTGAATAATACAAATATGATTCAAAATAATTGTGTCATCGTTCATTCAACAAATATGTTGGCAAGTAAAGCATCGCAACAAATGTATGGCAAAAGGCCTATTGCACCGGCACCACTCGCTACTTCAAATGGTGCAAATCAAGTGGTTGCACTTCCAAAGAAAAATTACAAGTATGGAATGCAATATCCAGTGACTCAAACTGCCTCAGTTGCCAGACGTAATGCACGAGAGAGAAATCGCGTGAAACAAGTGAATAATGGCTTTTCAAATCTACGTCAGCATATTCCACAAAGTGTTGTCACATCTCTCACAAAAGGTGGTCGTGGTGCAAGCAAAAAATTAAGCAAAGTTGATACATTGAGACTTGCAGTTGAATATATTCGTGGTCTCAAGGATTTATTGGAAGATAGTGAAAATTCATCAGCATCAAGTAGCAGTTTTTATAGTGAAAAAATGATTCCACGATCAGAAGCCTCAATTTCACCAACTCCATCATATGCATCATCAGATACATCGAGCACTATGAGCTACACACCAAATCTTCAAGGACATCAAATGAGTTTCAAACAGGAGCCATTTGATAATTATGCTGAACAATCAACCTCACCAGCACCTTCCTCATATCATTCAGATGCCATTTCACACCATCACCTTCATCATCATCAGATGTATCCTTCGACATCGACACCTTACAAGCCAGTGCACCAAACTTACGAATCATACTCACCAGTCAGTGCAGACGATGAAGAATTACTTGATGCAATTGCCTGGTGGCAACAACAATAAACTAAAGAAAAAAATATAGGTATGTATTTGAAAAGAAGTGCAAAATATAAAATATGTTTTTACCTGAGAGTGTTTTCAATGAAAGGAAGAAAAAAAGAGAAATTTCTGTGTCTATGCTTCAAGGATCAATTTTTTGAGTTGAAATTTTGTTTTTTGATCAGAGACAAAATTTTTAATTATCCTTTTTTTCACTTTTTTTCACTTTTTCTTGATCATCGTATAAATTACATTTCACTCAACTCAAATCAATTTCAAAACCGAGAAAGAAAGTTCTTGCCGCATATAACTGCCCTATCCTAACTTCCATATCATCCTCAACGATCAGTGATGTGTTTTTAAGACACATTTCAATGAAATTCTCAAATCTTTCTGTTTTTCTTTCATCTTCTCCTTCGTCTACAGCATCACTTTGCCGTCGCAAAACGGATGAAAATTTTTTTAAGACATTCAATCTTTGCCTTCCTCTTACGCTCTTTTACAAATTAAATTGTTTAAAATTTTTTGTGACAAAAACTCATGAATTTTTTCATTCTTTCTCTTTACAGATATGCAGTTGCATGTTCTACAAAGATCTAATTAATTTTGCCTGATTTCAAATTGGCTGCTGGTTCACCAAAGTTTGATAAAAATGTGCGCGCTCAACGAATGATGAAATTTTTGTATAAGTACAAATTATTTTAAAGCAAAGACAAGAAAAAAAAACCAAAAGATGATGATCTCAAATCTTTCCTCATTGTAAGTTAATTTCTAACTTGTTGAATAATCAAAAATATTTAAAATTTGAGATTTAAGAAATTCTCTGAATATTTGTAAATATTTTTTTGGAAGACATTAAACTTTTAGCTTGTAAGTTCATTCAGATTTTTTTATTATCTCAGAAAATAATTTTTATTGATTATTTAATAACATTGAAATTGCTTGAAAATTATTTGAGATCATCCAAAGCCAATAAAATGACTGAATGGAGTCAAAGTAGAAATTTAAAGTGAAATCTTAATAGAAAACTTTGCACAACTTTTTTCACTTTCATAATCAATCAGTTTTTTGTTATTCTAGTCATTTTGACAAAAAATCCCAAGTAAATTGAGATCTCACTTTATATTGCTCTTTGGCTCCTACTTACTCTTATACATAAAATCATATATTCCCTAGACATGCTTACAACATGTCACAAAAAGAAGGGCCCAACAGTTTACAAAAAATGAAATTTAATATTTTTCTCAGCAAAAAAAATGTTTGTGAAAAAATCTTCTTTTGTTATGTAAGAAAAAAAATTAGAATATCATTGTGATGTGACTCAGACTCACACAATTGTGCCTTAAAAATGAAAGAAAAAAATATTATGGAGAATTTGAAACTCAAAAGACGCGCACTTACCTAGAAAATCTGTCTCCTTTTTTTAAATACACAAGAAATGATGCCAGTGAAAAAGAACAAACTTTTTTCTAATATGATTAATGTTTAAGTTGGAAGACATTTAAATTTTAAGGAAACTTAGTTATATTAAATATTATTTGTAGCTGTATTTTACTCTACACTATTTTTGTACTGAAAGAAAATTGAATGAAATTTTTTGAAAAAATAATGAGAAAATAAACTTCAAGAAATCGTTGAATTATAAAAAATTAAAATTGTTAGTTTTTATTAATTTTTTAGGAATTTATAAATTATCCAAATTCAATAATATTCATTTTATTCAATCTTATTAGACAAATATTTTTCTTCAAAGTAAATTTTCAGGTAACCAAAATATTGTAAAAGAAATTTTCAACAAAGTATCATTTACAGACAAAAGAAATTTCTCACCTAAAATATTTCAAAGAAATAAAAAAATGTCTGCTAAAAATGCAAAATTACAATTTTTCATTTTTATTATTAAACTAATCATTAAATTTTATTCGCACAGACTATTTAGGAAATGCCATTGCTAAAAAAGAATAAAAAACAATCCGTTAAAAATGCAAATATGATATAATCAAATGATATTGTGAGGAATCACTTTAGGCTCTAAAATGATCATCTATTTCATGCTTTCTCTTTCACAACGTTTAATTTAATTTGCAGCTACTGTAAAATTTCAGAGATTTAAATATATCATCAAAAAATATTTTTTCTTTCAAATGATAGACATAGAAGAAATAAAAATCTTAACAAAAAAAACTCATTCGAATTCTTCTTATGCTGACTGACTCTTCTTTTCATCTTATTTCGTTTATCGACCTACTCCTTACAAATCCCTACTGTATATTTAATAAAAGAAATTCAAAGCAAAACATAAAAAAATTGAATTTCTAAAGACGTCTAGTTTATGCACAAAGAACGACGCGTGTATCTCAAATCAAATCTCCTTCTCTCTCTCTTATTTTTTGCATTATTTCTGTTCATGTTCTTATGTATGTCTTTTCATTTCTTTCTTCATCTTCTTTTGTGTGTGATTTTGATTTTTTTTTCATGTTTTTCAGACTCATATTATTAATATTATGTGATTTCTCAAATTACTTTGCTCTAGTCCTTGCAAAATTTACATAAAAATGCATGAAAAACTCCTACTTCCTTTAGTACACATCCTTTAGCATAGGTAAGAAAAGAATTGCAAGTAACACACGTGACTAAAATGAACTTGAATTTGATTCCGGTCATGCCTACTTTAGGAAATGTCTAAAATTTAAAATGTTCTTTCTAACACACGCTTCAACAAGTTTGAATTATATTTTTTTTGGCGGTGATAAAGTTGTAATTATTTACTATAAAGAGTGACAAATCAAGCAAGCACAAGCATGCACACTTACAATCACATTTCGCTCCCTCCTAAGCAGTTGTCTGTAAAGTGATACTTTTTCTATTTCTATCTGTCACTTTATTATTGCACATCTTGTCGCTACTAGTGCTCTCTGACACCGACACACATACGCACATTCTTAAGGAAATTGAAGAGCAAAAAAAAAGAGAAGGAAATCGTCTAACGCCTCTTGAGAAAGGCAATGTCTAGAAGGGAAAGAAAGATTTATGATCGGCTAGTGCATATAACAAATTTTAATTGCTCTCTCTACGACGGACATGATTTGAAACGATGGACGAAATTTTAATGGATTATCTTGGGTTAAATTTATGGGATGAATGTGTATGTATGTTAAGGGACTTCCTAGATGTTCATAAATCTATTAATAACTCTCATTCTTCTACACACTTGATTTGCTTCTTAAGAATTTTTGATTTATTAATTATTTGTGTTTTGTTTCTCACATCCCATTAGTTTCAAATCTTTTTTTCTTTTTCTTATTTGCATCATTTACTCTTTCTCAGCAGCAAAAATCTTTCGTAGGCGTAAATATCTTTCACATAACTAAAACGTCGTAATTAAACAATTTCCCAAGAAAATGCGTAAAATCACCAGTAATTTTATAATGATGACTGTCAAATGCTGGCACATCCCGCAATGTTTTTCGTGATCTTATTAATGCAAGTTGCTTTGATACTTAAAATGCAATTTAAATAAAACTGAAATTAAACATCGATGCCTCTCACTCAATACGCGCGCGCTTCAAAAGCAATTTGAGAGGCACTTTGACGTGTAATTGGCAAAACAAGTTTCGACGTACGACATAAACATTTATTTCATCCTTTTTCTCTTGGTTGCCTAAATACCTACCTACACTTACTTCACATGTATGAAGTGAGAGAATGAAATTTATTTTAATTAATTCCAATATTTTCTTGCTCTTTTTCATCGCTTTATCTTAATTGCATCAGAAACAGAGCAAGACAGAAGAAGCTGAGAAGCTTAGCATGAGAAAATTTAATTGTTTTACATTAAATTGCTGGTTATTTCATGCTGTTTTTTGTAAAATTTTATTTTAATATCAATGATAAACTATAAGATTATTTATTAATTTTATAAAATTAAAGAAATATCATAAAAATTGAGTTTATCATTTGACTGATCAGTGTGTAAATACATGAATATGATGAAGATGGAGAATTTTAATTGAACAACGTTAAGTGTGAAAATAAAATGAATGACTTGGTGTGCAGGAAGAAGACGAACCTTCACATGGATAAAATTAATTTTTTGTGTCCTCTCATTTTGCACTGTAACATTAATCAAAAGTTTGCTAAAAGATAGAAAAGAACAATTAATTGTGTTAGAAGAAAATTATACAGGTCAGTTGTAAATTACAATGAAAGAATTGCAATAAATTTTATATCCCAAGAAGAAGAATTTTATATTTTATTGAAAAGGATGACAAATTGTCCATTGTCCACCGTTGCGAATTTTCGTTTTACTTACATTTTTTTAGAATAAAAGAAATAGATCGAGGTCAGTTTCAAGTTGTATTGAAAGAACTAAAAAAAGTACAAAGAAGAATATTTGAAGTACAATGAAAGATTTTCTAGTCTAAAGAGCTTACTTCAAGCAAGAAATTACCGGCCAATGATGAGAAGTGTGTAAAACAATATTTAGTATAAAAGCATGAACATGCAGGAGAGAATCGAAGATAAATAATTGTACGAGTCCAGAATAACATGAGATTAAACGCTTCAATAAATTTCATCAAGAAAGGAAAATTCTACGCTTATGCCATTGAATTTATAAGACTTTAAATATTTATGGATATTAGAATTTATTTTGATGATTTCTTTAATAATGTTTGATTGATGCACCTCAGTAAATATTTAATATAAAAAACATATATGGCTAAATTATTTTAGCAGATTCTTGCAATTTTTAATGAATGTTTAGAAAAATTTATTTGTATAAAAATGACGCCGCAAAATTCCTTTTCATTTTAACCATTTAAAATCCATTTTTCATCGCTCTCATTGATTTAAAGGAGTACAATGCATAAATACACTTGAAATGCGTTGGATGTTTAGTGTTTCTTATAAGATGTTTTATAGCGCTTAATAGACATAAAGAAAACAATAAACTACAACTTAATCCTTTCTTCACTACAGATCCAAAAAGAGTTCTTTTTTTTTCTTACTCCTCATTGAATGAAAATTGGTTCTTTGAAGCGAGAAATAAATATAAAACTTCTTTTGATGGTTCAATGATTATTCAATTTCTTTCTCGCTGAGATCTTCATCAATCGTTGCGCTCTGTTTTTCTCTCATGCGAATGCAAACATAAAATTTATGATTGACTGAGAGAGTGAGTTGGCGTCGGCAAAAGAAGCACTGAATGGCGTCAATATTCACACGGCAAGAATGAGCAGGGCATAAAACTGTCCATTATTGATCGCAATTTTGCCTTGCAGGTTAAACAATTCGTCTTTTCTTTATATCAATGGATCACTCTTTAAATTTGTGTTGGAGTTTCCGTTCGATCAATCATCATCAAAGTAACTAAACTGCACTACCAATGCACTTTGTTATGCTCGGTTTTTTTGAGATCACTGATCAGTCACGCAAAAAATAATCGTTCATTTTTACCCTCAAGCATAGTGCCGTTGTTAAGAAAAAAATTGTATTTGTTGCATAAGAATTAATTTTATTTTCTGCATTTTAATGAACTTTGTTTCAATTATTAGCATGGGAAAGTTATGTAAACAACTTGAATTTATTTTAGGGTGTATTTAATTTAAATAAAAACTGTAATTCACATTGAATAAGTTCTTTCATATGTGAGGGTGAAATAAAAATTTTTTTTCATCAAATGTGTGGTCTAAATTTTTTCTAATCAATGAATGAAATTTTTTTCTAGCCATAATGAGTAATCAATTGACATGATACAAATGTAAAAAAGAAATTCCATAAACAGCAAGAAACTTTTCACTAATAAAGAAATCTTTTCCTTTTTTTCTGTTTATCTCAATAGCTACCAATGTAAATGATGATAAGCATGTCAAGGGCAAATAGAGCGAGTAAAAATTCCTTTATAGACCACCGACATACGATGATCTCATTTCCATCCCTTTTATTCATTCATTCATTCATTGAAATCTTATACACATTCAAGCAGTAGCAACAACATGCACGGTATCATCTCATTTCAATAAAGAAACAACTTGTTGATTGAACCTTTCATTGTTCTTTGCATGAGACGAAGTAACGCTGTAGAACAAAAGCATAAGAAAATGAAGAAGCAGAAAGAGAAATAAAAAAATTTAAATTTCATTTCCGATAAGAAAGTGTTTATTTCACTTTGCTGTTACTGTTAAGTCATTTACTGGTCTATTTCATTTTATAGCCTCTTTTTAAAAAGATTAATTGGATTCTGATAGGAAAATTATCCAAGAAAACATGAAAGAAAACTTCAAATTACAGACTCGAGTTTTAGATAGAAAGCGACCGAAAATTGACACATTTGAAGAGGAGGAGAATATTGAATGCACTTCCATGTCGGATATTGGTTTTAGATGTCTCACGACTGATAGAAAAATGTAACAAATATATTTTCGCATAAGAGCGGTAGAGAATGAAAGCTGCAATTAGGATTGAAGTTTTTTACATCACGCAATTCAGGATATATTTAAGTATAGCAGTAATTTGAAGCAAAGATCTTTGATCAAAAACATTTTTTTTGACTAGTCCCAAAATTTGAACATAGTATTTTTCATTATAAAATTGTTTCTTGTGAAATTATCAACTATCACAAAATTGTTCATTGACCATTGCCTTGATCTTAAAAGAAATGATGACGTTTAATTACAAATTTGTATCGTTGCGCCTCATATCTTCAATCTAAAAAAATGAATGCATTTTTCTTATCCAATTAAATACACTAAACCAAAACAGCAGCAAAGCAAATTAAGATCAAGTCGTGCTGTAAAAATTAACACATCACAAGAATGTTTGTTTGCTCCGCATTTTGCACTTGAAAGAGGAAAAATTATCACAAAATAATCATCTCCATTCATTATGCTTAATGAATAAATTAAGAAGCTGTTTATTAAGAAAAATGCGATTGTAAGTAAGCGCATTCAAATCGACATCAATAAATTTTGTAGTCACTTATGGTGATCATTATTTAGTTTCAATGTGAATGCAAAAACTGAAAGAATTTTTTTCAAGAGGTGATAAAAAGTAAATTGATGATTATTGCCTGTAGAATTTAATTATAATATTTAATTTTCCCACAAAATTGATCTAAAAATATAAGAAGAAATTTCTCTCAGTTCGTTAAACATTTTCAAATAAATTTTAAAAAAATGTTCAATTACTGGAAAAGAGAGAGAGAAAGGAAAGTTTAATCGAATGGAAATTTCTTCTTCCTTTTTATTATTAAAATGCGATAAATTCTTTCATCTAATATCAAAGTAGCAGCAGCATTGTTTAATGAAGTCACATGGATCGTCGTATCAATTTGTTTTCTTTAGTCTTGATCGCAACAACAGTGCATTCCACTCAATGTAAACAAAAATTCCTCGTTAAATGCCTCCACTCCAGCAAGAGCGAGCCTTTTGTTGTCTCAATAAATCCTTAAAAAGAATCAAGCCGACGCCGCCTTACTATTGAAAGCGAGAGTATCCAAAAGCAAAAAAAGAAGAGAATTCACACCAAACACACGAAATTGTTTGATTTGGTCAAACACTTATAACCAGCAACAATAAGGCATGAAATTCACCTTATTCACACATAAATTTTAATATATACACACTTTTAGCGCGGATATTATCTTTTTTAGGCAATAATAAAACAACAACTGCAAACATATTTCATGTTAAATGTGTGGCTTTGCTTTTTGATATCAAACAAGGACTAGCACAATGAAGAAATTTCTTTCTTTCTCTTTTGCTGCTTTTGAATTGCGCCGAAAAAATATTTTATTTGTTAAGCAAAGGCAATAAACCAAAAATGTGGTTAGAAAAGCTATCTTTTCTTTTCTTCTTTATCAAGCAGAAAACAAAAAGATTGGAAGGAGTAGAGAATCCTTTTTAAACATTCATCGCAATAAAGCAATGGAATTTTTATCTAATTTATTTTTTCTCAGATTCGATTAAATGGATTTTAGTGAATTAGAGCTAAAAATTTCATTCATTGATTTAACAAAAGCATTATAGTGGCCATTTGTGTATCATTTTTGAAGAAGAATGATTTAAAAGAGGAATAAGTCATTAGTGTTCATGCAAACTCACATAATCAGAAAAGATTTGAATAATGTAAAAGTAAAAATGGAAATTACAGTAATAATCTCTTTAAATTAAGTGAGTTAATCTTTTTTATGAGCATTATAGAATATCATCGATGCAAGAGACCTTTTATCATCCATAATTGATCGTTTATTACATTGACGATTTGTGTTGTATTGTATGCGCTCTTGCAACGTATTATTCACGAAAATGTTCATCCAATTTGTTATCCCAATTGCTAAATCTTAATCACTTTAGACGTCGCAAATAAAATCCACATATTATACAATGCAAGTAAGAAAGAAAGGGAGAAAGATATTTGTAAGTTGATATCAACTACATGCCTCCTATGTATATATCTGCAAGGCGCAACATTTCAAGTAGCCAATTTAGCTTCGAACTTTGTTCAATAATGACTACTTCTTTTAAATCCACCAAAAAAATCGTGTAACGAGAGAAAAATACGTGCAATGCAGTAGATGATCAATTACAGAAGATAACAGTGTGAATGTAAGACAATGAAAGCACGACTTATGCACTTGTCTTTAGCATATATGTACATAATAAATCGATAGATTGTGAAATTTGCAATTACATTTTATTTTCATATTTTGATTGAGAGGAGGAAAAAAATGCAATAATATTTAGGTGCGTTTTGATGCGATCACGAGCAACAAACAAGGGCGGCACATTAAACACCGCAGCTATGTCGGCATGCGCTTTTGATATGAATTGCATTTATATTTTCATAAAAAGTATGCGAGTTTATTATACTGCAATAAATATCTAAACGCATTTATGTCTTGTCCATTCGTGTGCCTCATTCACTCATCTTCATTAATTAAACACATGTGTGGCTCTCTATGTCCATGTTTAATGTGGCGGACAACACTTGCGGACGTTTTCTCTCAATTGCATTCCTTGCAGGCAACTATTAATGTCCACAAAACAGAATGCATACATTTTGAACATTAGAAGTCTCACTTATAACTTACGATTAAAACGGTGATTTGTCCAATGTGAGTAATTGCGATATTGCGAGTGAACTGAGAGAATTTCTACAAAAAAAGAACTAAGTGATGCTCGATTTCAAGTCATTTGCAAGATTGTTGCAATCGATCAATTGCTATAACTCAATTAAATCTAAACTGATTGCACTCAAATGACTTTTGTTTTATTGTTGTTTTATGGTTATGATCTTAAAAAATAAAAATTGGTATTTTTATGCAAAATAAGAAAACATGAAAAAAAGTTTTATAATATTTAATTTAATAATTAAATAAAGGCTTAAAAATATTTTTTAAGGAAAGGTTCATTCAGAAAGTTGAACTCTTCTAACATTTTATTACAGTTTTTTAAAATTTTTAAAATAGCGTATCAGATAAAATAAAATTTGGAAACTGCAATGACTTGAAGAAGTTGCTACAGACGTCTGAATGCAAAAAAATGCGAAAAATCGCAAATTTTGACTTTTTTGAAATATTTATTAATTCATAACTTTGAAACAAAAGACTCAAAAAATAAAAGCCAAATATTGATTTTAGATAATAATAAGAGCTTTTAATAACAGCAATCAGATTGTAAAAATCTTCTTTCCATAAGTCACTAGACTGAAGTAAAGAGGGTGTCATGGGTAAAAATTCGGGTTTTTTACAATTCTCTAACACCTGATGACCACATATCTTAACAAAGTATCACATTTTATACATTAAAATGTGCGTATTTTAAATTTCTATTTAACAAAAAACATTTGAGTGCAACCGGTTTAGATTTAATTGAGTTATAGCACTTTGAGTGAAGGCAAAAATGACCTTATGCAGAAACACAAAAATGGCGATTTCTCATCAAAGGTTTGGCCAAAAAATGTGATTTAGCCCATTTTAGATTTGTCGAATTATGCTCTACAAGAAACTGCATTTAAATAATTTTTGGAAAAAAATCTTTGTTTTGGCCCATAGTACAGCTATCATAGTGTACAAAACATAACTATCATATTATAAGTTTTGAAGAAGATTTCTATAATTTAGTAGGAAAGGTTTAAAACATTAGAAAAAAATTTGAAACAAAAAAATTTACTTCAAAAATATTCAAAAATGTTAGAAATGATAACAATGTCATAATGTTTTAGAATTTAAGTATACTTAAAAAATAAATGACATCATCCTTTTACTTTTAAATACATATAACATACATGTATATGCTCTTGACGCGTAAATAAGGCATTAAAATTTTACGTAAAATACAAAGGTGAAACCTAATGAATCATAGTTAAATACAATTCTATTCAAAATTTACCGATTCCAAATTATCATAAATTGCAAGAAGTAATTTTAAATTTGATTACCACACAATAAATAGAGTTTAAAAAATAGCTCATGCCTGGTATGTGAAATTCATTACCAAAGATGTTAATCTATAATGGTAAAAATGCGCTTTAATCATCGACCATCCAAAACACTAAGATTTACTTAAAGTTTTTACTTGAAAGAAATCAAACACAATTAAATAAAAAAATTAGAGAGAAACCAACACCATAAATTATCTCTAATTATTCCCTGCAAAGAATTTTTATCTTCTTTTATTAGAATCTTTTGCACGTTACACGACGTGTGGCCAAAGTTAAATCCAGAAAAAAGAGTGTTTGCATTTTTAAGAATGGCAATAACAATTGTGAATGGAATGGCTTTATCAATGGAAACTGCATTCAATCAATTGAGGCTTTATCTTACTCTCTATTAACGATATTGATAAATGATGACATGAGTTAGTATAGATTTTGAATTCACCCGTTGTGCATGCATAGGCAAATGGCATTGCAGGACATATGAAACAATAAAACTTACTCAGGAGGGAGTGAGGACACAAAATATAAAAAAAAAGATTCTAGACAATGGGCAATGTTTACATCTTTTTCATCATCATCATGAGGGTACTTTTGTGGTCTGCCATATATGGATATATATCTAATATGCATGGACCTCACAGGTAATGAAAGGCCAGGAAAAATGAGATCACATTCAATATTTTGACATCTCATTTTCTAAGAAATTGTTCCATTATAAGATATTTAAGGAAATTAAGTATTTTCATCTATTGGTCATTGCAGATGCATTTTTTAGAGGGACTTTTTTGTCCATATGGAAAGTGTGCTCAATATTTATCAATAAGAAATATTTTTCGCGTGTGCTATTTGTGATTTCACGGGAAGTAAGTTATTAGTTTGAACACACACGTGCATGGCAACGTCACACGACCAAACCTAATTTTTTACTACTTCTTTATCAAGTAATTCTCTCAATGAATTTGTATTCTTTTGCGTGTTAAAGCCAAATATAAAAATTGATTTTCATTTCAACTCAGTGCAAATACTTGGCATGAACTTATTGTTGACTCAATGAATTCCTATGAATGTGTGTTGTCACAACTATTCTGAATAAATTTTTTCAGATCTTCTTTCTCTTCATAGAATTGCAACTGGACATGAGCAATCCTTTTTTTACAAATGACAAATTATCTAAATTCCAAGAGATGCATCTCAATCTCTATGGAAAAAGAAAAGGACACAACTCAAAATATTTTGAACATCTTCGGAAATACACTTGGTGACAATAGACAAAAGCAAACAACAACAAGATATCGGAATAGATCACCCCTTTCTAAGTTATTTATTGTATATTTCTAATTTTAGTGTTGCCATAATAACAGTACTACTCTGGCAATTTCATCATGCATATTCTAAAGTAATTTATTTGCATTTTCTTTGACATAAATCCTAAGATTACAAGGTAAAGACTCTATTTACATGAACTTATATGCATACAAAGAAAAAGTGTATCCATTAGTTTCTTTTTATTCTTTTGCGCACAGATAAATGAATTTCTTTACATTTCAATTTAAAACTTAGAAATGTTCTTTAAATAATTCTTAATTTCTTTTCAAAAGCGTTGTATGAAAAATTAAATTTTCTCTATTTTCATTCTTTATGTTAAAAAGATGACATTATAATAATAGAAAAAAGTTTATGAATTTTAAATGTTTTCAGTCAGAAATAAAAAAAATCTTGAATTGACACAAGCTTTATATCAATTTACTCTAATTTATTTAATTCTTTTGTATAATTACAATCAAATTAAGATTAATCACATCAAACATTCTTTTGAATCGCTACCTCTATTTCTTTCATCAACATAATTAATTAATTATTCATTAATGACATGAAACACATGACAAAATAAAGAAGAACTTGCTTAGATAAATTTAAACATTTTAAGTGGATTTTCTAATAAAAATTCTTCAGTAAAAAATTTTTTTATATTTCTGTTGTGACATCTTGCCGATGTAAAATAAACATTCCAAATGCATGTGAAAGAGTGAATGGGTCAAGTGTCCATAAGTTAAAATTTCTGGCACACTTCTTAGTAAAAAAATTGCAACTGTTGCCTTTCTACTCGAGAATTTACATGTAAGAAAGTGATAAAATAAACAATTTCATTTTTCTCTCTAGATCTCTTGTCCTAGCAATTAACAGCAACTGTTCAAGAAAGTCCATCCGTCGCATCAAATTTCAAATGAATTTCTTTCTCTCTTTATTTGAAATTCAACTCTGCATGAAATTGTCACAAAATTATTTTTTTGTCTTAGACGATCGAATGAGAATGATAGGAATTCTTGGGATCACCCAAGAGTAAAAATGTAGTTTAGTTTATTTTATGTCTCAAGCAATTGGCGTAGAAAGATCATTTCACAGATAATTATAGAGAGTGTTTTGCACTGTTGTAATTGATTTCTGATGGTAAACTCCTAGTAGGATATTTGAGTCGATTTCACAGACTGTCTCAAAGTAAAAACTTCATCTTTTTGTTTTACGGTCCTTTCTCATTTCTGCTTCACTTATATTCATCATGAAATAGATCTTTATCACAGATTTTACACAAAAACAAATAACTAGCAGCAAAACAGTTCCTAATCTTTATATTGGCATCATCAACAGCACAATTATTGAGATTTTTTGCAAGGTAGAAGCTAAATGCGAAAAAGAATATTTTGAAAAAATGACAAGAATCTTCATTTGTGCATGGGTGGGTTTCTTAATTTCTTTTCCTTCTTCTACTCACTCTCTCTCTTTTTCTATAAGTTGTTTGTTATTTAGCAAATCTATTACATTTTCACACTTAGAGATTTTTTATGGCTGACTAAGTTTGCATGCAACAAAACATTTTTTGTCTTCGAATCCCTGCGGTGGGTTTGAGTCAAGCTTACATGTTCATTATTTCGTGTATTTGTGTCATTGAAATCATTGTCAAGAAGTTGTGAATTGCATTATTAAATGTCATTTAATAGTTTTCTTAAGAAATTTAACTGAACTGAAATTTTAAAATTGTTCATTTTAAAAGTTTAGTCAAAGAATAGTAAGGAATATACAAACAGTGGACAATTTTAAAATTTTAGTATCACTACAAATTATAAAATACAGTACAATGCATGAAAAGAAAGTAATGAAAAGGAGTGACTATGATTTTTTGTCATGAGTTCTAATGGAAAAGCAGAAAAGAAAAGCATTAGATAGTGATACAGTATTAAATGAAGATTGAAAGATTTAAAATTTATTTTTGATGCCGAATAGACTTGTTGACTATGAAAGTTATTGGAATCTTTCTAAATTTCATTCTGATTATAAAAAACAATTTGAAACAATGAAGAAATAGCAAAAGGCAATTAAAAATATAAAAAGTTGAAAAATGTGTCGATAAAATTGATTGATTGGATGACTTTGAATTTTTTCATCAAATTTTCAATTTCATCAAAGGATTTTTGATACGGCAAAATGTGCATTTGAGATTGTGAAAAGCACTTCAAAATAAAATGTTTGAAATTTGAGAAAGGCTTTTTATTCAGATTCACCCTCATATATTTATTGTATAAAAGATCACTGCATTGAAGGTGCGATCGCACATCTGTCCATATCTAGAGAGAAAAAATAGTGATCCCATAGAGCACACGATAAATATCGACATAAAACATTCCCCTATGAAAAGAGCAAAGTCATAAGTCCACATGTATTATACAAACACAACATTATTCAGACTGTAATTTACCCTTATATTAATGTTTTTGATATGTAGAAAACTTTGGCTGTAATGATGATTGGATCCTGATAAGATGTCTGAAGGCTATGCAACTAAACTTAATTCATAGATTATGATGGCACACGACGATCGACACCCTATCGAGAATTGTTTGACTTTCTTACATGACTTTTAATTCATATTTGTTGTCGATATCTCGATAAAATATTTTTCTTGCTTTTCTATAAATCAAAAGTTCTTTCACCCCTTCATGTGATATTTAGGACTCTACTGATAACAACGATATTATTTTATTTTCCAAAATAACTTCCTGTATTGAAAAAGACTTGACAACATTCTTTCGCACACTCGAACTTGCATCACGATCATTTTTTATCTTCTTTTTCATGTTCGATATTGGTCACTGATCATTTTTCATGCTTTTCAATAGAAATCTGCACAGTTTCGTGGACAATAGAACGATATTTCTTTTCAATATTTTTTGCTGCACAGTAAAATATGAAAAAAAAATTTCAATAGAAGATTGTGTGCAGTGTAACGTGTGTGTGTGCAGTATTGAATAGCAGCATAGATTTATGATTATATTGCTATGTGCAGCAAGCAGTGGACAATAGTAAATCTCTTTCTTTTTAAGTTTAGATTGTGGTCGGATAAACAACAAAAGCGAATGGACATTGAAGAAAAAGAAACGAATGTTGGACATTTATTAATAAACACATCATAAAGAACGTGTGTCCTTTTTTTCTAAGAATTTTAGTTACTTTATTTTTGATAATCGAAAAAATGTGTGAAAAGCGAGAAAAAGATTTTTTATCTCAATTAAAATTCAAATCTCAATTCAAGAGCGAGTTTAGGAATAAACAAATTTATTTGATTGAGATATAATCAGTGAATAAAATGCATATAGCGACAAATTATCATATAAAATTCCATAAAACACACAGCGCGGCGCAGGCAGCCCAATAAAAATCATTAGCATCTCTCTATAAAAGAGAGAGACACACGCCGATCAAGAGGATTATCTTTTTCTTAATTATTTTATGATGATTTTCGATGATTCCAAATTGATTCTAATCAGATTACTGCTGTCTTGTGCGTTCATAAATAATAATCACAGACACAGTGCATAGTATTGTACAGAACACATGTGTGCATCCGCAAGCAGCAGACATTCAGTCATAAACTATTAGAAAGACAGAGATGAGAGAAAGAAAAGGAATAAGAAGATGATGATCTCATCAAGAATAATCATAATAAAGTTAAGAGAGCTCTCTATTAAATAACCATGAATAATCTAATCCACATACTGTGTTGAAGCATGAATTTTTTTATTCATATACTTACTATGATGTTCTAATGAAATTTTATTCAAATTAATAAAATGCATCCACAGGAGCGAACGAAGACCACACACGGTAAATATGTGAATGAACAGTCGATAGATTGAATAAGATCAAATTCTATCTTGAGGGCGATTGATTATGTGTTGAAATTTCTTACAGTGAAAAATTTAATTAAATTATCAAAAAATCAGTTTAGTTCAATGTAATAAAAGAATTCTCAAAGCATGCGACATTGCAAATTCCTTGAATAATTTCTTTGATAAAATTTTCTTTTGTTGAATGTTAAAGTCAATCCTGACATTGCAAAAAAAAATTTTTTGACAAAAGGTAAAAATAATATGGTCAGTAGTCAGAAGTAATAAGATTAAGTCTAATCTTAAATCTTTTCAATTTTTAGTATCGTCAAAAATGTGTCATAAGTAGATGTCGGCATTTTTAGTTGCTTAAAGAAAAATAGGAATTGATTATTTCCATGAAAAACAAGGACTTGACACTTTATTTTCTTATAATTTAAATTTATGAAGTGTGACGTTGCACTAATTATTTTTTAAAAGAAAAAGTCTATTTAAGTAAAATAATTATATTGCAAAATATTGAAAGGATTCTAAAAATGAAAAGACAATGATTTAATTTTTTGAATAACTAAATTTGTCACCATAGATCCTTCCTCTTTTTATTTCGTTTATTTTTTGTCTGCTGACCGGAAATTTCCTTTCCTTCACAAGTTTCTCTCTCTTTTATTCTAGAAAGAATGCAAGCATAAGGAAGAAGGCAGAAGAAAAGTAGAACTTACTTTTGAAATATCCTATTTCTCATATTATTCTATTTTATGTCAATGCACATAAGGAATAAATTATTTTACTTTTATTTTATTTGTAATACATAAAGGATGAAGATTATTGCCTTTTATAGCTTTCTACTCACCTAGTTTTTATTGATGTCTCGCTAGATATTTTTTATATGAATAGTCACGTGCTGCAACTCAAAAGAAATGTTTCACAGACATCTGTATCCAATCGATGAGAAAATGCTAAAAGTCTCATCAAAAGTTGCTGCTAAAAAGACTTAAATATATACACATACAAACTCGATGTGTAATTCAAGTGGGCGTGAAAAATTTGCATGACTTGTATTGCGAAAGAAAAACGAGTGTGAGGACCACCCTCGTCATAAAAAAATCCGATCGCAAAAAAGCAAAGCGGAAGAAAAAGAAAAGAAGAAAAAGAACCCAAAGAAGTGCCATAAATCTTTTTGACATTAAAATAGTTTGATTTTTGCAACAAACATAAACAGCAGTCAAAGGATTATAGTCAATAATCATCAAATATGGCCTCTTAAATGCTGCTTGTGATTGGTAATACTTGCGACAACATTTTTGAGGCAATTTGAGGATTTAAAGGATCATCACTGCACTGCAGATGCCACACAAGCTACTCTTTTTTAATTTCACACTTTTTCCTCTTTCTCGAGTGAAATGTAGCATGAAATTATGGTTTAAAATTAATTCTGTCGTGATTGAAAAAAAAATTTCTAAAAACAAAAGGTTAGCAGGATATTTTTGGGTTGATTGGTTTGGATTAAGCAAGACTAATTCTTTTAAATTCAATTTATTTTTATCCTCTTTTAAAAGTTGAAGTAAGATAAAGAATTGAAATTTTTTATATTGGTTTTTGGTGATTATCATGTTCTTTATTTTGATATTTACTAATATTAGTTAAACAAGACTATAATGTGTGGAATCATTTAAACTTTTATCATAATATTCTTATATAAGTTAGTTATCTTGGTATTTAATTTTTTTTCAATACAGTTCAAAATTTTATAATCTAATAACTAACCACAAATTTTCATCAATCTTCTCATCATTTTCATATCATAATAACGAAATTACCAAAATCCGGTTAAAATCTAATAAGAATTCATTGTATAGACACATAAACAGAAAATAAAAATAAATTGTTTACTGATCGTCAATTTTTTATTTAATTTTATTGCTATCGTGCGCCGCCTAATATTTACATTGAGATGGAATTAGCAAATAATCATTTTTATTCTTTACATTGCGATAAGCAAAATGAGCAAAAAGTGTGCCAGTGTGTTCTTTTGCAATAGTTCTTTGTTACTTTGTTCTCCCTGTTTTGATTAGAATGCTTTATGGGCTTCTGTAAAGAAAGGTTTAAAAAGGAAGTTACTAAGTGTATAAAAAACTATTTTTGTGGGCGGTATTTATTTTACATTGTTGCATTTAAATATTTTTATCCATTCATCAGTCATTCAAATATTTTTCTTTGAATTTTTACTTAAAAATCTTCAATTAAGATTGAAGATGAGGACTTTCTTTGATCTTCATACGGGTGGCATAACGAAATTTCAACATAAATTAAGATGCATTAGAGCTCATAATTTAAATTTTAAATTTTTTCATCCTCTTTCTGCCATTGGCAAATAATTCAATTTTATTCATCTCTCTGCGATATGTGCATGAAAGATCAATCAAATTATTAGAATAGAATTTGCATTTTGACTGTCGAACTGCTGCCTTGGATTATTCAAATTTTCATCCAAAATCCATCATGTGGACCATGAAGCAGAGAGAGAAAGAAAAAGGAAATGCAACAACAATAGATTATTTACTGATGCAATTTACATTTTGTGTGTGTGATTGATTGTCGTGATGAAAAAGCAATTTTGCAAAGCACAAAAGTCTCGAAATTTCAAACATAATTTTTTAACATTAGATAACATAATCATAAATCAGAAATGATATTGATCATTCGATTGTTTTCTAATCCGTCACTATATTTTATGTATACTTTTCATGTGCAATTGTATGCAGAAGGATATAAGACTTAAAGAGAGAGATTCTAAAATGCAAATTAAGTAATTGCATAGAATTTCATTCATTGTAATTGTTAGGAGGCCTAAGGGATTTTCGTTTAGACTGACAATTGATGAAATTATTGGACATTTGGAATTCAATTTTGAAAAGAGCGCAAAGACAGTTTAATAATTTGTTACTTTATATGAAAAAGGAATTTTGAAACTCAATGTTGAAATTTATTGTTCTTAAGTTAAATGTTGTCAAGATTAGTGTTTTATGATAAGTATTCTCAGTTTTATAATTCATCAGTTAAAACAAATATGAGTTTTACCTGCTTACCAACTATTTTTCACTCCTCTCTGTTGATCAACACTTTGAGATTATTGCGATGATGATGATGATGCAAAATTCATCTCGAGTGTAATTTATTTGTATTTAGAAATAAAGAGAAGCCCATCGTATTCTTACACCATATGTAATTTAGATCAATATTTCATAAAGAACTTCGATGAAACAAGCAGCTCCTTGAAATAAGAAAATTGAACCGTTTGATTACCGCTCTTGCACGTACTTTTTGCGCGTTTTAATAATTCACAATAATCATCGAGAAGGGTTTGCAAAGAGAGGTTTTCATTATCAAAATGATTCATTAGATTAATGACCTAACTTAACTTTTCATTTTATTCACATAGTGAGTCAATCTAATGCTGTACAGAAAGAGCAATTAGCCTTTTTAATTCATTATTGGCACACACAGTAAAACGCTATTGATCTTTTTTATTGGTTGTATGATACAGAGAAAAATGTTAATTTTCAAGAAGCTTAAAGAACATTATAGAGTATTCAAACTTGAAATTTGAAAATTTAAATCGTTGAAAAATTCATCGTAAACTCTCTTTATTCTTATTCAGTTGCTTTTGTTCTTTAAACATTAATACGCGCGCGTACGAAAAAGAAGAAAGCGAATGTTGAAGAGAAGCAAAAAAGACGATAAAAATCAAATAATTACAGGTTGCATCGTGCAAAAGCAGCAGCATAAAAATGAGCATACTAGAGCAAGGCGCATCATAATGATGGCTATATGAATGAATGAAGAACTCTCAATTTCATTTGTTGTAGGCCATCGAAATCAAAAGCAAATGAAAGAGAATTGACAATTGATATGTTTATGAAGACGAATGATGTTATTTATGAGTGTAAGCGAGTACGCATCATCATTATTATAGAGACATTGGTCTAACGTAAACTACATGAGTTATTCAAATTACATGCAAATTTCAGATTTGTTGATTTTAGCCGATAAGATAAGCTGCTGTTGTTGGCTGTTTCTACTGGATTATGCTAAAGACCTCCACGTAACTGCATAAATGAAGAAATAAAAATGCAAAGTTGCGTTCCGTCGTCTAAATTTAGTTTGGCTTGTTAAGAAAATTTCTTTGTACTTTTTTTTGTTCCACTCTTGACTCTCGCGATATAAATCTCAATTAAAGTTAATTGAATAATGCTGTTGTGAGCATTCGACACGATGCAATTGCAAGCAAGTATCATTTGCCCGTCATACAAGTGAGAATACCATTTAACACTATATAAGAGTCCATAATTTTGTTTAGTTGTCCACATTGCATCATATTTCTCATTCACTCGCAAAAGTGCATTTAGTTTCAGCATCTCATCTGTAAAACTTTTTAGTGTTGTGCGTTTAAGACATATATTATTTTGTGCGCAAGTGCCGACAGTAAGTGAATGTCAAGTTGCAAGTGTGAAAAAATGGAAGGTGAAATTCGAAATTGGGCGGAATTTGCACCTAACGTGATACTTAAATATCATAATTTTAAAGTACATTGCTAATTTTTTTTCACACTTCTAATTTCAGTGTATACACTTTGATCACTACTATTGGCTCCTTTTTATATTCTTATTACAAGAGTAAAGAATTTAAAATGTTTCAAGTAAAATTTCTTCTCTGACCAAAAAAATAATTCGTTAACATTCAAAAAAAAAAAAGAATTGCAAATTGGCTCGCTAATGGCATTAAATGGCATTTAATTTTCATTGCTATAGTAAGACGTTTGTGCAAGTGCGAGCGACGTCAATTACACCACCAATATTCATCATGTTTTAAAAGAGAACAATAATCAGAGCCATAATTTTGGTTAGTAAGAGTGGAACTTTATTGTGAGGCTAATTACATGTATGCTGATTGCCGCTAACTACACTAATGCATGAAAAAGCCGTCGTCATTGCCTTTTACTGTTACTAACAAGGCGCGAAAGGAGCGGCACGTTAAAAGACACTAAAGAAAAAAAGGATTACTGTCTTTGAGAAGAATAAAAGTGAAGAGATAATAAATTTGAAGTTGAGTTGTTGTTAAACAATTGTTTAATTATAGCACCTTGTTAGTGCTCAATTTCCTTCATAAAATCTTTCATTATGTGTATTGCTTGAGACGATAATTTCTTAATAAGCAACGGCAACTGTAGAATTTCATGCATTTTACAAATCTCTAAAAATTGATTAAACTTTAAATTTATATGAGGTTGCTGTGGCTAATATATCTCACTCTTATCACCCAACGGGTGCAATTGAAATATGCTTTTCGCACCTCGATTGCGGCAATGGCCATTTATAAATAGCAAGAAAATAAGCGATTTTTAAAAGGCGTTAATTAAGTAGAAAGATATTGGCCACATTTTAATCTCTATTGAAATTTATTTACAAGTGTTTCAACACTCTTAATATAATGCATATAGCATACTAATGACTCTTTAGAAAATTGATTTTACTCACTTCTTCTTTTGCAATTCATTCTTTGCAAAAATGCAAGAAAAGATGAAAAAGGGATATCAATTAAATGCGATTTATTTTATATTGGTAAAGTGTTAAAAGAATATGAAATTGCAAAGGATGAATTTAACACTGATCTTTATTAATTCTTGATAAAAGAATCAATATTGTGAAACTAAAACTTATTTTATTAAAATTGTTCAAATGACTTATTCTAATTAAAAATGAATATGAGAAAATTTTAATTATTCTTTATAATGCCTTCAAAACGACAGCGACAAACAGCAATCATTAATAATATTATTTATTCATGAAACAAGACAAGAGGTGAGAAAGGAAGGAAAAGAGGAGAAAATAATCCAGATAATGCACCATCTTATGAATAATAAAATTAAAGCACAGCTAAAACGAAAATCTCCTAAAAACATAATTTATTGATTATTGATGCCTTGCGGAATGTCGGCAAAAAAGAGAGAATGTGTTCTGGATATTGAAAAACAATGAAATAATTTTTAATATTCACATTGGCACTTTGGCTCAATTTGCTCACTCCTAAGAATCAATACATACTGTTTCCCTTTGTACTCATACAAATTATGCTTAAAGACATTTTCTCCTCTGTTGGTTTGCAATATTTAGCGAAAAACAATGGATAATTTATCATTTTGCATAACAAGATCGCTCTCTCTGCTAGCTACAAGTGAATATTCCCTTGATCGTGGCATTAATACAATATTTAAATGATATCGGAACATGAATATTGTTAGCACAGCAAAAAAGCAAGAAGAATATAAGAGAGAAAGAAAGATATTAATAAAAGAGACCTTTATCGTTTTGTAAGGCCGATTATTTAAAATAAAAAGTTTTCTCGTAGGAAAAAGATGAAAGTCAATGTAAAGGCACTTGCTAAAAAATAAATTTGAATATGTGTATATTGACAGGACTAAAATTTTTGATAACTTTAATCAAAATCATTAAAAATCACTTACAAAAAATTTCACTAAATAATTTCTTTAAAAAAATTTTTCTACTGCTGCTAACCAACCATCAGTTCAAGAACAAAGTCTAATAGCTCATAAAAATCATCTTAGTAGTAGTTAATCTTCGTATACTCTTGATAACCGCAAGGCATGTTTTGTTCTTGTTCAGTGCCATAAAAAATACCTAAAAGATATGCATTAGTTGTTTGTACATATATGCAACTCAGAGAGCGAGAGCATCGACTTAAGCTGTTTAAAAAATTGAATTGGCAAAAAGAGTTAGGTACATGCATAAATATATTCCAGAAATTGAATTAAAACATAATATTTTATAAGAAACATTTGCTGAAGGTGTTAGGAAATTGTTTTAAAATGGTTGGTGGCAACTAAAGAGTGCTAGTTTATAATGACTTTGTCGTTTAGAATTTACAAATTTTTCATTAATTTCCTTAGGCCAATATTAGACACGATACATAAGTTAAATTGAATTTTGGAGTGATTTGAAAACAAAAATCTGAGAAGGTTTCGTGTCAAAATATTTGCAGAAAGTTTACCACAATTTACATAGCGTGTATTTCTTCTTATTGGAATAATGGTAGCCCATATGAAGAATCATGTAACTCGTAACATTTTTATTTTTAAATATATCAAATAATAAATATTTTTGTGATTGCCAAAAGTAATTTTCACATAACTGCGTCAAAAAAAATGCACTTAAAATAATTAGCAATTTATCTTAATTGAGTTTTAAATTTTATCAAAAATTTGTAGCGGATTAAGAATGTTTTTTAAGGAAATAAGATGTGATTAATTTATCAAAGAAATTTCAAAAAACACGCGACAATCATTGGCTTTTCAATTCTTCTGGCAATATCAAGTAATTACAATTTTACAGTTTTATGCTCAAAAACCGGTACAAAAATTAATCAAAGATTTGGCTTAATTGCATGAAGCAGAGAAGAAGCGAAACCAATTTCACGATTTGTTTGTTTTTCATCGACCTGCATTGACGGCTGTAAAAAATTGCATGAATATAAATTGAGTGTGTGTCTTGAGTGTTAATGTCATTACTCATTTGCCATAACACGCCACTTTCTTTGCTTTATTCTGTCTTTTTATTATTCAATGAATCTCAGACTGCTGCTGCCTCTTTCTTCTTTTTGATTCAATGAACGGTTTTTTTTTTCGAGAAAAATGAAGTGATTAAATTTGCACATCATCATCACAATATCGTTTGGTCAACTTGATAGGTGATAAAAGAAACACAACGATGGCTAATTTGGACCCGCATGCAAGTGAGCCACTCTCTTCCTGGATCAATGTTAAAAACCACCGTTTTACCGTTTTGTATGTTTATTTTAATTAAAACGAGCGACATGTCAATTTGCCAGCATTGCGAAGCAATTAACGAACAAGTCATCTGATCTGCCATAGCAAATTGAAAATTTTACGCAGCATTTTAATTTACCTCCTTTTCTTTTTTGTTTCAAATTTCCCTCATCGATAAATGTAGTCACTCATTCATTCAGTTAGTGTGTATATTGCACCGATCATGTTTTCAAAACAACACCGAAAAAAATATTATCCAACAGTCAAATGGAGCAGCTGAAACTTTGTATTTTTTTTTATTAATTCTTATTTTGAAGAAAACACGCGTACGTATATTTTTTTGAAATTCTACACACAGCTTTCTTTATTTCTCTTTTTACATACTACAACATTAGATTAGTTTGATGCATATAGTAGTGTTTCTTTCATTAAAAAGGAAATTAAAATTTTATATTTTTGTTGTGGTATCTATGAGTAAAAGCTATTAAAATTTAACTTTTCACGCAAGGATTTTTAATTATTCAAAATTATGAGAGTATCATAAGACAAAAAGAATCATATATTGTAATCAAAATTATTAAATTCGATTTAAAAGCATTCGCATTTAGAGCAACACTAATGATTATAAGTCGAGATTTTACAAAAACTTACAATCAATCAGAACCGAGACTTAAAGAACAAAATAATTGACGAGTGATGCAATTGTATGTAATAATAATTGACTTGTCCACTTTTTTGTACATACGTGTATCGAGTTATTTTCAATAATTCGCGGTTTCGTTTAAATGAATGTTAAATTTTCAATGACTTTGCTGTTGCTGCATGCAGATAAGCATCATCCGCGGGCATGTATTAATTCTTTTGGCTAAGTCGACAACATTTCATTCAATGTCTTGTGTATTGTATTAGAAATTATCAGGTATCGGTTACTTGGAATTTTTATTTTCTCATTCATGTTAACCAACCAGCATTTCTGCTACTTAAAACATCTGTAATTATCGACTGGTAGTGAGTGAATGGCTTGTGTGCAGCTAAGCAATTTTTTAGGGATTCAATGATATTAAAGAAAAACAAACAAAATTAAATTGAAGCAAAACACGCGTCTTTGTTAGTGCTTTGGGATTTGAAATTGTATTAGGCACAAAACATAATCATCAATTGATTTAAATTGCTTTAAGGCTTAAATTCAAGCTTATTTTTTCAAAAATGTTACAAAAACAAATCTTTCATGAAATTTTGTATTTCTGTATTGATAAAATTGATCTCGACTATTTCGAATTTGACCTATTTTAGTTTTTTGCAAAAATTAATAAATCATGTCAAATGTCAATTTAAATCAATGAACATAATTTTTTTTATATTAATTTGCTTATAATTTAAATCTTTATCTTTTCTCATTTTCTTTCCATTCTAAAATTACTTCATTCTTACTAAATTCCATCATCATTATTAAGCGATTTTGCCAGAGAATTTCTTTATTTAATTGTCAAAACAAAGAAAAGAAGGAGACAGAGATAAAAAAGAAATATCAAAGTCTAAGCTTCTTCTTGCTGATGCGCACAACAACTTTTAAACAGTGCATATAACAAAACCACCCAAATGATCAAAACGGATGTCAATATATCTCTTAATTGTACGATGTATGTCAATGAGAATTTGTTTCAAAAAGCAAATCAGCAAATTGAAATCTCTCACAGAACAAGAATCAAGTCATTCTAAATAAAAACTTTGTGAATTTATTTAGTAAGCGATCGTAAATTTGTCGCACTCACTTGCCATTAACTGACCCTTAAAGTGAAGTTTTCTCTCTCATGTCTCTTTTTCTCTTAAATTGAATTGAAAAAAATTTGTCAATTTTGTTTTGTTTTGTGTAGAAATTTGAAAGGATCTAAATCTAATGGCAGAACAATCGAATTAAGTTGTCATGGACCACCGTATGAATATTCAATAATATAAATTAGACATTCATTTGTTTCTAAATATTTTATAAAATTAAAATGCAAAAAAGCTATATTTCGTATTATATCATTCTTATTTTTCTATCTAGCCACATACACATGTTTTAGAAGTAAAATAAAACAAAGAGTAGATAAGACAAGATTCTCAAGTGCTCCATCTTAATAGCTTAAAATTTATGTGATGTTGAGCGCAAAAGAACCGCAATGTGCACCTGTAAAATTTTATATTTTTTTGAACCATTTCTCTTATTGGCGCCAATCACAAAAGTGCATTCTAACTGGATCACTTATCTTATCTGAGGTCTAAAATCACAGAGAAATATTAATTTAGTTTTAAGGTTTCAAGATGTAATTTTATGTCATCTTTGTCTTTTACATAAAATATTTTTTTGCTACCATAGGCACGAGGACAAGTGGAAAGATGCAAGAAAAGAACGATGCTTTGGAGATGTTCTTAGATTTATGGATTTTAGATTGACTTTGATGATAGTGTTTGTAAATTGACATTATTAAGCAACAGAAAATATTTTTTACTTGGCGCATTTTTAATCATATTTTAAAAAAGGTTTTGTTGTTTACTCTTTGTCCGTTTGTCTCACTCTCAAATATAAGAAAGAATTCATGTATTTAAATATGTTCAAATCATAGAATTTAAGAAATTTTAAATAAATCTCAAAATTTACAAGTTTGAAAACAAAATCATTAAAATTCTTCACATTGAATTTTGCAACAAAAAATTTATTTTTTACAAAAAAATGCGCTTTTAAAAATGCTGCATATGCTTTTGGTTCATAATACTTATTTATTACAATGTTGCAAAAAATTATTATAAGGAAAAATTATAATAATATATTTTGAATACAAAATATGCAAAATTAAGCAGCGATGATAAAAAACCATTAATTAAGGTTAAGGTAAAATACATTAGGTAATTATTGTTTCATAATAAATCGATTTGATGAATTCATAAAGAGACACAAAATTTAATATCAAATTTTTATTCATTCGATTATTTAGACATTAAAAATTTCTTGAAAATACTGTGCATTTCTCACCTCTAATGATTGCTGCAATATCCTTAAGCAATTATTAAAATTTTCAGTAAGAATAATTCAAAGTTTTGTGCCTCTTACTATTATTTATAATGTGTCTATATTCATAAAAGAAATATAACAAGCACACACACGAGACTCATTGAATTTAATGTTAACTCATTTACGAATATCATCGATAATTTGAAAGCATTGTTCTAAACAGACCAAAAATTTATTATTTATGAACAAAATATTGAGAAGACGCTACTGGTATTCAATTAAATCTTTCATCTTTTATCTGCATCGTACTTATTGTATGAAAAAATTTATCATAAATAAATGATCGCAATGAGAGAATAAAATTATGCCAGACGGTAGTCAAATTTAATTTATAAAAGTTTCTTAAGGCACTCTTTTTATGCGTTTTACTATAGTATTCATTGTTGAACGATTAAATCTCGTTAAAGAACATGCAGATCTCAATCGTATTGAATGAATTTTTCTGAATCAGCCTCAGACGATTCTCGTAAAGGTTGGTCTACATCAAAACAACTGAAGGTAGTGGAATGAGATTTTGATGATCATTTATCGATTATCAATAATATGAAAGAATCTTTCAAGAGAAAACTTGTGAAACAATTTTTCTTTAAAAATTCATAAATTAACTCCTACTTTTACCACACACAATAAAAACTTATTGTTTTTGTCAGTGCATCATAAATTTGTTCACTCTAAGAGCCTTTAATTGCTACTTGCAAATATATTTCCAACTTTTGTTTGTTTTAGAACAACCACGAAAAAAATTGAAATTTTAATACCTAACAATTATCAATGACGCCTTAAGCGTCGCAAGAAACGTCGCAGAGTCGTAAATAAATTTTTTCTTTTTTTAATTTTCAATTTTTATTTCATTTTTGCTACCTAGGTGCGCAGTTTCTTTTTACAAAAAATTTCTTTCATAAGATTTTTCTTTTGTTTACCATTGCTATTGTTCGAGGATTTTATAAAATGTTGGAATGTCTCAGGAGGGGGGTGCAAAATTACACGTGTTGTGATTTTTATTTCACAAGTTTCCATGAATAGAAGCTAAATTTTTCGTTTTTTTTTTAAAATTATGCTGGCTGAATCATATAATAATAAGAATATTCTTTAACTTTTTCTAATTTAATTCTTAAATAGGTTTTTTTAAATCCACATCATGGGTGGTTACATCTAAAATAAATTAATCATTGACTATTAATGTCACAATTGCATGATCACAGTTATAATAATAAGTTCATAATAAATGACTGATCCCGGAAGATAGAAATCTATTTTGGACGAAAAGGAGAAGCAATTTTCAGAGGACAGGGAGGAGAAGTTTAGAGAGACATAATTAGGATCGTAAATTACTTTCGTGCTTCTGAATTGTCGTCTGCTAGTTTTATCTTTACCTACTTGCGGTGTTTGTTTTTTGATTTCTTACGGTTTGACTGCAGAATTTTGTCTGCTAAGGACTGCAATAAAATTGACTGAAGAAAAAAATCAATTTGAGTCAAATATATAAAATCATGTAATTGAAAGTTTTTTTTTCAGAAATTAAGAATGCCATTCATTGTCCTTTTCTTTTTCGTTCAATGAAATTTTTTATTGCACATTCACTCCCATTTCCTTAAATATAAAAAAATTGCGGAAGTTGGATATAATAAGAACTAAAGAATTTCAGACTAATAAAAACCTCAAAAAAATTTCACATTCAATTGATTTTTGAAATAAAAATTCCCATAGTTTTTTTGTTTGTTTAAACAAGATCATTAATTTGTGTCCCATCAGCAGGTCAGAAAATATTTTTTTGCCATGTCCAGAGATAAAATTTAAACACTTGTTGCATCAAAACAAAGATTTATTGCATCTCGATTTCATGCAGTTTTTCTCAGTATCCACTATCTAGATAGATTAATCTACCGTCCTCATATCGAATAACCATTTATGATTGTTCTGACCATTTTTCTTAGATTTCATTATAAATTGCTTGTAAATCAATTTGTTAATAAATTTGTAAAACTTCATCACATATTTTTAAATCATATCAGGTAACATGAAAATTGATGTTTTAAACATCTCCAACAGAGTCCTTCAAAAAAATGTCTAAACAGTAAGGATTATATGAGAAATGATTTTAAGTATACTTAATCATTCTTTTTCACCTTCTAAATGAATTATTCATCCCCACGAGTTCATATAAATGGATTTTCAATCGTTTATTACTGATCATAATTCATCAACATGCTCACATTCTTTCTTTCATTCAATACAGAAAACAGAAATTAATTTCAAATTAAATTTCTCACTGCCACGTTCTGCTGCTACTTATTAGCATTAAAAGAACCAGCAGATGATTATGAAATTCATGAATTTGAAAAATTATGCAATTTAAACAAACCAGAGAAAAGATAATATATCTGAAACATTTCTAACGGTAAATATGAAACATCAACGCGACACAAAGCTGTCATTTAGCGCTAACGAACATGTATGCTTGCATAATCACACACATTTTTGCCAAAATACATTGATGTCGAGGTTGATTTTCAATTTCTTCTTCAATGCCTTATTGCTTATCATCAATGCACTGAAACTGGTTAATTTAATTTTTATTGGTCGATTTCGCATACTCTCAGGCACATTCTCGACATTGTACGCTTGCGATCCTGATAACAGTTTCAATGAACTTTTCTCATAAAGATACATTATATTATTATCATTGATGATCAAGGGATCTTTTTATCAAATTTTATAAATTTGAAAATATTTTGTAATTTTTGCTATGATGAAAATTAAAATTTTAAATATTAAAGTTAACCATCCCTTGTCATCATTCATTTTAAAAATGTTCAATATTTGCAAATATCAATTTTCTCTTATGCTACAATCTCAACATCACTCACTTTAGCGGCATTCACACACAGTATTCACGTGCCAATCGAAAATAAATTCGCGCATGAATTTTCTTCACTCGCATACTCTCGATATGTTTTTAATAATGATATGGAGGTGCTTTCAGCGTAAAATTGGAAGGCCTTGCACACTTCCGCAATGTTTTCTTTAACAACCAAATCGATTGAATGGCAATATATCATATAACATGCCTAACGATTTGTAATTTGACTCAGTTTAATTGGCGAGCGCGTATGATTATATTTGAATATTGTTGTCAGTTGATAATTATGAGAATGCAATTTACTTTTTACGCATACATTTTTATCCTTATAAGGCGTGTTCATTGTCGCCAAGCAATAAGAATCAAATAAAAAATGCAAGAAATAAAATTATAAATTCAAAAACGAACTCAAATTATTTATAAATATTTTTTCTTGTCTATGCTTGTAAAAGCGCAACTTTTGTCAAATATACACCAAGAAAAGATCACAGCAAGTGGTCTTCATAAATAAATAAAGAAGATGTCATCGTCTACCTAGTTTTTAAACCGATTCGGAGAGAAATATAAAAAATTAATTTAGAAAAATGGAAAAAAGCAAAGAAAAAGTTTCTTTTTTTATAGCACCGATGTTGCATCTTCATAAATAAAATAGAAGAAAAAGATGACACGAATGGAATTCATTGGAATTTTTCAATCGAACAATATTGAGCAGCTCGTGGCAGAGTGGAAACGAAGCAAAAATGAGATTAATGAAGTCGTTTAGTCGACAGCCCGACACAACATTGAATTTAAATTGAACATTATCATAGAAGATGATCATCATGATAGTCTTTCGTTTTGTTTGTTTGATCAAAAAGCAACAACACAAAGAAAAAGAACAAACAAAATCGATGAAAAAAATCGAATAAATTAATTCAATTTAAATCACTAAATGAATTTGATGACAGCCGTTTTTTACCATCTTAAAATTAAATTATTAAAAATTTTTCTTCCTGTCATTATTTTTCAATTTTGATTCTCAATTCATCACATTATCAAACTTGATAATTTGGACAAAATTTAAAGATTTTAATGTGAGTGAGACATAAGGAAGTAAAGAAGCCTTTTTATGTTCGCTAAATCACTTTATAATTATACACAATGTCTTGTTTAATGTAGATCGTTTAGTTTTATGTGTGTGTGGCATCACTACTTACATTGAACTGTTTCCTGACTATGACCGCAAAATTTCCTTAAAAAAATCTTCAGGAAGAAAGAAAAGAATGAAGCAAAACGTCATGTGAGGTTAAGAATTTGTTATTGAGTCATTATGGCTTGTGCGCGCGGAAATTAATAAACACATATTCGAATTTTTTTATTATTTATTTGTCGGCTATGCAAAATATCGTCGGCTAGAATTTAAAAAATTGAAAGAAAGATCAAAATGCGACGATGAGAAATCAAAAATCAATTGACGGCAAAGAAACAAAAAAACAAGAACATTATGACAGAAACTTGCTTCCGTTGCATTCATATAAAAAAATTGAAACATTAGCATATTAATTGAATGACTGGAATGTCTTTACTATCACAAAGACCAAACGATATTGATGAAAAAGAATTCAAAGGATTATGCAATGCATACTTTTACTTTTCTTTTTTTTCAATTTATGACCATGGACACACACTCATATTTCAACATCGTCATCATAAAATCGCTCAATCAGGCACTTATTTTTTGATTAATTCTTGCAAACAATGACGAGAAGCATGAGAATAAATTTTAATATAAACTGATGAAAACCAGAAAATTGACGCATTTAAATTGCACTTAGTGACTGATGAGGAAGAAAGAGAACTTTTTTTCAATTGCAACGTTGGTGGTCGATATCACAAAATTTTTTAGCAATACCAGTGTAAGAGAGAGAAAGGTAGAAACAGAAGCAAATTTTTAATATTGAAAAATGTGAATATAAAAGTTAATATTTGTTTTTCCCTTTCTGCCGTGCACACAACATTGCTGAAACTGTTTATTGTTTTCTTCGACACACTCATCTTCTTTCGTCTTTTTCTTTCTTCAATTTATTTCTTTGGTGGCTCACTTACTTGAAAGCGAATGTCATCGAAAGCGAAATTAGTGCATGTCACTATAACTGATAATGATTCCTTCTTTGATGTTTCTGTTAAACAAGAAGGGCAAAATTGTCTGGCACTCGCCTAAGACATTGAATAAATTTATTTACTTTTTGTTTAATTTCTTACTTAATTTTTTGAAGCATTTCTGAAATATAGGTTTAGACACTTGAATCATTAAGAAGGTGATTTGAATATTCAATCAAAATTAAATGAGTGACAAAACCTCATCCTTAAAATTTCAACATTATCATGTACCTTACATAAATAAATACCAGAAAATTATCAAAAAACAATGAAGACACACACGAAAGACGCCAAAGAAGAGCAAATTTTAATACAATGTTACGTCGAGGGCGATCACTTTTTCAGTTTTTTTAAAATCGAAAGACACACTTAACATAACTTTGATTAAGAAATCATGTAATTAAAGAACTAACTCAATTTAACTTGCGAGCCTTTGATGACAACACAAAACAGAAAATTTCACTGTTGATTAAAAATTGAAACCTGTATTGTCGAGTTTATGAAGTAATTTTTACATTCCAGAATGAGCATAAAGAGCAAATCGAGACAATTAAAAAAAATTACACAGGCGAGTAAAAGAAAAAGAAGGAAATTGATTACGTTTGAAAAGCAAATAAATAAAAGTGATCTCTGCTTTTACATCTAATCTTTGGATATCTTCTACCATAATTAAAATTGACTACAGCTAGTGATATTCACTTATGTTCACTGCATAGAGTGCGGTAGTTTTCTCCTCATAAATCAAACCTTTCCATTTAATGTAAAGCATTTAACGTCTTTTTATTGCAATTTTGCGCTGCCTTATTTATATATTGAACTAAAAACAAGTGGGCATGAAATTTTACAGTAAAGAGAGTTTGTTTTCACATACTATAGCAGCAAGAGAGTTTATATGTCTCAATTGTCTGCGCCAAATGCTATAATATAAATAAACTACAACTTGATAACTCCTCTCGATCTCAGTGTACCTTAATGCTTACATACAAGAAACAACAGTCGTAATTGCAATGTTTTCCTCGCCTTTACATAATAAATAAAATATAAAGTTCTTTTTTCTCTTTCATTCTGTTTCATTGCACTAACTTTGCTTTTGACCAATATTAATGGATATGCGATATGAATTAATAATGAGATGAAAACGAAAAATGAAACAAAGAATTTGTGAGTGAATTACTTTGATAACAAGAGTTGGAAACTTTAATTGTAAATTAGTCACATCAAACTCAAGAAAGTTTTTCTCTAAACTCTAATAAAATAATAATCGAACATTTCTTGAGCGTAACTCTTAACATCACTTTGATTAACCAAATTCATTCTATTATTCCAATAAGAATTTTTTTTCTAACCAACTTCATATACGACTAAGATAAGAATGACTTCTCCTGTTTAATGAAATTGTAATAAATTTTAATGTTTGTCGATGTAATGTTTGATAAAAAAATAAGCAGAGAAAACATTTATTTCTTTATTTAGTCTTCCATTCTTGTTGCTGTTGTAACAAGAAGTGAAATTGTGTGAATAAAGCATAAACAAATGTACTACGAGAATAGAATTTTAATTAAGAAACTGCAAGGAAGCAGTTCAATCGATATATGAGAAAAAAAGAAATGAAATCAACATCATGAAAAGTGGGAAGATTTATGTAATGATGTAAGGAAATGATTGAGTCTTTTATCAATCGATTTACGATCGCGCGTTGTTTCTTCTCACGAGAAGTATGTGGTAGGTAAATGACTGCTACTTTTAATATTATTTGAATGACAATGTCCTTGATTATTTTTCAAGATCAAAGTGAAAGCTGTGTAAAAGTATTCATGGCAATTAGTGGCTAATAGCCAGTGAGAGTGAAAAGGATATCAAATTTCTTTCTCATGGTCAATTATCATCAGTGGAACAGAAATTAAAGTTGAATTTCAAGTTTCTAACAAAGACATTATCATAAAAATTCCTCTGTTTCACTCATTGTCTCGCGTAGACTAAAACGCGTTTAGATCCTTGAAATGTAAATTCTTGTGTATCAAGTTTTTTACTTCAAGGGCACACACCATAAAACGTTTATTCAAATGCAAGACTCTTCCTTTGTTGGTACTAAAATGAAAAAATCTCATTTTTCAACTTCTTCTTCTTTTTTGGCAATAGCAAAAGCAAACAAAAGAAGGATCGTTATACAATGCAATATAGTAATGCAATAATATTGATTTTGCAGATTAAAAATTCACATAATTCATTCTTGCTGTTGTATTTTTAAAGGATCGTATCGAATCCTCCCTTGAAGTAAGAATAAAAAATTCTTCTCCTTCGCAATTTCTCATAAGGATTCAGGTAGTCGCAAACGACACACGAACACGCTTTTGTTGCATCAGAAGAAGATCCTAAGCAGTGATCGTAGCATTGTTCTCAAACAGCAACAATGAAACATAAATGTTAGTTTTTCGATATATTGTAAATTTGATCCTTTAATCAAACATCATTTTTTATGGCATCATCTCCCTCTCTCTATCTTTACTTATTTCTTTTTTTGTTGAAACTGAGGCGATCTTTATGAAAATGGATACAATTGCAAACAATAGAAAAGATTGATACAAGTTTCTTGTGATATCGTTAAAATAGGAAGAAAAGATTTTCTTACAAGTTTAGAAGAATTTTCATTTTCAGAATTTATCAATTTTAAAGAAGTTGTTTTAAAATATTTTTTTACAGTTTTGATGATTATTTGCTTTAATTTAAAAATTTTTCACAAATTTTTTTGATATTTCCAACATTTTACTTTAAGCGAAATTTTTCTAATTGCAAAATATCAGTACTTTTTGTTCGATAGTAGGGAATAAAATGTATCATAAAAAAAGAATTTTGTAGAAAATCGTGCTAAAATAATGACAGCTTTTCTTCTGTATTTTTTAAGACTGGCAAAAAATGAATATAAAAAATATTGAAAATAAACATTGAGTAACATTGGACATTAAAAAAACAAACTCTCGCCAAAAATAGTAAAAAAAATAGAAATGACAAAAGAAACATGATTTTGCCTACTGATGTCTTATAAATGATAAAGAGGAAAATATATACCATTTGCTTTCTATGACAATCGCAAAAAATAACTAATGTTGATCCTTTGTGACTTTATAACAAAAAAGAGAAACCACAAGAACAAGGATTTAGTTTTTGCTATGACATTGAAAAGAATTTTATTTCATTGATTTCCTTATCGAAATTTATATAAAAATTTCGTTTACCTGTGCGATCTTTTTAGGTCCTTTTCGCATTTTTATAACAATGTAGTTGCACTATTTTTTATTGATCATGAGAAATGTTTATTTTTTTTTATATGTATAGAAATTCAAACAATTTCTGAGCCAGCATTAAAAAACTTTTGATCGAAAAATTTATGGATCCGATTTGACATTTCATTCTCAAGCTACGGAGCATGAAATGTGTTTCAGTTTTATTCGATATGATGATCATGGGAATTGCAGCATATGAGGAAATTTATCTAACAGATTCATCATCACGTCACTGAATTTACGACTTGCACGTACTCACCCCTCTTTAGAGAATTTTTATTTTAAAAAAATATTTTTAATTTATTAAAAAGGATATCAAAATCTCATTAAGAGTCGTTTATTCATTTTATATGTGACTGAACTAGTTTCGATTCCTTTCTCACTCTTGAGTAACCCAATTTTTGCAATGAAAAAGGGTTCAACTTGTCTATCATATATCGTTCAGGTAAGAAATAAAATTTAATATATTTTTTAACCACGTTCTGGTAATTGCATTTGAGCCCTTTTTTCTATATGCTAGAAGTGAGGAAATTAAATGGATCATTGTAATGGTAGTTTTAAGTAAGTCTCTTTGCTGCCTCAAATCAAAGTTCTTTCCTTATTTTCAAAGAATTTTTTGAAAAGGGGATAACAAGGATAAGAAGCTAAAAGATTTGTTGAAAAATAGTTGAAAATAGTAATGTATTGGAGAAAAAATTGAATTTATATGAGAATAAAACAAAAGCATCTTTAATAAAAGTGTCCAAACCTTATATTGCACATTACATTCTTTAATGAATTACTGCATCATAAAAAATCTCTAAACCATCATCATAAATAGTGCAAAAACCCTTTCCTAAAAAGCTTTAAATTGCATTCAATTGAGATCTTGTGTCTCGTTGGTAAAATTAAAAAGGATTTTAATGATTTTTATAAAAAAAAATTCAGGTAAATTTTTGTTTTCGAAAAATTTTTGTGAATTGCAAAAATTATATGTACAGAACTAAAATTCTAAGAAAATCGATAAGAATTAAGAGAAAATTTTCCAATTTCTTAATATATCAAAACATGTACGTAAAAACATTTCAAATATTCAAATAAATATGATAATTCTAATAAGATTCCGATAAGATAAGACAAAAGCATTTATTTTATAATAACACGCACACTTATAAAGTTTTTAAGGTTTCAATTGCATTCTCCTGTTGAAGTTTTTCGTTCCTTAAACTACACACACACATCATATTCAAATTTTTACAATTTACGTATATGATTAATGATTGTTTTGCGCACCTTTGTCAAAAAACTGCAAGTTCATTTCACAATAGCAAAATCACCGCGCACAAAGCAACCCTACGCACAAAACTGCCTGCAGTATCGCATGTTATTAGTAAAAATAGACCTTGGTTATGTAGATTTTTGTTCATTCTTACTTTTCATGATATAATTTTTTTTTCTGTTCACCGTACGCCTCGCTAATATTGATGATAGAGCAGATGTTTTTGGTTAAATGTTTTTTTATTCGTCGCTTCTCAAGTTCTTTTTTTTGGGTATCGCGCGTACTTTTATTCATCATTCTACAATCAAAAGAGAGAGAGAGAAGAAAATAATAATATTTTAAAGTATGTTTGTGATGAATGATTGAATGTTAGCTTCTCTAACATAGATTTGTGTACGTGTGCCTGTTTAGCTTCTTTATTTAAAGAGAACCCATAATACACATCGATTGACGGCATTAAGGCGGAGTTGATGATTATTTTTATGTTGGTGTGTTTCGCAATTTTTCTTTACTACTTACGCGCTTCTTCACTCTTGTGTGTGTTTTTGATAAACAAGTAATAATGCCACACTTATTCCACGCGCCTAGCTCTTAATTGAAATGCGGGACAATTCTTTTTTTACTTGTCTTCTTTTTATTTTTTGCTTGAATGCTCTAGTTGAAATTTAACTGTATCATTTTGCCTTAAAAATAATTTACTGATTTTTATATGAATTGTTTAGTGAAAAAAGTATCTGTTTTATTGTGTGTGGTTAACTATCATAAATCTAGGGTTCGGATTTACATGCATATTTTACTTGATATGCGCATATTTTTGTCAAGTTGATTTCAAGTTGACTTACTCAAAAATGTCTTTTATTCATTCAAATTGAATTTAATTCATTTAAAATGAATAGTATATTAAAGAATCATTTACTTTCATACAAATTTGCTGGATTTCAAATGAAATAAATTCAATATGAATCAATAAAAGACATTTTTGTGTAAGTCAACTTGACAAAAAATATTTGCATCAAGTTAAAATGCGTGCAATTCCGAACCCTTGATAAATGTTAGAAAATATTTTTATTTAAATATTAAAAATGAATTTCGCAAATTAAATTAATTTTTAAATTTTAATATCAATCATAGCAAACGTTTAATCCTTGATTTTGAAAAACTCACAAAAATAAAAAATAATTTTTAAAAAATCTATCAAAAATTTCTCTTTTACATTATGAAAGTATCACATTAATAAATTTAATATTTTTCACAAATAAATAAATAGCAAGAAAAAATTTACAATAGAGAGACAGTAAATCACTGAGAAAAAACCGATCAATTTCAGGCATACAAAAAAGAGAAAGATCGTAGACTAAAGCATTAAACAATATTTCATTATTATTTCTTTATTTTTTCCTCTCTTTCTCTTTGTACATAGAAATTGTCACCCTGAAAAAAAAAAGTTTCCCCATTTCTCTTTTTCTCTTTATTCTACTATTATTTTTTGTGTTTGAAAAATAGATTTTACGATGTTAATCATGATTTGCACAACAATAATTATTAATTCCATTGCATTTTCGCACTAAGACAACAATTTTTCTCTCCCTCTTGAAATTGTGAACAAAACATTAAATTTTTTTCTGTTTCTCTTTTTTATATTTGAAATTCAAAACATACTAAAGCGAGTTTATTTCGGGGTTGCAAATACAACTACATTCGATTCCACCCAATTTTAACCTTGCTATATCGCGCTCATAAAAACAAGCATTACCGGATCTAAAGTTTCATATTCCCTTTGAATGTATTTTTTGCGCAATTGAAAACCATAATTTTCAATACCTGTCACTGCCTTTATATTATATTTTGTCCCTTTGTTAAAAAATGCGCGATTTTAATGCCTTTGTGCACCAGCAGTGAAGTTGAGTTGTAAAGATATTAACACAGTACATTTCAAATATAAATTCATTGAAAATTAATTTAAGATAAAAATGTGTCATATGATGCACAACAAACTCTAAAAGAAAATTTTAAAAATTTGACAGGATGTGAGAAAAAAATTTGAGAGCCACCAAAAAATATCTAGAAAAATCTGTGTCACTTCAATAGTTGAACTATTTTTCAAAAAATAGTTTGTCGCACATGTGTGTGCATGACACTTAACGATATTCACATTCTTTGAATACAAATTTCAATTTTTCATTAAACTCGACTTGTTATCTCGACTGAAAATATAAATGTATGTCGCATGAAATAGAACACACATTATTTATGCATTAAATCTTCGTAACGTTCACTTTTACACAAACAAAAACATTGGATTTATTTTATTCTTGGTGTTGTATTTATGCATAGTGGAAAAAAAATAATAATAAATAGGAAACTTAAAAGAAACTTGAACTTGATTTAATTCTTTGCAAAAGGATGAAAAATGAAAAGTTTTATGTCGAGCTATTTTTAAAGTTGTCTGTAATGAAATTTAAATATTAATAAAAATAGAATGTTCAGAATCCAATTCTTATTTTTAAAAGTGCTATAAAAATATGAAATAACGATAAAATTTATAAATTTGATAAATTTTCAACTGAAGTGAAGTTTTTCTAGTGCTATTTATTGTATAACAATTAAACTCTCGATATTAAAAAATCAATTTAATTAAAAAGTTCTCTCTCACTCTCAATTTTTCGAAAATTCTCAATTTTATATATATATACGAAACAATAGAACTTAAATGAAAGTGAAATGAGTCGAAAACCTCAATAAAAGTAAATAGTACATAAAAGAGTACAGGAACAAATTCAGGGTCATAACGGATTTGTTTGCTAGAATTGAGTACATTCCTGTATCCTTACCTTTTTATAAATACATAAGCTTAGGCTTTATGTAACAGACAACAATAGACCATTTGGCGACCCTACGGTAAAAGTAGTACTCTTGTTCTCTCAATGCTCACATATACACACATATAAAATTTACTTAATGCCTGAATGAAATGAAAACGAATTAAATTCGATCCGGAGAAAAAAAAGGAACTGAGAATGAAATAGGAGAAATTATACTATACATTGTGAACAATGAAAATGAAAAATGTTGCTATTGCTGCATGAATCGTTGAGATAAATTGCAAATTTAAATCCTGAAAATTTTCTCTTTCTCTTTTCACTTTGATCGATCCAAATAAAGATTAATGTTGTGAATCGGATGAAAATTGAGGATGTTTGACCTAGATCTAAATTTTTTTTTGAATTGTTCAGAATTGATGTATGTTTTCAAAAATTAATAAAATATTGATAAAGTCTAAGTTTCTATCAGCAAAATTTATTGAAATTTGATTTTCTGCAATATCAAATAAAAAATAAAGTAAGAAGAAAGGGTGGAGCCAATTTATTCGTAAATTTATGTACTTGCCAATCTACTCGATTATCATAAAAAGGGAAATTTATGCACTCTGTTCATGCTAATATTGCTCTTGTGAGTATTAACATAATTTATATAATTGTGACAAAATTTTCCAATGTTGCCTAAAAAGATCCTCGTTCTCTCATTACATAAACTATAATTGTATTTGTATAAGTGTATGTACATGCAGGGTAATTTCAATTGTACTTACGTCATGTCTACTTCTCTCCCTTCTTTTAACACAAACACAATCACATAAGGCGCTTTATATACAACAGTTTTTATGCTCACACTGTCTCCTTTTGTGCTCACCGTATTTTTTTTCGAGTGAGTGCAGTTTTGTCGATGCCTCGGCTCTTTTCATTTTTATAGTTCATTTTTTGGCAGCTCGCACGCGACACAACATCTGGTCAAGGAAGAAAGAATATTTTTAATTTTACTTTCTTTCACTATTTTGTTGAAAAATTTTAAAAAGAACATTGTTGTGAAATAAAAATTCATCGAATTGTGACTATCAAAAAAATAAAGTTCATTTGAAAACAATGAGTGTGTGATAAAAAATTGTTTTTAATTTTGTGTTTCAATATAAAACGAACAATAGAAAAGTTTTGTGATAAGAAAATTTAAAAGGTCTAAAATCACACACGTTTAAATGATGAGTATTTTATATCAAATGCCAGTTATTAAAACTGAATCAGAAAGTGACGAAATTGAAAATTCATCATCATCAATTGTGATTGTGCGCAAAAAGTCAAAGCAAGTTCTTGGACAGATTTCAATGAATCAACAGGAGCAATTGCAACAGCCACCACAAAAGAAACGAAGAGTTTCAGATGGTGCAAGCACAAAAGTAAAACCACCACCAGCAGTTGCTGTTGCCAGACGAAATGCAAGAGAGAGAAATCGAGTAAAACAAGTCAACAACGGTTTTTCAATGCTTCGCGATCACATTCCAAAAGAAATAGCTGAAACTTTTGAACAAGCTGGTCGTGGAAGTGCAAAAAAGTTGAGTAAAGTTGAAACATTAAGAATGGCTGTTGAGTATATTAGAAGTCTTGAACGAATGCTCGCACTCGATACTTCAAATGACTCTGAAACATCTGGTTTTCATCACAATAACACAAATTTCTCAAACATGTCTTCAATTTCTGAATCATCACTGCCAGCTACACCACCACCAGAAAATCAACAACCATTCTTTTATGCTCTTAAGCCACACAGTGGAGTTATGGAAACACAAATTACAATAATCGGTGGACAACAATATATTCGCATTCCGGGAACCAACACATTTCAGCTAGTCACTCATGATATTTTTGAAAATGAAGAAAATATTCATCCAAACAACGAATTTACAACAATTCAAATTCATCCGCCGCCATCACCAAATAGCACTACTAATACTAATAGCAACATAATGGGCTCCACAATGAATTTTGTAAATGAGATAAATTCGAGCACGAGCGTAATTAATACAACAACGGCAACTTCAGAAACACCTGCTGGATCGATCTCGCCTTATAGTGGACATTCATCACTTTCACCTGCCCCATCGCATGCCGCCGATAACATCAGCAATAACGTAATTACGGAAGACGGTCAGCTTTCGTGTTTGGCTGTTACCAACGATCAGAAATTACCATACAACGAGCACTTAATGATACATTGCTCAAATACTGAAACAAGTCACTATGACAATATCATCTTGAAACAAGAGATTATGGATGATGAAGGAATTTTTGATGAAAATTCACTCAGCAATGAGCATATGATTGATGCAATGCAATGGTGGGAACAACAGCAAAATTTAAACCAAGCACAATCACCATAAAATATTTAATCTTTTTTTTTGTAAATTTTTGCAAACAATTTCTTTCTCATTTCGTTCTAATTTAATTTATAAATGTTTTAAAAATGTACAGCAAACAGAATTGAATCCAAAAAGAAATGAAAAACTCACAGTTGCTATGAAACGCTTAGAGAGAAATTAAGAAACAAAAATGAAAAACTTTTAGTTCATATATTTTACTTAAAAGAAAATGTTGAATAGAAATTGATACTTTAGTACCATAAAATGATAGTAAAAAAATTTAATAGCCCAAGTTCTCTAGTATCAAATTCAATAGTTAATATTTTATCATCAAATATTAAACTGAAAGTTTTACATCATTTTTGAAAACTTAAAAATTAAAAATTGTTAAATTTAAAAAATTTGTATACTTGCTATACAAAAACCAAAGCATTTTCACTTAAAAAATTATTGTTCAGTATTTTGAAGTTGCCAATGCAAAATTTTTGAAAGAACTTTCATAAAACTATTAGAGAAAAAGTCAAAGAAAAAAAATTAGTTAATTAATGGAAGACAATAAAATTTAATGTAGTTAATTAAGTTCATTTTTAAAATGCCTTAAATTAATGAATAGTGATTCAAATTGGAAGACAATAAAATTATAAGTGAGCAAATAATAAATAGAGAAATGGCCATAGATGAATCTACATACATAAGAAATTTTATTATGCCTTAAAATTGTAAATAAAATTTATTTGAATTAAATAAAAAATTAAAAATTCAAAATTTAGGATAGTTCGCTTAACACTTTTCAGATACCTGCAGTTAAGACAATAAATACCTCAAATTTATCACTTCTACCTAATTTCCTAATCTCCAATTGTTAAAAAAGCAAAAAATTAAAAACCATTGACCTGTGCACAAGTGAACAAACTCATTTTCAAGTGTCTTATGTAAATTTTCATAAGAAGGCTCGATTCTTAAACAAAGAAGTCATAAATTTTTTACACCGAAAACTGCATAGATCTGCATTCACATAATTTGAAGGTTCGAGAAGGGGTCGTAAAAAATAATTTAACGACACTTGAAGTATTCAAAGAGAGTCGTAAAAAATATTTAAGCTAGGGAGATTTTCACTTTTTTAATTGCCATTTTTCAATTATCAGCATTGATGATAAATCTCTATTATTGAGAAATTTCAATACAAACACATTAAGAGTAGGAAAATGTCAATATTTCTTTGCGTGACAAATTCCTCTATTTCTTTTATCCCTTTTTTCATGCAATTTCCTGAAACATGTCACCGTTTGTATATATGTACATACAAATAAAACTTATCTGTTTTGTGTGACGCTTAATTTTTGTAGTAAATAATTTTATAAATGTGAATTTTTTTTCATTATTTCATTCTTTACTAGAAATTTATTTTTTTACAAAAAAATTGTTAGATAAATAAAATGTGAAAACATTTTTAGAAAATAAAGAAAGGGAAAAAAGTATTTTTAGTAAAAATTTCAAAATTTGTCAATGATTTACCCTTTCATTATTTTTTTAACAATTGATTTGGGCAAAAAAAATTAATAAAAAAAATTCTTAATCGTATTTTTGTAAAAAGGATGCACAAATGAAAATAACTCTAATTCCTTTCACAAATTTCACTCTGAAAAAGAAAGGAAGCCTCAAAGAAACGGAAGAAGAAATTCGATTTTGATTGTTAATAGGTATGAAAATGTCTCTGCCTATCAACACTTTCCTTTTCCTTACCCTTTCTTATTTGTCTGCATTAACTTTCACAGGATATGCAATTTTCAATGCATCATCATATTAATTTGTTGAATATATATTTTGAAAGATAAAAAAGAAAATTGCTCATTGTCCAATCTGGTTTAACTTGATTGTCCTTTATTTGCAGAAAAACATATTTTAATTATCAAATAAATGCAATTTCAAGAAACCTTTCTTTATGTCTCACATCGCTAAATTGTTGAATTAAAAAGAAATCAGAAGAAAAAAAAGTCGCTTGAATGTCTCGACGGGTTTTCAAACATCAGCAGTCATCTATTCATGCATCAAGAACAGCAATAACAAAAGAAATACTATGAATTGAGTTTTATTGTTATAAATTGAACCTGAAAAATGTTCGTTAGGCTGAAGTTCAAATATCAGCAATTTTCTTGTTAACTCGATCGATTTTTACACGCGGTGAACCATAGTTTCATGTCAAGAAAAAGATTCTTGTAAATTCAGTGCAGCATGAAACCACAGAAAAAAATCATTCTTTTTCACATTAAATTTTATTTTTTCAGCCATGATGCAATTGCAATCTGTTTTATTTCCCACAAACAGCAATTGTCCAGTTTGTTGAAAGTTACTTTTTTTGAAAATCATCCTTAATTTAGAAACTATTCATTGAACACTCAGCACTTCAAAAAAGAACTCTCAAAGGACTCGTTTTTGTGACTCCACAAAACGGACGCAACAAAACCATTAATAATTGTCTCTAACACTCACACAAAGCATGTCATATGGAAATGATCTTTACTGATTTTTTATGATGCTACAAAGACGTTTTTGTGTTAATTATTTCATCAACGACCAAAGTTCCTTTTTATGTGTCTGTTTTCAGTTATGAGAAAAAAATATTTTTTGTCATCATCGTCATTCTTTTTAAACAAATATTCAAAATACATTAAAACCAGAAACGGCTACTGTGAATAGAAAATACACAAAAAAGGAGAGACGAGTGACCCCTCTGCATGAGTTATACAATCTTCCTTCCTTTTGTTGTTGTCCCATGTAAAAATCACACGTGCAAATGGTGAGATATGGGACAACAAAAGAGAGAAAAAATGAAGGAACATTGACATGGAACGATATTATTTATTGTGCAAGATGAGCTGGAACAGAAACCGTTAGCAAATAAAGATAAAAACTCGATTTTTAGTGGGATCTTAATTGAAAACTTTTATTCCATTAAGAGTGCTTCTGAAACAATTTTTATATTCTCATAACGAGCTCGTAAAATTTCCAGAAAATTTTCTCTTCATGACCTTTTGTTATTATAGGTCATTTATATTTCAAAAAGAAGAGAAAATCTTTTTTCATCCCTATCTTTTTGTCCCATTTTAAGACATAAGATAAATTTAAGGGAATTTGCTTTTTTTCTTCTGTACTGTTGTTTTATTTTTTGTTACAGTATCATACAAATTATTCATAATCTCAGGCTCATCATGAAAAAGAGATGCATACATATTTGATTTCATTTTGATGAGAATAACGTGATGGATAGGTGAGACATCTCAGAATCCGTTAAAGCTCATTATCAACAACCCCTTTATAGTATTTTTTCTATTAATGCGACTTAAAACTCATCTTGTCCCATTAAAAGACAAACAATGAGCTAGTGAGAGTAGCAAAAAGTCGTGGGAATGAATTTGAACAGAAAAGGGACGACAAATGATGCTACTCAAGTGAGACTATGCCAAAAAAAACTTTTTCATTTTCATGATCTGTGATTAGAATCATCTTTAGATGAAAGGATTTTTAATTGGCCCAGGAAATTTTGATCGCTTACTGAAATTTTTATACCTGATTTTTGATTTCCATTGAAATTCCATTATCATCATAAGTATGTAAAAAGAGGTCCATTGTTCAAATCATCATCCAACCATCCCTAACGAGTGAGAAGAGAAAAAAGGAACTTTTCATACCTCACGGATATGTATAGGAAAAGTTGAAATCCATTGAAGCAAATGCACAATTTATAGAATTATGTAAAAAAAATTTATTTTTTGAAGAAACCCAATGAGAAATTTTTTTTGTTAGATCAGAAATTTAAAAAGATTCAAGAATAATATGAATTTTCTATCTGGGAACATTTTACGCATATCTTTTTCCTTCAGAAACGGTTCTTTGTGCCTACACATATACTACGTAGACAACACAAACTCGTTTTAACACAATTCAATAGTAAAGAAACGGCACAAAAAGAGAAGAAAAAGAATAATCGTAAGCAATCCGCACACGTGAAGAAGAAGAAGAGAAGGATCTTGTTCACATAATATATATCCTTAATGTTTCTCCATTTCTTCTTTTACTCCATTCTTTCTTCTTCTTTTTGTCGTCTTTTTCTTATAAATTAAGAAAAATTGTGTTAGATGACTCGACTTTAAGAATCGTTCATCATTCTCAGTTTACTTTATTTCTTTTATTCTATTGAAATTGGAATCTAAACTAACTCTCACTGCTAATGGATTGCATAACAGCCAATGACTTCAAGGATCATCTGAGAATCTTTATTTTTCAAGAAAAAATCAATGAGGCAATGCAATTTAATGAACTTTTACCGTATAGTTCTTTCAATCATGTGAATCTTCTTCATTTCAAAATGCCAATCATTCTTGGAAAAAATATTGTTCATACTCTCAAAAAAAGAGGGGTTGATGAGCAAAAATTAAAATTTCTCACAGATTTTTTTGACATAAAAAAATTGTTTTTATGCAGAAATTTGATACAGATGATGAGACATTTTGTACTGTTATCTATTCACAGTTAGACACATGAAAAATAATTGTGTGACAAATTTCATATATAAAAACATTTTTTCTTGTAGTGAAAGGCAAAATTTTTTTTATGATTTAGGTGCGACACTTCCGATTAGGAACAACTGTGAACTTCCCTATAGAAAATTGAAATTTTCTATCTTTCTTTCTCATTCTTTTTCCTTGAACGGATTAGTAATTAAATACTTTTATACCGTAATTGAAACAGTTTTTTGTACCGTAATGTGTCACATCAGATACCGTTGCTTTATGATTTGTTTGCCTGCACCAGATTCATAATACTGCAGCAACAAAAAAGGGATCCTTCATCCTTTTTCATCTGGGATATTTTGCTAACGGTTCTAATTTTCTCTCTTTCTATTTGCATTCGATTTATATCGAAAATAGAAATTTAATTCTGACATGCTGGGAAAATAAACAACCTTTCAATGTATTTATTCAATTCAATTCTCAAATTTCATGCATTTTAATTAAAAAATTGCCCATATAAATTTTTTTTGTGCAAATATTGAGAAATTTTCAGTTTATTTATTGATATTGGCTAATTTTCATGCATGAATCGACATAGATTCTTTGAATTTTTATATTTTTGCATGTATGCTTCATTAAATTTTCTTATGAATGATTTTTAATGAAAGGAAAGAACTAAAATGAGCAAGAGGGAAAAATTTGAATTATTTACTTTACATCAGAAAAAATTTCCACTCATAACTCATCTTATTGCACTTCAAAATTATTCAGGCCCATTCGAAGGAGCCTTTATGCTATTTATTTTAATTTAAAATTAGAATAATAACAAATTTTTACCTGATGTATGCATAATGAAAGAAAAATATTGCATGATAAAGAAGGAGGCCGATTGAAAGAAAAGAAATATATTTTTTGGTAAATGTGCATTATGAGGAGTTGATGTGTAATTTATATTCAAAATTTAGAATTATGTCGGCAAAGGCAGTGAAGTGAGAATAATTTAGTTAAAAATGCAGCATCTTTTCCTTATGCCTGGCAATCAATTGCTCATACAATGAGCTCACCGTTTATATTCAAATGATGAAGCTCAATTTTATGGAAATTCAACATGCCTCGATCCCATGAATAACAAATCACCTTCTTTTGTTCAGCTCCTTTCTATTTCTTTAAGAGATGCATATAGTTTGCAACAATTTTACTCTCTAATCTTACCAATTTGATCGTGTCAATTCAATTAATGTGCGCACTTCAACAGATCTTACAACCCTTTTCTTACTAGTTGATGTCTCTAGTGATTGATGCAAAAATAGTAAAATTAATGAACAAATGCAAACAATATAAATCAATCATACTCATCACATGCACTCATTTAAATCTTTTGAATTGCAAATATTTGGCAACCCTTTTACAAACTCTCTCTCTTTCTATTTTATACATTTTGATTAGCTATGTTGTATTAGCATAAAATTATGCAAGCATTACCTCTCAAACTAATATTTCATACTTTAGAGTGTCATTCTCTAAATTTTAAAATGTTTTTGGGACAGGAAAAGAAGATGAAGAAGAGTCGCAAGGATGAGAAGATACATAAATTCTGAGATGAGAACAAATTATGCAAATTACATTTTTAAGCTTCATTCAGTGATTCCTTTTTGTGCCATTCTACCGCCACCATCGTCATATTATGCGCTACCTGGAAAGAATTAATCAGAGGTATTAAAAGAAGAGTATTAAAATGTGTTTAGAATGAGACAAGCAAACATAAATTTCAAAAATAAATTTTGCTTCTTTTTTAGAACACATGTGGAGCGAGAGCAAACACAACAGATTTCGCAACAAGCCTGTCAACACGCTCAATGTAATTTTGTTGCAATTTATTATATAATGGTTGTACGCGAGAAAAAGAGAGAAAGAAGCGATCTTTGTCTGTACTTCCTCTTTCTTGCTACTAATCTTATTTTATTTTTAGCCATCGGCACTTCCTGCTAAATTTATTTTCTTTACTAAATAATTGATACTTAAGTTTTAAGTGATTTTATTTCACATGGTCAATAACTTTGCGAATTCTTATTGCAAAAAATGAACCTTAGGTGGTGCATTGAGTTTTGAAAAATAGAAATTATCAATAGAGGTACTCATGAGAAATCGAAAATAATTTCCAAACAATAGATACCAATGTCACAACATTGTAGCAAACAAAAACAAATTTCAATGACACAGCGAGAGATTGTCGACTTCCAAAAATGCTTTTTTTCAAGATTTTTTCTCTCAACTACACAATAAGAAAAGGTTCTTTGTGCTTGCTTGATTGTTACCTTTCATTACACTTTTATATAAAAACTCCACTTTTGAAACGATTTTCTTGAGTTCACAATGAGATTTATCCTGATAAAAAATTACTTTTTGAATGAAAAAACAGGACTGTTGAATAATAATCAATGAATATTGTCAAAATAAAACTGTTTTCATTTGTTGAATTAATGAGTTGGAACCAAGTGGCTAAAAAATGGAGTTTATTGATGCTTTCTATTGTTGTTTTGATGTAAATTGCTACAAATTGTTCGATTGAAAGAGCTCCTTGATTTTCAATGAACCTGAAATTGTATAAAGTAAAAACTTTAGATTTTTTAAACATTCAGAAAATCCTGAAATGCATAAAGATGAAAAAATTTCTCTCTTGAGAGTGTCTAAAATTACAAACATAATTTTTATGTCTATTTTGACGCCAAATGTTGTTGGTGCCTTTCTTAGCATGAGACAAAAATGAGATTTTTAATGACTTCAAATTCTGAGTAGCACACAAAAATATGATTTTTTATGGAAAAGGACTTTTTTCATGTTGATGAGTTTGAAAGTAATAAAACAGTCATACAAATTTCTTACAATTTTTTCCCAATCCTTTCAACACTGTCGTAAATTTCTTTTCCAGAAGTGGATAAATAAAGATTTTAATGGAATATTGTTGATAAATGTTATACAGAAATTTTTATTTTCCAAAAAATCAAGTGCAAAAATCTAACTTTGTAATTTACTCTACCGTTTCAACATTTCGCCCTCCATAAATAAGCAAAATAAACTCACATATCAAAATTTAACGTGGCTCATTCAGTTTCACCCTTTCTGTTCAATCTTACAAATCTTTCATTCTCTTTTTTTCAACCCTATACAACACATAATTCCATAACTACTGCGCACTATGAGCAATAATAAAAATAATTTTTTTAACAGTTGAAAAATTTCAAAAGCCATCAATTTTCAAAATATATTTTTTTTTTCAAAATTCTCTTCTGGTTAATGAAACGAAAACACGTGTGCGCATTGAATGAAAGAGAAAAATTTCTGTAGTCAAAATCATCCCCTTCACAACCATTAACATTTATGAATATTTTTTTTGTTTTTCAAGCATATTAAATTTCTAACTCTAGATTTTTGTCATCATACATAAAAAGGCAACAAGTTTTAAATTTTACATGTGCGTGATTAAGTGTGCACTTTGTAGGAAATTAAAATAAAAAATTGTATCAAAAAAGGTGCACATGCATACAATTATTTGACTTGACTAGCCATGAATCCTGCGCGTTTCCAAGAAATCATCAATGAGACAAAATAATTGGAAATTGAGCTCGATCCTTGGTCAAAACAAATGTCATATTTATAACTTTATTACGCACCATTGATAAGCATCACTGTCTTGATGCGCCGCACAGTTTCTTTTATTCCATCTTATTAATCTCATTGTCGCTATCGCAAGGCACTTTTCTTTTAAGGAAGATCTTCATAGAACTTTTAATCCTTTAATGCCATCAGACCTAAGTTATGAGGGTAGTTAATGTCCAACAGTGTGATATCTTTTATTTTCTCTCATTTTTGACACAGAACGATTTAATGCAGCAATTTATTGAATTCGACTTTTCTCTGACAATAGCAGGACATTTCTTTGTTCTCCTTCTCCCTTTTTCACTTATTATTTGTCTGTATTTTTGACAAATCATTTATTTTTATGATTTTGATGACTTTGAGCTAGAAATTGAATTTTTTAAATTTATCGATTTACGGATCAATCCACATGACATCTCAAGGTGACAAAGAGTTTTGATTTCATATTTTTAGTGATTAGGATGAATTTCAATTTTAGGATCAAAAAATGTTAATCTTACTTTTTTTAACACCAATATTTCCATATTATAATTGATTACAATAAAACCATTTTATTTTCATACTTTTCTGCTAAAAATACATGAATTTTACTGTTAGTTTAATGTCAATAAGTTGAAGAATCCACAGGTCGCTGCACACATAAAAACTCTTTTTTCACTGAATTCCAGATGGTGTTTTCAACTTTATAAAATCAGTTTTTGTTCTCGAAATTTCACATGAGCATATTGTGTAAAGTACTTGTCATTGTACTTGTTATTGAAACAAAGAGCAAATGAAAAGGCTTTTTATAAAATAAAAGAAAAACGAAGTCTTTTAACGAATTTGCCTTTTATTTTAACTACAAATAAAGTTTCTATAGGTAAAAATAATTATTTACAAAGTTGATTCACTAACTTTGTCAATGTTTGTTTGTTGTTATTTATCTATCTATCTACTATGTGCAGTAAAATCAAAAAATGAAAAAAGTGCAAACATGCGACATTTTCGATTTTTGTATTTACTTATCTTAAATCAATTTCTTTCATTCTCTGTTTGTTTGTTTACTTCTTATTAGCAAAACATTTCCTTTAGGCAAAACGATGTCCTTTTTCAGTAGAAATGATTTCTTGTTTTTCTACTACAAAAGAGAACTGATTTGTCCCATATGAAGAAGATATCTTGTTTGCAGTGGTGTCATAAAACGTTTAGTATTTTTAATATTCAGTAAAACCAGTTGCTAAGAAAAAGATTTATTGAGCTGTCCCAATTGCAGATATGTAAATTAATGCCATGTCCTTAAATTACTGGTTAACCATGTTTCTCCCTTAAAAATGTGCTAAAAAGTATCCGTTGACATGTCAACTATCTATTTCTAGCCCTTTTTCTTGGGAAAATAAAATTCAGTTGCAATATGAGACAATGTTTTGGTCTTCATTCGGTCAATTAGCTAAAAAAATACTATATTGTATAATGTGTCAACAAAAAAAGTTGCATCTTAAATTTCAGCCAAGCGCCATTCTGCGAAAAATAAAGACGATATCGTATTGCTAAAAACAAGTAGCATGTGCTAAATGTTGTAGTCATTAATAGTCTTCTTATTACAGGAAATTCAACATCTCCAAATAAATTTTCAAAAACTCAAATCTCCATGAATTTCATAAAAATTCGAATTATTTTCAACCCTAATACAACGTGACAATAACTTCCCTTAAATAACTACATAATAATGACGAAAAATTATATTCAACCACACCTCGATGTAAAGTTTTTTAGACTTCAAGGTTTTCGATCGTTTCCGTAGTGAAAAATGTTTTTTTATGCGAGAAAAGGGCTATTGTATTTTAGGGGTTGTGTTCGTCCACATGGAACCATCAAGAATGAGAGCATTTTAATGCATGATTCTTAAAATTAGAAAAAAAATGTATTTAAATCGTGAAAAATCATTTGATGTGATGGATGCATAATGAGGCGTGTATTTATGCATGTTTTTTCACCGCTTCCTGTGGAGCAAAATTTTCATTCTACCAAGTCGCAAAACAAATATTTGTGCATCTCTTTTCTTTACTCTTCTTTTTTTCACCGATGCATGCTATTCAACAAGAACAACCCTGGACCGTATTTAACAATATCTTTAAGGTTTTTTGCCGGCTATTTATGTAAACATTAAAAGATGAAAGAAACAGGTCTTTTGTCTTTGAGTTTATTCTGAATTGCAGGAAATTCAAAGACAAAAGTGCTGCAGAGAATTTCTTTCCTGTCTACATTCATTTTCTGTCTTTAATCGAAACTTATTTTACTAGTGAGGATGTTCATCTATACCGGATTTCAAATCTTTTTCAATTAAGTAAAAAAGTGCGCTTGATAGATCAGGTAACGATGTTAAAAGAAAAAAAAATCACAAGTGTGTTCAAATTTCAATAGACACACGACAATATAGTGATTGCATAATAAAATCAAAGTCACATACTGACAACACTCAATGTCTCAAGAAGAAGTTTAAATTTATGGTCCACTTATGTGACACTTCTTAAAGGCATCATCATTTTAAGCGGACAGCAGACTGGCAGTGTTAGATAAAGAAAAAGCAAAGTCGCTCCGTATGGCAAATTTCAAAGAAAGGAAACGAAACATATGGAGGTTATAGTCAGCACTTGAAAATGCATTTTCATACTCAATTGATCACCAAAAAAATTGAAAAGAGACCATATGGAACAGACACAGAAAAAGCAATTAATAGTAATTGCAATACAAATTGAAATTTCATTCCACAATGTTCTGAATTCCACCCTCGTTGAATTAAAGACTCATTACACAAATAAATTTTGACGCTTCTGCCATTCATGTGAAATTTTAAACATTTTCAATTCAATTTGTCATATGAGTTACGGTCAGAAAAAAAACTATTGATAGAAAGTTTTTAGTAAAATAAAGAACAAAAAAAATTTTTTTTAAAAGTGTAGAAAATATTCTCATCTTTAAAACAAGTATATAAGTGTGACCATGATGACCACATGTAAAATGTTTACTAAATTTCTCACCAACAACCCCTGTCGTTCAATTAAAAATTTTTCTTTCACACAAAAATAAAAAAGCAAATAATTAACTGAACTTCCTGAATGCTGTCAAATGATAAAGATCCGTTTAATAAAATTTTGTTACTTCAGCATCATCTGTTACTTAAAAATCGAACCGTTATAAAAATTGATATTTAATGAGAGTCTCAAGAGTGGACAATTTAATCGTGCGATTGTGTCATTGAGAGCTAATTTATATCACTTTTCCGATTGCTTTTATCATGTGCCGAAAATACATTAAATATAGTAAGATTCAATTACTGTTGTTTTGTACGGTAAAATCGATTTTGATAGCCGAAAAAAAGAAATTGATCAATTAATGAGCAGCAGTATTATAAAATGTTGCAAAATGCCAGCGGCTCATTCCACACACAAACACAAGGTCAATTATTGTAAAACAATCGTTTAAGAAGAGGTCATTATGATGCCGTTATGAATTAAACATTAATCATGAGATAGTTATGAACAATGTATGATTATTATTTTCATTTGATGAATGATGTTATTAAAATATTTTTGTTTTATTAAAATTTTATCACATCTTTGTGATTTTTCAGTGCAACTTTTAATTTTTTTTGGTTACAATGTAGCAAATAACCGTGAGAATTATGTTGTGTGTTAAAAAAACAAAAAATTTAAAATCATCAACTTTCAGTGTGATTTCCAAATGAGAATATTGTAAATTTTTTTCTTAATTTAAGCCTCAAATTAATAGTTTACATTAAATACTACTGCTTCCTATTTATTTATGTAATTATATGCTCATTCACTTGTTTTTTGATTAACCAACCTCTGTCTACAAATTTTTTTTCTTTATTCTTCACATCATCATTGCTTCGCATTGCACTTAATAAATGAAAAACAAGAAGAATGCAATGAAATAAAAGAATAAGTAAAAAGAGAAACAATGAAAAAAAGAAAAAATTTCACTTGAGGGGAGACACATTAAACGGTCGTGTGTCGTCGCGTCTTCATGTTAAGCGTTTAATTTCACAAAAAAATTTAAAAAAAGAGGTAACATAGTGAAGAAGAAGAAAAAATTCTCTAGAGAATTGAAGCAGGAAGTAGGTGTTGATGGTTACCTTTACTTGAGTAATTAGATCATAACAGATATCAATCAGAAAGGAATCGTGTGTCTGACGTGTGCCATTGACAAAAAAATCATAACGCACTTAATGCTTAAGTGAACGCGTAATTGAGTATGCGAAGGAGAAACAAATCTATCCCAAGAATGAAGAATGAGGAAGAGAGAAAAAAAAACAATATTCGGCACGTGTGTCATGTTTATTTCGATCTATTTATGCAAAGAAAGAAATATGCCGGAAAAGTGGTCTCTTGAAATCTGATTTTTAATTTCCTGCTTGTCTTTTAAGAATTTTTGGTACCATACTCGAAATGAGAAAGAAATAGGAAAAAATATTAAAACTCAATTAAGGCACTTGAACTTTGGCAATCGTTTAGGATTTGTTTTGAAATGCATAGACAAAATATACTAAATAAGAGAAGTATGGCAGACGGTTGATGAAAAAAGTTATTCAACATATGTTTAATTTTAGAGAAATTTTCAATTTTATTGTTAAAAAAGTGAGTAGTTCAAAAATCCTAAGAAAGCATCATTTTCAATTTCTTGCTTCCAAAACAATGCGAAAACCATCTTCTCGTTTTAGAATTATATCACCACTCATTTTGAATTCATTTTCTTTGCAATATGATTTGACTTGAAAATTTCTAACAAGAGTACTAAGAAGAATTTTTAATTTAAGCATCGCATATTTGCGTCCGACACAACTTCGAGGTCCAGCTGAGAAAGGAATATAACTGTAATAATGACGATTTGCAGTTCTTTCTGGTAAAAAATTGTCAGGATCAAATGTGTCGGGATTTTCAAAATTTTCTGGTGTTCTATGTAACTTCCAAAATCCAATGCATACTGTAGTACCAGCAGGAATCACATAGCAATTAGTTACTAACTTAACATCTTCATTTACTTTTCTAGCAATCAATGGTACTGGAGGATACAATCTCAGAGTTTCAAAAATCACTCTTTCTAGATATTTCATTTCTAAAGTATCAGCAAAGGTACAATCACGATCAGAATTACCAAATATTGCTTTCTGTTCTGCATACACTTTCTCTTGAATATCAGGATGACAACCGAGCATGCACAGTGTAAAGCTTGAACCTGCAGCCTAAAAATAATAAAATTTTCCAGATTAAACAAATGTGTGTCTTTAAAGCTTTAATAAGTAAAGAAAAGACAAAAGATGGAATAAAATAGATAAAATAGAATAAAATGTGCTAAAAACAAAAGAAGATATAGAAAAGATGGAACTGTGGAACTTTCCAAAGTATCATGGCCCTCAAACATGATTGTATCCACTTGCTGCTTAATCTCATCATCAGAAATTTCAGTTGGATTATAATGTGATGTCTCAATCATAAGATCTAAAAATGCCAATCTTCGTTTTTCTCCTACATCATTTTCATCAATATCATCGAGATCATCACGAAGTCCATCAATTGTATTTGCTTTTCTTGGATTTTCTTTAATTATTTCTTGAATTGATGGACTTGGAAGTTCACCTTTATGTAAATTTTCATTAAAGTCTTTTCGTCTCTGTTGTAAGACTTTTCCAGTTAAACCATGAATAATTTTCAAAGCTTCATCTTGTATTTTTTTATATTTTGATAAATTGAAAATTAAATTAAAGCGATAATAAAATCGAACATGTCGTGCATGCAAAATATCGCACATTCTCATTACTGCCATAGCATACTTAAATCCACTCATTTCTTTCTCTTTGTCAGTCTTTTTAAATCCCATTGCTGTTTCAAGCAAAATATCAACAGTTGTTTCACTCATATAATCATGACAATCAATTTCCATGCCCACAACCGATTTCAACTTTTCCACAACTTTCTTACTTTTTTCATTGAATGTCGGCACAAAACTCTTGAGAATATTCATATGAAAAGTTGGTGCGATAAGTTTTCTATGAGTTCTCCATTTATCACCAGTAGAAATCAATAATCCATTGCCTAACCAAGGTTTAAAGAATTTATATTCATCACTTTTCTCTATATGTTCACTGCTATTCAAAATCACTTCAGCATCTGCTGGATTCATTATGAAAACTACCAATTTCCAACCAGCCCATCCTCTAACAACTCTTCCAAATTTATCCGATAATTTTTTGCTTCTTCTAAAAAGATGATTGTTGCTTTTAAGACCAAGAATTAGTAGTGCATTCCCTATAAAAGGAAATGCTGTTGGACCTGGTATTTTATTGCCTAATTTTGCTTTGTGTGTGTTAATATGATAAAGATGAAGCAAAACTAAAGTTGTGAGTGTAAAAATTGATGTAATTGATAATACACTCCATTGTGTGGCTTCAACTGTTTCCACTTCTGTATTATTCATTTCCATACAGTCGTTTAACAACTAATAACAATTTTCTAAGTTACTAAGCTTTTATATCAAAAACTAATGCATTACATCTATGTCAATTGCATTCGACATAAAAACTTGCACTGAATTTACTAATTTTAATTTGAGAATTTTAGTGCAAAAATGAACAGAATTCATTAGGTTAATAAAATGTAAATTTCATGCAAAATTTGTAGAATTTAAAATAATTTGAAGCACGTGGATTTGTGACATCATAAATTAGAATTTCCTGAAATGACCTTCAGAATGTTTTAAAAAATTGACGTCATGCATGTTAAACTATATAAAAGAAAATTGTATTAATAAATTACATACAAAACAAACGTAACTTTATTGATTGATATTTGTATATATGGTGGACAATACTATGTATAAACAAGTCTGATTAAAAATAATTGATTCACAACAAAAAGGTTACGACTTTAAGCAAATTAAAATTTCAAATTGCAATAACATGATAATTACAAATTTGACGATTTCAAAAATTTTCTTTAGTTGCAATCGACTATAAATTGGAAAGAAATTGCAAATTTTTCAGTCAGTTATTAAATTTCATTCCATCAAAGTGTAAAAATAAATAAAAAAAGTTTGTGTAATTTGAGTAAAAAATTCAAAAATATATCAAAAATGGCTGTGGAACAAATTGTTCAAAGCAGCATTTTAACATCGCCGCTCGTCCTTCCACTTTTGGCAATTGCTTTTGTTCTCACAGCAATTCATTTTTGGCAAATGTCAAGAAGACAAAGGAAAATTGGAGATTTAATTCCTGGTCCGCCAACTATCCCAATTGTAGGAAATGCTCATTTTTTCTTAAATCTCACAAATCATGGTAAGAAGAAAACGTAATAACTATCACATTAACTGAACTTTAATTCATTGATTTCTTTATAGAAATGTTTGGCAAAGCGCTTGACATTGTGAATAGTTATGGTCATGTCGTTCGTGGTTGGGTTGGTCATAAACTTATAGTTGGACTCTCAGATCCACGTGATGTTGAATTAATCCTCGGAAGTCATGTTCATATTGATAAATCTGATGAATATAGATTCTTTAAAGGTTAGATAATTCTTATGATGACTTGAAGTAATTTAATATTTTATTAAAAATATTTAGATTGGTTAGGCAATGGATTATTAATTTCAACTGGTGAAAAATGGAGAACTCATAGAAAACTTATTGCGCCAGCTTTTCATATGAATGTTCTTAAAAGTTTTATGCCAACATTTAATGATAACAGTCGATTTGTAATAAAAAAACTCATGAAAGAAGTTGGAAAAGAATTTGATTGTCATGATTATATGAGTGAAGCAACTGTTGATATTTTGCTTGAAACAGCAATGGGTTCAAAAAGAACAAGCGAAAGCGAAGAAGGTTTCAAATATGCAATGGCTGTAATGAAGTAAGTTTTTTGCTTTCAAAATAATTTTAAATTTTTCTAAATATTCAATTTTTTAAAGAATGTGCGACATTCTTCATAAACGTCAATTCAAAATTTTCTCACGCTTTGAGCCTTTCTTCACACTCACTGGAATGCGTGAGCAACAAAAGAAATTGCTCGGAATTATTCATGGAATGACACAACGTGTTTTAAATGAGAAAAAAGATATTTTTGACAAAAATTTAGCAGAAGGAAATTTGCCTTCACCTTCTTTGGCTGAAATTATCAAAAATGATGAACAAGTCGATCAAGCAGTTAAAAAAGCAAAAGCAAAAGCTACTGGACTTCGTGATGATCTCGATGATATTGATGAAAATGATGTAGGAGAAAAACGAAGATTGGCATTTTTAGATCTTATGATTGAGACATCACATTATAATCCAACACAATTATCAAAGGATGAGATTAAGCAGCAAGTGGATACAATCATGTTTGAGGGCCATGACACTTCGGAAAGTTCCACAGTTCCATCTTTTCTATATTTTCTTTTGTTTTAGCACATTTTTTGTAAAAGAAATACGCTATTAAGTCCACGATGGTTGGTTGACTGTATGTAACAGTCATAACTCGACAAAGGTAATTCGTGGAGAGGTGTTTAATAGCTTATTAGAAAGTTCTTGATGTGTAGGTAAGCCATCAAAAGAATTTTTTTGGGTAAGTGTTGACCCAAAGATGGTCCACCACATGCATGTCCATCACATGAACCAAAAAAATTTTTTCACCAAAAAGTCTTAAAATGTCATGAAACGTCGAGAAAACATATTAGAAGTGATTTTTAAGACATTTCGACCCAAAGATGGTCCACCACATGGACCAAATTTTGTTATCAAACATACTGATCTGTTAAACAAAAAATGCACTCTAATCGTCCGACCGTCCAATGTGTCGAGATTGATTATATTTTTTTTACTTATTATGGCTTTAAAAACACACATTTTTAATCTATAATTTTTTTCAGGCTGCAGGTTCAAGCTTCACACTCTGCATGCTTGGTTGTCATCCTGATATTCAAGAAAAAGTTTATGCAGAACAGAAAGCAATCTTTGGTGATTCTGATCGTGATTGTACCTTTGCTGATACTTTAGAAATGAAATATTTAGAAAGAGTGATTTTTGAAACACTAAGATTGTATCCTCCAGTACCATTGATTGCTAGAAAAATCAACCAAGACTTGAAACTTGCTTCAGTTGACTATGTAATTCCTTCGGGTACAACAATTATTATTGGCACTTACAAAATTCACCGTAGACCTGATATTTATAATAACCCTGAGAAATTTGATCCTGATAACTTTTTACCAGAAAGAACTGCAAATCGTCATTATTACAGTTATATTCCTTTCTCAGCTGGACCTCGAAGTTGTGTCGGACGCAAATATGCGATGCTTAAATTAAAAGTGTTGCTCAGTACAATTATTAGAAACTTCCATGTTTATAGCACTGTACAAGAGAAAGATTTCAAATTACAAGGCGACATTATCCTCAAGAGGACTGACGGTTTCCGAATTAAACTTGAGCAACGAAAGACAAAGGCCACATAAATGACTTTTATTATAATCATTAACACTCGCTAAACGGACTAAACGGAAACAATCAACTTGATCTATTATTTTTCCTTCCTCTTTTCTATCTTTTACTTCTTTCTCTATCATGCAATCAAAAAAATGTAAAAAAAAATTAACTCTCAAAGCAAGAAGCTCATTAAGCTATTTTTCTGTGATTCTATTTTTTTCTCTCTTTTTCTTTCCTACATTTTTATTTCTTCTTTTACCTTTGTGTTACATTTTGGGATTTCTTTCTAATAAATGCATTTATTGAAAAAGAATTCGACAAGAATTTCAGAAAAACTCTCATGTTGATTGTTTTAATTTTGTTTACAACATCTTTAGTATCCCGATGACCGGACGTTTGAAATTTATCAAATCTTCACACATTTTGTCGCTTAATTAAAATTGGTAGGAGATGTTCTAGTTAGATAAAAATAAAATATTATGAAATGCACGTGTTAAAGGAAACAATCTGAAAATTAAAAATTTGAAATAAAAAAACCAAGAATTTTTTCATATCGTACAATCAAATATTACATTCATCATTTATTTATAACTTTTCTTGGATAAATTTTCATGCAATTATATCATATAATTTTCTCATATCTGCTTTTATTAAGTATTCTTTTCACTCTGAATCATCAAAAAAACTTTTTTCTTATTTTTGCTGTATTAAGGTCACAAAAATTTATAAAAGTACCCATAGACGTTTATCTCATTTATTATAGACTTTCTTAAGAATTAATTAAAGTGTGTGTGTATGCGTGAAATTTAATTTTATTTTATTTGTAAAATTTAAGGTCAGTACAGAACGTTTCGCTTTTTAATTATTTATTATCAATATTCATATGTAGATATGAATAATTATTGATTTCTTTTAAAATTGAGAAAATTTGAATATTCTAGACATTCATAACTAAAACACTTTTCTACTCTTTTTTTTCAAACAATTTCATAAAATTTCAACTCTCTTTCATCAAACAATATTTTTAGAATTCATTTTACACAAAAGCTTATAAATAAAATTAGTAATAAGGAAATCCTGGCAATTTATTTTCAGTCTAAATCCAAAAAAGAGTGTGAAAGTATTTAGAAATTTAATCGTATATATATCTTTAAAATCCTACCAAGAAAGTGTAGTGAATAAAGATTTTTTTGGAAACAGTATTTCTTCAATTGTAAGACTAAAATACTTTTTTTCTAGTGAAATTCTTTTAGTAAATTTTGGCTAAAAACTAAATTTTAATGTAACGATTTGTGCACTTTCTCAAAAAGTGTATCGTTAGTACGTGTAACAATTGGTTAAGTCGTTCGGATAATATTTTTTATTTCGTGAGACAGTACATTTAAAGAATTTTCTTTTTTCGTGTATGTGACAGTGAATGAATGCTTTAATTATACTACTTTTATAAATTTGTTATTTCTTCTTCAGTATGAACATCTAAGTTAGAAGTGTGTTTGTTATTGGTTTTTGTTATCACTAAAACACAAAATTTTTCTTCCTCTCAAAAGTGCTAAAAGAATCAGTCTAACAATTTCAAAGGTTATTTATTCCATTTAAAAATATGGTAATTATTTCATATATGTATTTTTTTAAAAGATCATGTCTACTTGTTGATCATATTGTAAATTATAAGTCAAAAGATATCTAAAGGTATGCAACAAATATTTTTTATATCCAATATTTCCTATTTTTAATATTTTTCAAACAATTTCTAATTTTAACATACATTTTTGCATACCCTTGAACATTCTAAATTCTATTTTTTAGTGGATTTCCTATTGATTCATTAATTTGGTTTTTTCATGGGTCAATACTGAAGTGGACTATTGTAGGTAGGGAAATGTTATAGTTTGTAAGATAGAGAAAAGTTTCGTTTTAACTTACTAGGAATAAATTTATGGAAAAAATAATTTTTTAATAATTTTAAAATTAAACACTGAAATCACGCTACTGACGAGGAACTATACTGATAAAATATTTGTCTCTTTCTTTTTTTTTTGCTTAATGAGTAAGCTTAAACTAATGTCAAATACTAATTAATTAATTTCTTTAAAAAGCAAAATAAGTTTTTAAAATGATAATTGGAGATACATGATTTTGAAACCCCTAAAAAGTTATGCAATTAGCAATACACAAAAATTATAGCAAACTTTTTTTCAATGATTTCTAACATACTAGAAACTATGACATACATTTCTATGCTGATATAATTGCTATTGGAGCATTTCTCTTTTCTCGCTTTCTCATGAACTTTAAAAGATATTCAATCGACCAAGCGAAGATGCAAAGGAATATGCAAACACTTTGGGAATGAATGCATACTGGAAAAGAGTCTGTCAAATCGCGTATAGCTCCAATCAAAGGTCCAAAAAGAGCTACAAAAATTCCTTTTCCAACCATGTGCCAACCAAAAGCTGCTGGTAGTTTTTCAAGTGATGAATACTCACTGACTGTCAATGTAAAATTGCTTAAAGCAATTCCACGAAAGAAACCAGCAATGCAAAGCCAAACCATCATAGATGAAAATTCAGTTTGTTCAGCCAAAACTAAAACATTTTAACAAATTAGTTGAAATATTTCAAATAAAAATTAGTTATATAACTTACCTGATCGAGTAATTGCAACAAAGAAAATCGATGACATAAATACAAGTCGTTTTGAAACTTTTGTCTTGTCACATATTGGCGGAACTATAATACGCGCTAAAATATCAGTAAGTGCTGAGATGCTCAAGCAATAAGCAGTGTCTGCCTTCGAGTAACCCAAATCAGCAAGAAAGAATGGTGTTACCATTTTAAAGTTCATTTCTGCCACATAAAAAATTGACAATCCAAAAAGAATGTTCAAATAAGTTCCATCTCGTAATAAATCAATATCCATCAATGTAGCGAAGCGACGCCAAAAGGACTCTTTTTTTGGCAAGGGCATTTCCAAACCGACCTCAGTGCCACCTTTAGCAAAGTCGGGACATGAGAGCTTTTGGCTTATGTCGGCCTTTGACAGTTTGAATGATGAATTGAGTGAGTCACGGTAAAGCGATGTGCCCACATGTGTGTTGACACGACGGATGAAATTTGAGTCAAACTCTTCAACATCACGGTCGCCTGTCTGAAATAACAAATATTTTTAATCGAAAAAATAAATAAATCATTGAAAAAATTGTTTTTACTTCTAAATGAATTTGAAGACAACTGCCACTGAAATCAAGATGTGACAATGATGAAATAACCGATTCTTTGCGTTTTCTTAACATTTGATTCATATCAGCATGCGATGTAATTTTTGGTAATGTAGGGATTCTTTTTGCACCAATACTGTTAGTGCTTGTGATACGTGGAAATGTAGGACGTTTTGGAATTCCATTTGGAACAAGCAAGCTACTGTTGCTGTTCTCTGAGATCTTTCGTTCGCGATGTTCATGTTTACGATGATTATTAAAGAGAAGTGTTTGAATTTCAGGCAAAGAATCTTCATCACCATCATCCTCTTGAATTATAGTAAGAGCTGGATATTCTTGTTCAGTCATTTCAACATCAACTTCCTCTTCTTTCAAGTGCCACTTTACAGGTTGCAAAAGAAATGAACCAATAGCTGAATGCAATGCAAGACCAGCAAGAATCAAGACTGCTCCACGAAAAGAAAATTCTTCTAAAAGCAATCTAACAAGCTGTGGCATTATAAGCTATAAAAATGTTAAAAAATATTATCAATTGTAAAAAAAAATGTTTTCTTTTCTATTACCATTCCCATTGCAGTTCCAGCCATCGATAAACCAACAGCTTGTCCACGCTTTTTTGTGAAATAATGATTCAAAGCTACAAAGGCTGCACTCATTGCTAAACCAACTCCAACTCCTAAAGTAAGAAAAATAAAATTTTAGATTAAGTTTTCTTGCCAATATCATGATAGTTTTATTGTTTTTATTAAGGCTGAGACACTTAATTTATTAATTATTATTTATAAATAATTTATTAATAAATTAAGTCTCCCAGCCTTGATTGTTATTTTTTATATAAGGAACCTTTAAATTTCTCAATTGTATAAATGCATAAATATTTCTTTTTCATTTTGATATGCTTTGTAATTTTCAAGATAACAAATTTTTAAAATGAGTTTCCGCTTTGTTTTCTAATTTTATCATTGATAAATTTTAAAAAGTACATAATAGATTGTACTTAATGTAACATTGATGTTATATTATGACTAAATATAAATCTTGTAAATTTTTTCTTGTTACCAATGCACAGTATGTCACATCACAATGATGGTGATAATATGCAATTTAAATTCATAACAAAATGCATCTAATTATCTGTATAATGTTTGCTCTTATAAATATACATTTCTCAGTATGTTAATTACAAAATCTATCCATTGTAATGGTAAAGAAAAATATTTGCATAAATAAAAACCCTCATGAGTGTGTATAAATATATGGAAACATTACCCCATGAACAAAGAGGATTCAATTTATAAAAGCTTTAGCTTATATTTGTATGAAGAAGAGTGAACCAATGAGGCAAATCCTCAAGAGTAAAATAAAAATATGTCACACATCTATGTACTTAGTTGGTCATAAAAGCATGTCACGAAAGTGAAATATTTTTAAATTCCATTTACGTGATGATGAATTTATTGTTTATAATCATGATAATCTTATATTGCGTAATACATAGAATGTATGACATTGAAAATTCATAAAATAAAACAATAAAAAAAGTGTTAGAAAAATTGAATAAATGGGTGAAGATATGTATTATAATTTATCAATTAAAATTTTGGCACATTCTTTCTTTCACTCAGCGATCGTATTTCTATCATCATTTTCAATTTCTGTTTTGTGCTTCTTTTTTCAAGCAAAAGAAAACCTGTTTTCGAAAAGCATATCAAATTGTTACAACTCTTCAGAGAGCCATCAAAATGTTGCCAAATTTTTTATTATTTCTTATGGTTGAAATAAAAGATAATGAAATTACATAATCCACACAGATGTTCAACTAGCAAAATCTAATAGCAGCATTTTATATAATAAATTTATTAATTTATACAACTGGCCGGTTATGATTCTTCAAGCCTATTAAATAAAACACGAGTTTGCCATTATGATGACATTGACATTGCTAAAGAAGCTTTTCATTATCAAAAGTGACGTTGACAACGAGAAGTTTATTATAAATTTAAAAACTGGAGAAAATTTCAATTTTGCTACCAGCATTCTGGCAAAAGTCCAAGAAAGAGATTCCATAAAAATAGTTGCTAGATAGCAATTCAATCAGATTAAAATTAACTCACCATTTATAACAGAATAAGTCGTCAAAATATGAGCCATGCTCTTTGCTGGTGCTGTCAAAGCCAAACCAATTGCACACAAAAATGATCCAACGAGAGCAACTTTTCGATATGAAAACTCTTTTAATAATGGACCCACAAATAAACCTGACAAGTTCATCATAATATCTAGACAGCTGATGATGATAGCAGCGCCTGTTGTGCCCACATGTAAATCATGTAAGAGATCTCCAAACAATAAACCAAATGAGGGTTCTATGGAACGTGTTGCTAGCTGTTTATATATACAGGAAAATTCAATATACAATCATTGAAGTCTTAAAAGTTTTATTGAATTTTATGATTTGACTCAATAGAAAATCAATAACAAAAAGAAAAAAATGAAAAGGCAGAAAATAAATTTTTCTACATATGTTCACAATAAATTGTAAAAAGTTTTATATTAAAACTCAAAAATTGGAATATTGTTAATGGATTTTTCAAGAGATTCAAATTAAAACAATAATTTATACTATGAATTTAATGCATAGCATATAAGCACTTTTTAAGTCTCAATAAAAAGTTCAAAGTTTTTCTAAATGTATTGAGCAAAAAAGATTTTAATTGCTATTGAGTCAAATTTTGATTGCTTCTTTCTTTAATGATGACACAAAAAATATTTACTTACATTGACCAAACTGACACCAAATGTTGCAACCCAACCAAATCCGCCATCTGGGGCCACAAGTCTAGTTCTTGGTTTTTCCATCTTTTTACTGCTTCTTTTAATTAACAAATTAATCACTCTTTCCACACAATAAATTTATTTTTTTATTTTCTATCAATAGTACGCTTCACTTTTATTGCCTTGTTAATCACCACTTGGTCACACAATTTGTTTAGTCACTTCTATTTTTTTTAAAAAAAAATAAATTTCAAATTTTAAGCAAAAAGTGCGTGTCTCTGTTGTGTGTGCGTGAGTGAGAAAAATGCAATTGAAACTAATAAATTTACTTTTTGTTTTGCCACTTTTATCTACCTCTCACTTGTTATTGACGAAACTTGTTGATAGTGCTTATTTGTTGTTCACACTTCACCTGAGCTCTTCTCTTTCTCTTGCCCACTTTTATTTTATTTTTATTACAAAAAACCAAAAAATTATTTTTAAATGCAACTTAATATAAAGATGCAAAAATTATAAAAGAGACAAGTTTTCTCTTTGGCTGCCTGCGCCGTTTTCAATAATTATCATAAAATTATTAGTTGAGTTAATGACTGCTGATGATGAGCAGCATCGACGTTAGCTCGTACTTGACTGTCTGCTTCTTGTGACTGCTGTGTGTTCAAATATGAAAATGTATGTTTCTCGTTGAGCTTCTGTTTATCATTGACCGATGTAGTTTTATTTATGATACAATCAAATAAATTATTTTTGTTACTGTTTAGTTTTATCAACGGCTCCATTCTGTAGAGAGGGTGAAATTTCGTTATCAAACATACATGAAAAGAAAAAAAAGAGGGGAGAAATTCATTTATTAGTAAATATTTTGATTTTTTTATCTCGTCATTCGCATAAACACTCGATTTGTTAACGATAAATTTCTCCGTCGAAAATGACGACAATCAAGAAAGAGTGTGAAGGCTAAGAATAAATAAATTCACAACAAGTCACATGACATGCTTCCTAATTGAACATATATATTGAAATATTAATATCACTATGGGGAAGCTGTTAACAAATAGGAGTCATGTGATTTTAATCAATTATTACTCTGAATACACAAATGATTCATGAAAAATTATTTTTTATACAAACTTAAAAATTTTATCAATCAAGAATAAGTTCATTGTTTTTATAATTAAATAAAATCAATACTCCAATGCAAAGACATATTTTATCATTTATAATCAAAAAATTATTTTAACTAAGTTTGATTGATATAAAATTTCACGTGGAATATGAAAAATTCATTAAAAGTTTACGATTTATTTCATTTCATTTTAACGATTTCTTTAGATACTTATCCAATCTTAAATTAAATATAAAGTTACTGATTAGGTTCTATTTGCTAAAATTTTAAATTTTCAAAAAAAAATCAAAAAAAAGATTCGTCATACTTTTGATGTTGATTCAAATCAATGCAAAGAACAAAAATATAATAAATTATTGAATAGAAAAAATATAATAATGTAGCAAGCAGCAATAAGTATTGATGGTGCATTCATAAGCATGTTACGGAAATTTCCATTGCACGTTTATCGATTCTATTTTCTTCATTCTTGTATTTGTTTGCCTAATAATCGAATTTAAAGCCGACAACTTTTTTGAGAAATGTATGAGGATTTCTCTTAATGTATGATGAACAAATATAATGAAAAAGAATTTAATTTTAATAGAACATGAAATTGAATACCTTGCACACACTTGTTAATCTCTATTCACGATTAGAATGAAAATGAGAGCATTTGTTATCGTATTACGATTGCTTAATAATGAAATGTTTAAAAATACGCCATAATTATAAAATACTAAATTACAAATTACATAATTGACGACATTTAAGAATATAATTGTTTAATTTTTCCTCTCAAATAAATAAATTTTTCAACATTCTGATAGAATCTATGAGGATTGTTTTATAAATGCCACATATAACAATTTACGATAAAAAGAAAAATGAATTTTTCATGAGTGCCACTCAAGTTTATTGATTAACCGGAATTTACAACTCATTCAAGGGTGTGATAAATATTGGTTTTTATTAAATCCGCTGTTTTGTACTTGATGATTGATAAAGAGCAAAAAAAAGTGCGAACTCGAGTAGATGTGCGAAATCAAGAAAATTTCATTAAAACTTGTTGAATATAAAAAGTGTTTGCCCTTTGCATTTTTCATACTTGTTTCGAATCAATAATTATCAAGGCATAATGTAGGTGGTAAAAAATTTATGTAAGACAAAAAATCAAACATTTGACCAATTATTGACTTTTTAGCGCACTTTCTGTTATATTAAGTAAAAAGAATATTGTCTTCACTTTGTCTGTCTGTCTGTCTGTCTGTCTCCATAATTAGTTTTTCCAGAAACGGTATTTAACCAAACTTTTTGCAAAAAGTCGTAAAAACTCATCAAACGTCGAGAATGCTCTCTAATCTCTTAACATTCAAGGCGTTGAGATTGATAAATATTTATTTTTCTTAAGAAGAGATGCAAATATTATTGGCTTATTTATATTTTAATTATCATCTTATTAACTATTAATATATGTTAACAATATCTTATAACATTTTGTAAAACTTTCTTTATAAAATTGTGTACATCATTACTCAATCCTTTTATGATAAAAATACATTCAATTATATCTTTGTAAATTATCAATTTGACATACTTTTTTTAATATTTAATGTGTGTGCTTGAAAAAAGGATTGTGCAATGGTAAAAGTAAAGTGTTGTTTATCATTACTTTCAAGAGTGTACTCTAATGCAATAATCCAGAAAACTTGTAAAAAGTGAATAATCAATAAGACTCTAGAAAAATTGTTTAAACTTAAATCGTATCTGTAATCAATAGCATATATAAATGCCAATTAATTATGTATGATTCTCATTTATGTGTGTATGTTACTACTGCAAACTATTTTATATATACAGCAAATTATTATTTTTTTGTGACGATGAACTCTTTTTTTTTTTGCGTTTGTGAGAATAAAACAGAAAAAGGAAACTTCCTTTTAGTTGGGTTATATCCTAGTTTATATTTTTCTATAATACAAAAGAAATTTAATCAATAATAAGGAAAGTTATAATAAATTGTTTGGAAAGCTTTTAAGACTGACAAATGTTTAAATGTCAGGTAAATCGAGACTCTCTTTTAATTTGATTGGTTTCAACAGAAACATTTCAAAAGGTCAGCTCATTAAGTTATCTGATTGGATACAACAAATAAAAGTTATATGGCAAAATAAAATGATTGAAATGATAAATCAATGACCGAAAATGCCTTTTTTTCAAAATTTTACTAACAAAAACTTAGAACATATTCACAATAAATTATTTTAAAATTTAAATCATTCAATGTTTTTAAAAACGATCGAAAAACAGCATACATATGGTCTTATTATGAACACGTGCATTGTATTGTTGATTTAGTGATAAAAGTAATGTATTATATTTAAATATAAATGAAGTTATTTATTATGTAATTGATAGCTTTACACAATTTGTGAATTGAAATACAAAAGATTTTTTTATAAATTAAATAGTTTTAAAAATAATATTGGGATTATTGTCTTTTTATTATTAATTGAAGCATAAACATTTATAAATAATGTAATTTTTTTCTACAAATATAGGCATTTATTTTTAACAATTTCCTTTACATGTATATAAAATATAAAAATATCTGTAAATGTCATTAACACTGAGACTAAAAAAATGAAAAGTAATTTTTTTTAATTTTTACAACAAACTGAGTTTTAAATGTCACAAAAATAGAAATATTGGACTTTATTCTCTATTATTTTGTTAATGACAATGTACTATGTATTGATAAAATTGAATGTAATGATGAATTCACAAAAAATGATTGCAAATTCAAATAAGCAATGTTAATGTATTGGTTTTATTTGACGATTATTTGAATAAAGCCACAGATTCGTATCTAATTTAAAGCAATTAAACTTTCACTTCGTTTGCAAAACTTCCTCAATTTTCTACTTTCATGATTTATTTTTGATTGCTGATTTGTATGAGTTGAATATTTTAATAATAAAAATTCATACAGAAGCACATGCATGTGTCACTATATAATGTTTATGGAACTGATTGATGGAATACGATTTCATGAATAATAAAATTATTGAGAAATGCACATTTATTGACAAATCGCGTGCAAATAATTAGCGGCAGAAAGCAAAATAACAGAAATTTTATCACACTTAATAATAAATTTGAGCCGACTGCTTTTGTTCATATGATGCCAGCTTATTTTGCAATTCTACTGACAGACAAAAAGAAGAAATTTCCATTTCATAAGAATGACGCAATTTATCGAAACTGAGAAACAGTATGAGAGTGAAAAAAACCAGTTTGCAAAACGTGATTATAATTTTTTGCTATCATATGTTATACTCTTTCTTTTTAGCCCTCATTCTTCCAAACACTATCCTAACAAATACAAAAAAATGTGAAAAGAACACACTCTCGTACACACATTTTCTATAAGGAAAAATCACTCGCCGGTTGCGTGATGCAAAAAAGTGAATTTTATTCATTCAATGGCATTGAAGTTTCATTGCTGACTGTTTATGGTTCATTTAAATTCAAAGCAAAGAAATTTTAGCGCATTGTTGCAAAAAAAATGCCATCATGTTCACAAAAAAATGCCATCATATTCACGATGGCTGACTAACCTAATGATTTGAATTTCTGATCTTTAACGGAAGAACGTACGTACTTAATACATCATTGACAGCTAATATGACTAAGTTATTGCTTTTTTGTCAGCAAAATCAATAAGAAGAAAATAACTACAGGGTTGTTCGAATATTACGTAACGCAATAAAGGACGAGGAGAGTTTAAAATGATTAAAATTTGGGTTACGTAATTTTTCAAACAGTCCCTATAATATTGTGATATTGCGATATACAATTTAAAAAGTAAAAAACATTGTTTTTAAACAAAAATGAAATGCTCATAAAAAAATGTGTTTAAAAAAACATCTTACGTTTAAATTTTAATTTACTATTTTGCAAGTTGGTTAATGAGCTCATTTAGAAATTAACATTTTATTAATTTCACATTCATGCTCCAGTTTTACGTTTCGTTTTAAAAATTATTTGATGATCTTAATGATTTCAGAAAATGTGGATGCAAGTACTATATCAATTATTGATTAGTCATACATTAATTTAATACATTATCAGCATACAAGACAAAACACTAACTTTAAATCAAAAAATACGCATTTGAGTAAATATTTCTGTTCAGTTTTTTCTTATCACTTTATATACGTTTTGTTTTGAATTCCATACATTGCGCTTTTGTTTGTAAATATTTTTGTTAAATACATTTTTTTGAAATTTGAATGGCTTCTCTTAAAAGTTACATAAATTTTTGTTCAAATCTGTTCTCATAACATTAATATTCAGTTTCAAATCATTAGATAATATTCTTGAGAAACCTTATAAAGCTATAGATTAAAACTATTACCGTATTTGTGCCATTGAATTTATGATAAATTTCAATTTAATTGGCAATTTATGCAAATAAATTGAGCACATAAGCTTAAATTTTAATTACTCATAAATAAAACTTAATTTATAAATCACAGTAATTATCTTTCTTTTTCTTAAAATTTTACATTTTACATGTAATAAGAAAGATCTTTTTAAAGTAACCCGTGTAACCAAAAATACGTTACAACATGCCGCTAGCATGCCGCGGTATACCAAAGGCATGTTATAACGTATTTTTGGTTACACGGGTAAGTAACAAATGAATTTCATTTAACTATGCGAATGCTTTGCATGAGAGAAAATTCTCGAGAAATAATAATAAGCTTATTGAGTCAAGATCTTAAAAAAAATTATGCTTGTTGTATTGCAGTTTATTAAAAAATTCTTATCTAGCACGTGATTTTAAATTATATATGTATGTTGTACTCTCTCCCTGATTCAGTCTATTGAAAAATGTGTACATAGGTCATTGATTTATTACGAGAAGTGCTGTCACAATATTTTGATTTTAATTACGCAGAATTAATTCATAACTAATGCATAAAATGTCAAAATTTTAGAGATAATGTAAATATAAAGAAAATATTAGAAGTTAAAAATAGATAAACAAGTAAGAAAATTTTACAACTTTCGTGAACACTCTCATATTTTCTAGTCTTTTTTTGCTATATATACTTTTGTTTTGAAATTTTTAGACCATCTGGTTTGTGTTCACATATGTTTATATGTATTATTAAAGTATGCATGTTGAGTTTTAATAAAAAATGTTTCTGAATGAAAAGTAAGATAAATTCTCTAAAATTTTATAAAATTATCATTAAATGATGTAAAATTTTTATTTAAAAGAAAAGAGATTTAGGTTTTTAAAATGAATCGTTGAAATGTACAGTTTTCTTTTCAACATATAATGAAATAAAATGAGAATGAGTCATTCTTTTTCCACGAAATGTAAAACAATGTTTTTTTCATCATCATGTTTTAAACTATATGTACGGTATGATGAATGAAAATATTTACTTGCTGCAAAAAAGTATTATCATTTACCATCTTTATGAATACTTATAAATACCATTTATTGCATAATTATATACATAAATGTTTCCATCATTGCAAAAACTCCAAAATAAAATCAGAGGACAAAGTTATTATAGAAAATCATAGAAAAATCTGCGTAGCGAGGAGTAAAATTTGTATTTTTACGAAGAGCACAGACCTAGGTCAAAATAAATCAATAGCGTCATCATACGATGACGAGAAAAGAATTTTTTCATTTTACTTCCTCGTTATTTTCTCTAAACTTCCTCACCATCAATATGACCTTGAGATTTTATTTTTTTATTTTAAATTTTTGTTTTGCATAGTTGCACATATTGAGATGTGCTTACATAAATTAATTATCACATATTATAGGTTAAAATAGGTACTATTTCATGTATTTAGGCAACAATTTTAAAGTTAGCTTTATTCTTCTCTGTTGAGAATGAATGAATTAATTTTTTGCAACAAAGAGAGTTATCTCTTTTTCTCGTCTTTATTGACAATTTTTATTTTTGTGTCATTATTAGGAAAAAAAGAAATTCTTTTTTTTTTATTCGCTTTATACATTTTCATTGAGGAGAAAATCAATAAAAATGAAAATTATTATTTTGTTTTTTTTTTGTGCACACAGAGATTTTTTATACTTGTGAGAATCCTTGAAATTGAACTTCACTGAGTAAATTTATGCCAATTTTTTACATATATTTTTTTGAAAGTTTTAATTATACTTACACAGAGTCCAACGTGGCTCCAAAAAATATCTGTATTTTGCTTATTTCTCTTATTTTTAATACTTTTTCTTTGTTTCACAAACCTAATTTTTTCTTTAATGCTTAGTCATCAACTTCAATGAAGAGATTTTCTTGTTAAATTTCCATTTTTACTTGCAAAATGAAATACCCACTTTATTCATTTAAAAATTTTGTATGTAATAATTTTATCTTTTTCTCTTTATTGTTTCACAATTGAGATTCACAAAAGAAATTATAAATGAAATTTCCAACTTCAAAAGTTTATAGAAGTGTAAAAAATAATGAAATAAAAATCAAGCTTATGACTTGCTCGGCTGAAAAGTCAAGAGAAAATGATTTTGAGAAATTTTTTTGGAAAGAAGCAGCTGATGGTTTTTTTCGATGTGAGAGAGAAGTAAACAACGCTAAATGATGGCATTAGTGTGAGTGTTTAAGTAAATATGACTGAGCAAATGACTTTGTATGTAGTTGCTGCACTCACACAAGAATACATATATTCAGCTATAAATTAAAGTTCGTTACCCACATTATCATTTTGGTAATTTTCGAAAATAACATGCAATGCGTGTACAGCATGAGAATATACTTTTCTTATCATTTTCTTTTTTTGCTTCTTTATTTTGTTGTGACCACATGTGGTTTTGCTACTAACCAATCTAGGTAAATTAATATATTAATAACAAAAGCATTTTATATAATAATTGCAAAAATTTTAATAAATAAAACACATTATCAAAAATAAATGAATAATGTGATAGAAAATTTATGAAAACTGTAAAACTAAAAACATGTTCTTTATTCTTTATGGTCTTTTTTATTTTTTAACTCAATAAAAAAGAAAATTCCGAAACTTTTTACTCATTTTCAGTTATATAAAGATTCGCAAAAATCAAATACAGAGCAGAAAAGTTTTTTGATCTCTTAGTCACAATAACCCATATGTTGTCACATGTGTGAGTGCAACAGCTGATTGCGAAGAAAAAGAAAAAAATACATACAAACGTAATGTTCAGGGCTTGAATCAAAGTATTATTTAAATTCAGCTATGTCAAAGACAAAAGAAATAAAGCAAATCAACCCTGTCTGTAGAGTCAGTTTCGAATTTTTCATTATAAGTTTCGAAACACGACAAGATAGATTGATTTATTAGAATTGAAAAGTGATTAGTTAAAAATTAGTACATGTTTAGCATATTTTTACCTTACATACTGATAATCTAAGTTTTAGTTTAGTAAGGAGTGTATGGATAAATGTGAAATTTGAGAAAACATCTGATTAGCCCACGTATTTTCATGTTTTTTTATTCGCTTTGAACAAATAAATAGCCTTGAGCCTCAATTTTTTTCAATCGCAACAACTTTATTTCGTATTGAATGACGAGTCGTTTTGCGATCTTATGATCTAAACAAAGATTTTACTTAATAATTTCCTGCATTGACACCTGCAAACTATTGTTTAAAATTTTTTTTATCTATTACTCAATTTAAACATCATATGATAATTTCTTTTACATAAAATAAACGAAAAGGAAGAGAAAGAAAGAGAAAAATTGCAAAGAAAGTGAAACCATTTCATTTACCACAAAACAAAGTCTGTGATTATACATAATAAATACACATAACTAGCCGCTGCTACTCGTTAGGCTAATTAACTGCGATCGTAAAAATAGAAGTGAATATTTGCTTGTAATTAACAAAGAGACAAAAAAATTCTGTTGTTACTGTGAATGTTTCAAAAGAGAGACAAAGACGATCAATTTACTTAAATTCTTCTTCTTGCTTTATCATCATAATTCATTCTTTCTGGTCGTGTGTGTCGTGACAAGGAAATTCTACAATATTTAAATATTGATATTATACCATGGAGTGTTGCGAGCTTAATAATAGAATAGAAGGTGAGAAAAATATTTCATCAGAAAAAGAAAGACAAATATTTTCATAGATAAAATAATTATAAACTTCAGATCAGTTTGGAAATTAAATTTTAGCACATTTTTTATTATATTTGGAAAAAAGACGTTATTGTTTGAATTATTGTGATTTATCAAAAACCATTTTTGCAACAAATATTATTTCTAGTTGAGTTCCTTTTCAAAGAAAGTTTCTGCAACTTTTTCTTTTGAGTGGTTCATAAGTCAGCTTGCATGAAAAAATTTTTTGAACCACCTTTTATAATTTAGCAGGCCAAATCCAAAAAAAGAATAGTGAATTTACGATTGAGCAACAAAAATGTTTTATGATTCTTTCTCAAATTTTTTTTATGCTCAAAATCAATTCTTATTTTAAAACCAAATAAGAATCTTTTTACGCTGAAATAAACACTCATAAGACTAATTCTTTATTAATACACATAAAAAACACAATATTTGTTAACAAATATGGAGAATTTTTCAATGTATATTTTACTGCCTTTTTCAAATAAGTTCTAAAAAGCACAGGGGGAAACAACTCTGACGAAAGCTTTTAAAATTTCGTCGCTATTTTTCGTCAATATTTTTTTGTAAACAAAAGTTACAATTATACTTCATTACAACTTATACAATGCTTATTCTACTAGAGAAGCTTTATAAACTTACTTATAAGCTGTTTCCAATATGAAATCAGAGCTGAAATACCAAAGAATTGAGAAAACTTATTTCATTTTTCTTTAGTTATTTTTTTCGTTAACTTTTGTTATTTTTCGTCAATTTTTTGTAAACAAAATTTTAAAAAAATTCTACTACTTTTCTAAAGCTTATACTGCTAAAGAAGCTTTATTATGTTACTCATAAGCTGTTGTTAATCTTACATTAGAACAAAAAGGCCGTAATAATTGAAAAATTGTATTTAAATTTTTCTTTCATTTACGTAATTTTTAGTTTTTTGTCAGAAATGATTTCCTCCTGATAGAGTTTTTCAAATTAAACCTAAATTAGAACTTGCGTTGAAACAATCTATAATTGGTTTGTCTATGGCTGAACGATCGTACGATATGCTCACGAGACGTACAACAACAACGAACAAAATACAAAGAAAAATAAAAATTAAATTTAATCTCTCATTTTTCTATGTCTCATTTCATAGACAACTCTCAAGTCGAAATGACGTACGATAATGTGAATAGTTCAAAATTAGACAAATTCGCAAATAACAACAACGTTGTGTACAATTTAAAACAAAACGGACAAAAGTTAAATGGAAATTGTTTACAAATAAATGGAACAAGTAAGAAAAAATCAGAAGTGAGGATAATTGATGAAGATGAACTCGAGACACGCAAGTCTCTTATAATTCTTGCTATTATATTCATTTCGGGACTACTAGCGCTCTTTTACATATACAAAAATTTTCCACGATTGGATGAGTAAGTCTAAAAACGTTCATCGTCAGCTGTTCACTTACTTTAAATTTTTTTCTCTGTTTACAGATCTGAACGAGCAAACTTAAAGATACCATTAAACATTGAAGATGCAAAACAACTTGGAAGAGTATTGGATAGATATAAAGAAAGCTATTACTTTGAAGTAATGATGGGAATATGTCTTCTTTATTTGTTGTAAGTAACATTTAATAAATTTGTAAATTTGAAAAACTCTATTGAGTCTAATCTAATTATCTTCATTTAACACGTCATGTAGGAATTCCATTAATTACGACATTTTCTATTCATCGTTCTTTTTTATTTTTAGTTTGCAAACGTTTGCGATTCCTGGGTCTCTCTTTCTTTCTATTCTTCTTGGATTTCTCTTCAAATTTCCCATTGCATTATTGCTAATATGCACGTGCTCAGCGATTGGCGCAACTTTATGTTATTTGTTATCGCTTCTGCTTGGTCGACGACTTGTGAAGTATTATTTTCCTAAAAGGGCAGAACAATGGAGTCATCAAGTTCAAAAGCATAAGGACGATATGCTAAGTTACATCTTATTCCTTCGTATGACACCATTACTACCAAATTGGTTTATAAATTTAGTAGCACCTGTCATCGGTGTACCTCTTTTTCCATTTGTTTTTGGTACATTTGCTGGTGTAATGCCTCCTTCATTCTTAGCCATTGAAGCAGGAAAAACGCTTTATAAAATGACAAGTTCGTCTATAGCATTTTCTTGGACCTCAATTACAATGCTATTTGTTTTTTCAATGCTTGCACTTGCACCAGTATTTCTTAAAAAATACTTTAAATCTAAAATTGACTAATTTTTTTCATCATGCATACTTATAGTCAAAAGAAGAAAAAAATTTGAGTTAATCAGAATATTTTTAAATGCATAAATAATTCAACAATTTAGTGTATGTATTTATTATTAGATACAGTATTTCATATTTTATAAATTTCAAGTATCTTTTATCAAGATACAAAATAGAATATATCAGTGACAGATAAAGGAAAAATTGAAAATGATTTGTGGTAATTAAAATGGGTAATCTCAATAAACAATTGTTTGTTTACAACCGTCATTTAATTAAACTGAAAAGACATACAACAAAACCTATGCCATTCTGTAGTACTAATTAGTTTTACAATTTGAGATATAACATTGCTTATGTTTCCAACAAAAAGTTATGATACAAAGTATCGTTGCATGCGAAAAATATCATATGTCGCTAATTAAAATAGATCCATTTTTAATGTTTGTTCATTTAATTATGAATTCAAAAATAATAAAAGATTATGATTTATAAAATCCATTTTAGCAATAGATTAAGCTTTATGACAACTTTTGATTCTTAAAAAAATGTGTAAAACAAGGACTTTAATATTTAAATTATGTTACCCGCCTAATTGCCTTTATTCAAAAGTATAACTTAAAACAATGAAAATATAAAACCCTAAAATTTACACAAACCACTACATACAACAACCATTTTTTAATTTGAAAATTAAGAAGTTTAAAAGAAAACTAACAGTTGATTGCCATTGAATTTTAATTTAAAAACGTTTATTTGTGAAAAGTGATATTTTACCTTAACGATAAATTACCACAAATCTCAAAGTTTTGAAAGTAGTTTTACCAAGAAATATTTCAAGTTTCTGAGGTTTTTCATCTCAATTTGATGAATGAATGGAACATCCAAAATATTTTAAAGAATGTTCAGAGAAAATGAAAATTTGTTAGCTCTAAGTTCACAGAAAAAGAAAATTTATTTAAAATAAGCTGGTTTTTGTTACAACCAAAAATGCGCTAAAAACAGATGTACCAAAAATTTAGTTAATTAGGCTTTTAATTGATATAAAAAAATATTTTTATGTTCACCTATCTAACAAAATTTAAAATCTATTGCATGCATGCAATAAAAAATTGATGCAGCTGAAGTTGTAAATTTAAAAATCAGAAAGTATTGATAAGGATAGATGTGAACATAGGAAAATTAGAATGAAAAAAAATTATAATAAATTCTTACCTAAGAAAAATTCCTTTGAATGTATCAAACATGTAAATCAAGAAAGAGTAAAAAATTGTGTGATATTAATAAAAGAATATTATTCAGAAAAAAATTACTCTCAGAGAATTCTTTTTTTATAAATTTCATTAAGAGATTTAATTTCATTTCAGTTACTTTTGAGCATTTGCAATTGAAAGGTGTACACAAGCAAAAGTAAAAGATTATGAAATTGCCTGCATTTCTTTACATTTTATTCAGTCATTATCACATTTATTATGTGAGTGGCAAAGGTTTGACGATGATAAAACGTGGATGCATTGCAAATGATCTCCAGCATAATCAGCTGTTGAACTCGTCATTTTCGATAGGACCAGTAGCAAGAGAAGTTGTATGTAACAATATTTTAAAATCAATTCGTCAAAACGTAATTGATGACGCAGTGACAGCACAAGTTAAAAACTATGAATACTTGAATAATGATGATGATATTAAAATATATAAAGAATGTTTACAAGAATTAATTGAGAGAAATAATTTAACAAATTTTTTAATAAAAAGTTTTATGTATCGTGAGGAAGAAATTGAAAACCATATTCGGTTTAAAAATATTGAAATTGAAATTATGAAAACATTTGATTATCTTTGTTTTAAAAATAAATTCGATGACGATTTCAATCAAAAGTTTCCAAACCTTTTTACTAGATTTGAAAACGAGACAAATCAAATTTGTTTAATTAATCTACTGCGTCAAAAAGAGATTATTGAGGAGGATTTTGAAATTGAATTTGACATGTCTGATGTAGCGAATATCGAGTGTCCAGAGATAAATGAAGAAATTTTAAAAGACGAAACAGATGCAAATAAATTGATATATCAAAAGGAAATTGTTAACGATGAAGAAATTAGAAACTGTGCAATAAACGAAAGAACCAAGATTGGATATATAACATCATATTATAGATTTTTAGCATATTCAATGTCGCACGATGATCGAAAAAATGAAGAGAGAAAAAAATTTCTTATTATTTTAAGACAAGCAAATGAAAATGCAATTAAATGCTTCATTAGTGGTTATGAATATTTATGATATGTCAATAAAAAAATAATTTTAAATAAATAATTTGTAAATGTAACAATTTATGAGACAAAAGTTTTTCTTTTATGATAAAGCAAAATAATTTACATAATTTTAATTTGTTTTTTTATTTAAAAGTTCAGAGCATGCGACATTTAAAAGCTTAACTTATACCATTCCAGTGAGAGATAAAGAGAGTATAATTTTTTTATTTAGACTGACTGACTCTTGAAAAAGTAAATTTATTTACTCAAGCTTTATAGAAAAATAAACTGTTACACTCAGTCGTTTGAATGAGTTAAAATAGTTAAGACGTGTGTAAAATTTGTGTTAAATAAATCTAAATGGAAGTATTTGAAACTTTTTGGAGTGAGAAAGTACGATAAACTTTTTCTTTTTCATTCAATAAAATTTTACCAAAAATTTTTTTTTTCATTATTTAATTTTAAAAAGTTTTGGCTTCCGGGAAATTTGACATGGAAAAGTATTGAGCCTGGCACAAGAGATGGGATTCAATTTAGAAATTATTATGATCTTTGGTATTCAATTCCATTAGCAGTTGCCATTACTATTGTGAAATCAATTATGATTAGGTAAGAGCAAGTTGCACATGCGCAAGAATGTTTAAGAATTATTTTACAATTTTATTTTATAGAGAAATTTTCATGCCATTGGGAAAATATTTACAAATAAAATCCACGAAATTTAAACCTCTTAGAGAGAATGTAATTTTAGAAAGATTTTATCAGAAATTTCATAAAGAATTGTCTTTAACTGCAATGGTAATAAAATGTTTGTACTTGCATAACTTTTTTATATTTTTTGTATCATTTTAAAACAGCAAATTGCTAATTTAAGAAAACAAACTGACCTGACAGAGCGAGAAATTCAACGATGGTTAAGAAAACGAAAGGCACAAAATAAATCGACAACACTTGAGAAATTTTGTGAAAATTGTTGGCGATGCAGTTTTTATTCTTTCAATTTTCTGTTTGGTCTATATGTAATGTGGAATAGAGAATGGCTTTGGAATCTCAATGTTATTTCAAATTATCCTTATCATGTAAGTTTATTGCTTTTTAACTTACAAACTAAATTTTTTTTTATATTTTTATCCACACACATATAAATGTTAATTGACAAAAATTAATCTAAAACATTTCTTTTTTATTTCATCTTATATTTTAGTCAATTGACAATGGAATCTTATGTTACTACAATATTACGGCTGCTTTCTACATATCATCGTCATTCACACATTTCTTTGAGACCCGTCGTAAAGATTTTTGGCAAATGTTCATCCATCATATCATCACACTCGCCCTAATTTCGATAAGTTGGATCTGTAATGGAATTAGAGGTGATAATTAAAAATTCTTTATAGTAAAATTATTGTAATTAATATCTTATAAGGTGGAGCATTAATTGTATTTGTGCATGATATTGCTGATATTCTTTTGGAATCATCAAAAGCCGCAAAGTATGCAAATGCTGAAAATCTTTGCAATGTGATTTTCGTTCTTTTCACGATTGTGTGGATTTTAACTCGATTACTTATTTATGGACGAATTGTTTTTATTGGTCATTTTGAATTTCCAAAAATGTATCCCATTTATCCGTTATATTATGTTTTCTCAGCTTTGACAATCGGTTTATTCCTTCTTCATCTGCTTTGGACATATATGATTTTTCAGGTTGCAAATCGATTGATTTTAACAAAAAAATTTGATGATGTGAGATCAAGTACAGAAGACACGGAGAGTGAGTTAGGCAGTGATATAAATGAACAAACAGACATCAATAAAAATAAAGTAATTAGAAAGAAAAATGGTACTAATGGTCGAAAGCAGTGGTAATTTATGAAATGCAATTTTTGATTGTGGTGAACAATGTTTTCAAATCAGATTTGGTTTTAATAAAATTATATGCTTAATACCTGTCATTAAAACTTTTTTCAATATTATAAATTTATTCAATTATAAGATTAAGATCTTAAAAAGCTGTGAGAATAATTGATTTTGAGTTTTGTGTAGAGAGCTTTTCTATTAACAATGAATTATAGTATTACATAATAAGAAAATAATGGTTTTATATATAAAATACCACACTATGTAATTTGTTATTTTGACTATTTTGTTCAAAACGAAACTTGTCTTTAAAAATTTTTTCGTTCTGTTCTTTAAAATATTATTCTGAATTATTTATGTTAATTAACGAGTTATTTGATCTTGTCCAATATTTCAATGTTTGTAAGCAACATGTTCCATTTGAGTTTGAATATCAACGGCTTTTAAATCAACTCGCTACTTTAATTTTTTGATTCTAATATAATCATTAAGATTATTAGGTCAAAACCCTAATCATCTTACTGATAGAAACAGGATAAAATATTCGTCGAGAAAGATGGATTTTAAAAGATTTCAGTGAAAAGAAATTTAAAAGTTCTGTGGTAAAAAGTTCTGATACAAATCCGAATTAAAAATTGATTTATTTTTACATTTATTCTTCATGTGAATACATGTATGAGATATATAAGAAGAATGAAGAGAAAATATCGAATTTTTTGCAATCAATTCTCTTCCTCTCTCGCTCTCTTTAGATTTTTCAGAAAATAATAGTCGTTTCAAAAATATTATTTATTCACTTGTCGAACGTTGAAGTCGTTAGAAGTAAAAAATAAAGCTAAATTTGTTTATTCATAATGAAAATAATTTTACTACTAGTGTTAATTAAAGTTATATCAACAAGAGCTGCCGATGATTCATTGAGCATTAATACACAGCAGATCGCAACAAATGATGATAATTCAGTCAAGGTAGTCAAATTTCATGATTTTGATTTTTCACCGTTTGATAAAGACCATTGTAATTTTTGAGAATAAAGGATTCAAAGTCGGTTTGCAAAAGACGGCAAAATTTTAGAAAACTTGCCGATACATATTTTAAAAAAATATCAGAAAAATCATTTTTATGACTGAACAAAATATATTTCAATATTTTTTTTATTCCTTGGAACATAGCTTTGCAATAATGGGCTTGGTGAATGTGTGAGCTTTTATTTGTGCAAGAATGGATCATTTCTTACTGATGGTTCTGATATTTTGGATATTCGAATTGACGATGATGATGGTTGCAATGACATTTTTCTTACATGTTGTGGAAGTGCAGAAATTTCTTCAAAAAATCAATCACCACCTGGATTGAATATGATTAATGAAAAATGTGGTTATCGCAATAAAAATGGTGTTGGATTTCAAATTACAGGCAGTAGAGATAATGAAACTGAATTTGGAGAATTTCCATTTATGTTAGCGTTATTAAATGGTTTGATTTATAAAAAAAGGAAATTTATTGAAACATTTTTAACTGTTATTTTTTCTCAGAAGAGAAAATTTCTGATCAAGTCATTTCTGTTTTCCAATGTGGTGCAAGTTTAATTACTGAAAGAGTTGCTTTGACAGGTAAAAATGAAATTAATAAAGTTTAATTAATTAATTATTTAATTTATAGCTGCTCATTGTGTGTTTAACAAAACATTTGATTATCTCAAAATTCGAGCTGGTGAATGGGACACAAGTACAAACAAGGAAACGTTCCCTTATGCAGAATATAAAGTTCAAGATATAATAATTCATGAAAATTTTAATCATGCTAATTTAAGAAATGATTTGGCATTACTTATAATCGAAAATACAGTGAAAATAGCTGAAAATGTGAATACAATTTGTCTCCCTCCACAAGATTATAAATTTGAGGTTGGAAAAAAATGTTTTGCATCAGGTAAAAATGAAAATATCAATCGAGTATTATTTAATTTATTTATTTACTATAATCAAAAGGTTGGGGAAAGAATTTGTTCGGAAGGGAAGGAAAATATCAAAATATTTTGAAGAAAATTTATGTTCCACTTGTTTCATTTGAAGAATGTCAAGATAAATTACGACTTACAAGATTGGGCAAAAGATTTATTTTAGATAATAGTTTCATTTGTGCTGGTGATGAGAATCATGATGCTTGTAAAGGTAATTTTTTTAATTTCATAATTTAAAGTTTTTTAATCAAACATTTCAATCAAATTTTAGGAGATGGAGGAGGTAAGTAATTTCAAAATCAATAAATAAATTTTGCAACTCTATTTTTTAGGTCCATTATTTTGTGAAATTGATAACTTTCCTGGATACTACTATCAAATTGGAGTAAGATGATTAAATTTTTTTAAGAATAACTGTCAGTAATCCTATTCCATCCATTTTTTAACATCTTTCTTGATCTTGAAGTCTAATTTATTTTACAAAAAAAATTATGAAAAATTTTTAATTATGCTGAAAAATATCAATTATAACGGTCATTTTTTTTATGAAAATTATTTCTGCAATGAGTCTTTAGCGCGCAATTTTTTGTAAAAATTTAATTCGAAAAATAACGGCTTAAAATTCTCCAGAATTTGTCACAGTTTTCTGCTACTCAAATTTGAAATTAATTTATTTTTAGATCATTTCATGGGGCATTGGATGTAATTCTGCAACACCTGGAGTATATGTAAATGTTGCACATTTTAGAACATGGATTGATTCACAATTGCAAGCAAGAAATTTATCTAAACGTGGATATATCATAGATAATAATTAAATCAAAATTCTATAATAAAATAAAATTTTATCTGGTGAGTTACGTATTTAGCGTTCAAAGTCTTTTAAACGAAACCATTGATTCTGTTTTATAAAGTATATGCATGTTACCTTTACGTTACAACGAATAATAAATTAGACAAAACTATCCGAAAAAATGCGTTGTAATAAAAGTTGATTTTAAAAATTCTTTCACATATTTTATTTTATAATCAAAATAATAATTTTTCAACCTGCCATCATTACAAATAACATCCATTGCATAACAATCATATCTCTTTCACAGTCCTTTAAATGTTTGCTGCTCTTATTACTTTGTTTTATCATCGTCATGTGATTCACTAAGTCGAATTTTTTCAGCCTTTTCACCCTTTGTTATAAATTAAAAAGATATATCAAATTATTATTTATCACTTCATATCAAATAAAAAAATTTACTAACTTTAATTTGTTGCCTGATATTCATTGCCCATGACATACTTTTAAGTCGATATTTTTCTTTGATTTGACCTCTCAGTTTATCAGGAATAACGCTTAGTGTTGTAAATGTATTTCCTATGAAAAGAAGGAAGAAGAGAATACTAAGCATTGAAACTTGCCATGGTGTATCAGGATGTTTCGAGAGTTTGTAGAGAGTATAGCTGTTATATGCCTGATATACATAGCCACCAAGAAGGAAAGGTAGTAAAAAAGTCAATCCTTTCCACATCCATGAATGAAAACCTTCGATCGTAATATCCATGTCATGTCGTTCGCCCAAAGCTTTCAAACGATAAAGTACACCCTTTTGGTATGCAAATTGAAGATATTGAATGAAACCTGTTGAATAAAATATTATTTAATTATGAAATATAAAAAGATAAAAATGATACTCACTAATGTAAACATTAAAGTACATAAATTGATTCCTAAATGATTGCCATGAATCGCCTTGAGGCCAAATTAACAAAACACCAGCACATACAGTTGAAATAAAATGATGAAGTCTCCACCATCCTTTTATTCTTGAGCCGTTCACTTTTAAAATCGATTCACGAATAGTAAGTGTGCAATAGTACCAAACTAGCAAAAACATAAAAGCAAGTTCAAGTGCGCGGAAATTGATGAGCAAATTAAGAACTGCCATAAATAAACCGATGATATTAAGAATCAGCTTGAATTTTTCATAATCATCCTTATATCGAACTTTTTCTGCACGATTTAGAATCGATACATTGACATTACCGAGAATAATCTGAAAAAAATGAGTTTGTAAATATTGAATTATCTTTTTTTTTTGATACATACTTTTAAGTATAAGCTATTTTTTTGCGGTAAGCTCTGTTCAATTTCATAGAGTTGGGCTTTCCTCTTGAGCATGTTTTTTTCAAGTTCATTTAGTCTCTCTCGATCATCACTCGTTTGCTTTGACTGTTGTTTCTGTACTCTATTTTGAATGATATACAACCAAAAATAGAGAATTAAAGAAGAAAATCATGTACGCAGCTTGCATTTCAAAATCAACCTTTAAACGTAAAGCATGTATCACTTACTTATAAGCGACACTGTGTGTGGACTTTAATCAATAATGATTAAAAATTTAAACTAACGCACAATCTTAATCACTGGATTTATGATTTTTAAGTCATTAAAAAAATTACTTACTTTAATGCTTTGGCGATTTGTTGCATTCGATATCGCTGATGTGTAATGTCTTTAGTGCATTTTGATTGCAGTTCTTCAAGTCCATCAAGAAGTTCCATGTAAGTTTTATTTACATTCTAAAAAAATTATGCAAAAATAATAAACTTGAATATTTTTATTTTGTTTTTTACTGATTAATCAATATTACCTCAAGATTTTTATATTCATTTGCTAACTCATCCCATTCACTTATTAGTGAATCAATCTCCGTCATTTTAGGATCACTAATTACTTAATTACTTGAAAACACTAATTTTATAAAAATATTCGTACTCACAACACAAAATTCAACACTGAGCAACATTTTTCAAAAGAGCAACAAGGTGAGCTTGAAATATTGTCACAACATAAGAAACGATGGAATATCTTATATTAATGGGTAATTCCATGGTATATGGAATTTTTACTCTATCAATAAAGAATTATCTTCTTTTATCACATTAAAATGTAATATTCGAATTAATGTTTTTTTTTTGAAATAAAGTAATAAAAAAATGTAAACAAAACATTTTAAATATTTAAAAAATATTTTTTGGTCTAAATACGTAATCAAATGTATTGATATTTACATCAAATTACTTGGAATTTGTATTTTTATCATAATGTCATTAAACGAAATAAAAATAAAACAAAATTGAATAAAATTCAAACATTAAAAATTTTTTGTTTCATGCGACATGTGATTTTGTTGCTCATTTGTTGTACGACAAAAAAAGATTTCACCCTAAATTATGTAAATTTTGAAAAATAAAAAAAACGTTGATGGGTAATTGGCTTTCAAATGATAGTACAGAAATAAAGATGTCAAAAATGCTTTTATTTGTTTCTCTTAAAAATGATATTATTTTAAAATATAAATAAGAAAAACATACAAAAAAGATGCTAAATATGATAGCATGTAACTAATGGTTCTAACAGAGTCCTGTTGAATTCCTATTATAATGAATAATATCCTTGTAGGATGGAGATGACATATTTCATTCTTCAATTGTTAATTCATTCATGAGAGAACTCATTCTCTTTCCTCTACCTCTTTTTAATGTTATCTATATAATTTTTCATTATATCCATTTTCAAACGCATACACATTGACTCATAGAAATTTACATTATTGTTCTTCAGTGTTTATTGAAATTTTTAACCCCTATATATGATGATTAACACATTTCAGAGAGAAAAGAGAAATTTATACATAAAATATGATGCAAACCACCTTATCATCATCATCATACTTTCAATCACATCACTTTTGCTGTGTCTAATTCATAATTCATTTCTCGTTCTTTCTCTTATAATTGTATCATTTTTTCAATTAATGAATTGTGGATGGAATTTTTCTCTCATATGATTATGATGGCGGTGGCAACTACTCATTTACTCTTATGACATATGATAAATTAGTCTCATTATAATTCTGCTTTTGATTACAGAATAGAAAAAAGTAAAATTGAGCCATTCTTGTATGTGTTTGAGTTTAGTATTTTTTAAAAAAACATTAAATGAATTGAAATTGAAACCAAATAACTCTGTTATATTAAAAATGCGCTTCAATCGGCAAATACAACACGTAGTTGAAAAATATTTTTATTTATTTCCTTCCAAAAGAAATTGGGAATGACGATACATAGCACTATGCGGCAGAATTAAAAATTTTTTCCAAAAATTATTTGAATGTATTTTCTTAAAAAGCATAATTAGACGATTCTAAAATGCATAAAATCATAATTTTTGGTCAAACCGTTACCGAGATATGGCTATTTTTGTGTTTATGCAGAAGTCATTTTTGTGCCTTCATTTAAACCGCTATAACTCAGTAAATTTTTAAGCAATTGGGCTCAAATGACTTTTAAATATTAGGTATTAAAAATACACAAATTTTAAGCTATAATATGTAATATTTCGTCATGATATGTGGTCACCAGGTGATTAAAAATGCCAAAAAACCCATATTTTTTCATTAGACATGT
>CM031379.1:19287865-19519129 GCA_018290095.1 Polypedilum vanderplanki
TTGCATCATATTTTATGTATGAATTTCTCTTTTCTATCTGAAATGTGTTAATCATCATATATAGGGGTTAAAAATTTCAATAAACACTGAAGAACAATAATGTAAATTTCTATGAGTCAATGTGTATGCGTTTGAAAATGGATATAATGAAAAATTATATAGATAACATTAAAAAGAGGTAGAGGAAAGAGAATGAGTTCTCTCATGAATGAATTAACAATTGAAGAATGAAATATGTCATCTCCATCCTACAAGGATATTATTCATTATAATATTCTTCTTTATTGAAATTTTTAACCCCTATATATGATGATTAACACATTTCAGATAGAAAAGAGAAATTCATACATAAAATATGATGCAAACCACCTTATCATCATCATCATACTTTCAATCACATCTCTTTTGCTGTGTCTAATTCATAATTCATTTCTCGTTCTTTCTCTTATAATTGTATCATTTTTTCAATTAATGAGTTGTGGATGGAATTTTTCTCTCATATGATTATGATGGCGGTGGCAACTACTCATTTACTCTTATGACATATAATAAATTAGTCTCATTATAATTCTGCTTTTGATTACAGAATAGAAAAAATTAAAATTAAGCCATTCTTGTATGTGTTTGAGTTTAGTATTTTTTAAAAAAACATTAAATGAATTGAAATTGAAACCAAATAACTCTGTTATATTAAAAATGCGCTTCAATCGACAAATACAACACGTAGTTGAAAAATATTTTTATTTATTTCCTTCCAAAAGAAATTCGGAATGACGATACATAGTAAATAATGATGAAGTCGAAATAAAATTTAATTTAAGACATGAAAAGTGATGAAAAAGAGAGAAGTATAGATGAAAAGTGGAAAGACAAACAACAATTTATTTTGGCCTGATGTTATTAATTAAAAAAATAAGCAAGAGAGTGAAGTCTATAGGGACACTTGTTATGACATCTCAAGATGTAAGTTTTGTTGTAAAAGACAAAGTATGATGAAATGAATAAAGGTTAGAATCATTGTTCCATAATGATTTTATTTAATTTTTACTTGTCGATTTTCTACCCTTAATAAAACCGCTGTGTTTACTTGTATTTAGCACATTTTCTTAAAAAAGAAAGCAGTTATTTCACACTTTGTTCTTCTGTCTCATTTTGTCGTAATTCAGATACGAAAAATCACAGATAAGTAAAAATCCTGGTAGTCCACAAGGAAAAAATAACGGTCATTGAAAGAACTTCAACTTTTTGGTGAGTTTTTTTCTTAAAATCAACAGGAATTACTTTGTAATTACATGGATCAAAATATTTTTTTTACCAAAAAATTTAGAAACATGTCAAAAGAAATTTATTTTTTTGTCTAAAAAATACGTCAAAGACGTCTTTATTTATGGAATGAGCATTGTTATTTTTTTTAATCTCTTTCTGTCTAGCATCAACATCTTCACAATTTTTATCATTCATTCATTTCTTTTAATGTTATTACAGTTTAATTTCAAATATTGATCTTAAAGATACTAAAATAGAATGATGCTGTCATTATTATTGTTAACATCTTATGTTGATTTTTCATCAAAAATAGATCTTCTATAACTTTCATTTCGTACTTTACTTCATCATCATCATCATCCATGTCTGCTAGAGATTATTTAATCTTCTATCATTTTTGCAATGACGATGTTCTTGAATGAGAAATGCAAAAGGCATAAAATTCAAGCATTAAGTAAATACTAACATAAATTAATTGAATTTACTTTTCATCATATACAAAAAAGGGAGCAATAAAAAGGAATTTAAGAAGATGATAAGGAAAAAATGTTTCACATACATAGTTTATTCATATATTTACTTAGTTAATTAAATTGCATGGTGAATAGGAATGCTCTTTTGCCATATTATTTTGGTAAACAAAATAATTCAAGATAAAGTCAAATAAAAAAGTCATCATTTGGTTTAAAAAATATTTAGTGATTAAAGGGGATAAAAGTTACATTATTTAATTAAATGCTTAGACATACACAAAAAAATTCTTTTTGATTTTCTCACCTTCGAAATATTTTATTTTTCAGTTCATTTGCCTATCTGGATCAAAATAAAAATGATTGTGGTAACAACTTTTGCATTTCGTTGCCCATTTGTACTAAGGTTATAAATAAATCTGTCATAAATTGTTTACAAATTATTGTAACGCGAAACTATATATAACACAAAATGTGATATACATATTTATTAATAAATTCCTCTGGTTATTTCATAACATTTCTATTATTTTAGAAAATCTTTTTTATTCTTTTTCAATTCAATTTTCGTGTCACTGTCGATGATGAAGAATTTCATATAAAAAAGAGAGATTTTTTCCCTTATCAATGTATTTTTTCAAATTCATGAAGTCTTTCTTACTTTCAAAGTCAGATTGTTCGACATGTCATAAAATTTTAATATCAAGCATGTATCTTTGTCTTTCATACATGTCAAAATATTCATTCTTTTACACAATACCCCATCTCAAATTGAGAAAGGAGGGATTTCGGATTTTTTCTGCTGATTTTACTAAAAATTGACAGTGGTTGTACAGCAGAACGAAATGAAAGTGTGAAAAGAGAAAATAAAATCTGACATATTCTAGTGTGCAATACATTGTTTAGGCGTAAATACAAATAAAATGAAACGGGAGACATAAATTAAAATTGAAAATGCTTCATGTATGGTAAGGAAAATAAAAATAAACAGAAAAACAAGAAGTAAGGCATAAAAAAGAGATTTAGTATATTTCAACTGACCTTCGACCTTATAAGCAACATATTTTTCCCCTAGTAGTATAATTTGAGATTTCGACCGTTGGTATTCAAAAAATAAATGAGATAAAAATCATTCAATAATTTTACTTTTTTACTTTCTAATTGTTCGTTTGAAAATTACGCGAATGTCGCAGAATATGCGCTTTCACTAAGTTATACTGCCAAATAAAAAAAGTGACTTTTCCTGGTGTTTGTAAAACCAACTTAAAATATTTGTAGAATTTTCATGACAAACCCTATTGGGAGAAATTTATTATAATCCACAATGTATGTATATAGACACATTTTCAATATCTCTGTTATTTGTAGAAATACATTTTATTCGAATTTATTTTATTGTGTTATCACAAGTAGCAAGTATTTCGCACTGTTACAAAAACAAATTGTTTTTCTTTCGACTCAGTTTCTTTTTTTTGTACCCAAATCACTACATGTACTATAAAAGTTGTTTCACACATTTTTCTTTATCTAAGATTAATCTACATTTTATATCTTAACCAAAAACCTACAAACTGAAGATTGTTTTAGTTTTTTGCTGATTTTTTTATTCAATCCATCTTAATGAAGTGAAAATTTTCTTTATTTTCCTTTATTCAATCTAAATACAATTTCTCTTTAAAACTTTGAAATTATAAGCTTAAGTTAAATTTACAAGGTCTCAAAGGAGCAATTTAAAATAAACTTTCCAACTTTGAATCATTACTCATGAGAAAAGTTTCATAAAATACGAGAATTCTCCTTCATTTTTTAGATAAGGACACTGCTCAAATGAGTGCCATCCTACCAGTTGCTTTATCCAATTTCCACACAACAGAAAAAAATAATTTATCTGAATGTATAAGCGCTCTTGAAGGTTTTCTCATAGCTGCTTTTTGGAAATTTTCCCAGTATCAAGTTGGACATAAAGCCAACGCATTTCCTAGTTGTTCATACAATATTCTTTATTTAAAGAGATACTTGATTCTGTTGCTTCCCATCTCGTTCGAAAAATAGCAACAGTCATATACTCAACTCTTGCCATTTTCTGTTTTATATTTGCTTGTTGCTGATATTTCTACTCTTGAACTCGTTGAAAAAGTGGCATTTGAGAGTAAAAATCCTGTTTAATGTATGTTGCTTGTGAGTGTTTCGGAAATTATTATGATGCGACTCGAAAAGGAAAAAGGAAAGGAATTTTGATTGCCTGCCTCTGATTATTTTGTGAGAGCATTGTTATATGTACAGATTAGTCTCAGAAGTTGAAGTGAATTTGTGATGAAGTAGGTAAGTAAGTACAATAGAAAATATGGCATTAAAGGAAAAACGGAGAGTTTTACAATAATTGGAAGGATCATATTTAATGATTAATGGGCTTTTAGTATAAAACTCTTCATCAATGTCGACGTTGACGTTATAACATTAACTATAGAATTTCTTACATAATAATATAAAACTATTTAAGAACTTTTGCTTACAAGTCGTATATCACTACCTAGTTTTAATAATTTGTTATGATTTTAGGAATTTTTTTAGAGAAATTAATTTCACATTTTAGCATTAGAATTTAAGAAAATGAAAAAAACTATCAAAGTAATAATTCAACTTCAACATTTTTAAAATTACATTATCTGGTGATTCGGAATATATTTAGGGAACAAAATTTAAATTTCTTGACTCAAAAGTTCATAAGGACATTTTTATATTTCTATTCCTTAATCAACATAAGATTTTCCTCTTTTGTACCTAACTTTCAACAGATAATATCATAACTTTCTTCGTCGTCAGTCAAAAAGAAGCCGTTCTTACACATATCATGAGTAAAGATTTTCTTTCGTTCTCTGAAAGAGAACTAAATGAAAGCTCTATTATTCTTCTATAGTCGACGACAACCATTGGAATTATAGTTTGCTCTTTATCTAAAAATTTCATAACTGACTGAATGACATAGACAAACATTCAAAGAAAAAAAATAATAAAAAATGAAATAATAAAAAATGAATTTAAGATTGATCTTTGATATAAACTTGAGCTGATACACACAACTTTAATAAAAAATTAGAGATTGAAAATTTAAGAAGCTTAAAAACAGAATAGAAAAATTCTAAATATAAATTTTAATTTAATTACTCAGTTCAAAGTTCATGAAAATTTTTCTTGCTTTATGATAACGATGAGTTGATAACCATTGTTTACATAGATCAAATATTAAATTAAAAATGTTAAGAGTTGGAAATAAGGAAAAAATGTTTCAAAAAAAGGCACGAGAAGAATCTCAATAAAGTCATTTCTATCAACGTTCATACCATCCATCTATCATTGTCTATGTCTTCCCACTCTAAACTTTCTCTCTCTTACTGAAGTTGAGTTGGTTATGAAAAGTATGATAGAAAGATAAAATATAAAAAAATTGTAGAGATTTTCCCTGTCATGCAAACGAATCCAGCACGCAGTAGCGCAATCTTCTTGGGCATAAAGAATTTTATGAATTATTGTGCTCCATTTCATTACAGCTAGAGTACGGCATGAGAGGGAAGAAAAGAATTTCCAAACATTTTAATAAAAAAAATGAAATTGCAACAAGAGTTTGTCAGGGAGAAGCCAAAATAATTTATTTATTTTTTCAATCGGAATTTAATATCAGATGTGCCATGAATTTGACTTTTAAGACTCATGTTATTCGACCATGATGAGTTTAAATAGCTATCTTCGTCATCTTGCTCAAGTTTTTTGAGCTCCTCTTGGCGACGATAGGCATGAAGCATCATTTTCTTGCGTTCTTCTTCACTAAAAACTGGTTCACGACCAGGAGCACCTTCGCCACTTTTTTGTAATTTCACAATGACTTTGCATTTTTCATTCTTGCCTATAAAGTCATAAAGACACTTGTCCGGAAGCATCTGTTTGCCTGCAAACCATAATTGGGCTTTTGCTGGTTCAATGACTTCCAATGATGCTTGTGTTCCAGTTAAATCTTCAGTATTTTGAAATTCATTACGGATTGTATCATGAGGAGGAAGTTGCATGGGATAAACAATTGTTACAGCCCCACGAAGTAAATCTAAAGCCTCTTTGATAATTTTTTGATTCAAAGTTTTATTTTGACTCACGAGTTTCTTATCAATCATTGCTAAAGAATCAGAAACTGCTTTACGTAAAATTTCTTGCATACTAGGCAATGGTTGTCGACCATTTCGACGACCAACTGGATCTTTTGTCAAATTAAAACCACCGGAAGGGGTGCAAATTTCCACGAAATTATCAACTAGTTTTAATTCTTCAATTTGTTCATCAGTCAAACCAATCATATCAGGATGAAGCATGCAACCGTAATTTGCCAATTCTTCAATTTCTAAAAAATCAAAATTTTACAAATTTTCATAAATGAACAAAAATGTTTTTTACAAACCAGCACAAATTCGTTGAATTTTTAAACAACCATTATAAATTGCGACCACATCAAGGGTTAATTTGCCGATTTCTTCATTAACAGTTGTTTCAATCAGAAATTGCATAGAATCACCACGTTTGATGTTTAACAAAACCATTTTTGATCTTTAAGTATTTAAATCTTGGAATATTTTTGATGAATAAATAAACCAAATGGTTGCTAAGTTTTTTTTTTATTTCAATTTTATTAAGCTAGTTTATCACATGTATAAAATAAATAAATGCTCTTTTTGTTTCTATAGAAACGCAAAATATAAAAAAAATCCTTTTAAAAGTTAAAAAAATTATAATCAAAAAATATTAAATTTAATAAACAGAAATTGAAGATACAAGATGTTTCTATTGCTATTAGCAACAACAGTAAAGAAGAAATGAATCCTACGAAATTAAAATATAAATCAAAATTTTCATTTTTATACCGAAATATTTCATTTTATCCCTACATTCCTTTCCTCATTTTTTTCTCTTAGCAAGTAGCAAATCATAAGCATTTATGAATTCATTTTTTATGATAACGAAAATGAGTCAAAATCTTCTTCTTTTACTCTTTTGCACTGATTTTTCGTAATTTTTATTGTTTTCTCCAGTATTTTTTCAGTTTTGAATTTTTTACTCTGTTCGTCTTATATTTCCTTTTCAACCCCTCGATTTTTTTTGTGAATGGTACATATCACATTCATGATGATGCTATTTTATCATATAACACAATATATTGTGTTATATCTCTTTTCTTTTAAGACAAGCAAAAATTTTTCTTACAAGAAATGCGCGTACTTGTTTTATGGTACATTGAACTTTTTATTTTCTTCTAAAAACCCAGGCGTGGACACACGGTGATTTTATTTGATCTTTTTGAGCTTTTTTGTCATAAATTTTTTATGTTTGATTTAATATTTTTGATTGAAAAAATTAAAACATGTTGCAAAATGGATCAAAAGAAATCATCTAATATCAATAAAGATTAGAAAAGATAAATATTTGATCATATTTTAATTTTTCTGATCTTTATTGATTTTTTTGGCTCTTGATCTTTCTTCATGTGTCTATGCCTGGTTAAGAACAATTGCTTGGCAAAGAATCGTTCCTTTTTTTAATATAATAAATTTCGGAAGAATGCAAAGATATTAGTAACTTCCTATATAATTCATAAAAGTTTTGTTGAGCCAGAAAAGTGTGAAAATATAATTTACTGATTTGTTAACCTAATTATTGAATATACTAAATCTGATAATAAAAAACGAAGATAATTTTACAAGATCGATAAAGTTAGCGGGAATCTTTTAATCTTAAAATTAACATTTTAAAAAATTCAAGAATAATACAAAAATTATCTTTTGACTGAAACAAATTTATTTTTACCTCGTTTTTATAACCACACCAAAATGATTTCTTTTTCATCAAAACGAGTAACAGGTAAAGTAAAAGGAGAAAAAACATTGTATATTCGTATCAAAAATTATGCATATAGGGGCATTTTAAAGAAGAAACTTCTTTATTAATTAAATAAATTTGCCTGTTCTCCACGAAACTTAATTTTTTTAATGAAATATTTTTGATTTAATTTTTTTAAAACTGTAACAAGTTACACCTCTATAAATAATTAAAATTAGTTAGTTAATAATAATAATATTAATTGATGTGATCTTAAATTATCAATATACGAATTATTTCACTTTTATATCTTTTACAGAGAAATCGAAGCAAAATATTTATTTCTAAAGAAAGGAAAGCATTTGATAAATTGAGGGAAATTGCACAGATCATAACGGATCAGCGAACAATACTTAAAATGGTTTAATAAGAAAAATGGTGATTTTTAAAAGAGAAAAATTTTCATTTCCTCATTAACTAAAAGTAACTCATGCAGAAGAAATAATTTCCGTTTTGGTCAAAGAATAAAGTAAAATTTATTAAATTTCTTAAACCATGAAAAATTTTTCAGCTTTATAATTTAACTTTCTGCAGATCGGACACATGACTTTACCATTGTACTCTTTCTTTCTATTTACAATATCAATACAATCAGCACATAGACAAGCATGCATACATTCCTTAAATATCCCTACAACAGGTGACTCAAAACAAATTGTGCATTGATTCTCATTTATATTTCTTGATGGTTTTGTTGGAACATCAAATGTAGGCTGAGAAGGAACTTCATCTAAAAAATTGTTTTCATAGTTAAATAAAATTTTATGTTTAAATAAATTTTTTACCAGTCAAAGTAATGTCATTATTTTTATCCACAAGAACTTCAAAAGATTGAATTAAAATTTCTTCATTTCCATAAAGAATATAAAGACATCCACTTTCCTTTGATACTCTTCCAATAATTATTGATTCATTATAAAGAGCTCTTCCTACATACTGAAAATCATCATTTACTATCCCGCAGAAAACTGCATTTGATGGTATTTTTCCCATTTCATTTTTTTTCCATTCAAAATCGGCTATGATGAGTGCTTCACAATTGACTAAATGATAAACGTTACCATTTAATGTGCTTTTAAATAATGCAATATTATTAGGATTTGTTGAAGGAAAAATTGCAGTTGGTAAAAGATGACCATTATGATATCCTCTAGAATGAACTTATTAAATTTCATATTATTCTTTATTTATAATTTTTTACCTTCCAATATATGAAATAACACCTGTATTAGTTTTTCCACCTTCAACTAAAAATCCTTTATCCAAATCATTTGTATATTGAATCCATTCAACTTCTAAAATTATGAAACAAGAAGTATTTTTAAAATTTCATTCTTTATAAAATATATTTTACTAACTATCTTCATGACGAATTTTCAATGAATCATTTTTTGTTGAGTCAAAAGCTTTTTCTATTGTTGAATCTAGTTTTGGCACTTGAAGAGATAAATTGAATCTGTTATAGAAATCTTTTCGCTTTTGTTTACGAGCATTTAGTATTTGACATTCACTGCATATACAAAACTTGTAAGGACATGAAGTATGATTTTTATAAGGATTTTTTTGACCATGGAATGAACATTTTCTACACATACGAACATGTGGAGTGTTGAATCCTTGAGAGGATGACGACGGCATAGAATTATTATAATTGTTTAATGGTTCTGTTAAAATTCTTATTTTTGCTGGGGGTGGTGATAAAAGTTGTAGGTTTAGATTAGAATTTGATTCACTTTGATAATTTGTTGTAGAATTTGTAAAAGTTGTTGATGCAAAATGTTGTGAATTATCAGTGAAAGAAGAATTTGCTTTTTTATTTCCATCAAAAGTTAAATCAAATATTTCAGTTTTTTCTTTTTGAAAAGGAAAATTGACAGGATTTTGATTATAATTTTGCATTGAATCATCACACATAATTTTTGTTAAATTTTTCCTCACATGCCAACATAACTGACAATCATCATTTATGCACTTATTCCAATGATTAAAAAGAAATCTTGATTTATAACACATTTGTGGACACTCATATTCCAATGTACATCCATTCATATGGTTTAAAAAAATTTTCGTTCCACAACAAAAAAAGACACAACATTCAAAAGTAGGTATATTACTTTGCTTGCATGTTGATGCATGCACAAATTCACTTAGAAATTTTTGCAAAATGCGTATTTCTTCCTTATTATTTAAAATGCATCCATTAGACTCAATCAAGAGAGGCAATCGAGAAGAATATTCACTCATCTTTATAGTAACAAAATTACACTAATTTTTTAGGGAGGAAACGTCATACACAAGAAAATATTTCAGTTTGCTATTTCACCATTTATGTAATGCATTAATTTAGAAATAAATTTTAATTCTTATGCTAAAGTTATATATTTAAAAAAAAAAGGTTTATGATATGAATGAAATTAAATGTAAGTATTTTTCAATTTTAAAGTCTAGAACACACGAAAGTTTTTAAACAACTGAGAAATAAAATATATGACTCCGTATCTATCAATTTGATATTTTTTATTTCATCATTTCTTCGAATTTTTGCTAGTATTGTAACACGACCAAAATATATATAACAATAATCGTCAGTGATGTGTTAAGAACGCATTTTCATTTAATTTGTGATGTAATAAAAATTTAATGCATTGCTTTCAAATTTTATTGATTATCAGAGTTAAATATTTTCTGTTTCTTAGCTTAGCGCAAACGATAAGTAAATCTGATAAAAAAAGCTAAAAACCAAGGGTGGGACACTTAATTTTTTAATTAAATTTAATTAAAAAAATTAAGTGTCCCACCCTTGCTAAAAATCAATATGAAACGATTTAATTGAAGTATAAATGATAAGTAAATGAGAGTAAATGTAATTGAAAGTTTTTTAAGTGTTTGTATATAACAACTTAATATTTATATGTTCATTCATTTTGCTTCTTTATTCACGCAGAAAATTATTAAACAATAATCAAAAATTTAAATCTTTTTAAAAAAATTTTTGGATTTACTACATAAAATATAACACTGAGCAACAAATTAGTAACAAAATGAGCGTTATTTTATTTTCAAAAGTTTATTTATTTCAATCAATAAAATTATCAAAATGATTCCATTCATTTAACTTTTATAGTTTACATTTAATTAATATTTTGTGTATTATGATTTTAGTATTTTGGTAATATTTTAGTGTTATAAATAAGAAACACTGGAATTTCGCTACATAAATTTAATTTGTATTTGTATTTTTATTCAATACATCAGTGAAATTTATAAAATTATGAAATGATGTAAAATTTTTGGAAATTTTATTTTCTTGTTAGCTCTTAATCAACTTTTTTGAGATATTCATTAAAGGTGATTCTAGCAGCATATAAAATAAAAATGAACAAACTAAAGACACACAAACATCAGTTACAAGTATTCGAGTGATGTGCAAGATTCCAAATTGATAAGGTTCTTTCATGTTAACGAACAAAAATAGCACACAAAGATAATGGACTATAAAGATAAAAAAGAATTCATTATGGTAAAAAATAGGTAAGTTTTAAATAAAATTTTCACTCAATTTACCGAGATAAATGCTTAAACACATTTTAGAGAGTGGCCGCCAGTAGCGATGAGATAAGAATATTCTCACGAAACTACCAGATTTTAAATTATGACAAGCATAAATAATCCATGCAATAGCACAGGAGTAGATGACACGATGTGAAGCGGCATAAAGTGCCTTTATAACCAAAGACAAATTTTGATTAGATCTGATAAATTCTAAAACAATTAGGGATGCACATGATAGTACCCAGCTAAGAGCTCTAAATTTCTAAAATTTTTATTAGGGTTAAAAAAGAATAAAATTTGGAAATTATTTAAATGCTCACTTTTCTTAGCAAATTTGAATTTGTTTCAACATTTTGCATAATGTAACCAGTCATTATTCCAATAAACCATGGCATAAATCGATACCTTGTATTATCATAAAACAAATCTTCTTCTTGTTCATCCTCAACATTTGAACTTTAAAATAGAGTAAGTTAAAGCATTTAAACTTTTTATTGGTGAAAAAATTTACCTAAATTTAAGGATGAAAATGTTAATCTGTCCCAAAAGTATAATAACGACAATCATTTTTACAAAGTTTTGGCCAAATTTGAATAAACCATAAATAATAGCTGGTGAAATGATGAAAAGTTGAAAATCTACGGTAGCATACCATGTGTGTCTAAGACACTGTAGAATAAAAAAATGGAAAAATTTATTACTTTTTATCTTGCTTGTTTTTGTGCCTACTTTTATAGAACTTACCAGATTTTCACTAAAATTTCCAAGTAAAAACAAACTTTTTATCCAACTTTCTCGACAATCTTCAAGTTCTTCTTCAAATTCTGACATTTGTGGTCCATTTATGATTAATTTAGGAAGTGTGCTCATGAAGAACAAAAATATTATAGTCAGTGGTGGAACAAATCGTGAGAAACGTGAAAAACAAAAGTTCAAATAGTTAAACTTTTGACTAAAAAAACAATAAGTTAAAATTTCAATTTTTGTGGCAATCAATTATCACTTACTTTTTAAATAATTTCATGCATTTTATCGATACTAATATTCCAGAAACAACAAAAAAAGTGTCGACAATGGAAGTATACATTTCTGCTATTCTTAATATTATTTTTTCCTCAAAACTCATGAATAATTTCATTTGATTTGGATATTCGATCATCATATTCATTCGATGACCTATGATGATCCATAATGATGAAATCACTTTTAATCCATTGAGGCAATCAATTGATGTATTTTTATTGTCATTTGATATAAGATTTTTAAAGTTGGAAAATAAAGAAAATGATTGAAGAAATTTATTACAGTTTGTATCTAAAAAAATATAAATTTTTAAATTAAATTCTATAATTTTTTTAAAAACTTACTTTCAACTTTATGATTTAAAAATGTTCCGCTTAATGTTAAAATAATCAATACTGAAATTATAAATCTAAAATTGATCTCTCTTAACCGATTGACTAACAAAAATAAATTTTCAATTTCTTACAATACTGCAAAATCAATCAATTGAAAAGAAATTTCCTCTTTTTTCTGACAGAACATATTGAGTACAATGAAATTTGTTTCCCTCAAAAAACTTTTGACAAAATCGAAAATTTGTTGTGATGTACATGATGCAGGAAGACAAATTCCATTTTTAAAGATTATTGTATTTTCCTCTATAATAGTGTCATTTATATATTCAATTGATGTTTCGTCAAAATCATGCCACAACATTGAAGAATATGAAGTCAGACAATATTGACCATGAAGCATTTGAGATGAATTTAAAGAAATTTTATGATGAAAATTCTGACATTCTGAAAATGGTCCGAATTGTATTAAGTTTTCTGGCACGGGAAATGAAGTAAATTTAGGCCATGATGACAACACTATTAAAATAAATTAAAACAAAGTATTTAAAACTTTTAAATAAACATATGACTTACTTTTTAAAGCCCAGTTCTCTTTACTATCTAATGCATTTTGAAAATATTCTAAATTAGTTTCACACGACATTTTTTTTTTAGTTTTTATCGTACAAGTATAAAGAAACTTTGTACAATAGAAATTTTAAGTCATCACTTATTTCTCTTATAAGTGAATGACTTTGCTTCTCATGAAAAAGATAAGTAATTTTGATGATCTCGTTTGTTCATACAATCATTGCTATTACTTCACTTAAGTTTTTTCTTTGAATATATTTTTCAATTTATATCAAATGAATGAATTTTTCTCTGCTCTCTCTTCTTCTCTAAAAGATTTGAGAGTGAGAGAATTTTTATATTGATGTAAAAAAATGCGACTTTAAAGTTGAGAATGAGAAATTCTTATTTAAAATAAATGTTTTCTAATGAATGTTCAAATAAATACTAAATGCAATGGAATATTTTTTTTAAATTTTCATTTTTATTGCCGTGAAAAACGAAAGTTTTTTAAACTATTTTTTTTGTGCTCAAACAAAGCTTATTGCAGCATTGTGGATAAATCAAGGTAAAATCAGGCGAAAGAACACATCCATCAGCAGTAATTGCAACGCTGCAGGAATTTTGAGTAGTCGTGAAATCTTCATTGCAAATAATTTCGGTACAATCTTCCATTTTGAGTGATTCTCCTGGTTTTAATTTATTTTCTCCCAGATCGCAAAAATATTCACATTGTCCATTTTTACAAACTTGAATTTTATAAAAAAAACTATAAATTTAATTTTAAGAAAAAGATTTGACTTACTTTTCGTTTTGTAATAAACTTCTTGAAAAATTGCTGGCAAAGCTATTCCAATAAAAAGATTTAAAAATAAGAAAATTGAAACAAAATGAATTTTTAAGGAAAACATCCTTTGTCATTAAAATCTGTCGATTAAATAAACATTTCATAGAATCAACATAGAATTTATTCAAAATAAGCTTCAAAATGGAAAATTACTGAAAGTAATTGCTTTCAATTGAAAACAATGTTCATTGCATTATCTCAAAATTCAAATGAAAAATTTATATTAACTTTAATGTTTTTAATATAAAACTGAAATTTTTAGTTATCGATGCAGTTAATTTAAGGGATTTGTTTACCTTTAAGTAATAGTTCTTCTACCTTTGTTTTAATTTTCTCATTTTTTACTGTTAAATGTTGAATTTTTAGAATATCGTAATTATTACAAAAATAATTTTTATGAATTTTATTGATTGATTAAGTCGACATTGATTTTTACAAAACAAGTTTTATTTCTTGGAAAATCAGAACTTGTTTATTATTTATTATAGAAATTTAAATCTATTAGATTTAAAATTCTTTACAAACATCTTGAAAAAACTTAATAATTCATTCATTCTCTTTTATACAAATTTGATTACAACAATCTGGATATTTTTTTGTATAATCATGCTTCATATTTTTACATCCAATTACATTAGCATACCCACATGAATGACCTGAACTTGAAAAATCTGAATTGCAATATACAGCTGTACAATTTTCACTATTAATTGATTCACCAGGTTTTAAAAAGTAATCATCTAAATCACAATATTCTACACATTCTCTCTTTGAGCAAACTGAACATGTAAATAATTTAACAAATTAGAAAAGAAAATACTTCTTCAAATTTTTAATTTCACCAGTTTTAATTCCAGATGCTTTGAACCACACAGCACCATGTATATTGTTAATGTAAACGTTTAATATTAAAATTAAAATTTTGAAATTTTTCATAGTTGATGAAATGCTTCTTCCTTAAAATTTACCTAATTACTAATTTACGAATGTGCAAAAAATCACTTTATATTTTGCTGAGCTCTGAATAAAATTTCAAGGAATTTTACTTGTTAATTTAATTTTTATTGCAATATTCTCTGTAATTTACAAATAGCTTGTTAATTATTATTTTTATTTTTTACATGAGTACAAGTCAAACTATAATAATATAAATTTTTAACATTGATAACGAATGTAAACTCTATTTTTTTTTAAATAAAAATTATTTATAAAGAAAAAATCAATTTCTTTTATTTGTACAAATTTGTCCACAACATTCAGGATATTTTTTGGTAAAATCTGGTTGCATTAAACATCCATCCACAATTTCTTGACCACAAGACAGTTCCATAGTAGAAAAATTTAACAAGCAAAAAATTTCAGTGCATTCATTTGTCTTGATTGATTCTCCTGGTTTTATTTTGTATTTTTTGACTTCACAAAATGATTCACAGTTTTCATTCTTGCAAACTTAAACAAAAAAACATAAAGTACTAAAATAATTAATAAAATATTTTTCTTACTTGTAAATTTTCGTATAGGACCATATGAGATTGCTGCAAATGCGTAGGCAATTAAATTGATAAGAGTAAAAGCAAAAACAAACTTTGAAAACAACATGTTTAATCGTTAAAATCTGTTGATCGACTGAAAAATTTATTGATGTTACAATTATCATATATTATTTCTATGCAATAGGCTCAAACAACTACGAATATTAATAAAATTTTAATTTTTTCTCTTATTCTCTTCTAAACAAATTTTATTGCAGCATTCTGGATATTTTTTGGAATAATCGGGTGACATTTTGCATCCATTTAAAACAGCAATGCCGCAAGAATATCCTGAACTTGAAAAATCAGAATGACAAACAATTTCAGTGCATTGATTTGTTTTTATTGATTCGCCAGGTTCCAATAAGTGGCCATCTATGTCACAATAATCAGTACATTTTCCTTTTTGACAAACTTTATGGAGAAATATAAAATTTTTTAATTTATTTAAAACATGGAAAACACAAATGATTACCAGTCTTTACAGATTTCTCACTTCTCCAAGTTGCTGCATTTAATTCGTAAATAAAAACACTAAAAAAGAGTGCGAAAATAGCAAAATTCTTAAGCATGTTGCTTTTTGAAAATTTATTAATCAACTAATGAATATTTTAAAAATATAAAATGAATTTTTTTATGATAAGAAAAAAACTCTCAAATGACCTAAAATCTCAATTTATAACAAAGTTTATTTTGTATTCTTTTTGATTATGTAAAACAAATGCCAACACAAGGGATGGACATAGGTGAAAAATAGCAATGTATAAGAAGTATAGAAAATTTCTCTACTTTAAATATTTTCCATATGAATTCTTTATAAATTTTTTTTAATTAAAATTATCCAATTATGAACAAAATGACATAAGACATGTTTGTTAAATAATAAGAAATAACTTGAGATCCAGATATTATTTTCATTGATTGAAAGATGTTTTATTGTAATTTTGCTATCATGTCTTTCCCCCTGTAGATTATGCGACAAGGTCAAAGTTATAGCGTTAAAGAAATTCCATATGATCACTGTTTTCATGTTTTAATACCACACATTGAAAACTTATGTACTTACTCCTATACATACAAGTAACTTATTATTTATGCAAACCAATTCAACATCACACACCATCAAAAATTCTCTCTCAACAAAAAATAAAAAAGAAACTCAAAAACCGGCTTTTGGTGTACGTGCTACAACACTCTAGAAGTTTATTGGAAACTGATTGTGAAAGATTCAAAACTTTTTAGCTGTGATTGAAATTCAGATTGAGATTTGAAATATTTGTGAATAAAATCAAGAGAATTCAATTATTCATTTGTTCAATAAGAAAGGAAATTGAATAATTCAATTAAACTTTCAATAAATATTATTATTTTTTGGAGAAATAAAAATTTTGTGGCTTAAAATTTTAACTCTTAGTTGAATTTCTAAATCAAAATGAAGATTTAATAATTTATGTTGGTTTTGTTAATAAAATTAAGAAATTAAAACTTATTTAAAAGTTAAACTTATTCTGAGAGAGTTAGAGAGAAAATTTATTTACTCAATTTTAATAAGTCTCAAAAAAGCAATACAGTTGAATAATTCATTTCTGTTTATTCGGCAAAGTAAGTTTTTCTTGCTTGTGATATAACATTCACATTTGTTCACTTGAGTTTGACTAAGTCGAATGTATATTTTTTTTTAAAAAAGCAGAGCACAAAATATTTTTTTTTGGAATATAATTTTCATTTGGGTCGAAGGTTGAAAGAAAGAAGAGAGAAATTTTTTTTGTGAGATAAGCCATTGATGATAAGACATCATAACTGTTAACTTATTGACAAAAATAATAAAACAAAATTTATTAAATAAGAAAAATGAGTTGGAAAGTGTTGATACAGTTGCGAAAGTTTGCAACAACACAATCAGCAACAAAAAGTGGCAAAAAATTGCTAGAATTTAATCAAATACCAGGACCAAAATACTATCCATTTCTCGGTCCACTAAATGATGTGATGACTCTTGGTAAAAATGAAAAGTGAGTGCAACATACCATGTCAATTAATCAAATCATAGTTTATAGACCATTCAAATGCATGAAGAAACACTTTATTCCGTATTTTGATTGAAATCTATTTTTGCTTCCACATGTTCATTACATTTATTGCAAATAAATCTCAATTTCAATTTTTCTCTAGATTATCAAATCTACTAAATTTAGAATTTTGCTCAGACCACAAAATTGACTAAAATCCAATCAATGCAAAAAGTTCTTCTCAATAATAAATCAAAGTCAGTGTTTTGCTCGTACAAAAAATTAATGAAATTGATATTGCATTTGTGAAATGAAATCAAGAGAGAAAAAAATTATTTAGTCGTCTTTTTAATGATTTAGAAGGTTTTACAATAGAAACTTTTCACTTAATTGACCTCTTCTTTTACACCTTTCTTGATTGAATTTTTAATTGAATTTTTACACAACCCTTTTTTCTCTTATTCTCGTCTGCATATTCATTTTTTTAAATTTCAAATAAAATCTCAATGAATTGTTGAAAGAGGGAAAATTTTCATTTTTCATTAAAAGTTGAAGCGATGAATGCAATTAATCAATTTGAATACTATCTGTTGATATTTTGCTGGTTTTGTGGTCAACTGGAAATTAAATTTCATTTAAATAGTGATTTTAAATAACAAATTAAAGCCTAAATAAAATTTTCCTTTTCATTATAATATTCACAGTCCGAAATCATTGAGTTTTGAAGAAATTTTAAAATAATTTTATTTTATATCATAAATGAATGAAAAATTAAAAGATAGTAAAGTTACTTTTAAAAATTTTCAAGTTCATTGTAAATATTTATCGAAGAGTAAACCAGCCAGGCAGCTAGTGAAAAAATGTAAAAATACTTGCAGCGTTTGCAATTTTGCATAACAGCACTTAAGAATCAATGTAAACATTAAATATTCTTCATCCAAAATGAAACAAAAAATTTACATAAATTTCATTTCATCATGATGAAGCAATTTATTTTATTGTTAAGAACGTCATTGTTTTTCATTGTACTCGTCATGTTCAGCAAGAGTCAGCAGGAATATTTTTTGAAATAAAATTTCTTCAGTCATTGATTTTTATTTTTAAAATTAAATAGTTTTTTTTAACTACAATCAATTCAATTTGATTGAAAGAATTGTCAAAGAAATATTATCAGCAAACCTAGCCTATGGGGAAGCAATGTAAAATTGATGAATGTTAATATTCTAGAAATTTATTCATACAGATGCAATGTATTAATATTCATGCAGATTTTATGCTGTTGCATAATATTTCAATCTCCGCCATAATTGATTACATAATTCTTCACTATCATCATCATCCGCCCATTGTTGTTGTCTGACTGTTGCCTATCACTACCGATGGTGGTGAATATGCAAATTTAGATTGATGAGTTAAATGAATGCAGGCAGGCATTATCATGCAGATAATTTTGACATAGAAGTCTCTGTTCAGAATGATGATTGATGCAGAATAAAAAATTTTCTCTTTCAATTGCAGGTTGCATTTGACGGTGGACGAGATGCACAAAAAATATGGAGGAATTTTTCGCATGAAAATTGACTCAATTGACACTGTCTTTCTCTCATCTGCTGACTACATTCGTTCTATATTCGCATACGAGGGAAAATATCCGAAACATCCGATTCCGCCAGCTTGGATGTACTTCAATCAAAAATATAACATTCAACGTGGATTAATTTTCATGTAATGGTTTTCTTTATTCTTCTTTTGATACATTTCCGATCAATAATAATTTATATACAGGAATGATGAAGAATGGCTAAATATTCGCCAGGTCATGAATAACTTTTTATTGAAAGACGCAGAATGGTCACATAAGCTTATAGAGATGACATGCGATAATTTTACTAGCAAATTGAAACGAATTTTAGATTCTGAAGATGCAACTGTTATAGAAAATCTTGAAGATGAACTTTATTTATGGTCAATCTATTGTAAGTTTATTTTTTTATTGGATATCCAAAATTAAAATATTGGTTTATAAATTTTAGCAATCCTAAATCTTATGCTTGGTTCATCAACATCTGAACAAACTGATCGAGAATTTGATGCAAAAGTTTGGGAATTTGTGAATGTGGTGAAAAAAATATTTGAAACTAGCTCGAAACTCATGTCAATTCCTCCTCGTTTGGCAGATAAAATCAACATGAAAGTTTATAAAGAATTTGAAAGCTATGCACATAAATCAATAACACTTTGTAAGATATTTAATTGTTTTTATTTTCAATTAAATTTATTTCTTTTTTTTTTAATAGCAAGGAGTTTAATTTCAATTTTAAGTAATGACATGCAAAGCTCTGAGAATGGTTTACTAAGAAAAATGAAGTCTCAGAATTTATCAGATGAAGTAATAGTACGAATTTTCAGTGACTTGATAATTGCAGCAGGTGATACAGTAAGTTTTTATTTCTTTTTAAAAGAAAATTTTATTGTAGAGTTTTCATTTTATTATTTTGTATTTCTAGACAGTTTACACAACGCTATGGCTGCTTCACTCAATTGCAAAAGATGCAGCATTATCAACGAAACTAAGAAAGGACATTGGTGATAATCCAAAGAGCATGGAAGCACCGTTAGTACGTGCAGCTTTAAGAGAAACTCTTCGTCTCTATCCTGTAGCGCCATTCATTGGTAGATTTATCGATACAGATGCAGAAATTGGCAATTATTCAATACCCAAAGGTGTTCTAGCCCTTGCATCTCTTTACACATCAAGTCGTGATCCAGCAAATTTTACGGATCCATTAAAATTCATTCCTGAACGATGGCTTCGTGATGAAAACAGACAAGTTATGAATCCTCATGCTTCAATGCCATTTGCAATCGGTGCACGGTCATGTGTTGGCAAGAAAATAGCATCCTATCAAATTCACAGTTTAATTACCAAGGTGAGGACGACAATTTTCACAAAAAAAAAAATAATAAAGTATAAAAATTAGGGATAAAAATTCAATTTTCTCCCTTTACAGATCCTGCAGCAATTCACATTAGAGTCAAAAAATAAGGAGGACGTTAAATTGAAATTACATCTTATTGGGGTTCCAGACAAAAAAATTCAAATTGCCTTCCGTAAAACGTTGCCTTAGAGCGTAGTAAAGTTTTCTTTTTAAGAGAAAATTGAAATTTAATTCTTTACGTCATCAATGTCATAAACGTTTAAGTTTTTAATGTACATACACTTTATGCGATGAGCGAACAAGACCTTGCATGCAATAGGAGGATTTAACTAAAATAAAAGGAATTTCTTGTTGTTTGAGAGGGGTTGAAAGATAAAAAATCTAATTATATCAAAATATGATTGAATCCCTTTTTATATTTTTGTTCTGTTATGAATTTGAAAAATAATATGATTGTTGTAAATTTCTAAGAATTTATTTTAAACAATTTCTTTTTATTTTAAGTAAAATAACAAAAAGATTTTAAAATAAGATTGAAGTTTAATCAGGTCAATTAAAAAACGTTTTAATTAAAATAACATTTGAATGTGGAAAGAGACAAATAAACTTAAAATATTAATTTTTAATTAGAAACTCATTTATGTACTGTTCGCTGTCTGAGTTTATTTTGTTAAAAATAGTTCTAGATTTTCTGAAACAAGTGCTAATAAAACTGCCATGAGAGTAGATAGACAAGTAAGAACTTTCCATCATAATTTTTAAGCTCTTCTTCATCATCTACTTTTCTACTTCACTAGAGATTAAGAAAATGAATTTTTCTTCTTCTTGTGCTTTTAATTTTTTATTCTCTTGTTCAATTTTCAGAATAAAGTAAAGCAAATGAGCTTAAGATAAAAATTAAAATGAATGAATTTCTCCTCCTTTCTTATCAGCAGACAGCTTTCATATTTTAATATTAACATTTTTCTACCCTTACAAACCGTCTTATTTGAGTTTTTAAAAAGAATAAGTGGTTTAAGGGCATTCTGAAAGACGAAGGAAGAAAATATGTACTGAACAGTTTCTACATTTTTCTTCCACTTTTATTGCTCGCCACATACATAGTTTGATGATAAGGATGAGCATTTGTTGAAATAAATTGAAGAAGAGAAATGAAAAATGAGAAATGGATTTAATTTGTTGAAGTGAAGAAGTAGAAAATTCCATTTTTTAATCATTTCCACTTTTCTAATTGGAAAAAGAATTTTCTTTCTCGTTTCGCAATCGCAACAAAATAATTGAAGTGAAAGAGCTTTGATGCAACAGATAAAAAGAAAACTTTTCACTTTAATTAAAACAAAAGCGAAGTATAAATTTTCATTTTGACTATTTGGCTTCTCAGTGAATTGAGGAAATTCTCCCATTTTCTCGCTTCCTTTCATCTTCTTTAGAATTATTATTATTATTTTATAATTTTATTAGAAAGTACAAAAGAAATAATTTTTTTGTGCAAGTTAAAACAATGAAAAATAGGGATAAAGGCAATGAGAAGTGCTTGAAATATGATTTTTTGGATTTTAATTAAATTGTTGTTCATGAGCATCATAAAAACATTTTTGTGGCATCATGAAAGGGAATTAACGCTACTCGTCTATAGGATTTTATTATTTTAAGAAAGAAATGAGATTTATTTGTTAAATGGAGAATGAAGCTGTAGAAATTGTGCAATTAATATCATAGAATGTGAAATTACAATTTGAGGACGTTTTATTATAAAAAATAAAATATTTCATACAAAAAAGAGACTTACAAATCATTTTAACCTTCTACTTATTCAATCATGTTTAAATGAGAAAATCTATAAATTAAGTAAATATACAAGGAGCATGAAAGAAAATTTCATTTCTGACTCTTGTGCTCATTCAGTTGTGATTTTACTTTATAGAAAAAATGAAAAAAATTATATTTTTCTTTTGATTTTCCACATAAAAGAACCTTCAATTGAGCATTTCCCCTTTTTTCATCATCTATCGATCGTTTTTTTATTTTTATTTATCAATTATGCTTCAATAGATTTAAAAGTTAAGAGATTTTTCTATTTTGTAGACTGCAAATTTTTTTACTTTTAACTTCTAGTCACCCATAAAAAAATTATCTCTTTTTTATCTAAAGGTTGCAAAATTATTTCCATTTCGTTGCATTTGGCAGAGAGTTTAATAGTGCAACAACAAACAGACGTACAATGGCAAAAGTAAACTTAATTCTCATTATTGGCACCATCACATTGCTGTCATTGATTGTACGTGTGAATTGCATTATAAATTTCAGTGAAAAAGTGAAAGTTTTAAATAATCTTGTTAGTGGCAATGACCTGAGTCAAGTTTGCAATTATGATTTGCAAAATTTTTTAAAGAATGTTGATAAAAATTCATCAATTGTTCACAAAAGTAAGCTACTAATTCTTTTGTTTATTTTTCTGATAAGATAAAAATTTGCAGTGCTAGAAGCATGGTCAACTTTCAAATTAGATTACAAATATGGAAATTCATACGATTTTGGAAATTTTAAAGAATGCATGAAGATTGTTGGTTCGAAATACTGTACAATTCAGTATTACTATCAAGACAAGAAAATAACGCCCGTAAAACCAGACATTAGTGTAATAAATTTTGGATGGAAACATTTGAGTACTCGTTTTGGTGGTGCTATTTGTTTGCCTGATTCTTGTTCTTCAGACGATATTAAAATTATTATGAAAAATTATTTTGATAAAAGTGGCTTACTAAAGGCTGATGACTATAATCAAAATAAATATTGCAAGACTTCAAGAACTCGCAATGAAATTGATTATAAGCTGATTTTATTCTTGTAAGAGTTTAAGTTTGATTAACTAACTTATTTAATGAAATTTATTTTTAGCTTTATCGTCTTTTTTCTAATTACAATTGTCGTGATTTCAACAATTTTATCAAAAAAATTTTCTTATAAAATATTTCAATGCTTTTCTTTAGAAAATAATTTAAAATCTTTTCTTAATATTTCAAATGTTGAACGACAAATTTCTTCAATAGATGGTCTCAAAGGAATTTCCATAATTTTGGTATTTGTCTTACATTACATGGGTTGTGTTTTTGGATTTCCTTTCAAGGATGGAAAGCAAGTGGCTTTCTTAATTGAAAGTCGATTTCTACAAGTAATTAATTTTGCTGGTATGACAACTGAAAATTTCTTCATTTTAAGTGGACTGATTGTTGTGCAATCAATAGGCAAAGTTAAGAAGCAAAAGTGAGGACAAAACATTTAAAAAATTGGTATAAATAATAATTTTACATATTTGCAGGACAAATGTCAGTAAATTGATGCCCATGTTTCAATTGTATATAAGATTTTTCTTCCCTGTTCTGTTTCTTTTGCTTACTCATATGTTAACAAGTTCTTATTTTTTCAACAACACTCCATTCTATAACATATCAACACAAGAGTGTAAAAAATATTGGTGGACAACATTGCTTCATCTTCAGGTCTATTTCAATCCAGGCGAAATTGTAAGATGAGAAAGTAAATTTATAATTATTGACTTTTATTTTTTTATCTTTTGTAGTGTCTTTTATACTCTTGGTATGTAAAGAATGTTGTTTAACATTATCGATTATATAGAAATGGAATAATTGATTTTTCCCTTGTATGTTTTAGGTATCTGACTGTTACATTTCATATCATTCTCTTTTTACCAATCATTTTTATGATCACCAAGAATGTTCCAAGAAAATATGTTTTTCTAGTTTATTCATTATTAATGGTTTTGACAATTATCAGTCGATTCGTTGCATTCAACAATATTAATTTGTCTATTGAAATGTGAGTTGAAAATTTTCAAAATATAATAATATATTTTAATGTGTTTTTTCAATTCCATAGACCAGAACTATATAATATCAAGAGTGATTTTTTCAAATATGTTTTTTATCCATCACACACTCGAGCAACTTCATTTTTTGCAGGAATGCTTTTAGGAGATTTAATTAAGAATAACACCATTCAATCAATGGTAAAAATATGTTAATTGTTGAAAATTATGGTAACATCAATTTCTTCATTTAAAGGTTTCGAAACAATTCTTAAAATGTCTTTTACTGATTTTATTTATTTCAATGATGCTTTATAACTTGAGTTTTGTTTTACAATCAGAAACATTCAAGCTTGGAAAATACAATCTGATAATATCATCAACTTGGTATATTGTTTGTTTTTCAATTATTATTCTCTTGAGTCATCTCTATGATGGACCATTGAAACGTTTTTTATCAAAACAAATCTGGATTTATATTTCAAAATTATCTCTTTGTATTTACTTGATGGGAACTCATATGCAATTTCTTCTCGTTTCATTAAAAAATGAGCCATTAGAAGTGAACAATTTTTACATTTTTGTAAGTTTTTTCTTCATCAAAAAATAAGTTTTTTTAAAAATTATTCTTAATTTCAGATAAAAGGAATTTCAGTCGACTTCGTTTTAATGATCATACCAATATTTTTTCTACATTTCTTTGTTGAGGTGCCATTTTCGCAGTTTGGAAAATTAATGACAAAAAAATTGTGCAGAAATGCAAGCAGAACAGAAGAGAAAATGAAAGAAAATTAATTATAATCAAGAGATACACTTATGTTACATATGAATAGAACCAGAGTTGCATTGCTATATGATACATTGCTCTAATAATAAATTACAATTCACACCTACTATCTTTCTCTCATTCAACTTACTTTGTTGGCATCACAAATGATATAATATGTGTGTATGTGTCTCAGTTCGCTCATAAAATGCTTTATGACATAAAAATGAAGATTTGCATTATCATTTCGTTTTCATTGTGTGTCATTTCTCACACTTTTTACACACATACACTGGTGATGATGATGATGCTGATGAAAAGTGCAAGAGAATGAAATGAGTGAATTCTCGTGTATTTAACAAGGATGAATATTTGACTAATATTTGCCCGTGGACTCATTTCATTCATTGTAACTGTGAATAAAATTTTCATATTTAAAAAATGTGCAATTTGGAAGCGAAAAATGTCATATGGAAAAAGTAGCAGTAGTAGCAAAAATTTTAAATCTATAGAGAGAAAATTTTGAATGGAACTCTATGATTCTCAGTTGAATATAATTTAATGATGATAGTCAGGTTTAATGTCTCGTCTATCTCAAGCATAACGGAATGAAAGTTACTACTGTAGCAACCACATAATTATGTATTTAATAATATTTCTTTTGTGTGCAATATTTATGAGAAATTTTGAACATGATGTGAAATCTTATGAGAACAAGCAGCAGCAACAGAGGCAGTCAAAATTGCTTTCTCAAAAGAAAAACTTTTCTGATTTTATGATTATTGCAGGTTACATGATGAATCGTCTGAAATTATTAAGAAGACAGGGTTCGTCTTTAATTCAATGACCACAAATTTCATACTCGAAATTGTGTTTCATCTTTTTCAAATATGTAATTATTTCACTTTCTTCATAAATAACAGACAGATAGAATTTCTTCAATTAAGGTAAAATTCTTGTCTATGACTACATCAAACACATTCATTCCTGCTGCATTACATTCTCTCTTAAAGAAACTTTTCTTTTTAGTTAAAATTGCAATGGCAAGAAAGCAAAGGCCTTTGCCTTTCTCTTTTAGCTACATACACACATATGATGCCATGAAAATAAGAAAGAAAACAGGCAGGAAGGAAAAAAGAAAAATTCGCTTAATCCACATGAATAAACAACTTGATGAAAAGAAACGACGTCAGACATATATGAGAAAATATGATATGTGTAGCATGTTGCAGCATGAAAAAGAAGAGAGTGAAAAAAATCCGTAGGCAAGGAAGAAATTCTGAAATATAATTGGAAAATTTTCTTGAAGGAACATGAAAAATATAATTTTTTTATGTTTGTAAAAATAAAAGAGAAACTTGTTTTATGTAATATACCAACTGTATGAAAAAATGAAATTTGAAAAGTTTTTCTTTACAAAAGAACTAAAAAGACGTTTTATACCGACAAAGAAAAGTTAGAAAAGTTTAAAAGTTCCGGTACTATCTTTTGATATGAACATCAATAATTTTAGATTTCTAAATTTTTATAGAAATTAGAATCGATTTTTTATAAATCATGAAAAATTTTTAAAGTAAACCCACAAAACATCTTTTTATAATACAAAAATCCAATTTTGATAGTGATCATACAGGAAGGAAAAGGGTTGTGATTTTCGGTCGGCTCCAAAATGTATCTGTCGCTGCAGAATTATTAAAAAACTTTTTTTGTCATTTAATCCTCCCATACATGATTATGTAGACACAAATGTGAAAATGTTGCAATTTTTATCTTATTGTCAAGGTTCTAAATAGGATTTTTTAGTGCCCAAAAAATTTGACATTGAGCTCAACATATGATTTGTGATTGCGTTGTGGACACGTGCGTAAGAAATCTGAGTAATAAGAGAAAGTAAGTAGAAACGATAAGAAGAAGGAGAAAGGTTTCTTGGTATAATAAAATATACTTTCTAACTTAATGTGATTTAAGCAAAGATGATGATGTGATTCCGAAACCTTTTTTTTTGCGATCCTTTAGCAATACTTTAATGATTTAATTTCAAAAATTTTTACAGAAAATTCAAATATTTTTATTCCTTTAATATCATTTTACAAAGCAAAAAATATGTCATTAAAATGAGATAAAAGAATGATTTTGCTTTATTTCCAAAAATATATTTTTTGTTGTTTACTGCGAGTGAAAGCTTGCCGTTTCATTGAAGCCTGTAATCGATATATTGTTGTTTCTACTCTAGTTGATTTAAGAGTTGAAATTCAATCTTTACCTCAACTCGCCTTGTATGCTATAATATTGTGAATTCATTTTTGTTTATTTCCATTGCTGCCTTGACATATCGACCTCCATGCATGCCTCTTTGCTATCAATTCCAATAATTGAAATTTGATTCTTCTTGTGAAATCAATATCATGTGCACACATACGCTTTCTCTCCCCTTTCGTCCTCTTATCTCTTTCCTTTCACTTTTATTTCAATTCCAAATTTCTCCTTTCAATTTTTTTCTTTTTTGCTGACTGACTTTAAGCAGATATGCTTCTTTAAGAAAATATAAAGGAAAAAGGGTTTGTTTTAGATAAGTAAAATATTTCTGCTGGTTAAGGAATTTGTTTGTTACGAATTTTACTGTATCAAATTATACTAAAAGGAAAGGTATTTTAATCATGAATTAGCAACAATAAAGTAGAAAATTTATGCAATATTTGGTCATTTTATAGAAAGATTCAAATCAAATTATAAAAATAAAATAGAAATAAATTAAAATTCAAGCATTATAATTTAAATGCAACCTATTCTTATATTTTCAGAAGGCGAGCTTTGCTTTAATTTTGAAAATGGATTTTTTCTCATTTAAAAAGACCGTCTTTTGATCTCTTTCTTTTTCTTCATAGCCATTGTTTGTATTTACCTCATTGTGACTACATTGAATGCTGAACTCCATAGCGAATTCCTTTACCCTCTCTCCCTTATTTCATTCACTTTAGTAAATTCTTTCCAACAATTTCTTCTTAAACCTCCACTATAAAGCAAAATGTCTTTTGTTTTCTACCATCACTGATATAGCGTGAATGGTGTATGAAAATGGAAAATGATTACAATTATGATGAAACATTTACAGAGATTAATTTTTCCCTAACTCTCTTTTGTCAGACATTGCTACTGCTCCCTTTTGTATATATGTATGCTATGGTTTGTCTCATTATCTCCATTTCAACAGACAACGACAACACAGATGAAAAAGTAACAAAGAACAGATGAAATTTGTTTCAAAACTTCTTCGTTTGTCCTTTTGAAAATGTATGTCGCTATTGTTGTTTTAATGTGCCTTTGCTGATGTGTCGAGAGAACTCAAAAGAGACTAACTAAAGGTTGATACACATTCACAAAAATAATTTTTATAATCATGATGATCACAAAAAAAACTTCAGTTTTTGAAATAAAGAACTCTCTATTTGTATTTATTTGAACGACTCATTGTGCACTAATTCAATGGAGGAAAAGATAAGTAATCAAAGGACATAAACAATTGCAGAAAAAATATCTTACAAAGACCACACATGTACATTCACTCTCATAGAGGGGAAAGAAAATCTCAAAGATATAAAACAACATTTTCATTCACTTCTCACAACATTTACTTCAATTTTGAGTACTATCTTATTTCCTTTTACTTACATCATACAATTGAATCTATGTTTAACTTTTTTTATCAATCTTATTTTTCAAAGGACAGTCAAAAGGAAATAAATTGCATTTTTTCTTTTATTTTATGTTTACCTTCCTTCTTTTACCTAAATGAGATATATTTATTTTGCTTGAGGTTATTTCATATGGCAGATTCTTTGTTCAAGAGAATTACTCAATTTTTTTCAAAATTCTCCTTTATTGCTGATTTTTTAGCAAACGAAACTGTCAAGAAGACGTGGAATTGTCTTTGTAATCTGTATTTGATAGTTAAGTTCTTCTTTTTTAGTTCATTTAGAATTTGAATATTTTTCTAATCTTACAATAAATTACAGTTTCAAAAAATTTGAATATCTTAACTATTCATATGTTATTTCTTCGTTTATTAAAATAAAAATCAATTCAAATTAATAACAGATTTTCGAAGGAGTATGACACCGTTTTAGAATTATGACTTATACTAACCCAACCAATCGACCACCATGAACCTAATATCGTATTTGTTTTAAAAATGCTCTTAAAATTACATGTCACCAATTAATTATGACCATTGTATTTCAATCCAATACAAAGCAAATTAATTGGAAAAAATGTTTCGCTTAACAATTTTCATTGAATTAATTACCATAATTGAGTGTCATTTCCACAATTCATTTTCATCACAATGGAATTACAATATAATGTAATACTTTTGAATGAAAAAGTATTTTAATTGTCTGTTTGAGAGTAGTTTAATTATCAGTTCATTATTTAGAAGAAGTCTATGTTTACAATTCACAACAGGAGCACTGTTAAAAACTTTAGTAATTTCAACTACCATTTTACTCAATTTTCTTTCAGTGCTACTTAATTTCATGCTTATTTAATTCTTTCATAAGTTTTTATTATTCTCTGTAAAGAAATAAAAAATTTGAGTGAAAAAACTTTCAAACTTATCAAATAAAAGAGTTTAATTCAGATACAATTAAAATTTTCTCAAATAAAACTTTTTTCTCACAAATCGATTTAATTAATTTTCTCTCTATCTTCTTCTGCAGTCTCTTTAGATTTAATCAACAAACAAAGCTGAAAATAGAATTAAATTTAATTAATTAAAATAAAAAAATTGAAAGGTATTGAAACTCCTCGCTTCAACTTGATTTGAATCTAATTGCTAATGGCGACTAGTTTCAATGCCTGGCATTCATTTGCTTGCTTAGTAAACACAGAACAGCAAGAGAAAAAGGGAGAGAGATATTTCAACTACGTTTTCGCAATTATCTCAACTGTGGAATTTTCATCCTTTCTTTATTTTTCCCACTTTGCCAACGTCGCTCTTTCGAAATGTTTTTCCTTCACAAACTTGCGGTTTCTCCTTCTTCTATCTTTTGACAGAAAATGCGAGACAGATAAGCATAGATGGTATAAATTTAATGGAATTTAATGAATTTTCAATTTTTGTTTTCATTGAAATGGAGAGCAATGTCCATTGGATAGAAATATTTTCGATTATCATCCGTTGTCATGATATTAAATGCTGATCAATCTATCCTCAGATATCTTAACAAAAGAAATATTTTATCTTATTGTGTATAGCTACAAAAAGAGATACAAAATGATATTGTGGTCCAATATAAGATTTATATTGATATTTTTTAAAATTTTCTTTTTCAAGGACAGTTTAAAATTTAGGTATTTTTTTTTTGCATTCCAAAATTTATTTAAAAACAATTTCAAGCAAAAGAAAGTTTTAAGTTCTTAGAAAAAACGTTTTGTTATTTTTGAACACTTTTATTTAATTTATTATTACTGCAGTAACCCGAAAATTAAAATTTAATAGTTTTAATTAATCTAATATTTTTATTGTTTGAGTATAAGAGATAGCAGTAACTTGCTCTATTCAAATACTATGTACAAATAAGAAAACCAAAATTCCAAATTTCATTTTGATCGTAATCTGATTTGCTCTTTTTTGGCAAAACAAGACAAGCAAGGAAACAATTAAATTTCTGGTTTTTTTTGTCATTCATCTCTAAGGAATTTATAAGCGTCTTCACTACTCTCATGAACAAATTTATATAAATCATCCTTTTTTCTTTGTATGCCTCCAGTTGTACGCTAAACTGCTTCATATTTTATTTTCGAAACAAATAAGGAAAGCATATTATGTTTATGTGAGGCAATTGTATGCAATTGGAAAATTGATTTTCTCTCTCATATGGATAAATCTTTAAAGTGCTTCGACTTATTTTTATTCTATAATCCTCTCACTTGTACCAAATGCGAACGAGTGAATGTTTTTTCACATGATACTTACAAAAGAACACGCACGCTTATATACTTGTGCATGCACTTGTCGATGGAGATGAAATAAGAAAGAATAATCCACGGACATTTATTTCGTTTATAGAATATTAGTGGTTTATTTATTTTTATACAATTTTTTCCTCTTGAGAGATCACATATTTTATTTAACCATTTTGAGAGCAGTGTGTGGTGGTTTATTGTAATATTTTTCTTTTGGGATAATCTAAAAGTTTCGACTTATTTAACAATAGTAAAATTTTTATTCATCTAGGTATAATTGTTTTTGTTAAATCAAATTTTTTAATTAGTTCCATAAAAGTAAAAAAATTTTTGATTGTCCATTCCTCCAAAACTTTTTAACAACTCTTCTTATCCTTCTTCTTATTTATCGAAAAACATAAGCGCGTGATGTGAATAAATATTTCGTATCTCAAACTTTCAGCCAACACAATTCTTCCATTTCCAATTTCGATTCATCCTTATGTTTATTTACTTATCTTTTTCATCCTAAATGAGCGAATGAGTAGAGTTGAGAAAAAGAGTAAAGAAGCTAAAGAATTTATGAAATAGGGAAAAGTTAAAGAATTTTTTACGATTTGTGATGCCCTAAATGAGAGTGAAGAAACTTTTGTTTTACTTTGGTGTTTGCAAAATTGTTATTTCAACTTCTTTTTCTCTTATTGATAATATTATTCTCATCCGCACAATACAACCGTGTAAATACAAAAGAATGAAAGAAAAAAAAATATTTATTTTTCATTCTTTTCTGTTACGTAAAATACCGGTAAAATATACTTACCATCTAATTTATATTTTTAGGTTGGATTACTAAAATATTTTAGTTATAACAATATGATATTTCTCAAAAATTCCACAGCTACAAGTTTACTTAACAAAAATAAAATAGAAACTTAAAAGATGGTTTTAACCTTGATTAAACGTATGAAATATTTTTTTTTATTTTTGAATATTTCGAATAAACTTCTAAGAGAAAAAATTGATTTAAAACTCGTAACATTTCACATAACGAATATAACCAGAGTTACTTCTAGTAATTGAATGAGGAAATTTGACTTTTCAGACATAAAATGAAAGTAAACATACAAGGTTTTTACTTATATTTATGCATGAGAAAATTTAGAAGTGAAATTTACTCATGAGAGAAAAATAATTCCTTCATTTTTATGCCTTTCTAAGGACTATAATCCTTCTTCATATATTTGCATTTAAGTCATCATTTTTTTCTTCTTTCTTGATGTAAGCACATACCAACATGATTCACTTTCATTTCACATCAAATTATTTCGAAATTTCCTTTTTTTCTACCCTCATTTCAAGTTTTTTCTTTCTCTCTTTCGGCTCCACCTTTTGTAAACAAAAAATAAATAAATATCGAGAAATTTGAATAAAGATCGATAGACGATGTATATTTTCTTCATCAATTTACTCAAACTCAACTTTATCAAAGAAATATTTATTTATTTACATAGAAAGACTCGTTTCAACTTTCTTTTTTCTATTCTATCGTCATAACAAGTAAATAATGACAACGATGACGACGATGATGATGGGGTGTCTTTATATGTCGCACATTTAATACATTCAAAATACGAGCGAGAAAGAGAGGCAGGCGACAGTGACAGAAATTTGCATTTTATTCAAATATAATGACCGAAATTAAAAAGTGCTTAAATTGGGATCGCAAAACACTCAAAGGCAATTGCTCAGGGAATTGGAAAGCGATAAAAGAGTGAGTGAGAGAGGGAATGATGATGCGACATTATCCATTACTTGATTGACAAAATACGAGAGCGAGAATGGAATATTTTTCAAAAAAAAATGATAAAAAAAATTTATGCGTATGGGGCGAAATGCTTATATTTTTTCGCCCTAAATTTAATGATGTTTTCAGTACACACGAGTAATTTCTTCCTTTAAAACACAGAGCGTGACGATATTAGATGATGAATTTATTTGCATGAATGAGTGATTATTTACTCAAATAGAGAGACAATTATAAAAGAGAGAAGAATCTTTCCACTTAATCATTGGAATAGTTGTCATTGTTTGCATCGCATTTGACTGGATTATAGCTGACAATCAATGGCTCACAGCCCTTATATCTAACTGGATTGTTGTCATTGTCAAATGCATCCACAATATCAAAATCTATTTCATTGCGTAATCTTTTCAAAACATTCTCCAGTTCATTGCGTCTTTGAAAATCGTTTATATATCCAGTTGTTTTTGCAATTTCCCTATAAACATTCAATGACAATGTGAACGAGATTGAATTAGTGATGATGAAAAGGATCTAAAAAAAGAGATAGAAATGACACTAAGAAAATATCATAGTAGTTGAATGAATTTTATTATACCAGAAAAGTTCGATCTACACTCATTGCTTTAATGCTACACACTAAAAACATTCAAAATTTTTTGTTTTTGTTTGCTATCAGAAATTAATTGATAAGTACTGAAACACATGTTTATTGTGTCACAAAAAGAAAAAAAAGTATCGCAATTATTTCGTCATGGTGGCTACATAAAAATAATGAATGTGTTGAAGTTTTAGATAAGAATATATAAGAAATTTTTTATCAAATATTTAAAACACTTTCTATATAGAAGAATTTAACTGTTTCATAATCGAACTTAATATTTTCTTGTTTAAAAATTTGAATAAATGAACTATCAGCTGAATTTAAATCAAAAAAGTAATTTTAAAGACAAATTAAGTATCTGATTTTTGATGTTCTATGATATTTTTTTTGATTTTTTGTGTGATACTTTCTAATAAGCTAAAGTTTAAGTCATCTATTATAGCTATGGGTTTTTAAATAAAAATGTGTCTAATTAAAATTGGTAAGTGTTTATTTTTGATTACATATGAAGACATAATTTTATTTGATTGCAATTAAAACACTAAATGTTTTTGTATTCTTTTATCATCAAGACAAACTTTAGAATAAAAATGCAAACTTGAAAAGAAGTAGCTTGACAAGAAACAAACAAGCGAACGAAAAGAACAGAAAGATAATTGGAAAAAAACCTACACAAACTGATTGAAAATGGTAATTACTTTTTTATCTGCTGCAAATCTTTTTTTTATCATTTTGTATTCTTTCAAATTCTTTTCTTTTCTTTTGTTTCTCTCTCTCTCGCTTGCTCTCGTTTAAAATGCAGAAAAGATGCTGCAAAAAGAATGCCGTATAAAAATAAAAGTATACACTAAGTACCGGGAAAGAGAGTGGGAAAAAGGTACAAATATACACACATAAATTGCTACAAAGATGCTTTGAAAAAATATTATAATGAAAACTTTTGCACGAGTCGAGCGTAATAAAAAAAAGAAGCTTAAAAGAGAGAAACAAGAAAACTCATAAATTTTTATACAAAAGGACAAAGCGGGAAAAAGAAAAAATCTTTTGCATTTGAAAGGAAAATGAAGTTAATTGAAGATTTCTTTTCTTAACATTTCAAATACCTATTTTGATATTTTATTATTGTTTCCTCAATAGATATCTCAGATAATTGTAATTGAAATTATACTTTGTAAGCGATTTTGGGTCTAATTTAAATAATTTTATAAGACATTTTATTGATTTTTTTCTTTTTTAAATGAGTTTAAATTAATGCTATTTTATTGATAATGAAAGAAGTCAAATATAGGTCAATTACATTTCCCCACTTGAAATAAAATCCAAAAAGCCATACATCTCTATAAAATTTTATTAAAAATCTTTAAAACTGAAAATTTAAAGAAAAGTGCGTAAATTCCTTTTTTTCTTTTATAAAACATTAAATATTCAAAAAAAGAAAAAAAGCAATAAAGGCAAAAGCAGAAAGAAAAGAGAAGCAAGCTAAACGACGACACATTACTCTGCCACAACGCATAATAAAATGAAATGAGAGTAAAATCCGTATCGACATTAAAGCGTGAAACATTTCACCCACAAAACTGTTGTGTATAAACACAATAACATCGCATCTTTTCAATAATGCACAGAAAATAAATTTTTATAACCCAAGAGAAAGAAGAAGTCATAGAAAAATTATCCTCCACCATTGTGTGAGTGAAGTTGTGGAGTTGTATTCAATTACCATTGATATTGTCAAATACTTTTCGATGAGAGGGCATGGCAAACAATTGCCAAATAATATTAAATTTCTTTTTTTCTCAACTGTAAACAATGAAATATATTTCTTTGTTTTAGGTAGTGGTAATTGAAGTGCGTAACATAAATTATTGATAGCATGGACTTTTCTTCATGTGATAAGTTTAAGAAAAGTGTGACTTTATGTGACTTTTTTATTCACTATGACTTATTATCTGTTTTTCATAATGTTATATAGACTTGGAGTTTATAAACTCTTTTATAAAACTAAAAAGTTGACATAAAACTCTTAAGATACATATAATCAAAAACGTCCCTATTTTTTATTTCTACAAATTTTAATATTTTCAAAAAAATGCGCTCTGATTTTCTAGATAGAAACCTATAATTTTTTTATTCAAACTGTATTCTTTTTCCAACGTTTTTATATTTTGATATTGACCATACATAAAAAAGTAAGAAAACAGAGAGAAGGAGGAATTATTGCTCTCTTAAACATACGTTGGCATGACCATATGAATCCAATAAAGCTTTACACTTAACTAAATCGATAAATATAAGAATATAAGAGGAAGTTCATATGTGGGATATAGTAGGAATCAAGACTGATAATAATGAAGAAGGAGGCAGAGGGGAGAGGTAAATTCAATCAATTTAATGTTGAATGGCTGCTGCCATGTCATGCTTTATATCGGCATCATCTAGATCTCATTTATTATTTACTACACTGTTGGATTTCTATTGCTTGTCTTTTTTATGTATTTACTTTGCCCCATTGTCCCTTGGGAGATTTTTTTAATGCAAGCAATCGATATAAATTGCAGAATTACTCAGATTTTTATTAAAGTGCGTGAGTATTGACAATAATTGCGTGATAATAGAAGAACATTTTTGTCTGTAACTAAAAATCTTTTAAATTCGCAATTTTATATTGATTTTTCAATTTAATCCCAAAGCTTTAAACCCTTTTTCTCTTTCTCCCTTTTTTATTTTTACAAATATTGACTTCTAACTCAATCTGTTTTAAATTCATCACCTAATCATGCATGAAAATTCTCTTTAAAAGAAAAAATCCAAATAATCTCTCGCTCTGTGTCGACTTAGCTCCCTTTTGTTGATTTCCTCTTTTTTCTTCTCATCCAATTCTTATTTATGATGTGTGAATTTTTCTTTAACTTATGTATGTAGACTCAATGCGTGATTTCTTTATCCCTCTTTTGCATACGTTTCCAATTTTATAGAATTTTTAAAGTGAAGCATTTTGCTATGCCCCTATAGTATATGTATATTTATTTATTTCCATAGTAAGAAAAAAGTGGATTTCGATCACGTGAAAACAATTTGAATCGTGTGTCAATTTATTTACACATTTTTTCTTGAATCTTTCTCTTTTAGATGCTTATTTCATGTTCAATTATAGAGCGGATAAATTTATAAAGTGATGATGATGTTTGATTATTCAAGCAAAAATAAGAGACTTAAAATAAATTTTATGCAATTCTGATTTAGTAACTGAGATATTTTTAACCGAGCTAAGGAAACGACATTGAAATTTTTATTTTAAAAAAAGAGGAAGCGAGTTTACTTGGAATTGATAAGGTTTTTTGTATTTTACACAAAATATAAGCTATACTGAGAAGTGAATCATATTTTTAGCGCATTTTTGCAAAAAAATACGCTATTATGTCCACGATGGCTGGTTGGCTGGCTGGCTGTATGTGACAGTAATAACTCGGCAACGGTAAGTCGTAGATAGGTGGTTGATAGCTTATTAGAAAGGTCTTGAGGTTTACATTAGCAAAAAATACATAAAAAGTGATTTTTTGGACGTGTCGACCCAAGAGTAGTCCACCACATGCATGTCCATCACATGGACCAAAAAAAATTTCTCAAAAAGTCTTAAAATGTCATAAACCGTTGAGTAATCATGTCAAATATATAACTGTTCTGTAAAAGAAAAAAACGCGCTCCAATCTCTGATCATTCAAGAAGTCGAAATTGATAAAATATAAAATATAAAGTTCAAGCTTTAAAATGGTATATAACTTTTAATTCTACTTGACTTTAGTAAAAAATTATAGGCGAAAAGAAAAAACAGCAAAAACAGCATTTCAGAAACCCTACATTGAATAAAATGTAAACATTTTCATATCAATTTTGAATTTTGAATTTTCTTTTCAAAACTAGCACTACACAAAATTCTCCTTCTAAATAGTTCCATTATCATGTCTCAATTCAACTACACATTAAAAATTCATTCACATTTTGAATTATGGCTGGCTGATGATGGCAAGGCGGACTATAATGTGAGAAAATAAACACATTTAGTTGAATGGGTGTGGAGAATTCATTCATGAGTGGATAACAAGTGACTTTTATTCCAAATTGCTTTCACTCGTGCAGCAGTTGCCAAGTTGTCTCATTTTTTATCATCCTCCTACTCATACTCATTCAAATTCGTTGAAATGTAAAAAAGAAATGAATAAAAATTCTTCATATCATCATTAAATATGTAACAAGCTTTCTTTTTTCGTAGAATACTTATTTTAAAGGAAGTGCGCTCTTTTGAATTCCTGTAGGAGTGAACAAGACCTACATCACGTTGCTGTCGTTTACAATCATTGAGTAAGAGATGATTATGTCAATATGTGATGCATGAAATTTTAATTGCAGGAAAAAGTACATTTTTGTGTCATTGTATAGAGAGGTAAAGAATCAAGTCAATTAAATTTGTAAAAGTGATGATTATGTGAATTCGAAATCTTTTACAAATGCAAATTTCATGTTATACGCAATTTTAATTTTAAATTTAGAAATATGTTTGTTTGTTAGCAGCTCAGATAAAGAAGTAAACTCAAGAAGCCTTCATTTATCAATAAATTTGCATTTAGATTAAAGAATTTGCTTTAGCTTGAACTCATTCGCTTTCTCTGTTGCTATATTTGCTCATGTGAAAGAAACTTTCTCTCCTTTTTCAACTCCTCTCTTTCTTTTAATTTTTGGAGCGCGTTTTCATTGATATTTCTGTTAGATTTCATTCGTTGAAGTTTAAAATCGACACATAGAAAACGCCATAAGCTTCTGTCTCTTACTTTCATCACAAAACGATTGAATTAAGATAAAATTGAAATTTTTTAGCAATTTTATTTGCTCACTCATTCGTTTATTTGATAGAGAAGAGAAGAGGCAAATATGTAAGCGCTTCAAGGTAAATGAAAAACGTAAAAGCAAATTACTTTGATTTGATTTTTCAATTCATTTTCTTTATTCGCCGATGATGATAATGATTGCTTACATACTAAAAGAAGAGAAAGATTAGAAACACTCAATTGAAAATGGAAATAATTTTTTCCTTCTTCTTTATGAAAAAAGTTCGTTCAATATTTGAATTCTTTTTATTGGCATTTTATTGAGGTTTTGAATTTCAAACATGTAGTCTCGCAAATGTCGCTTTTTAAAAGAAGACACGAAAGCTGCGTTGAAAGAGTCGAAATATTTTTCAGATTTGATATACGTTTTTATTTTTTATGAGTATTGTCTAGGGCAGTATGTATAATAAAAAAAATAACAGTATACCTTTGTCTTAAAATATTCTAAAAAATGAAAAGTAAATTGTTATTGACAAATTATTTAATCGTCATTTGTTGAAATTGATAACAAATTTAGATTTAAAACATTTACAGATTTTGCCTGCGGTTAAGAAAAATGGTAAAATGATTTGTAATTGAAAAGTTCAAGGTTGTGAATTGAGCTGTAAAAAACTCAATTACTCAAAACAAAACAACAAATTTGCTCATCAAAAAATAATTTCCTAAGAAAACACAAAGTTTCCATTAGTCTTTTATCAGTTAGGATTATTTTGCACATACACACCTACACACCCGTTAAAGCGAGAAAGTGTAAAAAATTTATAGCAAAAAATCCTTTTTGCCTTCACAACACAAGAAGAAAAGTAAGTTGAGTGAAAAAGAAGAAAAAAAATCTTTCTTCACCTCTCACTCACTCATTTTACTTCAAAGCAATGTCAATTTCAGTATTTCATGAATTATTAAGTATGTTTTACGGCTTTAGGTGAAAAGCAAATGCTTCAGAAATAAATTTTTTACAAAGAAAAAGAGAAAAAAGTTTTTTCGTGTGCTTCGTTTTGCTTTGCTTTCATCATACATTTCTCAATTGGAAGTGGGAAAGGAACAAACTTTTTGTTTTTTTTTTGTGCAAACGAAACTTAATGAGGTTAATGGTATTTTCCATTTCTAATATTATTATTTATTTTTTTAAGCGCACCAAGCATGACTTCATTCCATGTCAATTTACTCCCGATGGGAGAAAAAAAGTATGTAGGAGTAAGCAAGAAAGTTAATTATATTGTTCCATTCCGCATCTCAACTGGCAAATAATTAATGAACTGGAAAAGGCTAAGCTCTTTAAGATGTTTACTTTAGCTCTTCTTTTTCTATAAGAGCAAATAACGATATTACTGAAATTGCTATTGACAGAATTTTTTTCTTTCTTTCACTTTCGTTTTTTTATGGTGGGATTGTGGAAATGATTGACATGACATTGAGTACCAATCAGATGATACTCTAGTGAATTTGTCTTCATAATAAATTCACAAGAGAAAGCTTTAATGATCTTTCTTTTAAATAATAATTTAAAACTTATTTTTTTGTCCATCAGTGCCATATTAATAATGAAAATTTTATTTTCTATCTTTTTGAATTATGGATGTTATCAATCTCTTGCCTTGTCAGCTCTGTTATATATTTTAAAGTGGTCATTTTTGTTTATCTCTCTTACTCTCCATTTATTCTTCTTTCTAGAGTAAGTAACTAAGTATATGAATGTGAGTTTGACCTTTATCTTGAGGGAACACTTCAACCTTCCCTTTTATCCTCTTCATTCACTGATAAATTTATGTCAAGAAAATATCTCTTAGGGATTAATGTTAATGTGTTGCTAGAGTAAAGTTGTTACTTTAGTCTTTTTTGCATGATGGAAATAGATTTATTTTTCACTAATTAAAAGCTCATAATTGTTCTCTGGATTAAAATTCATTTCTTATATATATCAACTAACTTTTCAACAGGTATCGTATTCTTATTCAGAAGAAAGGAAAATTCCAAATCTAAATTTAAATTCATGAAATTTATTGATATTGACATCTCTAACATACAACAACAAATGACAGTAGCATAAATTTCAAGTGAATGATGTCAATGTGAAGATGGGAGGAAAGAAAACCCAGAAATGACCATTCTAGAGCAATAAAAAGTTATTTATCTCTAAGATAGATGTTTTAAATCATTCTTAATATCATATGACATGAACATGGATTATTTGTTGTGTATTCAAGAAGATTAAAAGTTTTTATGGCTCACTAAAAATGATTAAAATTGAAGAGACAGTTTGACTCGACTTTAAAAGTCATAAATGCATTTTTCCATTAAATTTTTTATTCACGATTTTCCATTAAATAAGCTTCCTTATATTTTGCTTCAATTCACGTGAGATGACTGTAAACGAGCTAAATAAGTGTGTGTATGTATGTTTGCAAACATATGAAGCTATAATTCTCAAACTTTACGACTTTTTGTCTTAAATGTCAATTCTATTGGCAGTATGCGTATATAGGGTGAAGAAAACAATAATACCGCCCTCAACATCGTGCTTTCTATAGTTTTTCATTTCTTTCTACATAATTTATAGCTTTCTACAGTTTTTCTTCGCATGACATATTATGAAAGAGAATTGTGAGATTACATGGCAATTTTATGGTATGTTTATAAAGTCATTTTCTTCCTACATTCACAATTCTGAACCACGAAGGATATGTCGTATAATTTTCAAGTGATTCTGATAACTCAATTTAGTGGAATGAACGATGCTAAAATTATTCTTTGTATGTGTATTTTCTTGAATATATTTATAAGCAATGAGGGAGTTGAGTGCGGCAAACAATAGCAAATATGGAATGTAAAGTAGCAAGAAGGAAATTTTTATCTCAAAAGAATGTGAGTACGCGAGAATAAATTTTCAGCATGATAAATTCTTCTTTAACTCATCACACATACATTCAAGATTTGTTATTTTGTATGTCTATTCAAATGTATGGATTTTGCAGCTTACGCTCTCATCTCCAAGATGAAAAAGATTTTAAGCTTATCTTTCCATTTGTGGCACTCACTTAGCGTTTCTGTTGCTACTGAATGAAAATAATGTTGTTTTAGTTGCTTATGTCATTCGATGATTTTTTGATTTCTTTTTTCTTTAAATTTCTTTTTGTCTTGCAAAGAAATTATTTTTTTAATCTACAGACCGTTATTGGTATTTAATTTGAATTAAAATGTAGAATTAGAATGCTTATCTCCCACTTTTAAAAATTTTACAATTATGCTGAAAGATATCGATGTAACGGTCATTTTTTATTTGAATATTACTTTTGCAAACTGCGCCTTCAGCGCGCAATTTCGTAAATTTTTTTTTTTCAAAAAATTAAGATTAAAAATTCTATTTGGACTTCTAGAGTTTTATTATTTTGTACAATGAATTATTATTTTAATTCAATAAATTTTTCCCCTCTTTAAAGATGAACAACAGGAAAATACAATAATTTTTCTTTCATATGTTCCATACATTTTTTTATTCGACCGAATACTTGCTTAACTTAACAGCAATACAGAATACCACTGCAAAGTGATATATAGAGAAGGAGAGCGCACAAACCCCATCATGCTTATCAAAATCACATAAATAATAAAGTCCAACATCATTGTTAATGCTACATAGAGTTACTTAATTTTATTTGAGGTATTTGAACGTGATTTGAAAGACCAACAATGAACAAGAAAAAAAGAGGATTTTTTGTCGCGCACGACAAGAATTTTTTTGAAGAAGCTTAAATTGTTTCGGCTCGTGTGCATGTATACGTTTGTGTTTGCGTGAAAGAAAAAGTAAAAAAGTCTCATGTAGCTTTCTCAACATTAAATGAGATCTTTCGTATCCAATTTCAGCTGTAATCAAGTGTCGCATTCGATGAAGGAACATTTCGTTTCATTTTCAATGTCCACTGAGCCTGAAAATGCTACGATAAGGCCCCAAATGAAAATCAGAAAAAAGACGCTCGCATAAAATTCTTCTCATTTTCCAATTTCATTTTCTTTTCTTTTTCGTTTGTTGAATGAAAAGGGACAGACTAGCTTGAATCATAAAATAATGAAAAGCTCATTGTTGAAATAAGTTCATGATCCTCGTTAGCATAGGAGAATTTTTGCTCATAAAAATTCTACAAAGAAAAAGGTTTTTATGAGTGACAATTTTAATGACTAAAGCAAGACTAAAGTCAAGGTTTGGAATAGATTGTTTTTCCTTTTTATTTAACTATGTGAGTATACTTGTAAAGCATTTATTTTTCGTCTCAGTCACTTTAACAATAATTAAACAGTTCCTATTATCATTTTGAAATCAGCACGAAACAATTTTCATGAGTCTTTCTTATTCTCATAACAATAAACATTATTACATTCAATTGGCTCAATTTGAGTGTGCTTGCATATACACATAATAGAGTAGAAAATAAAGAGTAAATTTACATTTCGAATTACAATTGGCTCATCGTGAATGGGTGGATGCTTCCGGTCCTTGCTAATGGACAGGATGCTTTTAGCCTTTTCAGTAAGTAAGTAAACCATTTTCACACAATACACACATATGTAAGTGGATTGACGAACGAAGAAGACAAGAGTGAAAGTTAACAAACCATTTCTGTTTTATTTCTCCCTATCTGACCTTCTTCGTCTAAGTGAGTGAGAAAAACTCAATTTTCGTGTTTCAGCATGATGTTGTGAGCTTAAAGCAACATTTTTTTCTGAGAAAATTGATTTATGTTTACTGTTCCATTATGATTTCTTTTTCTTAACTAACTGGACATACAATTTTATGTTCAATTCAATTTCTTTTTTACTTATACATACACACATGAGGCACATGCAAAGATGTTATTTTATTTTAATGTTATTTGAAAGAAGGAAAATATTGTCGATAAAATTATCATTTTTTTGTACTTTCACCATTGCTTTCTCCCCAGTTTCATTACAATTATATTACATTTATGCGGAAGTAAAGAGAAAGAACTATAAGCTCTCATGTTCACTACGCACACACCATCGATTCGCAATAAATATTTACGATACGATTGCGTATATAAATATATATTTATGTGAGCGACTGAGAGAGAACGAAATGAACAAAAATATTTGAATTCAATATTTCTTTTATTGACTGCAAGGTTAAGACACAATTTCATATTTATAAGTTCTTGTTATTCTCTTTTTCAAAATCAGTAAGATACAGGTTTTTCATTCAGTTTCTTCTATCGCAGTATTCCTTTTTTTAAAATAAATATGAATAAATAGAAATAATAACGAATGCATTTGTTTAAAAATTATGAATTAAATTTTACTATTTTAAAGAATTTTATTTTAGTTAACATAAATTTAGCTTTTTCGCTTATTTATTCATGTATGCATTTCTAAATGATCCCTATTTTATACAATAATAATATGTAACATACTTCATTGTTATATTCGTTTTTGCTCTTCTATATGAAAGTATGTTTGAATGAATGAGCATTGCAGGTTAAATGGGATGAAAGGAAAGTCCTCATTCATTCAAACGTTGTGCAATCGATACATTCACAATAAGTATGAAATCCTTTAGCATTTTTGTAGATAAAATTTAACATTTTGTCTATTTGTATTCAAAAAATGCGCTAAAATCAATGAATTTTTTACCTTTGAATATTGGAAATTTTTATGTGTGTTATTTTATATTCATACAATCCATTGCCCTTTTCACCATCTACGCTGTTCACGTCATGCTGTATTTTCATAAAAATTCTTCTTTTTACTCTCTCTTCTCTTTTTTTCACTTCAACTGGATACTCGTGCATTTATGAATCGCCCGATTGGGAGCTATAAAAAATATGCATAAAATATACACACATATATCGATGTGAAAGAAATGAAGAAATTTCGAGAATTTTTTATATAAAATTGAAGAAGAAAAGAGTTGTAAAAAGCATCTCTTGAGTCTTTCGCACATTTTTATTTTCGTAATAGAGTGCTTCAATGAAATCCTATTAACTTTTCATTCTTTTGACCATTGAAAGAAAATTGCATTTCTTGTTTGAGACAATAACTGTGATCGACGTTTATGACTGGATTTTCTTTTTTTAGGGGCTACAAATTTTCATTTCACCCCTTGGCACTATAAAATGAGAATCTATAAATCTCATGCATATGGAAATATAGAATTAAATTAAAAGTATAAAATGAAATCATAAAATACATGCATAATTTAATTTATTATATCCGGAGAAAGAAAGCATAGGCGAAACAACATTATGAACATTTTTATAAAAATAAGGAATTATTCACAGAATGTCTCATGTGACTTTTTGAGGTTTCTTTCATACATTTCATACTTCACATATGCACTCACATTCGACCGAGTTGTAGAATGACAAAAGAAATTGTAGAAGAACCACAGTCGAGTTCACAAATCATTTTACAATGGCTTTTATTCTTTCTCAGACGACTTTTGTATGTGTGTTTTCTCCAATAAAAATTATTATATTGGAAATGAAGCAAATTTTCTTAGAGTGCATATATTCATGAATGAATGAATAAGAAAAAGAAAACAAACCGAATGAGAAAAAAGAAAACTTTTCCAATGAACATAAGCAAGTCGTAAAATGTAAAAGTTGTGAATTGTGAGTACTTTTTGGGTTGAAATTTCTTTACCATTCTTATAAATGGAGTTTGGAAGAGCGACAAACATACACATATACATATATGTGAACAAGTAAGTGAATAAATATATGTAGGTGGAAAAAAAGGAAATGAATATGAAACCAGTTGAAGAAAGATTTTTGTTTTAGAAAACTTAAATTAGCTTTTTTGTTTTCCTTTTTCTTTTTCACTTATGCAAAAGTTCAAAATTCCTTGTTTCATTATGGATGAAGAAATTTCAAAAGTATCAGTTGGTTTCATTACAATTGAGTCCTTAAAATCATTTTGAACTTAGTCAATGAAAATGTTTGAATTTACATTTTATTAGAATACAATTTTAATATTAAAGACACAAACCTTAAAAGTAATTCATAATAAAACTCAAAAATATTTTTAAAAGCATATTTTAACATTTGATTAATCACATTAAATTTATCACTTACAGAAAAGTTAAAAGTAAAAAGAATCTACACTAATAGAGCAGCTTACAGATATTTTTGCTGACAAAAAACAAGCGATTGTGGTGAAGGCAAAAAATATATATTTCAGTATTCATAAACATGACATAAATGTTATAACATGGAAAATTTCATGCACAGGACGGGAAAATAGAAAAATCTCAGGGCTTTTGAGAATTTTCAATATGATGCTCTTTGTGCAGTCTCTAAGAACTTTTCACCTCTGAAAGCAAAAAAATCTGTGTTTTTATGTCTTCTTTCTTTTGGCTCAAAATACTCTTTCTGTGTTTTTGTCATAAATTTATGTTTTCTGTATAAAAAATGGCATACATAAGAAAAAAGAATGAGTGAACTTGCCTGCATGTAGCAGCATCAGCAGCAACGGAAATATTGAGTTAATGCTGTTTCTTCACACTTTTGCTTTAACTCTGTCTCTTGTGCAATCAAAAACAAAAAAACATGAACAGATGCCTTGTTTGTGACTTTCATATTTATATTGAAGAGAAGAGAGAAAAATCTTGTTATGGGAAAATTCGTAACATTTTGCAGTGAAATTTGTTGTGTGCATCAACTGCTGCAAGTTGAAGAAATTTTTTAATTAAGCAGCAAAAAACTGAACAATTTCTAAGTGATTTATAATTTTCTTGCTTCATTCATTTTACATAAAAACATTGGCTGCAGTGTCTTCAAAGTTTCTTCATTACCATAACACTAACTAATTATTCTTCTTGCTCTTACTTGTCATTCTTTTCCTTTCACTTCCACCTGCACACAAAAATCACAAACTTATGTTCTAAAAATAAATGGTTTTAAAGCGCTTTTATGTTTATAAGAAAGTCAAAATGAAAGATTTTATAAAAAATTTATCGACGTATGGCTTTGTGCATTCATATGAATGCAATTGTCTCCTTATGTTCATTGAAATTAGCATATTCTTATGATGATAAAGACAAGATGAGGTGCAAAAGATTATCATAAAGAGAAACTTTTTTCTTGAATATCTATTTGCATTTGAAATAGTTGTTTTCACAATTCTATTGTGTTGTCCTTATCACCTCATTTAAATAAATTTATCATCAGCAGAGTAAGAGAAATTTTCTCATCACGTGGCAAATTTGTTATCAAGTGTGAAGCTAAGAAAGTAAAAGGAAAGTTGCTTTACTTTTTCTCTTTCTCTTACTCTATCGATACACATAATAACGTTATTTTAAGTCCTTCATTGTGTGCATGAAAGCACATGAAACGTGCACAACACAAAGAGTTTTATATTTCCTTTGTTGTGCTTATGTGACGCTCCTTGTCAATACATTTTGCTGCTGTTGCTGATGCTGTTTTCTCTTTTTTCTTTTGTTTGCTCATTGAACGACATAGAGAAAAAAGAGTAAAATTGATAGGGCGAAAAGAAAAAGAATTTTTTTATCGCCTTGCAGTATTTTTTATGACAAATTTCACTCGCTCAATTCTTTCAAATTATTTTTCTACTTTTTTTCTTGCTTGTTTCATACACATGCACACATTCATGAGTAGATTGCTCTTTTTAATAATGAAAAAGTCAACTGAGCATATTTTATAAAATTTTCTTTATTGTTGAGAATATGTGACACATAAAGGGCATTGAAGTGATACAAGGTTATATTTGGAATATGCTCTCATATTAAATGAGGTAGTTACTTATTATACATGATTAAAATATCATATTAGCAAAAAGTTTCATCTATTGAGTTATTCGAAAAATAATTTTGGAAATAAGACAGTAAATGTTTGGGATTATTTCATGAATCCATCAATTTTCATACAAAAACAGGCTAAAAAATTAATTTTTACTTTTAAACCTTAATGAGATTTTTCGAAAATTGCTTCTAGTACTTGTCAATAGCATAGCGGGATTAATACGGTAACAAAATGCATATCGATGTTAGCATTATTTCAAAAATTGTTTCGTTTGTTGAGACGGGTTGAAAATTGGATCGAAATGAAGCTTTATTTTGCAGCGGATTAAATTTACATGTGCTTTTTAGAATTTAAAATTAAATTATGAATTTATTTTAGTATTTTAAAAAACTAGTCAAAAAAGTTTGTAAATTAGCTAAGCACAGTAATTCCAGTTAGAAAACAATAGAAATGCAAAAAAGCATATTCAAATTCATATAGAAGCACACCCATTTTCAGTACATATACATACATCTATAGATAAAGTGTAAAAGTATGAAGTAAAAGTTTTTTATTCATTTTTCAAAGGTATTAAGGACATATTACGGAAGTTTTTATTCAGTTTTTATGAGCTTTATATTCACCCGAAAAAAAGTTTAATGCAGCATAAACAGGAATGAAATTGAAGTCAAATGCAAATGAGCAAAATAAAATGACAATAATTTCTTTCTCACATATAAGTTGTGCTATAATAGACGGTAAAAAATGTTCGTCTTATGAAGGCAATTCGATTTTTTTATTCTTTCACTTATTTTTCAGTTACTTACATTGTTAAAGTTTTTTTATGGATTAAGAAATGCCAATAAGATAAGAATGAAGAATAAAAATTGAAATCTTGAGATTATTATCCCTTGAAATATTTTTCTGTGAGTATTTGCGTGTTTGTATGTTTTTTATAGTTTTTTTCTTATATGTAAGTAATCGTAAAATTGATAGAAAGTATTGCATATGAAGCACGTTTGAGTGAAAGCAATAAGTCCTTTCTTTTTTCTTTCACATCTTTTCAAATGAAATAAAATTACTTCTCACACAATACCATTCATGCATCGAATGTAAGAGAGAAGTTTCATTTTATAGTGTCGATACATTTTCATCTCTTCTTTATATTGAATAAAAAAGAAGAAGCATTGCTGAAATGAATGAAGCATATGTGGGTGAAATGGCATAAAATATAATGACATAAAGTGCCTTCACTAAAGATAACAATTTTTCTGTCCTTCAAGTACAGTCGAGCAAAAATACAAGTGGCGATAAAATTATATTTATTTCTATATCTCCTATTATGTTCAATAATGCTATTTAATCGAATTATAGAGAGTAGATTGAGAAGAAGGAACGAGACTTTTATACATATCGTAGACTTTTAATAGAACTTTTATGTAACACATTTTTCAACCATAAAAAACATGAAGGTAAAATTTAATTTTTGATGTTCATTTTAAGGACAAAGTATCTTAATTAAGTGAGGATGAAAATTGGAAATATTTTTTTAGTAAAAAAATGTATGGATTACAATGGAACCAACCAAATTGAATCAAATTGAAAAGGATTCGCAAATTGAATTTATTTCCTCTTTTCCCTTGCTCTACACACTATGTGTATGTGTCAATTTTCTAAAAGAATTGAGAAAGAAGTAGATTGAAGCTGAAAACGGTCTATAGTTGAGGTTGCGACGCTCATGAGTTGAAAAATTTCTATGTAGACCATATTGACTGAAATTTTCTCATTTGAATTTGTTCCAAACCTTGAGTTATAAGCAAAAGAGAAAATAAATAGAAAAAAGTAGAAATGAAGTGGGACAAATACGAAAGGCGAAGAAAAAAGTTTAATTTGATTGTAACAAATTCAAAATAGTGAGAAGATTGTGTGACAAAGGGTGAGTAAGAGAATTTCCATGAAAACGAAATGTAGAGGAAAAAATTCAATTCATTTTTCTTGAAAATGAAAATATCTTTCCACATTAGGGACATAAAAAGTAAGAAGCTTATGCACCTGTTTTCTAAAATCTTGAATGACATGGGAATAAATGAATTCTAAAGAATTGAAGTTTCTTTTTGTTGTGTCTTGAAGAAAGAAAAAACCACTGGAAAAATCCTGTTTTGCAGATTGATTTACTTAAGTGCATTTTTGATGCAGTTGATGAGTGTTTCTTTAGAAAACTAGAGAATGTACAGATTTGATTTATCAGAATTCGAATTTACTTGTAAATGTAATAGAGACAAATTCGAAATTTAAAATTATGATATATAAAATTATCATAGCATTCTTAAAATGGAAATTTTAATTCGCAAAACCATAAATCATAGGTACAAAAACCGGAAGTCGATAACTAATATAGTTTTCGAGATCTCGTGCTTTAACCGAAAGCCAGCCAGCGAGTCTGCCAAAGTGAATGTATAAACTGCATTGTTTATCTAAAGCTGCGCTAAAAACTGAAATCAAACAATCACAAAAACATGAAACATGAGAAGTTTTCATACCAGTTGATACTCTAGAAAACAAACATTCTTTCTCGATCCATTCAATTTCATATTGCTCACATAAAGAGGATTTAATCAAAATAGAGAAGGTGAGACCACACACACAAATGCTTCTCTATAAATTTTACATTTCAAGTTAAATGAAAAGGATTCAATTTAATCTCTTCTTCTTATGATGTTTCTTTTTATTTTCTATTTTACAAATAAAGTTTTTGTCTAAAAGTTTTCAACAATGAAAAAACTTTTAAAAGAATTTGAAAGAAATATGTAAATGCGTTTGAATGGACAGTTTTCTAAATTCGAATGATCGTTACTATAGATTGTTGTTGTGGTAGATTAACTTGCTGTTGATGAAATTTATTTTTGTCAATTTTGTATAAAAGAAAATTTTATGTATGATTTTATTAATTTTATGTGTCCTCTTGGTAAGAATTTTGTATCTTTTATGTTTGAGAGAAGAAAAAAGCGACAAAAAATCCAAATTTAAGGAAATATTTCACTTTTAAATGAAAATTCATGTACTTCAGACAAAAACTCTTGAATATCTCTGAAAATTGTACAAAAATTTCAAAAATGTTAGTTTTTGGTGTGTGTAACTATGAAGTGCGACAAGGTAGAAATGTACACACACAAAAAGTTTAGTTTTTAATTTTTGCTGTTGAAATATGCTCTCTATTTTTTCATTCTCTATTCTGTGTATATTATTTGTTACTGCACTCGCAAAGAAAAACTCAACTCGTTTTGTTTGCGTAAATATTTTACAATTTTCTACTGCATTGAAGTGTTGTTCTTTTTGATATTTTGTTTTCAGTAAAATTTTATTCTAAGCTTTATGTAAAGGTGTTTAAAGTATCAAGTTGTATACACTTTTAATCACTTCGAAAATCTTCAATTTACTTAATTATCTGAGAGCTGTAAATGGCAGCAGAAGAGAAATTTTCATTAATGAAAATTCAATTTGTTTTGCTGTCATTTAAAGACAGAAAGTTTAGCTTAGTAAAACAAAAGTTTTTATTTTATAAAATAATAATTTTTAGTAAAATAATTGACAAAATGAATACATAAATTTCTAAAATTCTAGGCTAATATTAATAAACCAACTGACAACAATGGTGTGTTTCGTATATCACTTGGAAATTTATTTTCATATTTTTCTTCTCGTTCAACATGGCAACATCATAAATTAAATATTTTAGACTTTTCTCTTTTTGTGTATATTTATGAATTTTCATGCAAATAAATGTGAAGGTAAAAGATAGAAATATACAAAATGAGAAATCTGCCAACAGTAATTAATTTTCATCTTAAAATATGACGAAAAAAATATTTTTTGGGCTGAATCGTACAAGACTGAAAATTTTAACAATGTAAAATAATTTGCATTTAATGAATGAGTGAATATTTTCGAGCATATACATAGTAGAAGTTTACATGTTGAGTATCATCATTCTCATCTAAGAGTTAAATTAATTAGTCTAAATCAATTTTACAGAGAAGAGAGCAGCATCGTCATAATCAAATCAAAAAGCAGACATTGAAAATTGTAAATGTGTATTAGAGTGTGATGGGAGAGAGTGGAAGGAAGCAACGGGAATTCAATTATGGAATTAAATTTTTTATCTCTTTCAGCATCAACCCTTATCCTTGAAATGAGAAAAACTCATATACATAGAGAGAAATGATGATATTATATTGTGTAATAACAGATAATGAACTAATATTGTCATAGTGACTCACACTTTCAGGCAGCGAAAAGAAAATTTTTATATAAATAATAATAAAATGGAGCAAGCTATGTAAATAACTAAATGAATGAGCGAATAAATATTAATTTAAATCATGAGTAAGTTTGGTACTTAATTTTATCAAATTTAAAATTGAATTTTGCATTCAATTAGGAAATTTTTCGCAAATATTTAAATTCTGTCAGTTATGATGATTAAACGTTTTTAATGAATTTCAATTATGTTTGTTTTTTCTCATTTTTCCATTCATCATATAAATTCATCAATCAGTCTATTAACAGTAAAGAACTCACACCATTTTAAACGTAAACATTTTTACCCAATAAAATTTAATCACATTTTCTCTGTTGCCGTTTTCTTCCATCGTGTCATCTCTTAAAATTTTTATATGTGTATATTTTCCATCTCTTTTTCTGCATGCTCTGCAGAATACTAAAATCGAATTAAATTGCCTATCCCTTCGCTCATTCGGATGCCTTCATTCGTGAATTGGCATGATGCTGCTGCTGTTTGTTGATGTAGTAGTATTAAAACATCATTTAATATAGATGTGTGTCGCAGCCGAATATGCATTATGAATAATTGATAGAACAGTGAGACATGCACAGAGATTTTCACGTTGTTGCCACTACTGCGGAAGTTCTTCTATCGAGGTAACTTAGTTTAATGCTTGACTGAATCGCCAGACATTCACCTATGGCAAAAAAATAATAATCAAATATGATATGAAAAAGGGAAAAGTTGTTATGGCAACATATATCTCTACATAAGATTTTAAAGAGATTTTTCCTCATTTATAATTTGATCAAAAAATAATTTATTAAAGCCCAGCTCAGAAAAAATGGACTTTGTATTCGTGTCACATCATAGAGTTTCTCACATGATTACGGCAATGTTTTTAAAGCTCTTGACAACTTCTGCTGCAAATATTATATCTTCCCTTTAAGAGAATTTATTCAATTATGAATGAGTTGTTCTTGGGGCGACACAACAGCAACAGTCAAAGAGAGAAAAAAATTCAATTTTTTTGCCCCTTTTCTGTGTGTCTGCCGTTTCCGCATCTCTTTTACATTCAGCTCGTTTTTTGATTAGCTTATTGTAATATCATGTATCATTCTCGATGCTGTGTGTGAGAACCAACACACATTCACAATACACAATATATGAATGTGGAATAAAAAATGAAACAACATTGTTGTGTACTCGAAAGTTGAGAATGAAAAGTCATAAAAATATATTATTATTATGTATATGATATGGGGATATATATACCATAGCAACTTGCTTTAGTAAAAAAAAAAATCAGTAAAAAAGTTACAAACTTCATTAAATGAATGAGGGACTTTCGATGCTTTTTTAATGGCTTCTAGTTAGTAAAATTTAAATTAATTTTACATCATCTCTTCGTCGTTATTGTCCATAGTTTATTTTAAAAGCATCAAATTTCAAATTGCAGTGAATTTGTGAAAGGATAGCTTTTTTCCTCAATCCATTGTATTAGTTGAATGTGTTATTCTATGCCATAGTGGAGAGAAAAATTCGATTTCGATTCTCTCTCATCACGTTTCAGTTGGTAAATTGTACTATTTGTTTTATTGAATATATTGATACACACATGCAGACATTCATTGAGTCAATGGCAGCAGCAACTGAGAAGCATATGCAGTGCATGAAAAGAAATAGTAGAAAATTTGAATTGTGATCAATGTAGTGTAAGAGACACATATTGAACACGTTTGAAAATTTACATTATATGAGTTCTATGTGGCATAAGATATACATATGTACTATGTATATTGACAAAAGAACAAGTACAAATAACACACAAAATGAATGATGTTGTGCTCGAATCATGATGATGATGATGATCCTTTATTTTTGTTTTGGTATTTGCAATTGCAAAAAGCGGAAACGAGCGTAAGCGATAAGATAAAAAGGAAACAACACACAATGATTTGTTAAGTAAATTTTCAATTTTAAATGCTTTGCTTAATATGTGTAAAGAGACTTTAGGCTATGTGTTTCGATATAAGAGAGTTTTTTCATGTTTTCATTCATCATCAACAGTAATGGTTTCATTTTTGTTGCTATGTATCTTTTTTTTAACCTGATTATGTTTGAGTGTGTGAAAATCAACACATGTCATGTGTAATTAAATAATAACTTTTTTTATTTAAAAATGACGAGAAAATCAAGGGATGAAAATTTTTTTAAACAACAAATCTTAATTACAACTCAGGGTTGCTCAACAAAACCGTTAGATCTTATTTGTGCTAAAATTGAATTTTTAGCATAAAAAATTTTCTTAAAAAACAACAACAAAAATTTGAAAATTTATCAAAAATCACTCTTATTTTTGCTCTTATCAATTGAATCAAGTACAGAACACAATAATATTATTAAAATTTCTTTCTTAAGTGATTATAACAAGAATAGTTGTGAAAATTAATTTTTTGTTTTTCAATTTCTGCTAAAATTTAATTATAGCACAAAATTTTTAAATTCAAATTTTAGCTAAAATAACGGAAATTTTGTTTATTGAGCCTCCCTGGATTATAACAAAATAATTTTATACAAATTATATTTCAAAATTGATATCCTTTAAAGAACATTTTTAATCACATTTCTACACTTTTTAAAATTAAAAAACAATTTTTTTCTATTTGCTCCAATTACCGCGTATATTCTTATCATCACTTCCTCGTTGCTCCAATTTTATATCGTTTTTCAAATAAGTCTCATTTTACGTATCTCACAATGATGGCACCATCATAAATTATCTCTCTACTCTCAAGAGTGGCTTCAGCAACATCACAAAATGAAAATTCCTTTTAAATTAAAATTTTTTTTCTTCAATCTGGCAAATGACAAATACACACATACGAGAAAGAGCTACACTCACAATCAATTGTGTGTCAGTGATTTATCCTGGATTTAAAAACATGCAAGTATGAAAAAGAACGAATCTGTAAAAATGTATAAAATATAAAATAAATTTTCATTTTGTTACAATGTAAGAGATACATATATATATACACATCAGCATCAAAAAAGCATTCATCAATCTTATTTTTCCTGGAGGTGCTTTATGTCGCTCGCAGACTGAGTGAGAGAATGAAATATTCTTTTTAACAGCAATAACCCCATAAGATTCCATGACGACACTGTGAAGTGTGGTGAATGATTATTTTTTGTTTCTTTTCTACTCACTAAAATCCTCAATTTGTTTACTAATTTTTTTTCAAAATGATTGGATTAATTCCAATTTTCTTTTATTTTGTAATTTTCTTTAATAAACAAAACTGGACTAATCGGTTGTTCACTTACAGTATTTAATTGTGTTTATATTGCATACATTTTTTAAAAAAATTTTAAATTACAATGATTTTTAGCGCATTTTTCATCAGATTTAGAAAAAAGCGCTATTGTGCCCACTTTGTCTGTCCGTCTGTCTGTCTCCGTAACTAGTCTTTCAAAAAACGGTTTTTTACACAAACTTTTTGCACCAATTTGTTGGTTCTGACTATGAGACCGGTGTAACGGAAGCTTTCCGCGAGATTCGTTCTCCATGCCGAGCTATGGCATGCATGTGGTGGATGTCCATCACATGGACCAAAAAAACTTTTTTTCACCAAAAAATCTTAAAATGTTATGAAACGTCGAGAAAACATGTCAGAAGTAGTTTTTGAATATTTAGACCCAAGTGTATGTTTTAAATTGTACAGACTTCAAAAAGGCCGGAATAAATTTTTTTGAAACTTTCAATGAATTTTTAAACAAAACTAATCGGTTGCGGGAAAATGCGCTTTTAACACGTCACTGACGGTTAATATTACTGATTTTTAATTTTCTTCTTATAAAAAACCAATTTCTTAGTTTAAGTGTTAGTTTTTATTTAATTGTCCACAAAATGAGAAATAAAAGACTTTTTCATACTGAATGTTTACTGTGATACTTTGTTTGCTATTTTTATGAGGTAGAAAAAATCCATGCGGCTTACTTGAGCAGCAAAAAATAATGATAAAGTGGGAGAAGAAGTGACGGAGAGAGGAAACTTACCTTTTACTTTGTGTCTATAGACTTATGCAAAAGTATTTTCAGTAACAACTTTCACATGTAGTGACAGCATAAAAGCGTATTTTTTATTCCCTATAAGCTTATGTATGGTTGCTGGCTACCGGTTTATACATTGTCGTTTCCATAAAGTATTTTTTTTACATTTTTGTTCCTTCCTCTTTCGTTATTTGCATTAGTTAAAGTTCCATTTGTGTGCTAAGTCTCATTTAAAGGTATTCAAGTTTATCAATTTAAAGAAATCAAGCAAAAATATTAACAGGAATTCAATCAAAAAAGAAAAAAAAAAATTTAAAATTATCGTTCTCTTCACTGAAATGAAAAAGAATGAAAAAGGGATACAGTAAATAATGTATTGTGAAGATGAGTGGAAAAATATTTTTTCGCACTTTTTTATGCTCTGCTTGCTATCCTTAGTAAATTCTTTTCACAATCTAAAAAATAAGAGGCAATTCCGCTCTTTTGATCAAATGATTTATATATTTTTCCTATGTGTGTGTTTAGTGTAAACTATGTAGGAATTTTAATGTTACCTTCTGCTATATACAATTTGCGCAAATATTTACAGTCTTATCACACCATAAAGCACACGAAAGAGTGCGGAAAATAAGTCGTTTATAGTTTTTTCTTTTCTTCTTTTTCATCTTTGCTTTAACAGTCTGTAAAATTGTGTGGTTTGAAGGAAAAGTAAGACGAAAGCGACGATGGTAAGTCTCCAAAGAATAAAAGAGTGAGAATGATTTGTGTTTACAGCATACAATGCAATGAAGTAAATATTTTTATGTAAAGAAAAGTAGATTCTGTAATTGCTTAATGGTTTTTTCTGAAATGTTTTTATAGGAAAACAAAATGACTCAAAAGAGCTGAGATTTATTTGAATTCATTTTAGTTTATTGCTTAATTTTGATAAATTTTATCATAAAACAATAGTCAAGAAAAAAGAAAACCTTTATAAATGAGATAGGCGTTGATGCAAGTCTTTTTTCCATTTAATACAAATTTTCACCTAAATATAGTCAGTAGTTGTTAAGTAAATAAGTCTTTTTATGAATAAATAAAAATATCCCTTGATATGAAAGCAAAAAAAGTCTGTTATTACTGTTGCAGCATGGTTAACTAATTTCCTCTTCTAAATTAAAAGTTATTCCATCTCTAATCCTTTTCACCATCAGAATGAGTTTTTACCTTCTTCACATAAATATGCCTAATGGATTCGACACAGATTTCTCTTGTGTGTGTGTTATGTGAATAAAAATAAAATGAAATTACAACATAAATGAAGGTTCATCCTTGATTTTGGAATTTTCCATTAGATTTTGTGGTTAATGCCTTCCTAGAAGTTTTATTCGTAGAGAAAAACAGTGAATAATACATTACGGTAAACAGAATTTCAATGGAAAATAATTGACTAGAGTTTCACTGAAATGTTTTTTACTTGAAAGTGATTTATTGGAAATTTATTCGCTAAAAATGTTTCAAATGAAGATATTTATGTAAATCAAAAACTTTTGTTTGTTACACCATAGTTAGAAATAATTCAAAAAATTGAATTACCTTCCAGGCAAAAAATATAGGAGAAAAAAACGACAACGATGAAACCTTGCAAATGAAGTAAAGCGTAAAAATATTGAAAATTGAAATGAAAGTCGAAGAGCTTTTTTTCAATTTATCAACCATAAAAAGCGTCGTTAAGAGTAATAGCGTGTAGATTGAAGAGGAAAATATTAAAGAAAGTGAGAGAAAAAGAAAATGTGATTGTAAGTTAAGGGTTATTGCAATTTTGTGGATTTACTTTATGGCTTCTGAGGTGTATTGATGCTGAGTAAGAAATATACGTTCAAATAATCGATCTTAATAATAAATGTATGACAGATATAGCAATAATAATATAAAGTAGAGATGTGAAAAATTTGATACATGTATGTGTACAAAAAGTAATAAAAATAGTCGCGAAATGAAAATATTTTATAGCGTATTTACATAGACAAAACGAAAGAAATTTCTAGTGCTTTGTCATTGAATTGATATTTACATTATTGAAAATACATGCATTATAAAATATGATTTTATTTACTAGTAGCAACATTTTTCAATTTATTTTTCTGCTTTCATTTCTTTATTTGTCATCAATAGAAATATAAAATAGAGCAATGGATGTATGTGTTGTTGCTTGATAGCAATTCAACCATCATCAAATGCATATAAATGTTTGCATGAAAGAGTGTTTGCGATAAACTATAAATGTCTATGAATGCATACTTGCTTGCTTCTGCAGATGTTGATTTTTATCCAAGGAATGTGCATTTAACTGCTGTACTGAATGAAGCATAGATTTTATCAATCATTTGCCATTCCAACCATTGAACATCAAATAGCGGGAAAACTGATGATGAATATTTCCTCTAATGCCAGCTTCATTCTAGTGAATATGGTGCATAAGGAAAAAACTTAAATGTCGTGATGCATGATCGTTATCTTTTTCATCCAAATATTTTTTCATCTATTTTTGCACACAGTGTTTGCTGCAGGTTGATATAAAAACCAATAATAATAAAAAGCAGTGCTCATAAAACTTGTGGCATTAGAACAACAGCATGCTATTATTTTATTTCTATTTTTTTCTTTCATTCTTTATTTGGAAAGCATCAGAAAATGTACATATTGTATTCAATTCACATTATGATGGAATATTTATTTAGAAGAAGAGCAAAATAAATTGTGAACATAAAATTTATGAGCTTTGATTTGAAAACTGTGTATGTGTGGTTTTATGACTTTACTTTTTTTTTATTTTTTACGCAGTTTTCCGCGATAATAAATGATTTATTGTATGCGAATTTGTGTCAATGACAGACTTTAATTTTAAGAATTTAATAATTTAGAAAATCATTTTCAAAAATAAGTTTTTAAAATTTCACGATTAACAACGCCATTATATTGCGTAAATTCTTTAGATTTTCCAGTCAATGCAATAAACTGCTCGGAAACTTCAACAGCAACTTTGATTTGAGCTTCTTTTGTGCTTGCTCCTAAGTGAGGTGTTGCGACAACTTTTGGATGAGCAATCAGCTTTTTTGTAATTTCTTTTTTTGGTGGTTCTTCTTCGTAAACATCAAATGCAGCACCACCACATTTTCCGCTTTCTAGTGCCTTGAAAATTGCTTCCTCATCTATTACCCCTCCACGAGCGACATTTACGACTTTTACGCCATTTTTGCATTTGCTCAATGAATCGGAAGATATTAAATCTATGAATAATTTTTAAAATTAATGAGTGTACCAAACGAAATTGAAAAAGTTAAACTCACTTTTAGTTGATGGAATCAATGGAACATGCAATGTAATATAATCGGCAAGTGGCCAAATTTCATCAAGTTCCATTTTTTCAATGCCATATTCTGCAGCTTGTTCATGAGTAGTGATGGGATCATAGCCAATTATTTTCATTCCCCATGCTTTCATTCTAAAGCCAACTTCTCGACCAATTCTGCCTAATCCTAAAATTGCAAGTGTTTTTCCATACAATTCTGTTCCTGAATATATTTTTCGATCCCATCGACCTTCTTTCATGCTTGCATTAGCAGCGCAAACTGGTCGACCCAGTGCCGCAAGTAGTAAACAAGTCAGTTCAGTCGCAGCAATTGAATTTCCGCCTGGAGTGCTATGGAGATGATAATGAAAGACATAAATATACATAGGTTAAGGCATGCGATAAGAATTTAGAAGAAAAATATTATTTACTTGAGTACAATGACATTATGTTTTGTAGCTGCATCAATATCAATGTTATCAACGCCCACACCAGCTCGTCCGATTACTCGCAATTTTTCTTCTACACCTGAAGCGATGACGTCTGCTGTAATTTTTGTATCTGAACGAACAATAACGGCGTCGTAGTTCTGTAATATGATAATTTATTTCAAGTTCGTGTCAGTTTATCGACGGTTATTAAATGAATGCATATGTATAAGTGCAATTCCACGTAATGCATTTGTAATTTACCTTGACTTCACGTAAGAGCTCTTCTTTTGGTAGTTTAAGCTTATAATCGACAGAAATTTCATTTGATTTAAGTAAATCGATGCATGACTGATCAACAGCATCACATACTAAAACTGTTTTGATATCAACCGGCATTTTATAATGAAATAACTTAAAATGTACTTGACTGATGAAAGTTGCAATAACGACTGAAAAAATAAAAATTACTTACATGAGAGTTGATCGGTTATCAGCGATTTCTCTCTTTTTTCTCTTCTTTTACTCTCACTTTATTTACATGTATTCGCTTATGTTTTTATGAGACTATTCAGGTAATTAAAGTTTATGAAAGACTATTTTTTGCTATACATTTAAAGACAAGTGTTTTTATTACTTTTTTCTCTCATTTAGTTTAATAATGTGATAAAGAAAATAAAAATCATTATAGTAAAACTCAAGGTAGTCTTGACTGCAAAATTACAACCATCTTTATCATTACATGTAAAACAATTTTGTCCATTGCAAATGTTTTCAGTAAAATCAGCTTCGCATCCTCGAACTGAAATATAAAAATCTTTTATTTAGAAACTTTTTATTTTTACAAACTCACCAGTTCCACTTGATGATTTTATAATTATACATTTTTCAACACCAGAATATTTTTTACATGGTAAAATTTCATCTTTGTCTGTTTTTGGTTGTGAACAGTTCTTATCAATTTGACTGTTACAATGATGACATTTTAATCTTTTGGTGGGAAAAATTTTCTTATTTGTGCCTTGTCCAGTTGATAGAGTACAATTTTCTCCATTACAATTAGAAATTATAGCAGATGATAAATCACCTTTGCATCCACGGATTGTTACACCATCTTTAAAATAAAAAAACATTTAAAAAATTCATTTTTGTATTGTTATGAAAAATATTACTAAGAATTCTTGTGAAACATTGTCCATCGCTCACAATGAAGCATTTTTTGGCAAATAAAGTGTTTGGTTTTTGAGCACAGTTCGAGTCAACATCAGAACTGCAAACGATGCATGCTTCATCTTGTCTTACAACATCTGTGTTACAGTTGTTATTTGAACATGAAATACATGTTGAACTATTTGATGCACATTGATTTTGAATAGTTATAGATTGATCTGCCAAACATCCTTTCATACTTAGTTTATCTAAAAAATTTTACAATAGCATAAAAATTATTTTTAACATTTTTTTTACAAGAAATGGAAACAAGAAGAAACAAGTAGGTACTTCGGTAATGATTTTATAAAGTATCTTGTATGCATGCATGCATGTTTCCGAACTATATTATTTCTAAATATTGCACTGTTCTTTACCCAATGGAAAAAAGTTTTATTTAAATCAGCACATTAAAGGCTCGAAATTAAATGAGTTTCTTTAAGTATTCAAATTCAAATGAACGCTTAGAAATTTATAAACTTGAGTTCTTTTCATACTTTTTGTTTCAATTTTTATATTTACTTACAATTATCAAAAATAGTAACGCATTTATCATTTGATTTATAAAGGTTACATTTTTTCATCGTTGGTTTTTGACATTCGCTTGCATTTCTACATGAAACACATGACAGTCGATTATCAGGATAATTTCCAGAATTGCATTTGTCATTACTTGAGCAAGATTGACAGTTTGTCGTTGAATCGCAAACAAAATTTTGAAGATCTTCCTTGCAACCTCTGATCAAATTTCCATCCACAAGTCTTGTATAACAACCAGAAGATGAACAGAATTTAATTCCCGCTAATGATGGATTATGAACACAATTTGTGTCATTTTGAGAGTTACAGTTAATGCAAACTTGTGAAGATAGCGTAGTCATATTATTACATCCATTTTGACCACAACTTTTACACTTGTTAGCTTGTAATACGCACTGACGCTTATTTATGAGACTTGAAAGACATCCGCGTTCTATCACTTCATTATTATCAAAAACAGTGACACAATTCTCTTGATATCTTCCACAATAACTCAAATTATCTTCATTTGCAGCACATTGTGAGCCAACACACACATGACATTGTGCTCGATTTTTTGTTGGATAAGTAATTGCGTTACAAAAATCATCGTTACAAATGAGACATGCTTTTGAATCAGTGTCATTTGTCGCACAAATTACTGATGAATTTTGAAAACTTGAAGCGCAACCACGGACGGTTTCACCAAGAGAATTCAACCCAACATAACAACCACTACTTTGACATGCAATTGTATTTGATCCAACTACAGAATTGAAACATTCTTGACCATTACATTTAAGACAGATTGTTCCTCGTCTTTTTATTACAGTATTGCAGTTTTTTGATGTGCATTTTGTACATTCTAAATTATTTTCATCATCACAAATTGATTGAACAACTTCATTGACATCTGAATAGCAATTACGAAGAATGGGTTTTGAATCTGTAAATAAATAAAAAAGTGTTTATTAAGCAAACGCCTTGGATGTTTGAACAATTAAAGCACATTTTAGCTTTTACAGATCAGTATGTTTGGTAACATAATTTCTCACCCTGATCAAAAATCGTGATACAGTTGTTATTGTTATGATTCAAGCAAGTTTCTATAATTGCGTTGTTCAAACTGCAACTATTTCCACTACATTTTAAGCATGATTGACGACTACTAGGCACATTTACTGAATTACATTGAGTTCCATTACATTTTATACAGTTTTCATTTGAGCAACTTGATGTTAAAATTGATGCACAACCTCTTTGTACTACTCCATTGGTTAAAAGTCTTGAATAGCATTCATTTGTCGAACAAGTGATTGTTGCTGTTTGTTTAGGGTCAGTTATGCATTTTTTATCATTATCAGAGTCACATGAGATACAGTAAAAAATTTGATTTATTGCTTTATGAGTGTTGCAGTTATCAAAATTACAGCTAAGTTTGTTTGTATTATTTACTGAAGTTGAGGTTAAAGACGATGAGCAACCTCTTTCAATTATTTGATTTGTAGAATCAAAAACTGTTGTGCATAATTCAGCTGAATTGAAAATCGGACAAAACATTGAATTATCTGAATTTTGACATTCATTTCCTATGCATCTAATGCATGATCTTCGATTTATAACAGGAAATGTTATTCCATTGCAAAAATCTTCATTACAGACAAGACAATCCATTGAACCTTCAGTGCAAGCGAACGAAGAACTTGAACAATCACGAACTGTTTGTCCATTTTTATCGACACCAAGATAGCAGCTCGATTTACAATCAATAATATTTGAGAGTGAAGGAATAAAACATTCCAGACCGCTACATTTAAAACATTTCGTTCCTGCTCTGCTTGTTAGTATATTGCAATTTTTAGAGTTACATTTCACACAGTCAATATTGCCTGAATCGTCACATAAAGACTGAACTATTTCGTTTACATCTGAGTAACAATTTCTGTATACTGGCAAAGATCCTAAACAAATCAAATTATTAGAGAAAATTTTATGCATTTCTAAACATACCTTCACCAAAAATAGTGACACAACTGTTAGTATTTTGATTGAGACAAGTTTCAATTCGTCCTACTATATTGGCACAACTTGATCCTTCACATTTGTAACACGAATGACGATTTTTTGGGACTTCAACATCGTTGCAGAGCGTTTGATTACATTTTAGGCAATTTTCATTCGAACACGTTGTAGTCAAACCAGTTGCACAGCCTCTTTCAATGATTCCATTTTCTAAAACCCTCGAATAGCATTCATTTGTAGTGCATGCTATTGAATTTGTATTTCTTAGATTTAAAATACAATTTTTATCATTTTCAGAATTGCATCCAATACAGTAAAATTGTTCATTCATAGTTTTATGAGTGTTGCATTTATCAAAATTACACATTAATCGATTTGTATTATTTGCTGAAGGTAAAGATAAAGATGATGAACAACCTCGCTCATATACTTTATTAGTTGAGTCAAAAACTGTGACACAATTTTCAAAAGTACCAAATTTCTCGCAATATTTTGATTCATCATTATTTAGACAGTCATCACCAACACAATTCAAACAGATTCGACGATTTTGAATTGGGAAAGTAATACCATTGCAAAAATCACTTTCACATACTTGACAATATGATGCATTTTCAGAGCAAGTTAATGAAGAACTAGCACAATCTCTAACAGTTAAACCAAATTCATTGATTCCAACAAAACATCCTGATTGACAATTTAAAGTATTTGATAAAGATGAAATTGTAAAGCACTCAATGCCTGAACATTTAAAACATTTAGTCCCACGTCTTTTCATATCAATATTGCAATTTGAATTTTCACACTTTGTGCATTCCAAATTGGTTGGATCATCGCAAAAAGATTGAACGACATCATTTACATTTGAGTAACAGTTTCTGTAGATTGCTTTTGAATCTGTAAATAAATACAATAAAATATAATCAAAATTGTCCATAAAAATTTATCATATAAAAAATTTAAGATGAAGAAACTCAAAAGTTAAGTCTTTTTTTGAAATTTCTTTTACCTTCATTGAAGATTGTAAGACATCCGCCAATACCAGATCTAAGACAAATTTGGCTGTCTCCAAGACAATCAAGTCCACTACATACATGGCACGACTGACGATTAGAAGGAATTATATTTTGGTTGCATCTACTTCCCATGCATATTTTACAATCAGGTTCAGTACAAGAAGAAGTCAAAGAATTTTCACAACCTCTGTCAACGATATTGTTTTGAAATCTTGAATAACATTGATTAGTTGAACATGCTACAAGGTCACTTTGAAGTGGATTTGTTATGCAATTTGAATCTGTTTCTGAATTACATGATATACACACTTCATTTTCTTCAATTGAATTCTGTATATTGCAATTATCAAAGTCACAAATTGATTGATTTTTAAAGTCAACATTTACAATAGTTGATAAACAGCCCTTTTCAATTATTTTATTTTTTGAATCAAATAGAGTCACACATTTCTCATTATTTCCGTAAATTTCACAAAATTTTTGTTCCCAAGAAGTCATTGATAAGCAGTTATCACCTCTACAGGAAATACAAGAACGTCGCTCTTTAATTGGAAAAGCAATGGAATTGCAAAAATCTTCATCACATACACGGCACTCTAAATTGTTATTTTCACATGATAACAATGAACTTGAACAATCTCTGACAGTTTGACCGACTTGATTAATTCCAACATAGCAGCTTGATTGACAGTCTACAATATCTGCTATTGATGGATCAAAACACTCAACTCCTGTGCACTTGAAACACTTGCTTCCTCGTCGTTTAATGTCAACATTACAATTTGATAACTGACATTTCGAGCATTCAAGATTGTTTGAATCATCACAAAATTCTTGTGTTCCGCTAGCGGCATCTGCATAACAATCTCTATAAATTGCCTCATTTTCTTGATTGAAAATTGTGATACAAGCTTCAACTGGTTTATAATTATTGCAAATTTTCTCATTTAATGTTAATAGATTTTGACATGACAGACCAATACATGTTTTGCATGAAATTCTATTTGTGGGATAAACTGCAAAATTACAATAATCTTGATCACACATAAAACAAAGAGCCGATGAATTTATTGAACTTGAACATAAATTTGTGCTAGAAAAGTCACTTGAACAACCTCTGACAGTTTTTCCATTCGTATTAATGCCAATATAACAAGATGAAGAGCAATTTATAGTTGAAGTGGATGATATTGGTTGCAAGCAATTCTCATCACCATCACAAGTGTAACAAAGTGTAGCTTTTGATAATAAATAATAGTAAATTATAAAAAGAAATAAAAGAATGATAAGAAAATTTATGATGACATTCATATTTTAAATTTGATTTTTAAAAATTAATTTTTTATCTTTTTCACTAAATTGTCTTTGATATTTCTTTTCTAATAATTAAAACATGATAGTAATTTTTTCTAAAATATTAATGTGAATTTTGTTTATATTTCAATCACAAATTTCACACTTTTAATAACACATACAAGAATGCACTTCATATCCGCTTAACAAAATTACAATTAAAATCAATATATGATATTTATTTTTGCACATTTTCACCAAATAATTTTTATTTTCACTTCACAATTCAAAACTAAAATGATCTTTATGAATTACTTTCAGTAAATTTATATGCTTTGAAATTGCACTTCAGTTTAATTTTGATATTTGCTGATGATAACTAATGGTAAATAAATTAAAATATAACAAGATAAAATTGAACTGCATTATCATGGTAGTAGCAAATTAATTTTCAAATGTATGCATTAAGGAAGAAATTTAAAATTTCATCGCCTGAAAGTTATGCAAAGATTTTCTATAAAAATTTCATGAAACACTTTGCATGTAAATTGTAAACATCTAGCCAATAAAAGTACAAAATCCTTTTTTCTGCTGAAGTGCAACAAAATTGTGAATTCATTGCAATTTATTTCTTTATACAGAAGCACATTAAATGCAATTTATGTTCAGTACTCGAGATTTGCTTTTAGAGATAAATCCTCATAAGTTTCAGATTACAAGCAGTAGCACATAATCACGTAACTTTGTCCTCTCCTTTCTACACTCGAAGTAGCAAGTCTTATTCATGTTCTACACATACATAGCAAAGTATGATTATAGAAAAATTGTTATCAACTAGCTCTGTCATATTTTTTTCGAGCTTAAAATTATAAATTATCTACAGAGTGAAAGCGAATGAACAAAATAGCAAGTAGCAACAAGTATGAACAATTTTCCATCTCCACACGCTTCTACTGTCTCACAGGAAGCGCAAAAATCCCAAATGAAAAATGTAATCAATGATTTTTTTAAAAAAAGAGCGACTGAGTGAATGAATTGAAGCAAATATGAAATTAATCTTGTTTACTCCTCACGTTTGCTTGCCATTCATCAGTTCAATCAATTTTCTCTCTATATATGTTCACTTCAACAATGAGATGACGTCGAACGATGGTTGAAAAAGAAAAAATCAGGGAATTGATTATACTAGAAAAAATATTGAAAAATTGGGTATAAGAAATGAGAGGAATGTAAAGATTTATTTTTTCTTACTGCTTGCTTTAAATCAATCAAATATTTGTCTAAGGAGAAATAATTTTCAATGAAAAGAAGATGATGAGAGATAGAGGCAAATTGAATTGAAAATTAATTTGGATTTGATAAAATGATAGAGAGAAATCCTTGCAATTTTGATAATGATTCAAACAACTTTGTAATCATCAAAGGATTATTTTTTATATTTGAATTAAATTAAAATTTATTAAGCATGAAATTAAAATTGCTAATCACTTTTGAAATGGTTTTTAAAAAATAGTTTTATTATGAACTTTTTATAGAGTTAAATACATTAAAAATCGTTGATTAGACTTAAAACAAAATTTGAATCTCTACAAAAATTTTTAATAACTTTTCATACTGTTGTCTTTATTCATCAAAATAGATGTGCTTATGTTGTTCCATTGGGAGAAATAGAAAGTCACCTTCATTTACCACAGATTTTTCTTTCTTGTTCCTGTAAACCTATAATGTCATATGTGTATATAAAAGTTTATGACATTCGTAGTCATAAAAAAGGCAATAGCAACAGCAACAGCAGTAGCAGTGGTTTGTTTGCACAAAGAAAAACGTGGAACAATGAAAGCCGCTGTTTGGATCATAAATTTAATATCCAACAATGTATATGATTTTATTTATGTACATATTTTTGCACTTTGCCACCAATTTTTGCTTACATCCTCACACATATACATCCTAACTGCGAAAAGTGAAAAGTTATATGCGTGGTGGCGAAGTGGAAATTTAATTTTATGATCATCTATGAATTGGCTCGAGTTCAAGCTGATCATTTTTTGGTATTTTGTGTTTCTCACTTCTCGTTAGTAAATTTAGCCAAACGCTAATAGTCAATTTATTACAGGGCATGTAACAGAAACAGAATTTGCACATAAGTTTACTATTTACTACACATATATTCGTCGACATTGTGGTTTATACGATAGCATTGCAATATAGAGCTTCATCCACGCGAGACTCTTTCCTCTATTATTATCATCATCATCATCTCACATAGACACTATAGAAAAGGTAGGTATAGAATTACCGTCGCACAAATAAACATAGAGGAAAATCAAGGGATGAGTAAAACTTAATGATTGTTTTTTATTTAAATAAAACATGTTTACCCTTTATTAGATAGAAAGTAAGAAAGTTATTATTTATAATGCAATCAAATAAAAATCGATTTTAATTTTAGTATTTAAAAATTACGAAATTCAAATGTAAACAAAAATTAAAATTTCTTTTTGTAATATTTTAATGAAATTTTTGCATAAAACTTAAAGTATTTCAACCTTGCATCTAAAATTCACATATACAATAGCAACACTGAAAACGATAGGTGAAAATTGTATTTTTATCGTGGTAACGAAGCAATAATGTATAACGATATGTGCAATGATGCTGCAAATGTGCACATGAAACTTTTTCTTTTTATCCTTCTTTGTTGTTGTTGGAATTATCGAGCAAGTGAGGAAGTTATGCAGAAACATACAGGGATGTTGAATGTATGCAATCACTGTCAGTTGTCGTCTCATTTTGCCAATTAACATCACACCTTCACTTGCAGTTTTTTAAAGCTCTCACTTGGGAAATCAATGTTAGTTTTTTCATTAAACCCTGAATATAAAGCAGTAATTTTCTACTATTTGAAAGCACATTTTATGGCTTGTGGGCTTTCGCTTATGAGAGGAAATTCTCCTCCATGCAATGTGCATATATAAAAATAGTTGTTTATAGTGCCAACTACCAACAATTGTCGCGCTTTCAAACTATTTTACACTCTATAAGAGAAAGAGAAATTATTATAAAGTTTATCGCTTAACCTGCTACATGGCGAGTTAGAATAGATGGTATATAAAATATAATTTATGCAATGCACAAGCATCTATGAAATAAACCCTAATTTAATAATGTACACTTCTTTCTCTTATTATATATTATTATTTTTGTACACTCACATATATTTCATTATTTTATATTGATGAATAAGAAAGTTATTGTCTATAAATGATTAACATTAACGTTATTAACACCTGCATATTATAGAGTCAAACTGAACACACATATGAACATTTACACTATTTAATAATTATTTTGATACTGATGACCGATTTTGATTATACGCCAGCAACTGAATGATGACAAAGTTTTATAAATAATGAACAATTTTTGCAGCAGATGATAGAATTTTCATATTTTTAATAAAAAAACAAATTTTTCATTTTTTTAATCAGAATACTCTTGGCCACTTCACTGCAGCCGTCATTGCTCATCATCGCGTGCACTCTTTGCTGCCATAGCATCTCATTTTTCATCAAACATGTATTGTGCTGCTGCATAGTTTCAATAGTGCTCATTCACTTCTTTTTTCTTTTGTTGAAAACTGAACAATGAAAAATTTTTGCTAATTAAGTGAATGTTGCTGCTTTATTTTGCTATATGCATGAAAAAAGGATTAATGATGGATGCTCATTGAATTTTTTTCTTAAATAATTAAAAAACTTTTTTCTTTCTTTACTTGAAATTTCTAACATTCAAATTTCTCATATATTGTAAAATTTTATTCAATTTTTCGTTTTTTATTTAAATTTAATGCCTGATTTGTATGAAAAACGTAGTGAATTTTTGGTTTTTTATAGGATTTAAAATTTTTGCCAAATTTATGAATTCTTGGTCAATTTTTATGCAGAATGTTGAAAATTTTGAACATGTGGTCAATTTCAAAGTCCCAAAACTCAAATATTTTTTTTCATCAAAATTTTATAGAAAATTTCATAAAATATGCGGTCAACTAATTAAAAATCATAATTCACAAATGATTAAAATTTTATGTGTCATATGTGTACAGTATAGTGCAAATGAGGCATTTGTACGATAAATTATCGCTTTTCACCTACATTATGCGGTTTTGGCTAATGTTGTTTGCAGAAATGAACAATTTCGAGATTTTTTATTTGCATCATCAATGCTCAGAGAGGATTTATTTATTTTATTTTGAAAAAAGCATTTTTTCATTATAATTACTCATTTCATTTTATATTCATTTCATTATGGCTTTGACTGTGGTTTTGAACAAATAATAGCTAATGGTGGAAAATGATGGCTCAATTTTTTTGTTCATTGTGAACTTTCGTAATTCAATTACAAAATATGAGATTGAATTTTTCTTCCTTATATTAATTTAATAAAAACTATGCAAGTGACAAATTTCGATAACTTTCTAAATCCATTAAATAATCATTTTATTATTCAATCCAATAAATTTCACTTTATATATGAATAAAAAAGTTATTCTAACAATTATTTTTCTCAAGTATCCAATACTTGCAAAAATTATTATTCATGCATCAATTTTAAGTCTATATTCAGAGAAAAATAGATGAAAATGTTTCAAAAATACACATAATTGCATTATCTTGTTTTTAATTCTCAAATGTTGGTAAATTTTAACTTTATATTTTGTGGTTGTCGAGAAAATATTTTCTGATGAACACGAAATGTGTAGGTGTGTTTTAGGTGGCAGGTTGTCAATGATAAAACATTTGTCAACATCATGAACTATTAACTACTGTGAAAATGATAGCTCTGCTCTTTTACATGTAGACTCAATTTTAGTTTTTGAATTACAGACACATATGAACACATTTAGATCCAAATTTTGCTCTAAGGCAATAATAATTTGTATTTATGAATAAATTGGAAAATTTTTGACATATGACTCTGTATGAGTGCTATAAGGGCATGTTCACTGTGTGCATGAATGCTATAATGTGACAACTTTTTCGTATTCTTGAATTATGAACATTCAGGCAAATCGTGCATTATTAACTTTTTTTCTCTCTCTCTTGCATGAAAATAAAACTTTTCCTTCGTCATTTCTCTCTCTGTTTCATATCTCAACATTGCAAAACGTTGATGAGATGACAAAATGAATGGAGAAAGTTTTTAAACAATTTTTGTTCCTCTCCCACATATTTATACTTAGCAGCAACAGCAGTAGCGACACATACAGTTAATTTAATACATGCATTGAATTTATAATTCCTACGAAATTTTCTTTTCCTCATACCATGTCATATAAAATTTTTCTTTCCTTATTCTTCTTTTTGAATAACAATAAAACAATTTCTATGCATAAAAAAATAATAAATATTCTTCATTAGTTTTTTAGATTTTTATGCATGAATTTTTAAAAAAATACATATACTTTGGTCAAATTTTATAATACCTTAAAATTATGATTGTGTTTCTAATAAAAGTTTAAGTTAAACTACTTTTCCATATTTAATTTTTGATATTTCAATATGTTTATTGATTTATATGAAGAAAAAGGTTTAAATTGGTGATGTTAGGTGATAAAAACTGAGAAAAATTTTAAAAATTATTTTAAAAATTCAGATAATCCTAATTTTTTCATATCATGAGCTCTTGAAAATTTTAAAAAACTATCATAATTTCTTATTTGATTCCGAAAAGAAATTTAGAATGGAATTTAAAATTAGAGTAAGCACTTGACGCATGTATGCAAGATGACTTACAAAAAATGTTTTTATTTTGTTCATATTTTATAAAATTTGGACAAAATTCATGCAAATTTATATGAAAATTAATGAATTCTAATTTTAAAAACTTTTGACAAAATTAAAATTTAACCTGAATGAATTAGAGTATGTTTACATATTTTTAGTATGTAAACAACCTTATCTAAAATTTTCCAAATCACATTAAATTTTGTATTTTATGCTTTTTAAAGTTTCTAAAAAATTTCAAATTTCTTTCGCTTCTTTCTTTGAAAATTTCTGAAAATCAAAGAAATTCATCCTAATCCAAATTTTATTTTTGATAATACAATAAATAATGATGAAAGAAATTGAATTGAATGAACTTCTTTGGAAAAAAAGTATTGTACAGTAATAATAAAGAAATTGATGGTTATCAGAATGAATGAGCACAAAAGTGAGGCAGAAAGAGAATGTCATAACAATTTCCTTTCAATAATATGCCGAAAAATATGCCTCGTTAGTCATAAAAATGAGAAACTTTGCCTCCTCCTACAGCCATTATTATGTTTGTGTTTTTGTCTGTATCATAAAAATTATTTCAAAGAAAAAGATTTTTATCGTGTCCATATAATGTTTGTGTGTTTGGCACAATCATAATGTCCTATTTTATGCACTATTATAGAAACTATAATAATGAGAAGTGAGCAAAAGATTTAATGCGTTTTGAGAGGGCGTAGAGAATTAAAGTGGAAAAATCAGTAACAATTTCAACCCCTTTTTATGATACTTCACTCACTCAATTGAAATAAACATAAATCGAATGTAATAAAATTAATCACAAATTAGATACGGAAACAATGACTTTCCTCATTATACTTGTTATACAATAACAATATCAAACTCAAACATGAAACATGAGATGATGCTTATAAAAAAGAAAAAAATTCTCGTCTTTCTTTTATTTTTTTATGATGATGACAAATATTCATAATGAGCTCCCTTGTAACGAAGGAATGAAAGAAAAAGAAAGAAATTGTTTAAATTTTTATGTCAGTCAATTCTGAGTACCTTTCAGTGTAGTCATTATAAAACTCCACAGCACATTCCGTCTTCTTTTTAGCTTTTATAAAGAAAATTCTTTTTTCAATTGCACGAGATATCTCTTAAGGCCAATGAAATACTTATTTTACTTCTTCCTAAAATTGTCTTTGTTCATAACTTTAGACACTAAGAAGTGAGTGAAATTGAGAAATAAATTTAATGAAGTGTGGGCAAAAAAAGAGAATTATTGTTTGTATAAAAAATTCCTCACTTTAAAATTTTTACATTTAAAATTAGAAATGATTGTATGTATGTATAAATTAATGTATAAAATTAATCAATTGAATAGCTGTGAATGAAAAAATGATAGATTTCAAGTGAGATTTATAAAGAAATAGAATAATAAAAATTTATTCTTTCAATTTTCATAATATCAAATTCAAGAATTGAAATTAGAATTTACAAATTTTAATTTTTTTAAAAAAAATCATTGTATTAATTTTAAGATATACTTCACAAGAGCAAAAAATAAATGTTTTAACATATATTTAAGAAATTGGATGTTTTTTACTTCGAAGTTTTTTTTTATTTTCAGAAAGCTGCTGGTTTGGACAATTGTTGTGGCTGTTGTTGGCACAATTATCAAAATAATTTTTTTACAGGCATTGAACGGAATTTCAAATTCCACAATGCCTCATAATTCAATAGTTAAAAAATTCTTAGTTTATAAGGTTTTATTGCATGTCTACTTTCGTATACAAATTATTAAAATAAAAGAACAAATTATTGTTATATGATGTTGAAACTTCAAAGAAAAATATAATTCACATATACTGTTGCATATAAAAATACTTTTTCTTCATTATAAATAATTCCTGATGATTTAAATTACAATGAGAATGAAGAAGACCCTGAGCAATGTGCAGAAGAATGAGACATCATCATAATAGGAGGAAAAGATTCACGTGCACTTCAGAAACATGATTCAATCTTCATCCTTCGGATTAAATTTACAACAATGATTTTACATTCTTTTATTTTTCCACACTGTAATCAGCCATCCAATATTTTATCGAGAAGAGAAAAATTGTCTTCTTGCACGGATAGTAAATCCTTCTATCTCTCTATTGGGTAAAATAACATTGTTTTTTATATGTGTATAATAACGTGTCAATTATAATGATTTATAACATCACGGAAATATGCTCTTATCCCTCTCATTGTCTCTATTTCTTTTTGACTGCTGCTACTGCTTCCGGCGCATTTTATGTTTCTTTGTATGAGTGCGTTGCGTCCACATTCATCAAAATAAATGAACGATTCTAACATTGTCGGCATTTTTATCGTCCTCTATCAAATTAGCTGCTAAAGATTGTTCTGCCAAAAAATTTATTTTCCCTTTCTTCTCAGTCATCTCCCTCGTTAAATATCATGAATTGTCTTCATATAGAATTTTTTTCCTTCCTTCTTTTTGAAGTTATTATTATTTTTTATAAAGGAAATTTAATTAGCTCTTACGGAAATGTTTTTTTGCTTTTGTTCATCCCCTCAATTGTTGAGTTGCATTTGTTGCTGCTGTTATTGTAATATAAAAATTATTTTATTCAATTTTCAATTCTATTATCTCCTCATATTATTTGTGAGTAGAAAAAAGAAACAATGATTTTTACAATTCAAGGAAAAAATGTTTATTTCTAAATTTCCTTTAATAAGATTTTAAATTATGCTAATTAATGTAAAAACTTTTGGCTCTAAATTACTTTTAAATTTTGTTTACGCAGTCAACTTTAAAAAGAAGTAAATCTTTTCTCTGCTACTCAATTACGCGCCATCTAATGACACTAAAAAGTTTACTTTTCAAGAAAATCTCCATAAAAGCAAACACATAAAGTATAGAGTATATTTATAATCACGAACAACATAAGAAAAGAATGAAAACGAGGAGTAGGAGTAAGCATGATGATGATGATGGCGTGATGGTGATAGGAAAACAATTTTGAGACAAGATTAAATTTACGCACTTTCTTACTTAGTTGAAATCAGAGAAAAAGTTTTTACTTTGCTCAGATTGTTATTTTTTTATATAAAGGGAGAAAAAAAGACGAGATGGTAAAAGTTTTTATTTTTTTTTATTCTCACTCCAATGAATAGAAAATTGAATTCTTTTATAAAATTTATGAAGTTTTTCTTGTGTAAGAAAAGTGAAAACGGAAAAATAATATAAAAATTTTTTTTGTTCAAAAAAAAAAAAGAAAGCGGCCATGAAATACCCTCAAAGTTGTTACACAACATTTAAAAACATAAATTTACTTTTAATGACTTTGAAGTGCTTTTTCTTGTGCTCTAAATGTTTTTTTTCACCTTAGACAAAATTGATGAAACGGACACTCTTGGAAAATCTTTTTTAAAAATTTTTTTTCACATTAAAACTTTGACACTCTTCTATTTAAATTAGACAATCGATAAATGTAAGTAATGAAAATATAAGTCCAGACAGCAAGCAAATTAAGTTGCATTTACTTTTCATAAAATATTCAAGTTAAAAGCAGTGAAAAAAGAATGCTGTCAAATATTTATTGTCAAGATTAAACTTTTCTTTTACGTTCATAAATTGGTATCATAAGCAGTTCATTCAACTTTCTTACTGACGCCAATAATTCATATTTTTTCTTTCTTTCTATTCAATGCCTTAATTGAAAATTGATTGCAAGTCACACAAAAGAAAGAGCAAGAAAGTAGCTATAGCAATATTTTCCAATTTCAACGAATGTCTACGTTTTGCATGCAAGAATAAATGTCAACAAGCATCAATCTCATTCTCTTCGATTCAGTCATGTTGTTGCATATTTTTCATGGAGGATTATTATATCGAGAAACTACTTTTAAGCAGCAATAGCAGTGTTGGCAATAGCAGTAATAATAGCAAATTTCTGATGCTTTCTTCCTTTCTATTGAAAAAAAATAGGAAAGGAGAGAGAAAGAAAAAAAATTTATTTATGTGAAAGCAGCTGCTACTAATGTCATATACCATGTTCGATGAAAGCTTCATTGCTTTGAGCGCGTTGAGACGAAGAGAAATATTAAGAAGAATAGGGGAGAAGCTGCTTCTGATGCTGCCATGTGTATGTATGTATATGAACAGGTGCACGTATTCCGGAGATACATCAACAACAATTCAATATAAATGAGTTTGAGTCATGCCAAGCGTCGCTGATTCGTAAAAGCAAGATGAAGACGAAATATGAGCGTGTAGAAGGAAAAACTCTCATCTTCAATGTTGAGTTCATATTAGAATTAAGAACCATTGACAAGAGTTTATTGAAACTCAACAGTTTCATAATAGAGTAAAATGATTTGTGGCAATAGTTGAAGAGATCGCAAAAATGAGTCAATTAATTAGATCATTTAATTTATTTGTTTTGTATAAGATTTTAAAACCTTAATAATTAATAAAATGGAATTAGCATGAGAATTTCTTAAAAAACAAAGTAAGTTTATAAATAAATTCAATTTCATTTTATTATTTGATCTGCTTTTTTAAAATAAATAATTTTCTTTACATTCCTTATGTTTTTATAGAAAGTTGATCGTAATTACATTCATCATTTTACCTTCCCATCTTTCTGCTCCTTAATTAGCTTGCATTAAGAAAAATCAATCAACTGTGGGATTAAATCACAATTATTATGATGATTACTTAATGGAAACTATAGATTTATTGGTTCAATGAATAAAGCTCTTCTGTTAGGTAATTAAAGACTACTATAAATTGAAAATATTTTCTTCTCCTGTATTCATGTTTATGCGTTTTATCACACACTACTTTAAATTCAATACAGCACTGTCATCATTTCTGCTTCACAGATTTTACTTTTTTTGTCATCTTGAAAGATTTTTTATCATTCTGCTTTTGTTCTCTTCCCAAACTACCAAATACAAGAGAAAGAAAAAATATGACGTGAAACTTTTACACAAACAAAAAAAACTGCTCCCTATTTTCATGGTTAGTAGAGTTAGAGCGAGAAAGAAGGAAAAGTCATCGCCGGTGTGTTTGTCTATTCAAACATGAAATTTAATCTTGAACTATCTCAAACAAATTTTTGACATGAAAAATGATGATGACGATGGATAGAATAAAGAAGTAGTTGAGAGGGGAACGGCACAAAGTCGTCATCGTCAAATGGCCGTGAATGAGCAAGCTATAGAGTCAAAGATAGAGATTTTCCGCTATTTTCCTTCATTCGATGAAAACATGAGGAAAAAAATATGGATGAACAATAGCAATGATGCTGCGAGAATTTTTGCTTTCTGGATTTTCATTGAAAGTATAAAATACAATGTTTTATTCGAAAAATGGTCAACAGAAATCATTTTAGTTAAAAACTTTTCAGACTCTTGAATTTTTATGTCTCCTTTTTATATACATAAATTTATAATTAACTCACGTGTATGACGATAACTACAGAAACCCAGAGAACAAAAAATGTTGACAAAGCTCACTTTCCACAATGATAATGTTTAAGCATACAACAGTAATAAAGTTAATGCCTTGTGGATAATTTTCTACTTTTTCTCTTCATGTCTGTTCGTTTTCTCTATATTTTTTGTTGCCACCCAAAAGTGTCGCGCAAAAAATAGAGAAAAAGCGGACACATTTCATGATAAATTAACTCCTAGCTCATCGCACTCTCATCATGTGGCAAAAGTCACTCTATGAAAAAGACGTTTTTTGTGCATTGGAAGAAAAAAATTTAGTGAAACTTTTTTTTATGATAAAATTGACTACATATTTATCAATTTTATTTCTATAATATAAAAGATGGCATGAAAAAAAATTCAAACTGTTTTTATTTTTTGTATATGCAGAAGAAATTCATTAAGTAGCAGGGAAAGTACATGAAATGTTCTCATGACCAAATGCCATTAATTAAAGAGCCATTTTTAGTGGGACGATTAGAGTATGAGGGAAAAAAAGAAAAAAATTCTCTTTTCCTGAAAAGGAGAAGAACAAAATAATGAAGGCAATATATTCATTATATATATAGTTGTTGTTGTTGGGAAGTTGTGCATTAATGTACTATCATTTACTCTCACTCTTATACTCTTTTCTTAATGGCGTTGCGTGAAATGTTTTTAATAGTTGAATGAATTATTATACATACATTGAGAATGGCAGGAACTTCACATGAATGCTACTAGATGTTGCTATTGAGTCTGAATTGATTTACTAATAAATCAGTAAAACTTTACTTCTGCTTCTAATCACAGTAGCTTCTCTATCTTATTGAAATGACATTTCTGACAATCTTCAGCGGGCGATAAATTATACCAAAACAGAATGTAACACAACAATAGAAAAAATTTATAAAATGAAAACAAAATGAAGTCATTAAACGTTATATAGAAAATTCATGAACGCGCACACGAAAGTTGATAAATGAACTAAAACTGTTTTAATTTGAAAGTTTAAATTTAATATTAGGTAATAGGTAATTTTTAGAAAGACAAAACAGTATAATCTTTATGAACATTTTTAAATTGACTATTATTTACTTCCATACAATACAAATCAGTAATCGTTAACCCTTAGTAATATTTTTTTAATTTCCAAATAAATTGTTTAAAAAGTTAGAATAAATTTTATGTAAAGTAGTTAATAAAAATCCCGTCATGCTAGTTAAATTACAAACTGACATTTTTGCGACAGTCAAAAGGTTCGTGAGACACCAAAAAACAGCGAAAGTGTGAGCATAAATTTAATTTTTTTTCGTTCACTCGTCCATACACCCGAGACTAATTTATGTGATTTCAAAAATCACACATGGCATACAGACACACACGCTATAGAAAGAGAAAATGAGTTGAGGATCGCATTTTTCCAGTTCCTTGCACATTGAAATTTTCTCCTTCCTTTCTGTTTTTAGATAGTATGTAAATCAGAATTGGACACTTTTTTGCCTATATCAAGAACACATTTAAATATTGCATGAGTTGCTTAACCTATTTGAATTGCTTTCAAGCGGGTGTGTATGTAACAGCAGTAGCAAAATAAATTGTTTGTGAGGGCGTAAACAAAGAAAAATCACAAATAAATAGAAAAAAAAGTTTTTTTTGTGTTACACATTAGCAATAAATGCTTGCCAGTGAATAATGACAGACAGACTGAGATATAAGTCAGGTAAAATCGTAAAGGCGTGAAATTTCATGAATATATTACTTTAAGCATAATTATATAAAAATTTAATTTTTCTCTCTATCAACTTTTATTTTTGTGACTGTTGGCATTTGAAAAAGGTTAAAGCTTATGAACATGTGTGTAATCTCATAGCTAAACAAGAATTGTATTAACAATTGTTGTGTGAATGAAGGGATGAAATGAAGTAGTGACTTTGCACTATCACACAACAACACTGATTAAATTTTGCCTGTTCTAGAACAAGATACGAGAGCAAAAAAGAATTTTTTTATTTTCTGCAAAATCACAAGATAAATGATAAGTCACGTGTATTTCGTCATAAAATGGTTCAACATGAGAGCTGCTACTGCAATGTGCTGATATGAAAATATGTCTAAAAAAATAGTTTTGGAATTTTATACATTGGATTATTTATTTATTTGAAATATATACTGAAATTTATTAAAAAAGCTAAACAATTTAAGTGTTGTTTTTAAAAAATCCCTTTTTTATCATCAATAAATGCTGCAATATTATAAAATAATGACATAATGACAAAAAATATTAAATGAACTTTGTTTTTACACATTTTTATTTAAGTTTATTTTTATTATCAAAAGTGCTCTACCCTTGAAAACTTTAATTTTGTATAAGGTATATATTTTTTTCTTGTGAATATTTCATCGGAAAGAAACAGTCTATACTGACCAAAGAAAAGTTCACAAGCTGTAATAAATCACGTTAAAAACTTGTTTTTAATTTTTTAAAATAAAGGTTTGGAGACATTGATAAAAATCTTAAAAATTTTTCAGTTTCAAAATCAATAACTTTTTTAAAAATTATTTGTTCTCACATTTGATTGATTTTCTTCTTTCGTCCTTTCTTTTTTAAGCTCTGTTAAAATTATTTTTTAATAAATTCACGAACGATAATTTCAATCACAGTGAATGAAGTAAAGTGATGTCTTTTTTATGAATTATTGATTCATTATCTCTCTTTGCGTTGGTGTCATTAATAGCTATCATCTTCAATTACATCATTCACGGAGATACGCATCGTTGTCATCATTCATTTTTGATAGCAACTTATGGAAGAGAATTAATACAAGATTGATAAAGAAAGAGGACTGGTAGGGAAGGCATATATATATATATGCTTTATGCTATAAAATGTGATAACATGATAAATTTACGTCACTTACATCAATTGACTGCTTTTTATATCATACAACAATATCTACAGAAAAAGAGCAGAAGAGAGAAATCGATAAAAGACAAAGCAAAAAAGGAATCAAATGGTAGGCGGCAACTGAAGAAGCATGTTTGAATTTTTATTGATGTCAAAATTGATGATGCTACAATGACTGAAAAAAGCTAGCGAGCAATAAAAATGTTGGAATGTATCATGACATTGCATTGATTTGATTTTTATTAGGGACTTGAACTAAATTTCGCGAATCATTGAATCACAAATAAAGTTGGCTTTGAGGTTTGCATTTCCAAATTGACGCCAATTTTTCGAACGGGACTCGAAATTAAATTAATTAGCAATTATGCTAATTTCATTATACCCGCTCAAAGCTCTCTTTTTCACTCGCTGCAGTATTCCCGTTTGGATTTACCTACCAGCAACTAATGGAAATATTTAATTATCTCGCTCGTTCAATCTACGCAGCAGTTGCATACATTATAAACATAATTTATTAGCAATTCCAATAATGTATGAATTACATGCACTTTAAACTCTCAAAAATTAATTGAAAATCACAAACCCTCAAAAAATTAATTGTACTTATGTAAATTTTTTCTACTTTTATGCATCTGATGATGTCATGAATAACATTATAAGTGGAAGAGCTTTCAATGAACATGCACTCAATTGAAAAATGATGTTTTGCTCAATGTTTGTTCTCGTTTGGTTTATTATGACATGAATTTTTTTTAATTGTCGGCTTGTATTTATGTTAAAACCGGAAATAATTTTTTATGTATGAATTAAGTGAATAATGTTATTTGCTATAAAAAAATTGTTATTTGCACATACACAGATAAAAAGGCATAAATTTATTATAATGATTATTATATTTTAAACTCACACATACACATAATTGTGTAAAATATTTATCTCAAAATTTGAGAAGTACATTAAAACATACATTATTTTATTTCACATTTTCATATGTGAATTTATAAAATGTACGAAGTTTTTAAACTCTATAAATACACATTTTTTTGAGTGTTGTACAAACAATTGTGATCTGTAGACAAATAAATTAAAATATGTATCGCGTGGTATTTTAAACGAAAAAGTGTATTTTGCCATTATCATTGAGTATTTTATTAATATATCAAAAATTATTTTTTTTTGTTTAAGAAATATTTTATGTTATCTGAAATAAATTTTCGTTGAAACATTATGAATTTAAATTTGGATAAATATTTTGTAAATATTATAGAATAATAAACAAATGCGCTGCAACTCAAACAATGAATTGAGTAAAAGAATTAAAAATTTTGATATAAATTTACACTTACCTAAGGCACAAGCATACAATTGTGAAAGATTTATGTACAAACCGATAAATTTTATATAAATATATTCTTATCAAAATACGCCATTATTGTTAATGAATTTATACATTTATAGTGCTGCTGCACAATTATTTAAACAAATTGAAACGAATAAAAAGAAAAAAAATGCTGCATCGAACAATTTTTTTAACAAATTTTGTAAAATTTTAAATCTTATATAAATTAACTTCCTTGTATTTATTTCTATCATACAATCTCGTAGTGACCTAAACAAAACATTAATGACACTTGATCTGAAAAATTAAACAGTGATCAAATTAAATTATGTCTGATGTGATGGTGTTCAATTTTAAGTTTTATTGCCTGCTGCTTAAACCATTTCTATTTCTCATGCGTATCATAAAAAATCGCTCACTTTTAAAATATTCATTAGAATCGAAAGCTACTTTTGTAACAAATTACTGAATTTCGCTGTCACAGTCCATGTAAAGAGTAAAGACTCTCGTGAGACATAAATTTATAGTTACGCTCTTCAATAAAATTATTGTAGTTCATTTTCTACTGAAATTCACTTGACATGCATTGAACACATATCAGGACGTTCACTTAAAATTTAGAAATTTTTTGTGACTTCATTCAAACGCATAGTTCTCATAAAACATTGAAGATTTTTTACAAAATAAAAAGCATCAAAATAATTATTTATTTTTCTGTTTTAATTATATTCTTTGATTGTTCAATTTTTGAATGACTGGAAGTGCTCATTAACTTTGATGTTCAAAATCAAATATTTTAAATACCTAAAGTGAAATCTATCTGCTTAAGTGTTTCTTCTGAAATTAATTTTTTTTATTTACATAAAACAACGCACACGGACACATTTCATTACAGACATCTCATCTTCATTTTGTAAATCGGACAAGTTGACCTTTTTCGAAGGACTATATCAATGTTTAAGTTATCTGTTGGGAGATTAATGTCATTGTACCGTATGTACTTGTGAATTTTGGTACTATGTGCTTGAGATGGAAGCACACAATGTATTTATTTGTAAACCGATAAAGGATAAGATTATCTCTCAAAAAATATTTAAATTTTTTTTAAAGTTTTAAGTAATTTCTTTCTGCATGTCTTAATTGTTTATTTTTCAATTCTTAAAAAAGTCATCTCATCCTTGAATGTCAAATTTCATCCGTATATTTTCAAAATCGAGTAAGATTATGTAGTGAGTCATTCAAATTCCCTTTCATTTAGATCTTTATACACAAAAGTTTACAATTGTATTAGAAATGAAGCGTTGAATGTTGTCACACTATAAAATTTTATGGGCCATAGCTTCTTCTTCCTAGAAAATTTATTTTTCTCTGTCATTTTATTAGAGTGTTCGTACTGCATGTTACTGCATAAAAATATTTTAGAAGCCTAAAAACACATTTATCTCTTAGAAAACAGACACACACACACTTGAATAAAGGCAAAAATTGAGAATATGTTTATGACATTGTGTAAAATGTCATCTTCATGGCAATGCAATAAGCTAAATGTATTCATGCCTTTCACTCAATAATGATGATAATAGGCAATAAATGTTTGAGCAAAAATGTATCAACATGCCATAATAAATTTTGCTTTCTATAATAGAAAGAAGAGAAGAAAATTAAGATCTTATTTGATGAAGAATATTTATGTCCATGCGTGAATGTGAATTTAGAGGGAAAGAGTATGTATTAAATGAAAAAGACATAAATTTTAACACAAATTTTATGATTTAGAAGTTATTGGCCAAATGCTTTTAAAATAAATTCTCTTCACAGCAAGCAAAAAAAAGCAAGATGTAAATTTATGTGACAAAAATTTTAAAGAGTGTCAATGGCTTTGCTGAGAAGCTCAACATTGGATTTATTGCCATTATACAGCTTGGTTGCTTGCTTATTGTTGTTGTTGCTATTCTGGTATGAGATAAATGATGAAGTTTATTCCATTATAAAGGAATATATCAGTGTCAAGAAAGATATTGTTTGTGGCTTGTTGTAAGAAAACTCTATACTCTCTTCTCATCTTGTGTTTAACCAAAATAAAGCAAAAGCAAAAACAATGAAATGAATGAAGAAATTATGCAGTACAATGATGTTGCTTGAATTATGCCATAAATTGTTATACAAATCTCATTTGTAAGTAAATAAGTGAGTGCGAAAACTATCTATCAGCTAATCTGGACTCTTTCGTTTTCTTCTTCGCGCTATTTTTGTGCTTCATGAAACGGAAAATGTCGATAAATCAGTTTGAGGGGGGAAAAGAAGAAAAATGAGCAGTAAAAAAGCGAGATATGAGGAGTCATTTATATCTCTTTCTTTCTCTTTTTGAACATACCAAAATTGTTTTTCCTCAAATAACGAACCCTTTAGTTCAATTATTTTTCAATCTCAACCCCACAAATAATACAAGCCGCAGCAAATCTTGAAAAATGATTTATTTTCACTTTTCGCTTCAATGCTTTTAAGAATTTACATAATCAAAAGACTATCGTCTATGGAATTTTTATAAAGTCATTTTTTTGCTTCTGAATCATCCATCTTTAATCGAGTAAACAAACTTTTAACACACAAAGAGCAATTGATTATCTTTTATTGCAATTAAATTGCTGAGAGATTACGATCGATAGAATTTTTTTACAAATTCTATAAATAGAAAGCAATTCATGTGTATGTTTCTATTGTGTGTGCAATGTGATGAGAAGACAAATGATGTTGCCATTTCTATTGTAACGAAAACTTCATCAATTTATTTCTCTCTCTCTTTCTCTTGTTGGCACAAAAATATACTTACTATATCTCATTTGACATATTGGTGCTTTAAGTTTGTGTCATAAGAAATAAGAAATCTTTCAAAGATGGGATTTATAACATATATTGTTCAAGTTCTTAATATATAAGAACGAAATGTCGTTGACATGAATGTAGTCTAATGTGTGGTCAACTTGATTTGATTTATTGCAAAATAATGCCGAGTGATTGAGTAGAAATACAAAAGAATTTTTATGTTTATTGATTAATTTGAAAAATTGTATTTCTATCAAGATTCTTTAATAATTATCATTATGACAAATAAAAATTAATTAAAATATGTTTCAAAATTTTCTTTTGTATAGAACATACTTAAAATTTTGTCAAAACTTTGATTTTGGACTCTTACTAACTGGTTTATCTTGAATTACATCCAAGTTATGTCAAATTATGTTTAAAAATTCAAAAAAATATAGTAACTTATTGTACTGTTGTCATTTTTACAATAGATTTTTACTAAATGCCATAACTTGAATTTTTCTATTTAAATTCTTTTTTTGAAATGTTTTAAAAAGCAAATCTTGCAAAAAAGTCTAAAAAGAAATGAAGAAGGATAGAAAAATAAAGAAGTAGCATCTTGTAAGAAGGCAAAAATATGTTTTTATATTCATTTCTGTATTTTCGCCTTAGAGTACATATAAAAATTTCCTTTTTATATTGAGTAAAATAGAAAGAAGAAAAAGTGCTGCTGCTATTCTGATGTAAGATGTGATGTGCGTGTATATTTACTTAAGACACATATAAAGTGCGTGCCACGACATACACAAATGATATTTTTATTTTATTCTCACTCACTGTGCAGCAGAAACAGCCATTTGCCATTCACTTCATCTTTGAGTCTCATTCTCTTTCCCTTTTTTTGATTATATAATATATGAGTGACTGAATTTAAGAATGAATAGATGTATGGATGAAAAGGAAAGGAAAAATCTCGCACATCTGTTACGTCAAATGTGCTTACATGTTGAGTCCATTGAATAATAAATATCCCAAAGGGAAGAGACTTGAGTTGACTAAGATGGAAATGTGAAAATAAAAGTGAATCTAAAGTCTTATGGTGGATTTATTTTACTTAAAAACAAGAACATACAAGAAAAGCTTTTTAATGAGTCTTGCGTACACACATGTGCATGCTTTTGATAAAATTTGGGTCAAATGAGGGTTGAGTAAAAGATGAGTGCTACAAGTCGATTATAACTCAACTTATATGATAAGATCTTTAATTCCCCTTTTTGTTTTACAAACATGCATGAACTATTAAAAGAATAAGAAGAAAAAACTTTTAGTGGATAATAAAACTGTCGTAGAGGAAAAGAATAATTTTTTCTTTAATTTTTCCTTACTCACATAATAAAAATATAATATAATAAAGCTAATCAGAAAGTCAAGTGTTAACACTTATACATTAATGGCTCTGTTTAAAGTTATAAAAAAATTCATTAAAGTTTGACCCCAAAAAAGAAATTTTCATGCCTCTCTGGAACAATGAAATCTTTTTTCTCCTCTAATTAAAACTTAAAAACAAAAAGCCGTCTCATAACTTTTACTTCTTTAATGTTTTAATTAAATTTAACATAAAAACTCCACACCATAAAATCTCATTTCCATCAATTCACTTACCTGTCTTTTTTCTGTTGCCTTTCGTACATATAAAAATCTCCATCAGCAGCAGGGAATAAAATTTCTCCCATGAGAAATAAAAGAACTTGTTGTTTGTATTACTTGTTCCTAATGGACTTTTCACATTCTTCCCTTCTTCATACCTTGTGAATAAAATTTTATGAGAACTTAAAAATTTTGCGCCAACTCACAGTTTTAATATTTTGCACACATTCATTTGTGCTTCTTGATGCAGACATTTTGAGAAATTTATTGCGTAATCCTTTTGAAAAATTTAAATTTAATCTGTTTTTCTTCCCCAACCGCCGTCAGTCAAATAAAAATAAAATTTCCTGCCGTCGAGTACGTAAGATATCAACATGGGAATTTTCACCAATATAAATTTCACTGTCGAGGTGTTGAGTGAATATAAAAATTTATTTTCCATTCATTTTCATCTAAATATTTTTGCTGTAGTCATCACATCTCAGAATGAATGTAAAATGCATAAATGTATGTGGCTAGTGCGATATATATGCAAAAATATGCTTTTTTACTTAATCAAGCGCCAGTCATTGGCAGTGAGACACAAGCATATATTTCCATTTTAGTCTAAAGTATAAAATTAATATTCCACACTTGATTTGCTGTTTTGCTTTCGTAAATAGAAGTCAGTGCTGAAAATATACTAAAATACACACAATGTTGTGGTAGCTTTCTGTTGTGAGGCCATTGACACTCTAATAGCAACACATAGCAGTATAGAATAGTAAAAATGTATGCATGACAATTGTGAGAAAAAATAAGAATCATTTGGTGTGTTATGTTTATTTTTAATAACATTAAAAAATTTAATTCAACTTAGATTCAATAAGAAAAGTTTTCAAATATGATTGACCAATTTAAAATATTGTTTTCTTCTGAATTTTTATTATTTTAATTTTGAGTCTTTAACATCAAAATCAAACTTTTAAATATCAAAAATTTATTTTTCTCTTGAAACTTGACAAATTTTTTAAAATTTTTCTTTATATTATATATCATTCAATGACACGTGAGACGAGTAAAACATTGCTCTCAGAAAATGCAATTGGTATCGAAAAAAAAACAAATAAAAAAGGAAGATTTCATTTTTTGTTTGTTTATTTGTGTAATGCGATGAAAAGTAATTTTATTTTCTTTGAAAATATTTTTATTTTTTCTTACTCTTGTTTTTTATGAAATCTTCCTTTCGATTGAATTTCCGATGGCGAATAAAAAAATTTTTCTTTTCATAAATGGCATCAGACTATTGAACTTGATTTTTCAAATGCGCTGCCAAATGAGGAAAAATTTCATTGATTTTTTTGAAAAAAAATGTACGAGTACGATGACTTCTAAACTCGGTCAATGTCAAAACTTTTTGTTTTATTTAATAACTCAATTATGTGCCATTGGTGGTGCATTAATAAAGAAATCAAAATTGGTAAGCCATAGCTTAATCAAGCTTCATGTTTGCACGTTAATCGAATATTAAAATACCCAAAAAAGCTGAATGAGTGAGCAAAATTTTATATTAATTGTCGTGGCTAGTATGCGTGCTCGGGTTTGTGTAATGAGGATGATGTTGATGATTGGCTTATGCTTGTTTGTTGATTGGTATAAAAACGAGTGCGAGGAAGGTGATAAGACATCAATCAGTTGTCACTCATCAAACAATTCACACACCAATCAAAATGCGTTCAATTTTAATTCTAACCCTTGTTATTGTTGCTGTAGTTGCAGTTCCTGAACCTCCACGAAGACGTTTTAATTTCCGTGCTTTTGCAAGACAAGAAGTTGAGGAAAATGGAAACGAAAAACCACAAGGATATGACTACAGTCCACCAGCAGAAGCTGAACAATTGAAATTACCAGCTCACTTTATTATCAATAAATTTGCACGACAAGAACAAGAAGTAGAAGAGCCCACAAATAATGGCAATGGTTATAGTTATCCAAAGCCGACTTATGGATTGCCCTCAGAACCTACTGAACAACCCACAACCGAATATGGACCACCAACAGAAGAACCATCGACAGAAGAATCAACAGATCAACCCACACCAGCCACAGATTCAGAAATTGAACGATTGAAGAGTATTAAGGCAACGCAATTGCGTTTCAGGAAAGGACAATTCTCTTCACCACAGAAACTCGTACGTGCCAAAGTCATTCAACAACAGCAGCTCGTGCATGTGCAACAGCAACAACCAATTATCTACGTAGACTATCCAATTGCATCTGACCTATTTGAACCACAATATGTTTACATTTTCAAATAAACTAATGCCATATCACCTTAAACATACATACACTCAAACATTTGAAATACAAAAATTCAGATGCCATCATTTGGAGAAGCTAGATAGAATAAACGTTTTTACGATACATGTAGTAGCAAATTGCAAATAATAAAATCAAAAGTCTTAATACTGAAAGCGAAATTCAATTTTTTAGCTTGTATATTTGAATAGTCACATTTATTTATCCAAACATTGATTGATATCTGTCTATGCAATTATCAAACGATGCATTTTTTAATTACATGTCAAATAGTAAGTGGTTTATGTTACAATTAGCCTATGGTAAATTTGATTTTAGTTTTTGAGATAGAAAACTTGATTTTTAAATTTAATCAACAAAGAGTTTTGTAATATTAAAAATTATATTCAATTAAAACAGGATGATGCAAATTTAAACCGTTAGCAAAGATCTTTGAACTTGCAAGAATTCACGTTTTTTATTGTATTTTCTGCACACCTCTGTTAACTAACCAACCAATCATTCACACGTCAATGTATCATCATCATTAAATTAATAACTAAATGTGTTGAATATCATTAGCGGATTTATATAAAGAATCATGCTGTGCTGTCATGTATCTGCTTACAAATCTATTAATCTAGCTGTCTGTATATATCTAAACTTTAGTAGCAAAAGAAACATCAGATGATGATGATTCACAAGTTATTCACAAAGTAGATGTATTTAAAAAATTAATAAATGAAATTAGCAAAGAATCATTGGAAACAAAAAAGATTTATGAAGGACGCCAATAAAATATTAATATTTTCAATTAAAATAAAGCTCAATAATTGAGGATGAATTGTGAGCGACTGTGATAATCGTGATGATGATGTAAGGGGATTAGCAAGCTATTTAAACACAGACATACACATTCACAGATGTTGTTGTTGAAGATGAATTAATGGTAATTTATATACACAGATTTGTTTGTTACTTCATACTGCTGCCTTCATTCTTCTTTTCTTTTCTCTTTTACTCTCGCGACCACAAGAGTTAATGTGCTGCTGCTGCTGCTACCATAGCTTGTTGTCGATGTGAAGCGAATAATTTATAAAATGAGGCATTAAATTGTGTGTTTTCTTTCTTTTAAGTGATTCTTGGCTTATGCTTGATTTACTTTTTTTTCTAACATATATTCACAATTAATTAAAACCATACGGCAGTGATGATTTTTGATAAGCACTTCTTTATGAAAATACAAAAAATGAACCAAGCATTATGTGATTAAGATAAGAGCAAAAATTACTACTGAAATTGTTTCGCTTCTAGTCTTAAATTGATAATAAAAACAAAAAATTTACTTCTTTATATTTTCAAGGTTTTTTCTGCTATAAAATAACAGAAGGTTCGCAATCTCTGGAGTTATTAATCGTTTGTCAATTTCAATTTACCTTCCACATATCAATGTGTATATTGTCCACGAAAAGGTAAAAAGAACAAACACTAAAAGTAAATAAAATAAATGAGTAAGAGAGAATAAAATGAAATGAAGCAGAGTAATAAAAATTAAATTAGTTAAAATGTTCAGAGTTTATAAAAGGTTTGGATTTAAAAGCGCATTTAAAGATTACAAATAAAAAACTTTTTTTTAATATTAGGCTCACAAAGATATTTAATAAAACTCACTGGACAGTAATGCTTTAATGAAATTTCTAGAAATTGACAAAGTGAAAGAAAAACTTGCTAAAAAATTGTTATTAACAAAAATAAATAAAAGATAGACTATGATGACAAATAAAACTAGCAAAAAAGTAAGCGGGCGAATAAGTTGAAATGACAATAATGGAGCAGCAAAAAAAAGAGTATCGAGAACATTTTAAATAATGATATTGATGAATTTAATGACTGTTTCTATGAGACATACGATAAAAAAAGGCATCATCGAGCGGACAGTAAAAGAGAGAGAGAGAAAAAGCACAACGCTCAAACAGGTGTCGGGTCAGGTTCACACACGAGTTGTATGATACAAAAACAGCAACAATGCCAAAAAAATCTCGACAGTTTCAATTTTTTTCCTCTCATTTTCTGATTCTCGCGTAAATGATCAAACATCGTCAGCCTGTGCCAGTATCTTTCCAACATTCGCAACAGACAACAGTCTCAACAAGATTCTCGCTGTTTTTCTTAGGTCGTAATAAATAAAAAAGAAATAAAAAAATGAAAGTGAGGATAAAAAAAGTTTTATAAAGCAAAAATTTAAAAAAAAAATAAAATTACTTTTTCAATGTCGACAGATTCAGCTTTTGCTTATCACACTCGCAACATTCATTGCAATTTTCGGTTCTGATGCAAAGCCTTTGGACGACAGTAAACTCGATGGAAAAATTGAATTTGAAGAGGATGACAAAACCGAACGAATTTTCATTGAGCCACTGCCAGGTGAATTTTTTAAATTTATCCACCGAAATGCGAGAAAATCTCATTTTCGTTCGTTTTCTCTTGTGAATAACAGAAAAGGATAAAGCGCAGCAAAGTGACGACACAAAGCCGAAAAAATCACAGCGGAATTATCCTGTCTATTACGTGACATCAAAGGTCAATGGCAGATTTGGCAAAAGTATACAAGCATTTACGGCTGATGAATTCTACGAGATGTATCCTATTCATTAATTTCTAATTACTCGCTTCTCTCTTATTTTAAGTCATGTGTTAAGGAATGAGTGAGTTTGTTCCGTTAGAATTTTTTTGTTTTGCATCTTTTTAAATTTTCAATAGCTCATAAAGTAATTTAACTGTAAAAACGCGACTTAAATCATTTTTAAGAAAGACAGTTATTGAGAGTGTCATCATCATTTTTAATACTAATTTGTGATTGTGCTTAATACTTTTATGGACACCAATACCCATTTCTCACACTTCTTTGTCAATTAATTTATATGATAGATCCACGCGCCAAATTCAAATTCAATCAACTTGCTCACTCATTTCTTTCTTTTATTTCCTTCTCAATTCTTATATTTTTAAAATGCCATAAAAACATTATTATTTTTATTTCTGTTCAAAAGAATTTCAGTTGCTTTAGATAGAGAAATGAAGAGAAAGAATGAAAAGGAGACAAAACCATTATCAAACAAATAAATTTTATTTTTAATCCTCAAAGAATTTTTTACTTCTCATCTTTTTGTTGCTTTTTTATTTGCAAAGAAGCAATGTTTGCGTTTCTTTCAATTTTATATGTTTTTTCTCTCTTTCTGTTGATAATGCTCTTTACACTTTTTTAATTCTTGTGACCTCCAAAATTCTTTTATTTCTTTTTCGTTTTGTGGCTTGACTTTTTTCCATTGTGGTCATTCTTTTGCAGTTAAAAAAAAAGAGAGAATTTAGGTGAGTTTAAAAATTTAATTTAATCGCAAGTCAATTAAAATTATGAACAATTTAAAACTACACATTTGTTTATAAAAATAAAGCAAGATTCTTTCTAAAATTTGCTATAATTGTCAAATATGAATATAATGTCATAAAATTATTTGAGAATTAAAAGCAGAACGTCAATATCTAAATTCCGAAAAAAAGAATATTTATAAAATTTTTTATCCAGGCAAAGACACGTGAAAAAATCAATAAAAAGCTACAAAAATTAATAAAGATCAAAAAATCAGTAATATTAACCGTCAGTGACGTGCTAAAAGCGCATTTTCCCGCAACAAATTAGTTTTGTTTAAAAATTCATTGAAAGTTTCAAAAAAAACTTATTCCGGCCTTTTTGAAGTCTGTACAGCCTTAAACATACACTTGGGTGCAAATGTCCAGAAATCACTTCTGACATGTTTTTTCGATGTTTCATGACATTTTAAGAGTTTTTGGGAAAAAATTTTTTTCTAGTCCAGTGATGGACATCCACCACATGCATGCCCTTGGGTCAACACCAATCTAAAAACTTTTTATGCCGTCTTATTGTACGCTTCAAGACATTTCCAACGAGTATAAATATGCCTATATTTGAAAAATTTTGAGTTTTGGTTCGTGTGATGTACCTGTGCGGCACATGCATACACTTGGGATAAAACGTCCAAAAATAATTTTTGACATGTTTATTCGATGTTTTATGATATTATAAGATTTTTTGGTGAAAAAAAGTTTTTTTGGTTTATGTGGTGAAGGTCCACCATATGCATGTCATAGCTCGGCATGGAGAACGAATCTCGCGGAAAACTTCCGTTACACCGGTCTCATAGTCAGAACCAACAGATTGGTGCAAAAAGTTTGGTAAAAAACCGTTTTTTGAAAGACTAGTTACGGAGACAGACAGACAGACAGACGGACAAAGTGGGCACAATAGCGCCTTTTTTCTAAATCTGATGGAAAATGCGCTAAAAACTAATTTTGAAAAAAAAAAAACAAAAGGATCAACAAGATTTTTTTATTAAAAGAAATTAAGAAACTTTTATAGTAATTATTTTTGAGCAGAAATCTATCAAAAGAAATGAAATTTCATTTAAAAACAATCACGAGATAAAAATACTGAAAAGAATTTTCTTTATGAAGCAAAAATTCCATGTTTGATTTTAGGAAAAAAAATTTACTCTTGTGAGTTAAACTGCAAAGAATTTCAAACTTTTCTTTTTCCTTGTGTACATCTACATGCGAGTCAAAACAATAATTTAAATTAGATCCAAAATATGAATGAAAAGTATAAAAAAATTCTTGTTATGATTTCATCATGTCTGCAAATAGTATGCAAATCATTCTCAAAATAATACAGAAAAAAAGAAAGAAATTTTCTATTATTCAATTCTCAGAGCGGTTCTTTTTGATGCATAAAACATGAGAAAAGAAAAAAATTATGCAAACAAGCAAGAATGAAAGTAAAAAAACCTGAAATGTCTTCAACCCTCAATTTTTCTGTTGTGGATTGCACACTTGTAAAATAATTAGTAATGCTCATTAAATTAAAATGCCAAACTCAAATGAATTTTTTGTCTTTATTGAAATTTTCGATTCAACTCACATTGAGAGAGAGAGACGAAAAACTGAAAATTAAATTACAGTTCAATTTCTACCATCATCATCATCATCATCATCTTAGCAGCAGCATCATCGTTGTGGAAATTTCAATTCACTTGTTGTTGCTTTGCTGTGTGTATTCATGACAAAGTACTTTTGCGCATAAAATTGAAAGCAACTGAAAAAAATTTGCTTAATGAGTCATAAATAATAATGTTAAAGATTATTTTTGCGTTCTTTAGTGAGTCGAGTGCTCAGGCGTAAGAAATTCAATTTTTTCTTCTCGCTGTTGTTACGATAAGCTCATTTTCATTTAGGAATTTTTCAACAATAACATTAGACTAATTAATTAATTTTTTTCTTCCTTTTTTTAATACTCACACTCAGCTCGACTTCTTATGTTGTTATAATTTTTAATGGCGGAAAAATTCTTTCTTCTCAAGTGCTGTTGTTGTTGTTATTAGCTACTTATTATATTACAGATGAGTGTGTTTTGAGATAACTTCCTTCTTCATTTTTTTCTAATTTCATTTTATAATTTATCATCATGTGAATGAGCTTATATATGAGAGAATGATGCACAACATTTTCTATATTTTTAAAACATTTACAGTAGGGTTGAGCATTTTAATGCGATCATCTTTAAGCATGAAAAATCATTTTTCTTATTTTCAATCTCTTGAGCAGAAATTAGTTTTCTAATTCCCTTCGCAAAAATTCTACTTTATCAAATTTATTACATTCGGACCCTAATCGTCTTATTTTGTTTACCGTACATGCGAAAAATATGAGAAATCATTCAGCTCCCCTGAAAATATAAATTTATACAAATACTTATTTGCCTACTTACTCATTCATTTTTTGCTTTTTTTCTCTTTCCTCTCGATATTTCTCTTTACTTCCAGTAATTTGATTTTACGAGAGACTCTCGAGAAATTTCTTGCTTTAATTTTTATTCATTCTCTTATTCTCATGTTTGCTGTTGCTTATTTTCATTGTAATGCGATGCAGTGCTAACAGAAGTAACAACAACAGCCAAGAAAATTTTTTTAAGCAGAATTTTAAAAATATGAACTTCAGTTTAACGTTTTTAATTTATAAAATACCCTTTAAAGTTTAAATATAAAATTTCTCATTTAAGATTATTTTCAATTTTTACACATATAAAAATTTCTTTATGAGAAAATCAAATGTGTAAAATAGAGAGAAGTTGAGAGTGAGAAAAAGATAAACAAAACATTCCAACAAACAAAAGTAAAATGTCTTTGCACTATTGAGTAGAAAAATTTCTTATCTTAAAAGAGATAGTTTTAAGTAGTTAATGTTCTAGTTCTAATATTAAGGACAATTTTAGAGTTGTTACAAGTGAAATTTGTAAGTGAACACTTAAGTTGAAGTCTTTATTAAATCTTAAAATTTATTATCAAATATTTGTGTCATAAAAGTGCATACACACACTTATTGATAACAATAAATTTATAGTAGCTTCAGTAAGTCAGTGATGCAAGAAATTGAGTAATAAATATCAAGTTTCTGATAATCAATTAGTCTATAATCAAATATTGTCTCATATTATGTATTATAAAACTATGTGTAACATAATTAATCAACAAATACGTAGAACATATGAGTTTGCTATCATTGAGAGATGACTTTATTTATTAAGTAATTTACCTTGACATTTAAACAAGCACCATACTGCCTTACCTAGAAATTTCATTTTATTCTAATATGATTTTCGCACTTATTTTATGTTATTAATTGTCATGGGACTAAACTTGTCGTCATTGAGTTTTTCTTTTATTTCTAGGAATATTTAAGCAAAAAAATTATTATGAACAGTTTAGAAAATTTAAAATCTCAAAAGAAATATAAAAATTTTATTTTTCTAGGTAAATTTTTCTCATTTGATAGTTTAAAAAGTCAATTGAAAGAGTCAAGGAAAGAATTTTTTTATAAATGTTTCATGCTATTACGATTTTTAAACAAATTGTAAACCATAACTTGTAGTTATTACGATAAATTTTGGAACTACTTTTTGGAAACAAAACAAGTTTAAGACTTAACTTCTTCTCACTCTCTGATTAACTAAAATATTTCTTAATACAAAATTCACTTGGGTGATTCTTAGCATACATGAAAAATTCAAAAATTTTAAAATACCTAAAAAAACCTTAGATTGCATCTAAATGCAATTCTAAGCTTAATTTGTGATCACTAAAAAATTTTGAAATTTCAAAAACTTTCATAGAAAATTCCAAAATTTTAAAATACCCAAAAATAATGTGATCACTAAGAAAAATTTTGTAATTTCAAAAATTTTCATGAAAAATTCAAAAATTTTTAAATACCCAAAAATGGCCTTAGATTGCACTCCTAAATGCAATTCTGAGCTTAATTCGTGATCACCAAAATAAATTTTGAAATTTCAAAAATTTTCATACAAAAATCAAAAATTTTAAAATACTCAAAAATGGCCTTAGATTGCATCTAAATGCAATTCTGAGCTAATTCGTGATCACCAAAAAAAAATTTTGAAATTTCAAAAGTTTTCATAGAAAATTCAAAAATTTTAAAAATACCTAAAAATGGCTTAGATTGCATCTAAATGCAATTCTGAGCTTAATTTGTGATCATCAAAAAAAAATGTTGGAAATTTCAAAAGTTTTCATAGAAAATTCAAAAATTTTAAAATACCCAAAAATGCCTTAGATTGCATCTAAATGCAATTCTGAGCTTAATTCGTGATCACCAAAAAAAATTTTGAAATTTCAAAAATTTCCATAGAAAATTCAAAAATTTTAAAATACCCAAAATGGCCTTAATTGCATCTAAATGCAATTCTGACTTAATTTGTGATCATCAAAAAAAATTTTCAAATTTCAAAAGTTTTCATAGAAAATTCAAAAATTTTAAAATACCCAAAAATGGCCTTAGATTGCATCTAAATGCAATTCTGAGCTTAATTCGTGATCACCAAAAAAAATTTTAAAATTTCAAAAATTTTCATAGAAAATTCAAAAATTTTAAAATACCCAAAAATGGCCTTAGATTGCATCTAAATGCAATTCTGAGCTTAATTTGTGATCATCAAAAAAAATTTTGAAATTTCAAAAGTTTTCATAGAAAATTCAAAAATTTTAAATACCCAAAAATGGCCTTAGATTGCATCTAAATGCAATTCTGAGCTTAATTTGTGATCATCAAAAAAAAATGTTGAAATTTCAAAAGTTTTCATAGAAAATTCAAAAATTTTAAAATACCCAAAAAATGGCCTTAGATTGCATCTAAATGCAATTCTGAGCTTAATTTGTGATCATCAAAAAAAAATTTTGAAATTTCAAAATTTTCATAGAAAATTCAAAAATTTTAAAATACCCAAAAATGGCCTTAGATTGCATCTAAATGCAATTCTGAGCTTAATTTGTGATCATCAAAAAAAAAATGTTGAAATTTCAAAAGTTTTCATACAAAAATCAAAAATTTTTAAAATACTCAAAAATGGCCTTAGATTGCATTTAAATGCAATTCTGAGCTTAATATTGTGATCACCAAAAAAAATTTCAAATTTCAAAAATTTTCATAGAAAATTCAAAAATTAAAAAATACCCAAAAATGATGTGATCACTAGAAAAATTTTGTAATTTCAAAAATTTTCATGAAACATTCAAAAATTTTAAATATACCAAAAATGATGTGATCACTAAGAAAATTTTGTAATTTCAAAAATTTTCATGAAAAATTCAAAAATTTTTAAATACCCAAAAATGGCCTTAGATTGCATCTAAATGCAATTCTGAGCTTAATTCGTGATCACAAAATAAAATTTTGAAATTTCAAAAATTTTCATAGAAAAGTCAAAAATTTTAAATATCCAAAAATGGCCTTAGATTGCATCTAAATGCAATTCTGAGCTTAATTTGTGATCATCAAAAAAAAATTTTGAAATTTCAAAAATTTTCATTAGAAAAGTCAAAAATTTTAAATATCCAAAAATGGCCTTAGATTGCATCTAAATGCAATTCTGAGCTTAATTCGTGATCACCAAAAAAAATGTTGAAATTTCAAAAGTTTTCATAGAAAATTCAAAAATTTTAAATCCTAAAAATGGCCTTAGATTGCATCTAAATGCAATTCTGAGCTTAATTTGTGATCACCAAAAAAAATGTTGAAATTTCAAAATTTTCATAGAAAATTCAAAAATTTTTAAATACCCAAAAATGGCCTTAGATTGCATCTAATTCAATTCTGAGCTTAATTCGTGATCACCAAAAAAAATTTTGAAACTTCAAAAATTTTTATACAAAAATCAAAAATTTTAAAATACCCAAAATGGCCTTAGATTGCATCTAAATGCAATTCTGAGCTTAATTCGTGATCACCAAAAAAAATTTTGAAACTTCAAAAATTTTCATACAAAAATCAAAAATTTTAAAATACCCACAAAATGGCCTTAGATTGCATCTAAATGCAATTCTGAGCTTAATTTGTGATCACCAAAAAAAATTTTGAAATTTCAAAATTCATAGAAATTCAAAATTTTAAAATACCCAAAAATGGCCTTAGATTGCATCTAAATGCAATTCTGAGCTTAATTTGTGATCATCAAAAAAAAAAAATGTTGAATTTCAAAAGTTTTCATAGAAAATCCAAAAATTTTAAAATACCCAAAAATGGCCTTTATTGCATTTTAAATGCAATTCTGAGCCTAATTCGTGATCACCAAAAAAAATTTTGAAATTTCAAAAATTTTCTTATCAGAAAATTCAAAAATTTTAAAATACCCAAAAAAGCTGCCCTAGATTGCATCTAAATGCAATTCTGAGCTTAATTTGTGATCATCAAAAAAAAAATTTCAAAATTCAAAAAATTATACAAAATTAAAAATTTTAAAATACCCAAAAATGGCCTTAGATTGCATCTAAATGCAATTCTGAGCTTATATTGGATCACACCAAAAAAATTTTGAAATTTCAAAAAAAAATTTTCATAGAAAATTCAAAAAATTTTTAAAATACCCAAAATGGCCTTAGATTGCATCTAAATGCAATCTGAGCTTAATTTGTGATCATCAAAAAAAAATGTTGAAATTCAAAAGTTTTCATAGAAAATCCAAAAATTTTAAAATACCCAAAAATGGCCTTAGATTGCATCTAAATGCAATTCTGAGCTTAATCGTGATCAACCAAAAAAAATTTCAAATTTCAAAAATTTCATAGAAAATTCAAAAATTTTAAAATACCCAAAAATGGCCTTAGATTGCATCTAAATGCAATTCTGAGCTTAATTTGTGATCACAAAAAAAAAATTTTGAAATTTCATAAGTTTCTCATACAAAATTCAAACATTTTTAACATTTCAAAAATACCCAAAAAAAAATCGGCCTTCCGTCCAGTAATCCATTGTCATCTAAATCGCATATATGCTTGAGTCCTTATCGGGTCTCGTGAGATCACCAAAAAAAATTTTTGAAACTTCAAAAAATTTTCATTACGAAAACATCAAAATTCTAAAATACTCAAAAATGGCTTCTTAGATGTCATTTAAAATGGCCAATTCTGCAGACTTAATTCGTTGACTTAACACATCCCCAAACCAAAACATTTTGAAAATTTACAAAAATTTTCCATTAGAAAAATTCAAAAAAACATTTTATTAATACTCAAAAAATGGCCTTAAGATTGCAGTGTTAACATGATCACCTGATGCTTGATATGTCGTGATTCAACCAAAAAAAAATTTTGAAATTTACCAACTTTCAATACAAACATTTCAAAAAATTTTAACAGAAAATACCCAAAAAAATGGCCCTTAGATTGCATTCTAAATGCAATTCTGAGCTAATTCGTGAATCCACCAAACAAATTAAACTAAAATTTTTGTTGCATCGAAAATCAAAAAATTATAGCATCAAAAATTTAAAACAATACTAAAACAAAAAAAATGAGCCTTAAGATTGCATTTAAATGCATTCTTCACTTAAATTCGATTCGCGGGGGGGGTGGGGGGGGGGGGGTGGGCGGGGACGCGGGGGGGAGGCGGGGGGGGGGTGGGGGGGGAGGGGGGGGGGCCGACGGGGCGGGGTGGGGCGGGGTGGGGGCGGGGGTGGTGTGGGGGGACGCGGGGGGGGGTGGGGGTGGGCGGGGCGGGGGTGGGGTGGGGGGGCGGGCGGGGGCGGGGGCGGGCGGGGTGGCGGGGCGGGTGGGGATCAGCCAAAGTGAGGAGATAGAGAGAGAGTGCTGTTAAACGTGGCAGAGAACAAATTCGCGCAGGGGGTACAAGAAAGTGCGAGAGAGAGGGATTTGTGAAGGGGGGAGGAGGGGTGGAGCGGTGCAAGAGAGGGGGAGTGGGGGGGGTCGTGGAGCGCGGACGGGGTAGTGAATGACGGTCGCGGTGGGCGGCTGGTCGCGGCGCGCTACGAAGCTATAAATGCATATTTGCTGGGCAGCTTAATCTGCCGTGCCCATCGACCGCTTCCAGTGTCCCCAATTTTAGAGAAGGTGAAGAGGGAAAAGGGGGGCGGGAGTTAAGAAAGTAGGCGTGATACTGGCAAATAAAAATGCGACACGACAATGAAGGGGCCGCGCGGCTGGAGCCCCAGTCATATGAAGTGATGAAATATGTTCAAAAGAATTATAAATATTTCTCATTTCATAACCAAAATAAATGAATATAAAATTTAAATTCAAAACAGCTGTAAAATTGAACCAGTTTATAAGAAAATTGTCCGACACAGTGTTGATATGATATACATAAACACTTTTAGTTTATTTACACACAAGAGCAAGTTTCCCATTGTGAGCGTGGCAATGAAAAAATATTTAAACAAGAAAAGAGAAAGCAAAAGTTCTTTCGTTTGTTCTCACAATTGCAATAATATCAGATATCTTTTTAGGTTCGACAGATGAGACTTTAAATAAATAATTACCTGAGCTATTAACATTAGCATCAGAAGCATTTTATCAACTCTACTGTGCTCAAATTGTTTGAGATATCTTTTGCTTTTTCTGTGAATGACAATGGATAGATTATTCAAGTTATTTACATGTTGACATATCTAATGATGGAAGAGGAGACTATTAGATTATTCTTGTTGATAAAACATAGCTAAATGGCAACTGACTCTATGAAAGTTCAAGTAGATTTCTTAGTTTACGGTCCAATAAATCATAGTAAGAGTCCTCCTTGAAACAGATTTCAATTAATAGCCATCTCCATTAATGAGACACTAACCTCTCTTGTTTTCATACAATCGAAAGTGTTATTGCCTGATTGATTAATGAAATTAAAGTCCAGACAACATGAGGCTATGACACTTATATTATGCAATAGGCTTCATTAACACTTTGTAAAGAAAACCATAAAATTTAATGCATCGTTCATATGTTTTTTTTTGGAAATTTTTAAAATAAATAAAATTGAAGAGTTGACTCAACTCAATTGACTTATTGACAACAATTTAATATCTTTATTAATCTTTCTTTGTTTATATTAGCATTTTTTAATATTTATTACTTTCAAGATTATCAGCTAGAGCTAGGTCATTTTCTTACACTTGCAATGATGAGTAATAAAACTTTATATTTATGTGATTACGTTGTAAATATTTTTACAGTGAATGAGTTGTGCTTACTATTGACCGACTACTACATTGTTATCACATACTTTCTTGGATGCCATAGTCACTCTCTCATTTTACAGTTTTTTTTTTCTCTTACTATATTTAGTTTTGAGCACGATCGCATTTCAACAAACAGCTCAAAAATTGTTTAAAAATTTTTTAAGCCTCACATTTCCAGTCGATTATTATAAACGGTTGTGATAGGTTGTAAAAACTATTTTTTTCTTGATATTTTGCGTCGTGTGATACGCGATGAATTTTTGATTGTTTATTTAAGCAAAAGTTGACATTATTTAAAAGAAAATAATTTGCAGTTCATTGTGATATTTTTTGTTGTAATGGACGTTGATTTTAAAAAGTTGATAAAGTATTTGTGTCAAGTGATATTATAAATTAAATTAAATAGAACATTAATGATAAAAAGTTGTAGTTTTTATTTATTTGATATCATTAGAGACCTTAAATAAGAAAAATTTGATTTTTGGCGCTGAAATCATTGAAAGTGAAAGTTTAAAATCTTTCAAACTTGCTACTTGTTACTGTTGCAGAGTTTTTTATTGTTTGGTCGAGATTTGAAATTTTGTGTAGGTTTTATTGGGTGTTTTTCGAAAGTTATGCAAATTGAGATGTGATTTAAATTTTTTAAGATTTAAAATTACATTCAAGTTTTTTACATTTTTTCTCTAACTAAAATTTAGATTCTCTTTTTTAAATAACTTTTCACTTAAAATTAAACTATTTAAAAATTTATTTCAATCGATTTTCATTTGTTAATTTTAGAAAAGTCTAAACCTAATTTTAGCTTTCTCATAACAAAGAATTCTTATTAAAAATTAAAACATTAAGAGTTCAATTTCAATCGAATTTTCTGCGTCAATTAAGTAACATTTGTTAAAGGTCACCAAACTTTCGTAATTCACTCATTGTATTTGACTGGTTTTATTTTGTTTTCAACACCATTACATAACATTAATAATTGATTGAAGTGAGAAAGTTTTTAATTTTACACACATAATAATTCAATTTTCAAAATCTTTTCTTTCACATAATAGAAATAAAAGAAACAAAAATAAAAATGGATCCAAAATTCATCAACGTACTGATTTTGGGTTTCGGTTTCATGTAAGTTTTAAATTGTAAGACTTAATTAAATAACTTCTGATGTTTGTTTTTAAAAATAACGCCGGCAGGTTTTTGTTTACGGCATTCCAAACTATGGGAAACATTGAGGTAAGCTGTTCATGAAAAAAACTTTTTTATGTCTGTTTGATATTTGTTAAAAGAGAGAAAGAGAATCATCATGTAGTGAAATAAAAAAGAGAATTCAAATTAACAAAGAGCGAGAAAGAGAGAAAAATTTAATTTGAGCGCGTTTGTTGAATTGAAAAAAAAACTTTGATGTTCATACTTTATGGAAGTTTTGTTTTGCATTACTTTCAGTTTATCTTATGTAATACTATGAAAAGTTAAATGACCTTGAGACACATTAATATATTGCCAAGGTGCGCGAGAATTTTCTTTTTATTCCTTTCACTTAAATGGTTCAATTAAAAAAGAAAACCGCTCGTTATTGTATAATGAAATTGTTGGACGATAATAAAACAGCGAGAAACAAGAAATTATTGTAGAAATATGTAAATTATGACAAATTTTTTCGCGCCTCATATCAAACGATATTCAGTTTTTATTACAAAGATAAATTAGTGATGATAAAGCGTCTCTTTTTCAACCTTCTTTTAAAATTTAATAAATTCAGTGCGAAATGATGATCAAAAATTACGCAAAAAATGACCAAAAAATTATGCAAATAAAAAATAGCTTTATCATGGTGAAATGTGAATGTCAGTCAGCGATAAAATAAAATACGTGATTATGGGTGTATTTAATGGATAATATTAATAACTCGCATCACAAGATATAGCAATATTTTTCTATTAAAACAAATAAATAGTTTAAAATAATAATACTATGAATAATCGTTCATTCACATCTTATTTTGTCAGTTATGAGATAAATGAATCAGAATATGACACAATAAATGACAATTGAAGATGTTCATTTTGTCGTTATTCAGTTTTAATAATAAGATTAAAGTGCAAAGACATGACGGATAATTAATTATTTAACGAAGCACCTGTCGACTCACTTATCTTTAATCTATTTTATAATCTTATGAAAAGAGAGTGCAGTAAGAATTTTGCCTTGTAGGGTAAAAAAGGCTTCTTGATGATGGTAATTTTATGAAATAATTGATACAGAATATAAATTCAAATCACGTTTCATGCGGATACTTTTTTTCTCGCTCAATTTTCAACTTTTCTCTCTTCTTCGTTTTCTATGTTTGTATATCCATCAAGGAAGAGTCAGCTATATCTATTTAAGCTCTTGCTCGCACACATTTTTCTCAATGATACTGAATCTAATGTCAGTTTTCTCTTTGCTTGATGACGATGATGAGGGTATACGTGTGTCATACTGCAAGTAAAAATATACAAGAATGAATGGGCTTCATAAACTTTGCTAGCTCTTGCTGTTGCTTTCTTATGTCCTAAATAATTTTTTTTTGAGTCATCACCTCTACTGTGTTCAATGTTACTTTACTTTACTGATTATGCTGGCTACTGTCAACAGAATGAAAAATAAATTATTTCTTTTCCTCTTGCTTAGTGAAAGTGTTGTGGATGGACATAAATTTTAATTCAAAAGGACAAATTTCAAGGTTGCTTTTTAATCTTCTTTTTAAGAAAAAAATGAATGTTTGAGTTTTTCACAATTGATTACTCAGTGCTTATATAAAAGTTGTTAGATCGAATTGGTTTAAATTTTATAAATAGAATAAAGCCCCGTTTCATGATTTAATTAGTTTTTAAGAATAAAATCAGCTGAGTGTTTTGAAAATTTTATCGAATGAATGAATTTTTTCTTAAGAAATGAAAAGAGGCTTTTAGAAAAATATCGAAATCTGTTATCTTATTAATCTGTCATGTACGTGTTGGCGTAAATGTGGGTGACAATGTAAATAATCGATAATGCGCGTGAGTGTGTGAATATGTGTTGGAAGCAAAATGAGCTGCTAATTGGTGATAACCCAATTTAATTATCACCATCAATAAACTCTTTTTCTCTGTTACAACAAAAAATTCCAACATGCACATACTTATAAGTATGTATGTGTGCCATGTTTAGAACAATTAGGTTCATCGATCCTTAAATTACAAGCTAGTGTGTGTGTGAGCATTAATGTCATAACAATGGAATACTAATGAGGGAATTATGTTGAATGATGATGATGATGAACAAAAATTCCCTCAAATTTGATGTGTAGCATGTGCGAGTGAGTGGTCTTATATTTGTATATATCTAGGAATTAATTGAGCGTTAGTGATTGAATTTGTTGATTAAAATTTTTAAATTTAAAATATTTTAAAGAGAATCAAAATGGACAAAAAAAAATAAATTTTTATATTTTATTGCAAATGCTTGGGAAAATGACAGTTGTCATATTGCAATAAAAACCATTGGCAATGGTAAAAAAAAAGTTTCGAAAAAGAGAGTTAATCCGATAATTTTCAATACATCACGAAGGAATAATAACGAATTCATGTGTGTGTGTAAAAGCGAGGACATTTTTTATCCATTTCAACTTTCATGTTTTTTTTAATAATAAAACGCAATTTATAGCTCCCGAATGTCTCGCTCTCTTTTATGATGATGTGTGACGTCCCTTACATGTCCTGTGTATATCAATAATAAAAAGGAACTGTCTCTATCGTGTGACAGTTGAGAATAAAAAAGAATAAATTTCCCTCTCTTGCTCTGGCTTTTGCAATTTTAATTGCTGCAATCTCACATTCATTTTTGTATTTAATGTTGCAGAAAACCGTTCTCGATAGCATTTCGGCTGATGACCCAAATTTCACTGGCGATGGCTACATTAGTCTTGCGATAATTTATGCTGTCTTCGCTATTTGCAATTGGATAGCACCGCCAGTCATTTCATTAACGGGACCTCGATGTGCAATGTTGATTGGAGCAGTGGCTTATTGGCAAGTTATCAAACCTTGCATGATATCATCGAAAATGCTTTCACAAATTTTTCTCTTTTATTTACAGTTCATTTATGGTGTCATTTCTCTGGCCAAAAACGTGGCTTCTCTATTTGGTTAGCGCACTTTTGGGAGTGGGCGCTGCAATCATTTGGACCGCACAAGGTGCCTTTCTCTCAAAATGCAGCGATGCAACAACGATCTCTAGAAACTCTGGCATTTTTTGGGCAATGCTGCAGATGAGCATGTTTTTTGGAAATCTCTTTGTTTATTTTCAATTCCAAGGAAAAACACACATCGATGAGCAAACAAGAACTTTAGTCTTTTCAGTTCTAATTGCAGTTGGAATTATAGGATTTTTCTTCCTTTGTGCCTTACGTTCAGTTGAAGATACTCAAGTTAGTCATCATAATGATAATAATGATACAGACGAAGATTTAGAAAAACCATCTAGTGGAGTTGTTGTGGCCTTTAGAAATTCAGTGAATTTGTTCTTTACTAGAGAAATGTTAATGTTGTCATTGACATTCTTTTATACAGGTAAAAATTCTTCTTTAACTTTAAAATGCATAACAATTATTATCGCTTTCTTAAATCTACAGTTAAAATAATTGACTTGAAATTTTGAAATAATTATCATCATTTTGTACATACTGTGGTTATTTATTAGTCTTCACTACTTTTAAATGTTTACATTTGAGTTAAAAAGGGTCAAGGATAATAATTATTGCACTTCATTAGATATTCAAAACATAAATACAGAGAAACGTGATATACATGAATATCTGTAAGCTGAAATTTTCTTAATCGCGAGTTATGCTAATTAATTATTCATTCTCTTTCCCTTAAGCACATTTTATATTTGTGTTTGTGCAAATGTTAATGTCAATATTTACTTTTATGTTTAATTTTATAACAAGTGTTCGAAGGAAGTAAATTTTCACTCCTCGCCTTCCTGTCGTGTTCAATTATCGAAAGTAATTAAATTTCAAATATTATTCTCCGTAGGATAGAAAATTTTAAAATGATTGATTGACATTAACATCATGAAGTTTTTAGGGGCAGCTTTAAAATAAATTTCTCAGTTTTGATTAAACATTTTTTATTATCAAAAATTAATAAGAAGCAAAAACAACAAAATACTCAAATCATTTTCTTTAATTGCTTCAAGTTTTCATATAAAAAATCTTAATATAAAAAAAACACTTTTTGTCATTATTTTCCTTAATAAAAAAAAATACAGAACAAAAAGCGCAAGAGTAAACATTCAATTTATATCTAAAGGGGATTATCAAGTATTTATTAAGTACGTCCGGCTTAAATAAACATCATCAACGTTCGTTTGTCGTTGTAGCTGTTTGTTATTGTTCATATTATACGACACTCGGTTTTAGGCTAAGAATCTTAAAAATTATTGAAAATTAATCCTATAAATTTTCAAATGAAGAGAAAATTTTAAAGAAAAAATATTTTCATTCTAGTTTCCAATCCTTTTCACCATAAATACCATACACATTTACGTCTCATTCCATCCACTCGAACGCGCTCATATGAAAAGAACTCTTTTAATCAGATTACATGTCCTTCTTTGTTAATTCCTGCTTTCATATTAAATTTTTTTTCATTCACGTTCATATAGGTCTCGAGCTCTCATTTTTCAGTGGTGTTTATTCACCTAGTATTGGATTTACAACACAAATTGGAGAATCAGCCAAACAGCTTGTTGGCTTATCGGGCATTTTTATCGGTGTTGGCGAAGTATTTGGCGGTGTGGCATTTGGGTTACTCGGCACTCGTATAACTAACAAACTCGGTCGAGATCCAATAGTGATATTAGGATTTATCATTCACATCGTTGCCTTCTTTTTGATCTTTCTCAATTTGCCAAATGACGCAAATTTGGGCGATACAAAGGACATTGGTGAGTGCTTGTTTGAATTTAATTAAAATTATATTTTATGCTATCTCATCTTTCATGCAGCTTATTTGAATCCTCCACTCGCATCAGTCGCTCTATTTTGCTCATTTCTCCTTGGCTTTGGCGACTCATGTTACAATACTCAAATCTACAGCTTGCTTGGCGGCGTCTTTGCTAAAAAATCAACAGAAGCCTTTTCCATTTTCAAATTTACACAAGTATGATATTCCCTTTCTTCCTCTATTTTTAATACTGACATGTGCAAACAATCTCTTCTTTTTATTGTCAATTTTCAGTCTGTTGCTGCAGCATTGAGTTTTGTGTATTCAACACATTTGGGATTGCGAGCTCAAATGGCTATTCTAGTTGTATTCGGAACAATTGGAACAATTGCATTTTATTTAGTAGAGTGGGCAGAAAGAAGAAAAGCAAATGCTGAAAAGGAAATGATAAAATCATCCGATGAGAGCATGGTGCCATCATAAACTATATAGTTAAATTTGTATTTTTTTACTACTTTTAATAAATAAATTTTTTATGTGAAATTTTTTTCTTTTAATGAAATAAATAAGTTTTAATAATAAAGTTGAGTAAAATGAATATCAAATTGTTGTATGGGAAAAGCTAATTAACATTTAGTAATTATTATGTTCTAGCAATACTTCAGTTAGTTAGAAGAGTTCTATAGAGTTTTTCGTCCATAAAAGTGTAAATGGCATTGCATTTGTGTAGAAGCGTTAATCTATTCTCAGTCAATAGGTCACTTACACTTAATTTATTTCATTAAATGCTTCGATTTTCACCCACTAATGCCATTAATGCTATTACTGCCATTGATGATGATTATTTTTCTTCTCTTTTTCTTTTATTCAATGATGAAAATAAGAGGCGTTCTATTGGAAAAGGATTATGAAACGAAAATGAAAGAGTAAGAAAGAAGAAATTTATATAATGAAGCAATTAGTATGATTTCATTTCAACCAAATGACCATCATCAACAAGCATCTTGCTGCTTGTTCCGAGATCACATCACACATATAGTGAAAGGAAAATGTTAAAAGCTTAAGCAACAACAATTAAATTCGATGAATCTCACAAGCAATTGCCTGTATGCAGGATTTAACCGGATTTGAACAGCACAACAAGCTAAATACTCCATGAAATCTCATCTCAAATGGCTTGTTCTCTTTTATTCTTTTTTTTTCTTTATTTTGCTGTTGTTGTTTCATGGTACTATACGTATAGTATATATACATGTGAAAAATCCTTCACTTTAGCTGTTCAGAAAAGGAAATTATAAGAAATGACAAGTGCATGACTCATGTATTTGCTTGCTTACATTTTAATTACATTTTTCTCTCTTTTCTCCTTTTCTATTATTAGCATCATTGCTTTTATACAACTGTACTAATACCTTATTGTATTTTGAGAGCAAATGAATGAAAAGGTGAATGTTTACTTGAGTACTCAAGTATTGTGCAAATGATTCAATTTGTTTACTCGATGAAAAAAAAAAAGAAATTGAATTTTAAATAAAATAAAAGAAATTGAATTAAATTAAAATTTGAAGTGTCTTTTATTTTTATAAACTTATTTCACTGAATAAACATTCAAAATCTAATGACATCAATTTTTTTAACAAAATCGATAAAAATCAATCCTGATTTGTAAATAAAATAAACTTTTTTCCCTCAATAAGTAAAATTTTATCTAATTTTCTCCCCTATATGATTTGTTGCCTTCTGTCTTAAATTTGTATTTGTAGTAAAAAACTTTGTCCATCTTTTCATTCTTTTATCAGTGTGAGTTAACATGACATTCTTAATGATCAACTTATCTGCTTTTCTAAATTCACCGTTACATTTAGAGAATCTTTAATCTTGTTGTTAAGATTTTTTCTATCTTAACAAAAATTAGTTGTATTTAGATCTAAAAATGAGTAAATTTTTCATAGCACTTTTTCCAAACTTTTTGTAACAGGAAAACTTATAAAAAATAATTTTTTATTCGAAAGATTAAAACGCGCTCTAAACAATTTATTTTCACGAAAATTTCTAAATATTGACAAACCAAAAAAGAAAGCAAGCAGATGAGAATAAGAAAAAAAAAACATCCATAAGTGAAAGAAAAAAGAAAATTGTCGTGGTAGTCGTGTATTCTCAATCTCTTCTGCTTACGTTCATCCTCTTGAGAGGACATTAAAGAAAGAATGTGGAATGAAAGTAAATGTTTGTCAGAAAATAGAATTGAACGAGACACAATGCTGAGCTAGAGGAAAGTAAGCATTGGTAATTAAATCACGTGGCATCCATAGACGTTTCTTTTTTCGGCATTCACATGCAATGAAAGTGATTCACATTAACGTGACAGCTTTTCATTTTACTGAATTCTGTTGCCTTTCATTTATATTGCTTTTATTTAAGATTATTCAGCTATAAATCTTTTCAATTTTGTTTTAGATTCAAATAAAAATTTTTGGTTTTTTTAAATGTACAATTTTCGATGTTGGTTTTTTTTAGAGTGCACTTCATTTAAACTTTTTTCCTCTTATTCAAACAGGCTTTCAGTATTTCTCTTCCGTGTGGTTTTGTTCTAAATTTTGAACAATCAGCAAAAATAAAGTTTCGCACTTTTTCCTATTTTCCATTTTTCAACAACTCTTCAATGCACTGGTGTGTGCGATTGTTGGAAATTCAACCTTTTTTTTCTTTCTCACTGCATTGAAAATGAAAATGAATAGTGATGGTTGCTAATGAAAGAGCATTTTGTGTATTCTTTGTTAGAATGGGTGTTGAATGAGAATTACATTTACCTAGAGTGAGCAAATTTTTTTTACAAAGTCAGTTAAATGCATAACTTTAAGGCGAGAGAAAACATTTTGAGTTGAAATTTAAAGCTCAACCTCTAGTGATTAAAATAATTACTACAATCAACCTGCTTTTAATAACAGTGCATATACACACATGGTTGAGGATGCGGAATAAAGAATGAAAACTGAAAGCAAACGAGAGGAAGAAGGAAATGTTGAAGCTTCAAATTGCTGTATTTTACAGCTACATAGTCACAGAGCTTTGCGCTCAAATCACTACTGCATCCTCTATTCTTTAGTGATTTTGTTCGTTCGTTAAAATGAAGAAAAGAAGAAAAAGAATCATTTTTCCAGAGTCCGAAACCGTTTGAGATTTTAGTTGCAAATAACTTAAAATCGACTAATTTTATTCGGTTAAAAATAAAACACTAACCGGTTAAATTTTAGTTGATTTTTAGTTGTTTGTTCGGATAAAGTCAACTAATCCGAACAATTTTAACCGGTTAAAATTTTCAACTAAAAATCAACTAAAATTTAACCGGTTAGTGTTTTATTTTTAACCGAATAAAAATTAGTTGATTTTTAGTTATTCGTGAAACGGTTTCGGACTCTGCATTTTTCAACACATGGTTGACAAAAAAAGATTCCTACGAGCAGTATTTATACAGATCTGCCGCAGGTTTTTCCTGCCTGATGCTACTGATGGTCACCTTCCACAGATAAAAACTGCCTGTGCATATACATACCGAATTGTAATTAAGACGGACAGACAGACATAAGGGAAGATAAAATAAATGCAATAGAAACTGAACAGTGAACTTTAAACCACATCAACCCTATTTTTATTCAAAAAATTTATATATGCACGCCAATGTATATGCATGTGCTTTCAAATATTACTAATAAATTAAATGGAGCATGTGTCTGCATGCATGATGTTGTCTTTATACTTCTGCAACTAATGCGGTTTTCTACCACTTTTTATGCTTTTTTACTCTGCACACGCTCACTATTTGTTTTTCAAAACACACAGAGATATTTTTTCGTTCATTTTGTTGCTTGTTGCAAACCTCATATAATTAACATTGAATATGATTCAGATAATAAAATTTGGAATTTATTACGAATATGTGCGATTACCAAATATGTTTTTTTTTAATAATTAAACACAACTCAAATTTTCAAAGACTTTATTAAACATTGAAAAGAGAATTCTTGTAAAATTGAATTATAATTTCAATACCTGTCTGTTGAGTAAAAATTAATCTTTCTTTTCACAAATAAAACCACGCGAGTAAGGTAAATAAAAGTTAAGACAGTTGTCTTAATTTATAAACAAAAGAATAAAAGGTGAAAAAAAATCTTCAAAATTAAAATTTAATTAATTTAACGTATGAAAGAAAGAAATGTTGGTTGTTTGAAGAAAGCGTACCGTGTTTGCCTCTGCCGCCAAGACTTTAATCTTTCACGTCATAATTTAATGAAAATCTTATCACAAAACCACATCAGAAGAACACACAAAATGCTTTCGCGTGTAAAAATCCCTCGTTCTATCTTTTTCCTTCATTACGCATCTTTTGAAATTTTATTCGTGTAAAGATGTTCATCATAATGTCTTTAAATCAATAATAGATTTTCTCACTTATCCTCGTTCACTTGTTTATTCTTATACTTTAATGTTTTTCTATGATGAAACATATACGGAAAATATTCTACAAAATTGAATCAACCAATAAATGAAGAATATTTGTGCATAATTTTTCTAAATAACTTTTTTGGAAAAATGGAACTTTTTTAAAATCAATTATGGTCTTTTATTCCTAATAAATTCACTTTAGTATGATATAAATTCCAAGTTATTTATGCATTAAACGTCATGGTTTCACTTAAGACATAAAATATTTTGCTAAATTTTAATCAAAAATTGGAGATCAAAAAATAAATTCTGCGTCATTATAAAATTGCTTTTGAAGCTTTTTTTGCGTATGTTCACTTATTTTCTTATTCGACAGCTAAAAAATGCGCATTGACAGCATTCCTCGTTTCTAGAAATATGAATGAGATATATACAAAATATGCGAATGAAAAATATCAGGCACAGAAAAGTTTCATTTTTTTCTGCTAGAGTATGTGAAATAAATTAAGAAACCGTGCTATTTTTGAAGCCTTATTTTGCTTCTCACACGAACGAGCATTTTTTATATGTGAAACGTGTTAATATGGCATACATAGAGAAGAAAAAGAGAGGGAGTAAGAGAAGAGTGTGTATTTAGTGTCAGAAATATTTTGCTGCATTTATAAAGCCTGCTTGCTATTCAATTAAATTGATTGGTATTGGCAGCAGCAGTATAGAAGCATGAAGCAGGTAGAGTATTCTCTAATTAATGTATTTCATCTATATAAATACAGTGTATTCAATTTGATGTTGAAATATGACTCTTCAACTGCAAGTTCTTCACCGCTTTTATAAATAGACATGCATTTCAGCCGTTTCACAATTAATTTATTGTGAAGGAATGAAAGTTTACATTGAAGTGAGTAATTTATGTTAGATTAAATTTATTGAAAATGCCAATAAATTTTACAAGTTCATTTAAAAGTAGAGACTCATAAATATAGCAATTTGATATTGATGTCAGTGAGTTAAGTCAGCATTTTTCTATAGAATAGAAAAAATTGATTCCAAATGATTGCAAATAAAAGCCACAGAATGAATGAATGAATGAAAAAAGTTGTGCATTTTTATTCAACAATGAGCGACAATAATGATGGAATGAGTTCAACAGCAAAAGAAAAAGTTTTTCATCAAGTTGATAATGAAGAAACTTTTATCTCAACAGAAATGCATTGAAATGAAAGTTTTGTGGGTGAAAAAGAATGAATAGTTGATGGTCTTTATTAAAAACTTTACTAAAAATTCCAAGAAATAAGTTACAGTTCTGTCTGACCTTGATTTCATCATACTTTTTATGACAAATGCTTAAAGAATAAAATATTATTATTATGTCCTTCGTCTCTAGCTAGTCTTTATAATGATTAAAATTTATGTGTCCTTTATTGTGAAGGTCAAAAACTGAAATCCTACACTACGATGCTAATTATGATTAAAAACCTTTTTCATATGCGACTCGAAAATTTTGTGCGTCATGACATTTGCACGTGCTCAGTACAAATGATAAACTTTTTCTTTGCTGTTGATATAGGATCAGAGAAAAAATTATGTATGAGTGGACTTTGATTAACAAAAGTGTATATACATTCTCATCTGTTTAGCTTAGAGATAGAGAAAAAAAAATTCAATCCATCTTCTTCTCTACATATATGTGAGAGTAAAATTTTTGCATTAGATAATATTTTTACCATAAAAAATGACGAAAATGAATGATGAATTAAAAACTTAATTTAATTGACTTATAAATATAAAATCCATCCATTAAACCGCGTTAATATTAAACTTAATTACATTGAAAATAAAGAAAAGCAGAGAGAATGAAAGGGATGAAATAATTCATAGAATGATAAATAACTGTTAATTTATATTTTGGCAACATATGGCTTCTTTACTATACTCTTTCATTTTGGGTGAATAGAAAGGCAAGTAAAAAGCATTTTTCAGAACGCGCAGATGAGAAGAGAAAATTGAATGAAAAAGGAATTGGAAGAAGAAATGAAAAGTTTTATGCGAACCAACGCCAAACGGCAGGGAATTCTCAATTTCAATATCAGTCGCAAGTCATAAATTTCATTGCAGACAAGTAAAATTAAATCACAGCTGAACTGATATTTCTCATGACTTTTCTATACTGCGCGAAAAATAGAGAGCAAGTGATAATCGTTTACGTGAAAATTGCCGCAGTATTTTATTTGCTTGTTCATGTTGACGCTGAACAGAGTCAAAAAATTTACTCCAATATAGAATAAAAATTAATAAACTTTCATCCTCCCTTGCTGCATGTTAAAACACGTAAATTCTCCCATTCTAAAAAAATACAAAAACATTCATCATAATTTAACTGCAATAACAAGCAACTGGCATTTGCTTCTAGTGCGAATTGGATCATTGATTTTATTATAAACTTTTTTTCTCTTTCTCTTTATCTACTGCCACTTTTGCTGTTAAAAACATAAATTTCAATCGCTTAATATGAATTTAAAAAATAAAACGCGTAGCACTTTAGTCAGAAAAATAACTAAATTGAGTCAGTCACATCCAATATTTTCTCAAAAAATGGTAGATTAATTTTGTGTTCACGTTATCGTTTATTGCTGTGAATAAAAGTTATCATCATTTTATTATTTTTAAAATTGGTTACTCTCGAGTGATTTTTTCGTCTCAGTTCTTGGTTGAAAGAGTTTGAAAATAAACAGATATGAAAGAAAGAGTACAGATATAAGAAGAAATTTAATGCCATGTTTCTAATTATTATTAATATCATCCATCATTTTCCATATATTGATTTCAACAACTATTTTTCAATTGAAAGAGTATTCTCTATTCTATCCTTAGTTTCATATTATCACCATTAATTTCTCTGTAAAAAGAAGCAACCAAGAATAATTTCATAAAAACATTACATTAAACACGGAATTTTTTTATAATCAACCCCTCTCAAATATAAAATGGAAAGAAAACTTCTTCAGTTTCGTATTCATTGAATTTTAAATAAAAGAACAATGGAATCAATGATGCACATTTATGATTTTCATATACACACAAAACGAGTTTTTTCTTTTTTCATATACTTCGTTTCATGTGAGTTGAATTTTAAGTGTGTTCATGTTTAGACATCAAAAATTATCATCATGATGTGCAAAAATCGAGGAAGGCGTTTATTCTGCCTATAACGCGCACCTTGCACACTAAAATTTTTGCGCTCTTTCTTTCGCACAGTGCTAATTTCATTACTTATGGAAATTTTTTATTTCACTTAACTGTATTAAAAAGTGAAAGAGAGAAAGAGAGGCAAGAAGTAAAAAGACGGAAATGGCATACACAATAACAGAAGAAAAAAACATCAAGAAGATGGAAATTTGATTTTTCTTATTCTCAACACTTCAAAAATGAAAAAAAAAAGATTTTCCATTCTTTCGTTTTTCATCTTAATGTCATTTCAGAAGTATAAAATTTCTACACTTTTTCTCTCTCATTTTCTGACTTTTGATTTTGTTGTTGAAAAATATTCATATATAAGAGAAAGATTTCATAATTTGACAAATGCTTTTTGTTTATGCATGAGCAAATGCCGTCGTTTTAAGGAAAAACAAGAAGAGGAAAAATACATAACAGCAAAATTGCATTATTCCATTTTTTAGAGAGAAAGAAATCATAAATGCTGACATGCAAGTCAAAAATTAGAAAATTGAGTTTGAAATTGTGAAAAGGCAAACTTTTATGTTTAGATCATTTTGAAAGAAGATGAATTTACTGCTTAATGCTTTAATATCAAAATCCTACTTCATCATCCACTTAATTTAAAGTTCAAAATACTTTCAATGACTTCTGGTCGAACATCAAACCATAGTCTTGTAAACAACACCTTGTGTCCTCATTATTTATACTTTTCACGCACTTTCCTAGATTTCCAAAAAATTCTTTTTCATTTTTTTGTTTTTGGAAATGAAAATAAGAATTTCTTCATGTCTAGAGCGCATTTTTTAAGTCAAATATTAATTTATATTTAAAAATCATAAAAGTTTTGATAATTTTATTCACAAAAAATGTATTTTCTATTCTATTAAGGGCTACCAACATAAATTTTTCATGACATTCATTCACGTCATAGCAATGCTTCTTAAAAATCGATTTTATGTCCCTTACTATGCGTTCATCTTTTCCTTTCCCTTGAAAAGTCTTGGAGAATGGCGCTTCGCTAATGAGTATTGAAAAACAATCACAGAATATTCAGTGACGACGCATCACGAATACTGATGAGAAATGTCGATGACAACAAAGCGAGAGAGAGAGTAAGAGGCATGAATATTTTTCTTTCTTACATACATAGAAAGTTTCAAACTGCCAGAAATACTATTAGTTGACAACCGTTGAATGTTTTCCGTTAAAAATAAGAAACGGATCTTATATTTGAATTATGCAAAATTTTAATCAAAATGTCGGAAAATTGAAAAAATACAAATTGAAAAATAAATACAAATTCAAATTCTCTCAAATGTACGTGATTTAATAGACAATTTTAAACAGCATACTATTCATCGTTTGAGATTAGGTGCTTACATTCAAAACAAAAGCAAAATAATCGGTTGTCCACTGACAGTAAGAAAAATTCTTCATTCGTGCGTTTAATGTAAAATGTTTTAGACTATCACTTAACAGTTTCTGCGTGCGTCGCAGAGCATGCTGCTACTACTGTTATTGGGAATGGATAGAATTACACTCAACGTAGCTATAAAAATTACATTAAAATTACAGATTGTAAATTTATTGCTCTCGTGTTCGCACTTTTAAGCGTGTATGAATATTTTAAAAAAAAATCACTCACAAAATAATCGCAATTTAATTGTTTGTTTGTTATTAACAGTAAAGAATGAAGACTAAATGTGTGTGAGGGTGCAATGAGAAGAAAAAGATTTATTGTGAAGGAAAAAAAATTATTCATCAGATTGCACGACGAGAGAAAAAGAGATTTATATCGAGCAGGTAGCGAAAATGAATCGAAATTTTTCACTCAATTCCACTTGAATATTTGTGCTTATTTTACTTATAACTATACTTGTGGAGGTGCTGACTGTTGTTTGCTAATGGAAAATTGCTATTATCGCAAGTACGTGGGTGAAAAAAAGAAATTCTTGATCAAGGTAAAATATATTGAAATTTTTAGATTATTTTGAGCGAATTCGTTTTCTTTTGCAGGTTTAAAAGATTAAGTATTCCGTTTTTATGCTAAGCAATTGATTTTCTTCATTATTATTTAAATTAATGTAACCATTAAGAATTATATTTTTATAATGAACATTCGTTCATAAACATTGTAGTCAAAACATTTGCATTTGCTTAATAATATTTTTATGACCTATTTTTCAAATCAGAATTTTATAAAATAATGAGTTTATATTTTTAATACAATTTTACATTGAACTTATGATAAGAATGCTCATTAATCTTAAATAATTAAATGAGGTTTTCTCAAGAATTGTCATCGCGATTTTTACTCTCACAAAACATTTCAAAACAAATAATCTGGTGAAATTAAAAAAAATTATTAAGTGGGAATTATAAAACAATCTCTAAATTAAATGAATAAAATCGCATACGAGACTCATTTTTCTATTCGTAGTTCATCGCGCTTTGAAAGTACTAAATTTTGAACACAGTTAAAAATGATAATAGGAAATTTATTTTTAATTGGAGTGATTTTGTTGAATTCATTAGCTAGTGCTAAAGAAGGATACTTTACAGTAATTGGAAGTAAATTTATGAGGCCTAAGAAACCATATCGAGTTACTGTTCATTACGAAGGTTTTAATTCTGAGAAAACACTTGAAATTGGAATTGAAGGAGCAAATTTTAGCACCAAAGAAATTATTCAATTTACAAATGATGGTGATAAAGAAATTATTTTTAATGTAAGTTATTTTTGGTTCAATTAAAATTTTAAATGTAAAATTGATTTTTCTAATAGACACCAAATGATCTGAAAGGTGTATATAATCTAGAGGTTAAAAGTCGCTCAGGCGATAAATTTGAGTCATCACGTAAAATTCATGTTAAAACAAAACAATATTCTGTGTTTATTCAAACTGATAAATCAATTTATAAGCCAGCTGATAAGGTTCAATTTCGTATTTTGCTTTTAAATGATGAAACTCGCCCATTTATTCCATCAAAAGTTGTAATTTATATAACTGATGGTGAAAATAATCGTATAAAACAATATGATCGTCCACAATTTGACTATGGAATTTTTCAAAATGAATTAAAACTCTCAGATTTGCCTGTAATGGAAAAATGGAAAATCAATGTCAAAATTAATTCACAAAACGAAAAATATAAAAAATTTGAAGTTGCTGAATATGTTTTGCCTAAATTTGAATTTATTCTTGATGCCAATCCGGATGCCAATTTTAAAGATGGCAAAATCACAGCAACAGCGCGAGCAAAATATATTTTTGGGAAAATTGCAAAAGGAAATGCAACAATCACAGCTGAAAAAAGGAACAATGGTGGAGTTAAGAAGATCGAAAAATAACCAAGACAGTAAAAGTTAATGGCAAGAAATTAGTTGAATTTGATATTGAAAAAGAATTAGGAATTACCTACAAAGATAGTGAGCATACAGTTCACTTGTCAGCAACATTCACTGAAGAATTGAGTGGAAAAGAACAAAATGCAACTGCAAAAGTTCAAATTCATATCACTCCGCATAAAATTGAAATGAAAAAAAGTGGCGAAAAATTTAAACCAGGTTTGAGTTTTAAAGTTACAGCAATAGTAAGATATCATGACAAGAATGCTCCAGTAACTGATACTTACTGTGATATTCACTACAAAGCATTATTATGATGTTGATGTAAAATGTATTAGACCATTCTGGACATATCATGAGTTCAACTTGGTTAACTGCTTTTGTTGCAAAATTTTTTCATCAAGCAGCAAAATACATTCACATTGATCAAAATATTGTAAAACAAGCTTTAAATTTCTTAAAATATGTTCAAAAACCTGATGGCAGTTTTCAGAAGTTGGTCATATGTTGAGCAAATCGTACGTTTTTAGAAAATGATAAACATTCATTTAACTATAGTAATGTAATTGAGAAAGCAATTGAGTATATTTTGAATAATGTGGAAGAAATAACTGACAATTATTCACTTGCTATCGCATCTTATGCTCTACAGCTTGCTCAGCATCATCAAAAAAATAATTTCTTAAGAAAAATCAATGGAAGAGCAATTAATGAAAATGGTATGAAATTTTGGATACGTGATGAAGAAAAATCAAATTCAAGGAAACCAAATTTAGTAAATATTGAAATGACAGCTTATGGATTGCAAGCTTTTCTTGAAGCTGATCAAAATATTGACGCATTGGCAATTGGCAAGTGGTTGATAACACAACGTAATGAAAATGGAGAACTTTAGTTATGCAGAAATATGAATTGCCTGCAACAGCTCGTTACTTTGATGTCTCAGCTAGTGGTAGTGGAATGAGTATCTTGCAAATTTCCTATCGTTATAACATTGATGATTCTTTAAAACAGCCACGATTAACACTTTCATCTCATATTGAAAATGACTCAAATGTTGAATATTTACACATAAGTGTATGCACAAGCTTTATATCTGATAATTCTACTGAAATTTCAAACATGGCTGTAATGGAAATAAATTTACCTAGTGGATTTACATATGATACTGATCACATTGAAGAACTGAAATCAAATCAAAGAGTTAAAGTGAGTTTGAAATTTAAGTAATTAAAAATTTAATTGAAATACTTTTATAATTTCAGAAAGTAGAATTAAAAGAGGGTGACACAAAAGTGATTGTATATTTTGATAATATTGATAGCATTGAAATTTGTCCTGAATTTAAAAGTTATCGTTCACATGGCATTGCAAAACAGAAGCCTTCACCAATTATTATTTATGATTATTATGACAATTGTGAGTGTTTTTTTATTTCTATTGTTATTGACTAATTGAATTACATTATTTTTACAGCTCGTGCTGCTAGAGCATTTTACAGTCCACCATTTGTATCATTATGTGATATTTGTAGTGATGATGATGAATGTAGTGATGATTGTGAAGTTAAAACAATTCAAATTGATTAAAAAGATTCAAAAATATTGGAATTTTTATTATTTGAAAATTGTTTGGATTTGCATGCATACTTTACATGATATGTGCATATTTCTTGTCAAGTTGACTTACAAAAAAATGTCTTTTATTCTAATCAGATTTTATTTAATTCATTTGAAATCCAACAGTTTTGTATGAAATCAATGATTCTTTAATTTACTATGAATTTTAATTGAATTAAATTTATTCTGAATAAATTAAAGATAGTTTTGTGAAAGTTAACTCAAAATCAACTTGACAAAAAATATCATCATATCAAGTAAAATATGCATGCAAGTTCAAACCCTAATTTAATTTGTCTTTTCTTAACTGTTTTATATTTTCAAAAAATTTAAAAACAATTTAATTCTGTAAATTTTAGAAATTATTTTTATAATCCATTGACATGATTCACTAAACAGCTAAATGCAAAAAAAAGACATGAAAAATGATTCACCTCTATCTGGCACCTTTCAATAATTTTTTTATACAAACAAAACAAAAATCAGTCCAAAGTCGGGTGCAATAACTTAAAATTCAATCAGATATTTAATTTTCGCCCACATTCGATCATTTATAAGAGAAAAATTCGTATTATGGTGTGAATTTTTTTAGTGCAGACTTCGTAATTATCGTAATTATACACATACATAACTATTGTATTGATAGAAGCCGACGAACATTGACATTTGTCATTTTCCATTTCCCTCGTTAATTGATTTTTTATATAAAAAATTTTCTCGCAATTATTGTCAAAATGAGTGATTGAAAATTTTTTGATGATAGATAATGCATTGACAACAAAAAAAATATCGATAACAATTTTCCGTTTTGAATGAGAGAGCAAAAGTGACAGGAAATGGGATGACAATATGAGAAAATTATTCACTTATAAATTGGAAAATTACAGCAATTTTAAAAATGCACATTTTCCTCTCAATTTTCATAATTTCTTCACTAACACATGAATTTTTGTTGATATAAATGTTAAAATATGTTTATAAACATTTCACTAATACATTTAAATATAGAAACACTGAAAAGGGAAATTTTTCCGTAGTCTGCTGTATGTAAACATTTTTCTAACTGTTGGCATGTGAAAATGCAACAAACGGGAAATTTTTCCAATGGAACGCTTCCATTCTTTTTGGTAGACATCAATTTCCCTTGTATAATATCCTTGTTGATTCAATTCCGTCTCGCAATTCAGTCTACGAACGAATAGAAAAGTGAACGGTTGGAAAAAACTTTTAATCGTCAAAGTTCTAATTTTTTTACATAAAAATTTTTTCTCTCTTTTCTGAATAGTAAAGACATTAAAATTTAACTTTAACAGAAGAAATTGTTTTGGTAAATGAAGTGACAACGCAAATCACATCGTGAAGGAAAGAAATAAAGAGAAAATGCTGTTTCACAATTGATTTTTTCGCAAAAAAGAACTTGCAAATTTTTTCTTTCCTCAAATGAAAAACATTCTCTTTAAAGAGTTAAAAAGAAGCAAAGAAAAATTCATTCATTTTTCGTGTATGACAGAGGATTTAAATAATATTTTTGTGAAATAGAATTTGAAGAATTTTTGTGAAGTGTATCGATTATTTGAAAAATGTAAGGATTTTTTTTATTTCTTTTGTGATAAAAAATAATTTTTATATTATTGAAATTTTATTAAAAAATTTATTTGATTGAAATTAAAAATTATTAACTGACACATGGAGTAGAAAAAAATTCATTTCCTCTGTCTGATCAATCAAAGTCAATCAGATTTTATTTCTCGTTAACTCTTGAAATAAAATAAAATAGTTTTCATGCCAAATTAAAATTTAATGTCTCATAAAGACGGCTTTTAGAATGAAATTTTATCTCTTTAAATTTCCGGTATAAATTTTGACTGATGGCAGAGAAAAAAATCAATTTTTTCCACGTAGAAATAAAAACAAATTGTAGAATAACTAAATTTTTATTGTAATAAAATTTCAATATTCAATAAAAAATTATTTTTGTCTTGGAAAGAAAAAGAAAGAAAAAGTTGAATAAACAAAAAATAATATTCAGAGTTCATTTTTAATTCAAATCGAGTCAATAATAAAAAAGTGATAATAAAATATTAATATATTCAAATATTTATTGTGAAATAAATTTTTCTTTTTTTCTCTCATTTTTATTTCAGTTCAATTCTGTACATGAGTGTTTGAACTTTTTCAAAGTAAATAAAAAAAATAAAAAAAGTTTTTCTACCGCGGAAAATAATAAAGAATATTTGAATAGAGAATCATAAAAACTGGTTAAAGTCCCATAAAGTAAAAAAAAACTTCAACCCTTTCTTCTTTTGTGTTACCGCAATATAAACACATTTTAAGCCATAAATATTGAAGCTAAGCTCATTGTACTGTAAAAATTGTTTTTATTTAAATTTTTCCTTTTAAATTGCCACAGAGATACGCGAAGAAAGTGCGTAAAAGGTGAATAGCAAAGATTTATGAAGGAAGTGAAAGTTTTCTCTTTTAACTGCAATAAAAATTAATAAAAAAAAGAGTTGAATAAAAAATTTCATAAAGGAAAATTATTATAATAAGTAAAATAAAAATTGTAAGTGTGTGTAGATCGCTGTGTGCGTTGAGTTGTGTGTTTAATATGTAAGAAGACATAAAAGAAGGAGGGCACAAAGGAACTGTAAAATTTGCATAGACATTAATGTATAATTTAGAGGACAAATAATATCACCCCCTACAATACACACATATTAAACAGCGAAAGAAAATAAATTGATAATAATAATAAGAGGAGAAAAGCTAGCAATTATTTAGTGGAAAAATACAGACATATAGAAAGCAAGGAAAAAAATAAAAATAGGTAAGCGGAACTGAAACCTTTCTCTAGATTCACTTTGATGTTATTTTCCAACACAATTTAGAAATTCTCTTTATAAAGACGCTCTCGATCCCTTACTAAGGAAATTATTTATGAAAGGGCAGCGAAAACAAATTTTTCTATTGCAGTAAATTTTTTTTTGTTTGCTTTTAACGTGGGATGTAAAATTACGTTCAGCGTGACTTTGTGATTTATTCTATTCATTCACAAAGTGTTTGCATTTCCCGTCCTCGCTTTTATGTTCATGTGTGTGTTTAGGAATTTGACATTTTTATAATTCTCACTCAAATATTGACTTTAAAATTTTCTCATCAAAGCAAAATATTGAAGAAAAAGAAATTTTTGAAACGAAGCCAATTTGTTTTATTTTTTAAAAGAACTCTATAATAATTAAGCCTTCACAAAATGAAAACATTGAAAAATCCCAAACACGTTCTCATGCTATCCAAGACCATTCGCTTTTGCTTCCTTCTTTTTCCACCACAACGAAGAAACTTTGTAAAACTGCTGCTGAAAATTCTCTTTGATTTATTACAAACGCAAAAGCAGTATTTGTGCGCGCTTTAATGTGGGCTTAATAATAAGCATATTCTTTTTCTTTCTATATCACTTGCTTACTTGCTCACTCGTTTGGTTGCTTGCTTGCCAATGAAATAATAAATGTTATAGCGAAACGACATTGATAGCAGAAACCAATCGAAGCGTTGCAAAATATTTCTTAAATCAATCAGACATGACGAAGCTCTTTGGATTCGCGCTGTTAAGTTCTTGATGTTGATTGTTTAGGGGTTTTGCAGTAATAGAATGAAAATTCATTGAATTTAAGAGCGATTTTCATTTATTTGAATAGATTCAATCTATTTTTAATACAAAACTTTCTCATTTTATTCAATAAATGCACTAAAAATCAATTAAAAATGTTCTTCCCATGCTGCTCATGACCACACGCAATTGTGCATAATTTAAGAGAATTTCACTTCCCCTATTGTTGCAAAAGTGAGAACAAACCACAAAATCTTTTTTTGCCTTTCTACATTCATATATTCCCAGTAGCATATTGTTACCTACATGACTTTAACTTCATGCTCAATTTTTTTCGCATTCAAAAGAGAACAAATATTGAAACATTGCCAAAGTAAATTTTTCCATCAACGAGTCATGTTTTAAAAAAGTGCAACAAGACTTTATGTGTGTCCATTGTTTCAATTTTTGTGTCAGTCAGTATATTTGCAATATGTGCAATGTAAATTAAAAATTAAAATGACACTCAATGTTTGTGTGTGCATGCATCATAAATTATCCTTTTTATTTATTTAATGATGATCACATTGCGTTCAGTTTTCATCAAAATATGTGAATGAATAAGAATGGAAAAGACATAAAGAGAAAGAAAGACAATAATAATAATGATATTAATGCATGGTGCTCTCACTCGCATCATAATTTATAAACAAAAGTGTCATTGTTCTATGTCATGCAACATTATACTCGCTGCCAGTTTTCCCATCAACCTTTATTCTTTCTCTCTCTCTTATTCGTCCTCTGTGTGTCGTTTTTCATTTATTGGACAGTACACGGTTTGGTGGCAACACAATTATTTATGAAAAATATATTTTCCGTGTTTTTCAAATTCCTTTCTCTTACACTGTTTGTTCATTGTCATGAATATGTGACATTCTAAAATGGTTGTTTGAATTATTGTGTTTGGTAAACATATACATTCAAAATGCAAAAGTCATTGGGTATTTCCCAAAACAAGAATTCTTTTCCTTTTCCTGCATTGTGATGAAATTGGGAGTGAATTTTGATAGAAATTTTTTATCATAATAAATCTTAATAAATAACAACAAATAGAAAAATTAATTAAAAGAACAGTAAAAAAATCTGTAGCACGCATGCATGCATGTGTTTGACCCGCAACAAATTACAACAATAATCTGAATATTATTAACGATAGCATTAAATTGTGGGACATTAGAAATGTGTTATTGTTGTTGTTATTGTGAGAGACAATTAATTTTATGTCTCATTGTGCTCATTGTCAAGTGTGTATGTATGGTTGTAAAATTGTTCATATCTATCTTGCTCAGCGTATTTCATAATTTATATTTTTTTATTTTCTGTAAATAACAGCGAGCATGTCATTCTGGATAATAACACTCACACATGACATTACAACTACTCACAGCTCTGCTTAGTTCACATAGAGAGTTGACAAATGTTTGGACAATTATGTGTGTAGAACTTTTGTGTACACGCAAAACAAATTTCTTTCCCTTCACTTACTTATAGTGTTTAAACATGAACAATTTCTAGAGCTCTTTAATTCTCCTGAATTAATTCATTTGCATATTTAACAGAAAAAACGTCTTCATTGCTGTTGCATACAAATTTTTCATTTTATAATGCTTGAAACTTTACTTATTGTACTGTTAAACTCAATGAAAAGTGGATTTAATGGATGAGAAGAGAAAATTTAAGCGAAGATGTATTATAGCAGGATTTATGATGGCAGTAGAATAGGAAAAAATATTTAAGAGAGCGAGAATGAAATGTTTAAACAAGAAAATTCGGAAGTGTAGCTACAATCAACGTCAATCATATGAAAATTTTGTGACTTACAAGGGAAGATTTCTTAAAAAAAGAAGTGAATAATCCATACAAGCTCTCTTATTTGAGATACTTTATTTATTCAAGGTCTAGAAATTTCACAAAAAAATAGTCACATCCTTGAAAATTATTAAAAATTTATGGATTCAACAATAATAACAAAATATGTCGTTCATAATATTTTTTGCACACTAGAAAAGTGATAAAAATAAAATGTCGAGGGAATAAAAAGACATTGAAAACGAGGGAAGAAAGAAATTTTTTCATTTGACCCAATTTCAATGTTTAATCCCAATTCATTTTTATTTTTAAGATTTATACAAAATATATTCTTTTTTTGCTCATAAATCCTTCATTCCAATTAACTTATCGTGCTACATACTTCTGCTGCCTGTTGTTGTTTACCCTTTGCTCAAAATAATAATATAAATCCATTCCACTGAAAGTGAGATGATTTTACATTCATAGACCGTCGTAAAAGCAAAGAAATACGCACCAGACTCAAATCCCTGATTAGATGATGAGGGAATAAGAAAAGAATAGTAGAATGGGGAAGTGTAAAATTTTCCATTTTTCATTTTATTGTACAGCAAAAAATCAACACTTATTTCTCTTACTTATGAATGAAAAATTTCATTCCGTCTCACACTTCCGTTCCCTTTTTGCCTGTACTTTAAGCGTGAAGAATTTTCTTTTTATTGTTATAGTTTGGGATTTTTACATAGCACGAATTTACAGCTCAATTTTACTTTTACTCTTTAGACAGTCAGCCAGCAAGGCAAAAGGGTTAAATTATTTAGCACACACTCTGAAGCAGCGAATAAAATTTAAACCAAAAATCGGTGTAAGGAAAAACTTTCTTAATAATAAAAGAGAAAAAGATCAATAAAACCTTCAAAAGCCACCAAAGTCTCATTTCTCACCATTACCGAAAGAAAGAGAGAAAAATGCCATCAATTGTATCGAAAAAAAAAGTCAGTTGACTGTGGCTGCTGTAAATGAGAAAAGTTTTTACTTTTTTATTGTGGCTTTTTGTGCTTGCCTTGTAAGCAATAAAAATTAAGTAGAAGAAAATTTATTTGAAAATTATTAAAAATCATAAAATGTTAACGCGTAATTACATTTTATTCCTTCTTTCATTCTTTATGATATTACACGCATATAAAAAGTCAACATTGTAAAAAAGTGTGTGCGATGTGGTGCGTGTAAGAAGAAAAAAGATTGGTAGAAAAATAGAAGAAAAAGTGTGAATGTTTCTTTGAGATGAAAATTACAAGCAATAAAAATTGTGTTTACAGCATGAAAAAGAGAAAAGTTTTTGCTGCTCCTTCTGATAAATAAATTTTATTTCACCTCAGTTGTAAAATTTTGCTCTTTTTAAAGAAATAAAGATTTTTTTAAGGAAGATAATTTAGTTGTGCATTTTAAAAAAATGATGAATAAATTTTTAATATCCTCAAAATTTTTCTATCAAAATAAGTTAAGAAAAACGTTAGAAAAATTGAGATTATTGATTAAAAAAGATTCAAAAAAATTTTATATTCAATTTATTAATTCATAAAAATCTGAACTTTTTTACAACTTTCATTCTCTTTCCTATTTTTACATTTCGGGTAATTAGTGGTTCAAAATTATTCGGAATTTAATTAATTTTGCACACTTTCTTACACCCTTCAGATATATAAAGTTGGAAAAGATTATAATTTATTATCTATTACACGCTAGCAAATTATCCTTTCTATAAATGTTTGCTCATATGTGTGGGCATAGATAGAAATTTGAAGATATCGCCTCTATCTATGAACATAAATTAATACAAACCATATCAGATTGAGAAGAGTTTCCAATTAATTCTTATATCAAATTATAATATACATGTATAAATTTAGTACACGGCGTGATAATTGGAGGAAAAAGTTGAAACCACTATGAAAAGAAGTCTTTAAAAAATTGCCACGGCATGACATAAATATGAACAAAAAGAAATTCCAACAAATTATGGAAACAAAACTTTTCACAGCTCATAAAATTTCCTCAACCCGGCACGATTCATTTAACCTTCTTTTTTTCTCTCTCTCTTTCACTTACTCTCAATGTGTATGTGTATGTATGTAATAAATGTAGATCGATAAAGGCAGGCAGGCAGGCAGGCAAGCAAGCATAAGCGAAAAATGGTAAGAAAAGGAAACTGAAATCCAATTAAACACCATAAATTTTACACACCACAGTTTTTTGAAAGTGCTGACATATGCTAAAATTGAAATATTTATTCACATTCTTTGTGTGGTTTCAAATAACAAAAATAGATTTTAAATTTTATTAAATTTTAAAACTATTCAATTTATAGTTCAAATGAACGCAATTTATTAAGTGAAAAAATGCCTTCTTGTTAGAAATCACAAAATAATATTTATTCATCGGTTTCTTGGTTTGAAGTTATGCATAGCAAACATTTCATAATGTACATGTGGTATTTTCATTTTCTTAGATATTACAATTCCTTTTATTTCAATGCTGGTGTGCTTGCTGCGCAAAATATGTGTATATATGTATGAATTGTAATGTATACATGATAAATAAATAAAAGATATGTCATAAGAAAGCGATATATGATGAATCTTTTCATTTCCCTTTCCTATTTATTACTTCTGTTGTCTTTGTTACCATGTGAGCGTATATAAACACAATAGAATTTATTACGACTTGCTATTATTAAACATATATGAATGTCATCATTTTTATAACCCAAATATCACCAAATTTAAACTAACCATAGAAAATTTAAGTAGACAGAACATTGAAAGCACAAAAAATATTAAAAATGAACAGTTTTTTTATCGATCTCGATGAAAGTTCACCCATAAAAGTCCACAATCTATTTCCATTTATGAAAACATTATTCTCTTCTCTCTTCCTTTTCTTTTAACACAACATGCTACATTTTTTACAAAAATGAACAGCAGCAGTATCAGCAACAGAGTGAAGAAGTAATAAAAGCATAAATGGATAAATTTTTATTGGAAATCCATAAAAATGACACCCTTTTTTGGTTGTATATGAATTCTATTTCTATATATGTTATACAACAACCATCATTACTCACCTCCTTTCATTTCATTTCTTACATGCACATACAAATAAATAAATAAAATATAAGCAAAAGAAGAAGCGCAAATATTTATTTCATATCATATCAAATATGAACTAAACGAGGAAACAGAAAACTTTTGGTTTTTCTTCTATTTTTGTCTCTTCACCAATCGATGAATTGATTTTCAGCATGTAAGACTGAAGTTGACACTACGCAAAAATATTTATTTTCTTTTCTTTTTTATTAATCGATTTTTTTCTCTTGTTTGTTTGTTGATTTGAAAAGACTGCAAAACAGCAGCAGGAGGATCAATTTTTTGAGAAAGGAAAACTTTTTTTTCTTCTCCTGTTTGAATTTTTTGTTTTTGCATGCGCTGATGATGATAAACTTTCGTTGCTCTCTCAGCAGGAGCTTTTTTCATTAATTGCGCCTCAGTGGCAACAACAACCGGATGGATGGAGAGAGAGTATATGTTTAGAATGGTAAAAAAGGCACAAGTATCGCTCGAGACTGAAATGAAACGAAGAGATAAAGAACATGTAAAATTTTTACATATGATGCGAGAAAGCTAACACGCAAGTGAATTTGTGTATATGCTTAGAAAAGGAAATTAAATTTTTTCCCTCATGAAACACTGAAAAAAATTTGACATGTAAAATTTTTTCAATTTATACTCAATGTGCTCAATATTGGCTTTAAAGTCTTTTTAAATCCGCTTTAAAATCAGTCTGTTCACTCAAATGTATCATGCAGTCGCAAAACAAGGTTGGGAAATTAAATTTTATTTGTTTGATGAAATTTAAAAAGTGCTCAAAACTTTATATTTCTATCCTAAATATTTTAAAACACACAGTTCCATCTTTATATTTAATGCATTTTGATCGACTTATGACGAGTGAACATATGAATACTAAAATCTTTAATTCAAATAAATCCTTCATAAAAAATTCACTAATGCATTGAAATATCAGAAGGTATGAGCTACAGAAGAAGCAATACGATAGATGAAAAATCGATAAGCATTTCATTGCACAAAAGCTAAAGTTATGTAAAAGTGAGCAATGACATTTGATGAGTGATAAAAGCAATGAAAAATTTCGCGCATTTAACTGTGCATGCCTCATTAAACGATCAAGATTATCAATACCTTTCCTAAAATGAGAAGAAATACTTGTTGCTTTTAGTTTTAGGGCACAACGCACATAAAAATACTTTGTGGAATGAATGTAATTGCAGTAAGGGAGCGGTAACATGCATAAAGAAGAAATCTATGGTCCATAAAAGCAATCAACAATAATTGCGAGTGGTGCAGAAATAATCATAATCAATTTTCTCCTTGCCTGCTTGCTCTTTCCCGTGTAGCTACTCAATTGGCCCATAAATGGTTTCTACTTTAATGATATAAGGGATAAGGACTACTGCTTATGTTAATCGAGCCAAAAAAGTTTATGTCCCTTCTCTTTTTCACTCTTTCTCTCTTTGTGTGTCATGTACAAATGAAAGGGTTCTCAAAATGCCTTATGTTGCCGTCATCAAACACAATTACATACACAAAATGATTTCATAAGTATAGCCTCATAATGTAGAATTTACTGATGGAATTTCTCGTTATTCTAATTAAAATAACAATTTTCATTATTTTTGAATTACCATCATTAAACATATGAAATTTATTTGAAAAATAGATTATTACAAGAACATACACTTGTGCGAAATTTTTTTTAAAAATTACGGCTTCTTTGCACATTTTTTGTGAAAATGTTGTGCATGACATGAATAAAATGTTGCGTATGACATGGAAAATGAATTTAAAAATTCCGTTAAACAATAAACATTTTTCAGAAAAATAAATGAATGCTAAAAACAACATTTGTTGCTAATTGAAGAAAAAGACATTTAATTCATCATATTGGGACAACACAATATTTATCTGCCGCTTTTTAAAATCAATTTTTGTATGGTTTATTGTTGTTTTTCATGTTTATGCGAGAATTTTTTGTGTTGCAAGACAAATTTTTACGTTGATTATCATCAATTCTTTTAGCGCAACAGTCGCACATTGATTTTTTGCGCAAGTGTCCATCTCCCTGTTAAAAAAAATAGAAATAAAAAAAAAATCAAAAATATTAATCATGATATAATAAAAGAAAAAAACTATAAACTGCAAAATAATCATTTTGTTTTAATTTTTATATAGTTTATTATCTAAGTCAAGCAAATTAATTATTCTAAGAAAAATAAAATTGAAGAAGAATGACAATATATAATTCGTTGGTAATTATATGTAATTAATCACCTGTTGTGAATTCATTTATAGAAAAGTTTTCATGTGTAATACTCATTTTGTCATTTTATTCTGTCCAATTTTGTGAAAGAAACTTTAGCTGCTTTTATTTTAAGGCTCATTTATCTTTATCTAGAGCGTAATTAAGGTCAATGCATGTGTTGTGTAAATTGAATTTGCGATGCTCAAATGATTGCAATCTCTTTTGTGATGAAAAAGCAAAAATAAGAGTTTGACGAAATTTTGTTTTAGAAATTTTTTCTGTTCTTGTTTCATTGAGTTTGAATTTAATCCCCTGTGGGGTAAAAGAAGAAATGGAGAAGGATTAGATGCGAACTTGAATGAGGAAAATGATACATATATCTTTCACTTTCGCTCTTTTGGCTGCTCATTCGTTTATATACTTTGATACTCTTTTATTTTTGAATGAAAACAGAAAAGTTTTTGGAAGATTTTTGTTTTGTTTATCTCATTTTTAAAAATTTAATTGTCTTATTAGGGAGTTGGGCTCGATTTTCAAATTTTGACTAAAATGTCAAATGATTTTTTTATTTTTTCCCTTGAAAATTTCATTTTTTTATTATTAATTTTTAGCTGCAAAAAAATTTAATAATGATAAAATATTTCGTTTATGATAGAAAAGTAAGTTTAATTGAAATAAAAATTCATAATAAATTATTTCCAATAAAATTAAGTTGTGCCATTTGATTATTTAATTTTACCGTTTATTGCATAATTAAACAACAAAATCATTAAAGATTAATTTCAATCTATTTCTTATCTAATTTAAAAAGTTAAAGAAGAAGATGAAATTTGCCTAATTGTGTTTTTTGATAAAGCAAATTAAAAAGCAACAAACTTAAAAAAGTAATTTTCCAATTTGCATAAATTTTTTAGGCAATTAAATTTAATAACTTTTAACCAAGAGAAAGGAAAATTTCATGATTTATAAATCACAGAAAAGCAAAAATAACAAATCAAAATAAAATTGAAGCTTCTTCTGGAAATCTTCCTCCATCTCTATCACTTTCTTTCTCAAATGAATCAAACTCCTCCAGAGACACTTTACCCTCAAGACTAACACCATTGATTTTTCTTTTCCTTTCTCTGCAAGTAGAGCAGTGTTAGAAAGAGAAGAGAAAAAAAACTTTTCTCACATATTCAATATTGTTATTGTCAACTTTATCACATCACACATATATAAAAGGAGGGAAAAATGACACGATAAAGTATTTTTTTCTCGCTTCTCGAAATTGAAAAACTTTTCTTTATTCTTGCATGTGTCAAATTCTCTCCTTTTTTGCTTTGATAAGCCACGAGAAATGATTTGAGTTACACACACTTAGGTAAAATACATCCATATTCACAATATTTTACTTTTCAATTATGGATAATCGAAGATTATTACAATTTTTAAAAGCTTTGGATAAATGACAATTCTTGTTCTTTATTTTACATCACTTTAACATTTTTCTTACAAACCTTAAAAGAGAGCAATCGATGAATGATGTCGAATGAGTTAAAAGGAAAGTACAAACTTTTTCTTCGATATTACATTCTCTTCTATTGATTTGCCATTTGAATTTCTTTTCACTACCTCCGTTCAACTTTTTAGATTGATTTTTTTTATTGAAGTGATTGAAGCGCCCAAAAAGTGGGTCAAAACATAAAGTGAGAAGAAAAAGAAAGATATTAAAGGGATAAAAGTAAAAAAATTCTCGCTTGAGGTGGCAAAAAGTGCTTCTGTGTCTCTTTAATCTACTGCTATTAATGTTGATGGGTTTTTTGGGAAAATGAGAAAAGTCAGCAAGAATATGAAGGAAATTTTCGATATCAGCAGAAAATGAGTCTCTCAGATAAACAACAACAATAGCGGGAACAAAAAATAGGAAGGAAAAAGAAAAAGATGTCAAGAGGAAGATGGAATTTAAATATTAATAAATAGCTTAGTTTGAAAAAGTTTTCACCTTCCTTTTTCTCATTTGTTGAGCTGTTACCCCTTTGTTGCTGCTTCAATCCGATTCTTTTCTATTTTTCATCAATGCATACACAAAACACTTTGAAAAGCGAGAATAAAGAAAGTATAAGGAGAAGAGAAAAGCAACCCGAGATGCTTTCGTGAGATTAGAGCAAAGAGAGCTATTAGTACAGCCATTTGTTTAAGTTTTTTCCCTTTTTCGTTTGCGCTCATTCACTCAAATGTCAAGATTAGGGCATTTAAATCAATTTTCATTTATTTATACAAGAAATATTTAAGAAAGTCTAGATACATTTATGATGGATGTACATTTAAATATTTGATTCATATTTCTTATTTATATAATAAAATTTTTGAAAGAAACTTTTCCAAGCCTTGCCATCACAACTACTTGTACATGTGTACTATCATTATTAAGAAAAAACAAAAAAGGAAGAGTTGTCGGTTCGTAAAGGAAAAGTTTAAATGGCATAAAAGTCCTTCCTCACACCAAACCAAGCAACCGCCAACGTCAGAACAGAAAACTGCGGCAGTAAATTATTAAACACTTTATTTTCCCTTCTTATACTTATATGAGTGTGTGAGAATGGTAGCGAATGTGTATGCTGTTATTGTTATCTATTGTTGCCGCTTGTACTTCTTCCATACACATTTAGAACAGAACAGAGTGCGCAGATATATATTTATATATAAATTTAGCAAATTAATACAACCGAGACTTATAAATTAGCATAAAATAAGACTAAAGCAAGCGAACGAGCAAAGAAAAGGAGGAAGAAAGAGGAGAGAACAAGCACTTGGTGGAAAAAAGGATAATTTCTTTATCGGACTTGGAAAAACAAATTGGGTGTAGGGAAAAGAAGGAGAAAAAGAGAAAGAAAATTAGCATAATATGGCAGTAAATTGAGGCATTTGATTGTATTAATAATTTCGCAATAAATTCGATTTTCATCTTGGCATGAGCCCACACCTATAGCAACACGCAAGCAACAGACACTCACACACTAATTTATTGTTCTTATAATATATTTAAAATGCTATCTCAGTTCTCACATACATACAAATTTTTTCTTCTCTTTTCGCTACTCTAAAGAAGGCGTTTAATTGCCTCTGATAGCTCTAGATGTAGCTGGCAATTAAAGTCAAATTCTTTTCTTCTTTTTTCAATCATTGTTAAATTTATGGACTCGTACATCATAGACCAAAGCAGCAATTTGCAAATATTTGAAATAAATTTCAATTTTATTGCATTTGGCTATTTAATGATATAGCCTTATTAAAATTATTTATGTCTTGAGATTTTCTATTTAATACATTTAATATGAGGTTGAGACAATATAATTAATGAGATTTAAAGTCCCTCATGGGTTTCAGAGAACATATGTACTTTCTTTGAAATAAATTTATTGATTAAAATTTGTCCCAAAATTTCCTAATTTGATATTTTTCATTTATTTGGCTTTTGAGTGTTTAATAAATAACAAATTCTAGCAAGTCCTTTATACATCAATCTACTCTCGTTTATTGATTGATATTTCATTTTTTATCGATCTTTTTTTTCATTTTCATTTTGATTCCATTATTGATATGATTATTATTGAATTATAAAAGATTCATCATCTTCACATCACAATTTTGTTCTACTACATTACTTGTTTTAGGCACGAGTGGTTCTTAATCAATAATAATAATAAATAAAAATGAGAAAAACAATTGGAAACGAAAGAAAAAGTAGAGCAAGCAGAGATGCTGTAAATATTTAATAAATGTAAACATATTTCAAGTGAAATAAGAGCGAGAAAGAAAATAATAATAAAATGTAATCTCAAATGATAAATCTAATTTCAATCCATGCGGTAAAATTTCATACTCGAGTGTATATATGTGTGTACATTGCCTGCCTGCTTCCATGTGTGTGCGTTATGTCATGAAATCCAATAACGAAAATCAAATAAAACTCAAAATACATCAATCAAATTACCGATAAAAAGTATGACGATAGCAAGAATAGCTGGAGAGAGAGAGTGAATTTCTATTCCTACCTATAATCAATCATAGCGCATGTGACAGTCATAATATAAATGTCTCTTAATAACAATTTCTCTTACTCTCGAAATTAATTCTCGCTTTCAAAATAAAAATGAAAGAAAAGTTTCTTCTTTCCTGAGTATAATGATGAAGCAAAAACTTTTATTATTATATTACTAACAAATAAAATTAAACTTTTCTTCTTCTCTTGAACACATTTTTACTAAGAAATTTTTTCTTCATTTCTCACAAAAAATAACTGATGAAATTAACAAGAAACGAGTACATGATAGAAGTAAATTAAAATGAACAACTTAAGAGAGATGAAAGCGGCAGCAGCAAAAGGTACATTTAATATGTTCCATTTGGGATGTACAAGATTTCGCTGCTCATTAAATGTCTGCGACATGAACAATTAAGATTTTTCGTTCTCATTTCTTCTTAATAAAAAAACTTTTAATGGAGCAGAAAAATATTGTTCGAAAAGTTTTCTTTTTTATTGGAATGTATGTGAATGCGAGGTGTGCAAACTTTTGTCTCATTATAAGCTTTCTATAGAAATAAGAAACGAAATTATTGTCATCATGATACATTTCTTTACCTTTTCTCACTATGCATGCTTCAATTTTCCAACTTTTTGCAAGTTGAGTACAGCTTTAGTTTTAATTACTGCCATTTTCAAGTTGTTGCAGCAGCAAATTGAGTGAAATGAGTTTTAATACAGTGTGTTGATGTAAATTTTCTGTATTTTTGTTCAACGTTCATAACACTTTTAAGTATTGTTTCAATGAACTTTCACATTATGTCTTGAAGAAGAAGATTTTAGTTTTTTGTTTTTAATGTTTTGTTCTATTATGCATTAAACAGTGTTGCTGCTTAAAATTTTACATTGAATAAAGAATTTTTAAGTATTCTTTTGATTAAGTTTTATAAGCATAACTACAATACTTATTATTTCATGTGCATGCTTATGTGGTGAAATATTTATTTCTGCATGCAGGTAATTTTTTTTATTGGTTCAATATAGCAAAATATACATATGTTTATTTCCATTATTTTCTATGTTTTTGTAACGAAATTTTGGCGAAAAATTCAAAAACTTTAGCAGTACTAAATTTAAATTTTAGTAAATCTCAAGTATTAACTTTTTTTTGCACAACCCTAGATTTAAATATTTTGTAGCATTATTTCTAAATCTAGAAATAGACAAGCGCAAGTTGTTTAATAGAAAAGTTCATATTTTTTTCTTCATCACATATGATAGATTGAATAAACATATAACAAAATTTTCTCTGCCACAGCAAAAGTAGGGATCAAAAGAGTTTGTAGTTGAGTTATGAGTGCCTTTTGAGAAACTAAGCAAGACTTTCTCTCTTTACTCTCTTATAGCTTTAGTGCATCGACGTAGAATAAATTAATGAAATCTTTGCTTTCAATAAAAGACTAATGTCAGATAATGCTCTTTCATAAAGTCATTTTATTAAAAAAGCTTTTAATGAAAAAAATAATGAGAATTAAATTCATTAATTACAAATATATTTTAACCTGTCTAAATCAAAAATATTTTCTATCTTAATTGTATGATTAAAATGAAAAATTTTGTATATGTATGTATAGGTAAAGAGAGTGAGCTTGCTTCTGGTAATTAAAAATATTTTGTGGGTGAGACAAAAAAATTGTTTTAAAGAGAGAGAAAAAGTTTTCTCTATGCTGCCATGAATAAACATGATATGATATGAGGATTTAATGAGAATTTTTGTGCTTATGAAGAAAATTTTGAACTAACATGTGAGAGTATGAAAATTTTAATTATATTTTTTTTCTAAAATTTATGATATTAAAGAGAAAATTAGCATTATTAAAATAACCTTTTTACAGCTACATAGATTAAAAAGTTTCTAATATTATTTTAAATTTTCTTCTTTAATTACAGGTATGTTGAGAAAACTAAAAAATTTATTACATTTAATCAATCTGTCACCATAAAATATCTGCATCAAAATTGATCGAGAAACTATTAGTAATACATCAGCATCATTATCATCATATGAAGAATATTGAAAAAGTTTTTCTTTTTATTTTCATCTTGTTCTTTTCTTGAATCAATTTACATAAAATTTACACACATGAGTAAGACATGACAGAAAGAGAATGAGTTTGTGCATGCAATTTGATATCTTTTTCTTCTCCCTCCTTTCTCTATTTGAATTTTAAGTGTGATGAATAAATTTAGATCGTTTGTGAGAAAATGGTCAGACCACTTGAAAAAAGGCCAAAAGGAGAAAATTTCTCTCTTTTAAGTTTATTTAGTATCGATTAATTTTCAATTTTATATGAAAAATAGAGAAGAAAGATAAAATACAAACAACTGAACTGTAAAGATAGCATTGGTTATTCTCTCTTTGTTGATGTTGTTCTTAGTAACAACGCTTAAAGGAAAATAAAAGATACGAAAGATAAAGATTTAATGTTGGAAATAAATCGATGAAATAGATAAAAATTTATTTTTTAGGACAAAAAAATGTAAATGCTTGTTGTTGAGTATCATGAACACAAATTTATTTCTAATTTACAGAAAAAGAAAAACTATAACAATAAGAAGGAAAAGAAAATTAGACGGTAGAGATAGTTATCTAGAATTAATAGCAGGCAAACTTTTACCATTGCCACATCATCATGCGAGGCGTGTATGTATCTGCGTATGCAGCTTATTTGTTATTCTCAATGTGGGAAAACTTTTCTTTCTTTTCATCTCAATGGGAGTAACTTACATGACTACATTTTTCTTACTTATTGCCTCTCAACTATTTCAAATTTATTCATTCATTCATTTGCTTTCTCTACACATTCATATACTGAAAAACATGGACAAGATGAACAAACTTTTTTTCTTTCATTTTCAAGGTTCTGATACTTAATATTCTTCTTAAGAAAAAGAATAAATGCCACAAATTTTTAAATTTTACGATTAAAAATTATGAGTTCGGACTTGCATGTATATTTTACTTGATATGCGTGTACACTCGCGGTCTAAAGTTCGTAATAATAAGTCGAATTCTTTTAATTAAATAATGCGATTTAATTCTGCTTATTTATTTCGACTGTAAAAAATAATACATTAGATATTTTTCATGAACAAATTTGCGGAGCTTACATTTTTTAGTCTTGCTTCGGCGAGCGCACAAAGAGGAAAGAAAGATTGCTCTTTTTCTGGGCAACTATAGGCGACAAAGCTACTGTCGCACTAGGGGAATGAAACATTTGCACCTTGTGCAAACTCGCGGGAAATTACAAAATTAATATAAATTATAAAAAATTATTGCTGGCGATTAAATTTTATCGACATCCTCCGGGGGGGCGTCTTCACCAAACCATTCTTCCATCAGCTCGTCGTAGCTCCTTCCATTAAGTCCTTTGTCACCTACCTCTAACGTATCCGCATCCTCTTCCGGCTCTGGTTCAACTCGCCAATTTGGTAAAATTTCTATGCTGTGAATTACAATGCGTTTTGGAGATGGAGGTAAGGGTCGTTCTTGAGTTTCCACTGGAATCCGGCGTTTAGGTGGTTTCCGTTTTCTACTAGTACCATCTAACATGCTAGGAATGATTGGTGCTCGAATGACAATTGGCTCACTCTTAACATCTGCGTCATTAATAATGAGAGGCTGACGAATGACAACAGGTTCCGCTGGTATTGCAATTTCAGGCACACTCTGGATTACAGCTGGTGGTTCTGGTTCAGCAACTTCTTCGGCTGCATTTGGTCTTACAGCATCGTAAATCAATTGATTGCGAAATCGGAAGAAGTCATTCCAAACAGGAACTTGTCGAGCATAAGCATCCATATCGCCAGGCGGTATCAACATAGGTACACGATAGCTAATTTGGCAAACCAAGTGATTATCATTAAATGGAATCCTTGCTTCATCAAACTTTTCAGCTTGTCCTTTAGCGAGGAACATGACGAAGAAGAATTTGCGTAACTTTTTTGCTTTTACGTCATAAATCAATCTAATTCCAGTACATGTGTTGTTTGCTTCGAATGCTAATGAAAGTTCGCGTAACTGATACGTAAATTCGCGATCCGTCAAACGGATTGATTGTCTACACCGAATACATGCACACTTAAAGGTGCACCATTGCGATTAGCGGCATCCAAAGATGGTAGCGTGTTAGGGTGAGGTACGGAGTCAAACACCATTTCTATTGGTTCAATACCTGCAGTTTCACCATTAATCAATAACATATTTGTTTGTTGTAAACGGCGAAACTCTAATTCATTTGTTAATTGTATGAATATAATATTATTGAGTGAGAATGTCAGAAAGTCCGCTTGTCTGAATATACCTATAATTGACTTGGCATAACTAGATATATCTAATGCGACTTGATGCAACTTAACACTTGTTGCTACTCCCGTAATTTTGAGAGTCCAAATACGACCATAAATTCGTTCATTTTTAGCTGCCATCTGAACTAAAAATGAAAATAGAAAGATAATAATAAAGTATAAAAGGAAGAATTCATTTTGTAATAGAAAATTCGCGTGATTAGTGTGGTTATTGTGCTGCATTGTGCTGGTTGGACAAATAATTGTCAAAATGATCACGCCCGCTAGTCAATCGGTATTTTCTTTCGCTGTAGGTTCTGTATTTTCTTCAGAGCGCGCTTTGATGTCCAGCTTCGCAGCTCTTTGCACTGAATATCTTGGAATAATTTCTCCATTGGGTAATTTGACGTCTATAACTCGAACCACTCCATTTCGACCAGCATAAACTTCATGAACTCTAGCACGAGGCCATGCATTTCGAGTTTTACTCGGATCAATGAGTAGCACGAGATCTCCAACTTTGAAATCTTCAACGTTTTTAAACCATTTACATCTCCTTGTTATGATAGGTAACCATTCTTTCACAAATCGACTCATTATTTCGTCTGCTATGGCTCTACCACGATGATATATAAGACGATCCTTCTTATCTTCTGGATCGTATGAGTAGTTCTGTTGTGATGGTAATAAAGGCCACCCATCTCTTTGTTTAGCTAATAAATGAGGGGTTAGTACAGGTTTATCTTCTGCTTCAATAGGATTAGCAGTGAGAGGTCTACAATTCAAACGATGAGCAGCTTCGTGAATTGCAATATTAAGCTCAACACTTGAGAGTTTCTTCTTTTGGAGCGTCAATTCAATAGCTCTCTTTATTTCTTTTATCATGCGTTCGTGTACGCCTCCCATCCAAGGACTATAAGGAGGAAGAAACTCCCATTTCAAGTTATATTTCTCGGCTAATTGTTGCTTCAGTAGCTCGCCCTTTTCTTTTAATTGTTGAGTGATTTCTGCTTCAGCTTGGTCTTTTTTCAACCTACGAGCAGCTCCGACGAAGTTACGACCGTTGTCAGTAACAATTTTGCTTACTGGGCCATGAGCTGCCCAAAAAATCGTTATGGCTTCAAGAATTGCCAGTGAGTCCATTTTGTCCAGAAGATGTACATGGACAAATCTAGTTAGCATACAGGTAAACAATAAGATATATACTTTAACAGGTTTATAATGTCTATGAATGGTGATCTCTCCTGTACAATCCATGGCAATTACTTCAAAAGGTTTCATTTCAGGATTTACACGATAGTCAGGCAACGAAGACATCAGTGGCGGTTGAGGGTTTGCTCTTATATAACCGCAGTAATTACAAATTCTTTTGATTTTTGCGACTTCTGACTTCAACCGTGGAATCCAAAATTTAGAGCGGATTTCTGCAACTTGTGCTTCAACACAGATGTGATTAAATTTCAAATGATACCAAAAAAGCAACACTTCAGTAAGGAAGTGGTTCCTGGGGAGGAACGGCAAATACCGTTGCGGATAGACTTTTGGGTCTAATGCGACTCGAGAATTGATGCGCAACACACCTTGATCATCCATAAAGACTCTTAATTGCAAAAAATCTTGATTTGTGACCAACTGCCCTTTTGCTAATTTGTGATATTCTTCTTTAAAGGCTTCCATTTGCATTTTTCTTGCAATGAATAGTGTGGCTCTCTCATATTCAACCGGTTCTAGTATGAACCAGGAGTCGCGCTCAGTTGTGCATTCCACTTTATTCGATAATTTTATTTGCTTATCTTTTGACTTTAAATTTTTAACCATATCCATCAATTTCAATGAACGTCCCACTAATCGCACTAATTTCATCCAGTTGGATTTGATTGAGTGAGGTATATAAATAAGCAAGTCAGCTGTAAACTCACATTTTACTGGAGGCAACGACATACCCTCTGATGGATATATCTTCGGATTATTTGAAATATTGCACACCAATGGCGTTACAATTTCATTATTATGCTGACAATTTTCTTGACTTGGCCATAAATGTTTGGGCTGTAGCAAGAACTTAGGACCTTTAAACCATATAGACTGTGAGTCACTGAAGTCAAATTTCTGAAACTTTGTAGCAATATCAGCTGGATTTAATTGTGAAGGGACATGCCTCCAATCTTCACGCTCTGTCTTCTCTAAAATTTCTTCGACAGGTGAAATTGCATATTTCTCCAAGTGAATATTTGGATTAGTTATCCATGATAATGCGATCGTACTGTCCGACCAACAATATCGCTTTATGGACAAATCGTGATGATATTTTATCACGGTTTCTGCCATTCTGGCAGCAATCAGACATGATGTGAGCTCTAATCGAGGCATCTCACTCATTTCAGTCTTTGTTTTTCTTTTAAGTGGCGTTACTTTGGCCTTTGCCATGATGAGGCTTGTGTGACGATTGCATTTGTATTCGGCAACCAAATATGCAGCAGCTGCAAAAGCTTCTTTTCCTGCATCACAAAAAACATGAACTTCTAAACTATCAGCTTCAGCTATCTAGATGACTGACATATTGACGGGGAATCTTCAATTTTGCAATTTCTTTTAAACTTTCAAGCCATTTGATCCATAACTGGAAATCTTCTTCACTTATAGTATCATCCCAGCCGATTTTTGCTTTCCAACTTCTTTGCAATAGGATTCGACCTCTAATAATAAAATGGGCCACTTCTCCTCGCACATCGAACATTCGAGCGATTGTGCTTGCCTGATCACGTTTTGTTGGGCGATGACCATTGTTGATTGTGGCTTTTACAAAGTCATTGTCATATTGATAAAGAAAGCAATCAGATTGTGGATCATAAACACATCCTAAGACTTTTGTTGCATAGCTTTCGGTTTCGCAAGTCAGGAATTTCTACCAACTCTTTTTTGACGTGGATGATTGGCAATGCCTTTAAGAACTCTTTACTGTTGCTTTGAAAGCTCACCAAATCCCAATCAATTGACTTCAAAATATGAATGCAGTCTTTAGCGATTTGCACTGCTTGTTTCACAGTCTTAGCTGACATTAAACCGTCATCCATATACATATAATTTTTAATTGCATCAGAAGCGAGAGGGAATTCATTCATAAATTTGTCAGCAGTCTTATTCTTGACTAACTGCGACGTGAATGGCGAACTGGTAGGCCCAAAGAGCATGCGTTGATGAATGTAAGTCTTCATCGGTTTTTCACTGCTTTCACGCCATAACACTCGTTGCACCTGCTGATCACAGGCGAAATATGAATTCTCGGATACATGGATTTAACATCACAAATGTAGGCAATATGATCTTGTCGAAATTTAAACACAGGTTGTAACATATCCACAATGAGTTTAGGACCTTTTAGCAAATAGTCATTTAGCGATTTTCCATTATGTTTAGCGGAGGCATCATACACGATCCGGTATTTGACCGGTATTTTTTTTTCATTTATCACAAGTGACATTGGCAAGTAATAAACATTTTTATGTTTGCTATATAAATCTTCTGGAGTAGCTTCTCGCATGTATCCTTCTTGCATTGAAGATAAGAAAAGCTCGTTGTAAGCCTTCAAATGCAAAGGATTCTTATTAAGTTTTCGTTCATGAGAAAGCTGTCGTTGATACACCATCGAAAAAATATCATCCAGTTTAGGAATTTTACCATTTTCTTTTCTCCAGGCTAGTGAACTTCAATTGCACCATTCTCAACGACTCTCCATTCTTGTTCTATTATTCTTATAGCCGCCTTTTCCTCATCTGTCATGTGACTGGACTTGGGAGTGATACCTAGACTCTCGATTGAGCAGAAATGAGCAAACAATTCATTTAATTGTCGATCATTTGACTTGCTTTCAGCATCATCTACCTTTTGAGATTCGGGTGACTGAACCGTCATCTCTATTGCATATGGTTCTTTCGCGTACATTTCAGGTGATCCACCAAAAATAGTCCAGCCTAATTTCGTCTTAATGGCAACGGGTTTGCCTTCACCATCTTGTAACATTGGCTCGATGGCTTCAAAGCACGAGGCATGTGGGGTGCCTATCAACAACACTGGTTTGGCATTTTCATAACTGTCGAACTCAGCCTCCTTCAAATAAGGGAATTGTTGTTTAAGTTGAGTGACATCCAGTGATCTTGTAGGCAGTGAGAAATATGCTTCCTCAACTGCATAAACGTCATTTAACACAATGAGCTCTTCACTATTCAGTGATTGTATTTCTAGCTTAATTTTGATAGCAGGAATCGTCTGAATGGTATCATCTTTCCATTGTAAGTCAATAGTGGTTCGTGTGCCTTCAATTCCTAATTGCTGACGTAAATCCTCACGCATGAGACTGATTTCTGCCGCTGAATCCCCAATGGAATACACATAGGTTCCCTCAGTGGGGCCATACACTATATGTTTGAACATTTTGACTGTTCGATGATTATTGTAAGACATTGTTTGTAATTGTCGTGGAAACGTGGCATAAAGAACTGCATTTTTTGGATCATTTGCAAGCGAGATAGCTCCGGTGAGTTTTGGTGTTTGATCTGAATTGTTAGCACTTGAAGACGCTAGATCTTGCGTAGACTTATTGGGTACTTGATTAGTAGCTAATTGTTGTCCACGTCGAGAGTTGCGATTGGTATTTGATCGTCGATATGGTCGAAATGAGCCTTAAGATCTGTTTTGTTGGCTTGCTTGAGAAGATGATTGCATAGATGATTCGTGGAACAAAATATGATGTCGACTAGTGCATCGTGAATTTCCCGACAACTTAAAACCACAGCCTACTTTTAATTGACAGTCACTAGGCTTGTGGTTCATTAGTAAGAAGGCAAACTTTACAAATTTTCTTGTTTCCAACTAAACTATTTCTCTGAGCATCTGTCATCGCTCGAAACTTAGAGCATTCAAGAGTAAAATGCTGTGTAGACTCACAAGCGAAGCATTTTTTGTTTAGCATACCAACTAACGACATGTCATAACCGACGTATTTTGCTATTTTACCATCTAAAACTTTAAACATGAAATCTTGCTCGGAAGAATTGCCTGAAGAATTTGCTGCAGAACTTGAAAAGCTGGTATTTGTAGCTGTTGAGTTCACTTGAATGGGTTTTGGACGCTGAGGTTTGTCTTCTTTTTCCTCAACACGCACTTCTAAATCATATGCAAGACCTTCAAGGAATGAGAACATAATTTCTAAGTCTGGCATTTGGGTGGTGTCCTGTGGTCGCTTGTGATGGTAATGTTGTCGGAAGAATAACTTATGAGTTGAATTTAATTGTGAGAGAATGTGAGTTGCAAGCATATTGGAATTTAGAGTGGGCACACCAGCTGTACTGCATGAATTTAAGTACGTTTGTATCATAGTATTTATATGGACAGCATCATTTCTCATCAATTCTCCTTTCAATCTGAATTTTAATATATCACTTTCACATGCTTTAATAATTGATGGAGCGTGACCAAAACTTGTTTCCAATATCTCCATTATTTGTTCTAATGTTGCGACATCAATCAAATCTTTGACGCGTTTTTCTGCGTCGCCTTCCAAAGCCCCAAAAACGATGATTTTCATTACATCATCCTCATATTGACCCAACTCTCGATAGCGGTTGACCTCTTGTTTGAATTTTAACCAACCGCGAGCATCACCTTTGAACTTCGTTATTTTTTGCAAGTTCTTGCGGATGACGCCTAATTTCATTTCTTGTGAGACTTGATTTTGGACATAACTGCTTTCTAAATGTGCTCTTGTAGCACATAACATCATTCTTTCAGTCATTGTTAACTCCGGGTCGTTTAAACTTGGAAGTGAACTTTCCAATACAGCCGTGTTGTATGGTCGTTTGGAATCATATTTAGCAGATCGAGAGCTGTCGTTTGAATGATTCAAACGAGATTTATTTAATAAATTTTCCAGAACACTGTCAATTGTTTTTATTTGAACATTGCGAGGTTTGGCTGTTCGCGTACTTTCTGCATCAAAGGATTCTGGGAAGAACGAAACCCTTTTTCGAGGCGGGTTTGTTTGTTCTGCGGCTGACGGCTTTGTATTTTTAGCCTTTTCAGCTGCTAGCTCTCTTTTTAATATTTCAATGGTGTCTTCTTGTTCTTGCATCGTCTCTTTACTTGTTTCTAGATGATGTACAAATTTCAAAGCAGCCTTTTGCGTTTCTAATTTTTGTCTTTCTAAAGCAAGTATTAACCCTAGCGACTCTTCTGAAACTCCTTCAGTGTTAACAAACGACAAAATGTCTTCTGCTTCAAAATCTAGACATAGCGTTTGCTCCCCCATCAATTCTGGACATTTATTAATAGTTTCAGCATCAAACATTCTTCGTCTTCTGGCCGCAACTCCACAGATCCATTTCTTACTGTTGTAAAAGCCAACAGCAAACTCATTGAGAGGATTAGTTGTACAATCGATACATAAATAAGGGGCAGCACTGGAGAGCAGCGAGCATAGATCTAGCTCTTGACATTTTACATGGAAAATCCTGTCACATGCGAAGCAAAAGACATAAGGATCTTTCCCAGCACTTGCAAATGATTCATCGACATTGAGTACACTACTTGTTTTATTGAAGTCAGCAGGTGGTTGATCAATTGCACATGTTGTTGATGAACATTTGATCCATTCGCCGGAATATTTTCCCGAAACAAAAAACGTACGAACAAACGACGCGCATTTTTCTTTTTCGCAGGCTTCTTCGATAAACCTTTTATTGGCTAAACTTATTGCCATCTTTAACCTCAATAATTGTTTTTACCTAACACAAATCAAATTAATCCCGATTTTAAATGAGCGCGAACTTTTTTTTTATATCACTCGCGGCACACCACCGAAATTTCACACACTTGACCGAATTGAGGTTATGTTTGCTTAATTTTCTCCGCGATTTTTATACGCACTTATTGAGCTTAACAAACAATTGTGTGAGGAATATATTGATTCCTATTGATTATTTAGGTTGAAATTGATAAGCTTTTGACGCTCTGCTTATTTGACTTGAGTCTTTTCAAGATACACAATGTCCAGCAATTGACTGAACCAGCACAACGCAGCTATCACTTTTTTATTCACACACGCGATATTAATCCAAACCCTCCTCTTCAACAATGTGACTTACCTTTCCTCTGACGGAAAAATGGCCACGATACGCAAAAACTTCCGATTCTGTTTCGGAGAAACTAAAATTGCGATTTGGGAATTATTAGAGAACAATTCGTACTGACCGAAAAGAACTCTAAAGCCAAACCTGCTGCTAGGTTTTAGTCGGCGGAAAGACAAGAGGAAAATTGTGGACTAAAAAATTATTTTTAGAAACACGTGGTCGAAATAAAAAATTCGAAAATTTTGTACACTCGCGGTCTAAAGTTCGTAATAATAAGTCGAATTCTTTTAATTAATAATGCGATTTAATTCTGCTTATTTATTTCGACTGTAAAAAATAATACATTAGATATTTTTCATGAACAAATTTGCGGAGCTTACATTTTTTAGTCTTGCTTCGGCGAGCGCACAAAGAGGAAAGAAAGATTGCTCTTTTTCTGGGCAACTATAGGCGACAAAGCTACTGTCGCACTAGGGGAATGAAACATTTGCACCTTGTGCAAACTCGCGGGAAATTACAAAATTAATATAAATTATAAAAAATTATTGCTGGCGATTAAATTTATCGACATATGCGCATATTTTTTGTCAAGTTGATTTCAAATTGAATTACTCAAAAATGTCTTTGATTTATTTAGATAAAATTTAATTTGATCAAAACTTTAGTAATTGGAGAATCATATTAATTTGCCAAATTTGGACTAAATTAAATTTCATCTCAACGAATTAGAAATATTTTGAGTAAATCAACTTGAATTATAACTTGACAATTGTCGACGTCGACACTTGACTATCGACGTTTAAGTGTCGAACCATATTTAAAAAACAAAATATTTTTTTAACTTTTACGTATCAAATTGGTTTTGTTGTTTTTTTATCACTTTCTTGAATAAATTAGGCAATAGATTGATCTGAAAGAAAAGAGAGAGAAATTAAAAGACGAAGGGAAAGATTAGTGTGTAGGAAAAAGGAGCAGTCAATGAGAAGAAAATTTCTCGCTTTCACTTATTCCATCATTGTATAAACATAAGAATGATTGAGAACCACAAAGAAAAACATTTTGTTACGTAAGTAAAAATGGAAACCAATATTATTATCATTATTATCACTGCAGAAAAAGAAAGAAAGGGAGGAAAAGAGAAAAATGTTCGAATCGTGCACGAAGAGGGAAAGGAAATTTTCGATACTATCTTAATGATAATGCATGCCATTTTCACACGTTGGGAGCATGAGAAGAAAAATGTGCTGGACAAGCTGAATGTGTCACTCTTTTTCTCTCTTGCTCGCCTTCTTTGCATGCATATATTTGCTTGCTCTTACTCATGGGAACTCGAATGAATGAATTGACTGATTTCGAGTCGTTTGTACAATAAATGAGAACGAGAAAGAGTGAATGTGCCTATTTTGTAAATGTCATCAACAACAACCCTAGCTGAGCTAAATAAGAATAGAAAACTTTTACCAATCACCATGCGACTACATACAGAAACTTTTTCTCTTTCTCTCTTCTTTTATCGATTTCGTACTGAGGAGGACATTTATATCACATCGCAGGAAATTGCCTCATTCTGTGTGTTAGTATATATGGATGTATATTGCTTTTGTGCTTTGTGCCTCGTCTCGTTCTTTATTGTGTTTTGCAACAAACAAACTATAATAATGCATATGTAAAAAATTCTCTTTAGTTCATTACAATGAAGACAGCATTTTTACGAAAATGATGAACTTCTTTCTATTAAATAAAAATTTAAAATTTATTAAGTAATTTAACAAAAAAAAAAGAGTGAAAATCTTTTATAGAATTGCCGCACGTGTTTATATGGAATGAGTGTGATAAATTTATTGCTTTTCGTTGTTCAAATTCATTTTCGCCAAAAGCGAGTGGAGCAAATGAACGTTTGAAGGGATATATGGTTGAAGAAAAAAAAAGATTTTCATTCTTCTATTTTTCATTTGAAATGCTCACGGGAATCGAGTAAAAATCTTGATATTTTCTATTCCCTTTTGCATTTCCGCCCCTCACTCACACGATACGATTAAAAAAACTTTACGCTCTACTTGCTGAATTTTCAAAAAATAGAAAAAAAGAAGAAAAACGAGGGAAACATTTTAGCTTTATTGAGAATGGATCTCTCTAAATTTTTCTTTATTCGTTTGCTAATGATCACAAGGGAGGTCGGTAATTGTTGTATATTGCATACAAATACACTCTGAAAAACGTCAATTTGCTTCTCTATCTTTCTGACTTATATAAATTATTGTCAAACTAAACTCAAAAGAAAATAAATCAAATTGAAGCAAACGAAGCAAAAGTTTGTTTTTAATACCAATTAAAGTTAATTTTGTATTTATAGTTCATTTTAATGAGAAAAATCGATCAAAATTGAGTGCTCAAAAAACTTTTTTTTTAAAATGTCAAAGAACGTTAATTATTGAGAAAATAAAAAGTTTTTTTTTGTTGAATAAGCTCTAGCGCCTTTATTCAATTGAAGAAATAAAAAAATTAATTTCAAAAAAGGATTAAAGAAAATTTTTTTTTCCATTTTTTAATTGACTGTTGAAAGTTTCATGAAGAAAAAAATAAGTTCTAACGAAGCAATTAATGAAACTCATGGAAGAGAAACTTTTAAAGAGGAAAAAAGCAGCAACAACAGCAGAGGTGGAAGTAAATTTGGATATTTCAATTTTCAATGTTCAAAGTGAACGAACAATATTCTAACCAACCGTAAAACATTGGAGAATGTCGAGACCGCAGATTGATTGACTTTGAGAAATTAATTTAAATTTATTCAATATATTAGTCCTGACTAGATTCTAGTGAGTTATACACAAAAAGAGAAAGGAGAAGTTGTTGTGAGTGTTATCGTTACGGAAGTTAATATGAATGCTTTGATATAATTATCTTACCGCTATATAAAAAGGCGAATATGATTGATTGCATACTTTTCATATTTTTCACTATACATCATTCATTTTTGCCCAAAGCTTGAAAACATTTTAAATTGAATAGAGAAAATAAAACTGACATAATAAGGAAGTTCTGATAGTCTTCTATTTGCTGCAATTTCATAAATTTAATTTTTTAAAATTTAGAACATGCAAATTTGTTACGTAATTTTGAAATAAAAATTTATTCAGCAACAGCTCATTAAGCTAATTAATTTGTGATTTTGTTTAAAATTCTTTATTTCCCTGTTTTAAATAATAAACATTTAAATCTCCCTAAATTATAAAACATGCAACAAGAAAAACACACATATTTTTCTAGTAAAAACAAACCCTCAAAATTCTACATATTCATTCACCCTCAAGGGGTTAAAATATAAAAGCTGAAAATAACATTAAAGACAGAGAGCAAAAATATGTAAAAGAATTATTTATCTAAAAAAAATGAAAATTTACCATAAATTACTATTTTTTAAAATAGAGAAAGGAAAACAGGAAAAATATAAAATAATTTACCTGAAATCAAGGAGGAAAAAATACCTTCCGGGAAGAGGAAAAATATAAAATTTGAAAAGGATAATGTGTTGGTTATTTGGCAGGAGGTAGAGTGAAGATATTCAGATATAAACGCAATCACATGATGTTGGGTTTTGCCTCAGAATTTATTCGAATGTTTCTGGCATAAAATGCCAACGAAACCACACACACAACACTCTCATTTACCTGCTCGCTTACTTGCCTACAATTTATTTTCATTTACAAGTAAAGAGTTAGAATGAAGGCTCGACACTAACATTACCATCATCATAGTTTGATAAAGAGAAAGCAAAAAGAAATCAAAAACAGAACTTTGTGTCTCATTTTCACCTGAATGCTATTGTTATTGTTGTTGCATGTAAATTTTATAGCTTTATTATTTCTGCAAGTAAAAGATTTGCATAGAAAATTGTGAAAGTCAAGTTTTGTGGCTTGCATGTTACAAGACTGAAATCAGAATGTTAATTAATTCACATGCGGAGCTAAGGTAAAATTTTCATTTACGTAAATTATATACCTCTATTTTGCAACAATTGCTTCCTTATTCTGTGATGGATATTAAAATGTTAGTAGTAGATTTATTTATAGCTGCATCGTACGTTTCACTTACTTGCTTACGTCATCGAGGGTGAATGTTAACGTGACTCGATTTCCTGTAGGCATTACTCTTACAAACCTATTTTTTTACATATAAAAAATGAGATTCTGATTTCGTTTGCTTCAGTCATGTACTGGCTATAAATGAGCTTTTTTTTCTCTACCTTTACGCCTACACAAGTTATTTAAAAGTCATGTGTGAAATCATGAAATGAGCATTTCTTCAATTTCCTGTATGTAAATTATTTTTTTATTTTTAGGTTTTTCAATTTAATTTTCATGCTTTAAATTTTGAAGTCACTTATTGGACTTGTTTTACATTTCACAAATTAAGGGAAAATAACTAGAAATAATGTAAACATTGAAACGATGTAATTCTTCAATTTACATGTTTATCACACTTTCATGAAATCTTCCAATGTGTTATGACAAACTCTTCATTTTATCACATCATATCTCATGAGCAATCAACAACATCATGTCATATGGTGTAAAATTTCTTTTTTTTTTGTTATCTTAGCATCCGAAACTATTAGCATTAGAAGCATCTTAAGATATGCTAAATATATAAAGACATGCATGCCAAAAATTTTGAAACAGCCTCAATCATTGTTGCTAACTAGTTATTGTTATTATGGTATGGGGATTTAAATCACTTATGTGAAGATTATGAAGCCCCCTAAAGGCTTTTATGAAGTTATGACACATTCAATATTAATAATATATGAGTGAATGAAAGGTTTTTGATATTTCACTTGTGATTAGAGTCAAGTAGTGGTAAATAAATAAACAAACAGAAACAAGGTTAAATTTTTTTCTTTAAAAAAATTTAATTAGGATTAATTTTTAAAAAATTGTTTTTATTTTTTTATACAAAATTTTATTATTTACGAGTGCCGGACAGAGAACATATGGAAAACTTATTAAACTTAGGATGTATTGAAATTTGGACAAAATTATTTATAAAATTTTAAATTTCAAACGAAAGTTCTAACGGTATTTTAACCTCACATAGGAAAAAAGTTTAGAAAGCTTTCATAAAGGGACATACATGAAAGTTTCTAAATATCGATTTTATATTTTATCATGAAATGAGACATTAATATATCTCTCCTGCCATTTTTATCATCACATCATCATCATTATAATGTTTGTCGCTTGGGCTCCTTCATATCTCTGTTCACTTTTATTATGCCTTATTTCTATGCTCATTCATTTTATTTTATTTTATTCCTATGATGAGATGGGAATTATATATTTTTATTTTCATATACATTTTTATTATTTTATACAACATACTCACTCTTATTTTACTCCAATGCCGTTATCTCATTCTCTTGTGTATGTCGAGTGCCTTCTGGTCCATTTGATGAGCATAAAAATCTTTATTCTTTCATATTTTTATTATTTTTTCTGATTCATTTCCACCATTGCTATTATACTATTGAGTGATTTGTATTTGTATGTAGGTCGACATTATTTTGATAGTTATTTTAATGGTATTTTTCTGCCTCAAGAGATATTAAAAATATGCCTTCATTGAATATTCTTATGCCGCATGCTATGTAATATTATTTGTCAACAACAATAAAAGAATATTGATGTTATTTACAGTCAATTGAAGTAAAGAATGATTTTATTTTCTTTATTGAGTTAATTGAGATTCAGCAGTGATTGAAAGAAAAAAGCAAAAGTTTTTGAATCATTGCTGAAGACAAAAAATAAAAGAATGAGAAAGAGAAAATTTTGAATAAATCAAGGAAAAAGTTTTGCTTTCTGGTGCTTTTAGACAAACTTTCAATGAAGAGAAAATAAAAAGTCAAATAAGAAGTTCACCCCACAAAAGCACAACACATTTAAAATGCCAATGAGTGAGAAATAGAAAATAATGCAAAAGTCAGAGAGCGAGAGAGAGAAAGGAAAAGGAAACTCAATAAGAGAAAAGTTTTTTAATTTTCTATTCTTTGATATTTCCTTGTGCTTTTTTTATCAGTATCAGTGAGAGGATTCTTATGTTGTGCTTACTTCTCAATCTCAAATATTTTCTTTTATTTCTCTTTCAATTGAAAGTAAACCAAAGCTTTTTTCATCTTTCACAATATTATTCTTTCTCCTTCACTTTTATTCATTTGAAAGTTTTGTTTTACACAAAAGGAAATGCGATACTGAAAAGAGTCAAATAAAAAAAAGTGTACACAAACAGAAAATGAAATCATTAAAAAAGTTCGTCTTTCATTTCATTTTGTCTTTTTTTATAAATATTTATTTGATACATTAAAAAATTTGTTTATTTAAAAACAAAAATCATTTTAAAATTTGAAACCAAAACATCAAATTTTTATTGCATTTCTCTTGAAAAGTTTTTACAAATAAATTGAAAATAAAATCGGATGTATAAAATAAAAGAATGAGACTAAAGTTTCATATTTCTTTGCAATATAAAAATCACTGTGTCTACCTATAGAGTGAACATAGTCAAGAAGAAATAAATTTCTATAATGAGAAATTTTTCATCCACTAACGTAAAATTTATTGCTATTTGTTGCACACGCTCGACTGTCCTTGAAAAGAAGAAAACTGAGACATTTATTTTATGAGCATAGTGAAAATGAAAAAAAGAATTTGTGTACAACTAATTTAAAAATATTTCGTGGTCGTGATCTAAAGTAGAAATTTCTTTGTTCTCTCACAATTTAAAAAACTAGGTAGAAGAAAAAAAGTAAAGTTTTTGCATAAATTTTAACAGAACATTGAATTGCATCATTGAGTAATTCAGTTGTAACGAGAAAGCATTTTTATGTACTTTCTAGTAAAACTTTATTCTATTCTTCTTATTGGATTTAAGTGATGATGTAGAGAAAGATGAAAATCGATGATAATTATCAACTCGTGGACGCTTTTTAATATAGAAAAACTTTTTCAAACTTTTCCATTGTTATCCAACTCTATTCATTGAGATTCAATTCTATTTTCATTCGTACATTCTTTTCTTTAGCTTCCACATCATTTCCTATCGACATCAACTTTCATCCCCTTCACTGTCCTCACTCGCATGCATTTATCTGTCTTTTTAAACAATTTATTTTTTTCTCTCAACAACTGAAAAGGAAAAAAAGAAATTTTTACCATACATACAAAAGTCCATCATCAGATGAACCACAAAAAAATTTAAAAAGTGGTGATTTCAATCTCGACTATTTCAACTATTTTCTCTCGAAGAATTTTTTCACTCCTTTTTCTTTTCATCGTCTCGCATAGTTGGTTGAATAGAAAATAAAACTTTATAGACGAGTACTCGAAATAACCTCAAAATGGGAGAAAGGTTTGAGGACTTTATATAAGCCGATACACACAAGATTTGAATTTCCAATGAATTTTTGACCCATGATGGAAGATAAAAAAAATAAAATTCTGAACGCAGAGACATTTAAATAATTTCATGGTTGAGAATCATGAATGGATTTGCGTTTTTCATTGTGAGAGAAAAAAAGTGTGCAATATAAGCGACCATAAATCCATTTTCTACCATTCAAATTTGTTTTATTTCAAGCTAAATAAGAAATTAAAATACCATTAAAAATACATTTCATGAGCAGTGTCCAAAAATTTTTATATTTAGGTTTGGACACTTGAAATGAAAAATTGTTTTAAAATTTTCTATTTTTTGCTGGCCAATGAAACATTTTATTCGTATGAGTTGGAATAAATGTGAAAATGTTATTATGAAAACATGCAAAAACACATTTGTATTTTTGACTACGTGCCTGAATGTGTTGTGCTGCTGTTTTTTAGATCTTTTTTTTTTGAGTTTATATTTTTCCATGTTCACAGTGTAAATGTGCTTCATGCTCACTCATGTGAATTTTCTCGCATGCACACATACATACTTTTACGTCCGTACAAATGAAATAATTAAGTGGAAACATATTAAGCGCACGAGACCAGTTCTTTTTTAAAACTATGAATTGAAAAAGTAAAAAGAATTTAATTAAAGAGGTTTTGTAGATCAAAGGAATTTTATGATTTGTTTGAAAAATTGATTAGTGTTAAAATTTTTCAATCAAAAATAGAGTGTACTCTTTTTTAATTAAATTCCTCTCTGTATACACAAAAATTTAAAATGATTGACATTTTTACACATTTTTCTAACAACGTTAATATTAAATTTCATATTAAAATTTATCTTAATTGCAATTTATTAAAAATTTTAACAAGCATATTTAAATCTCTTGTGATTGTCGCTTTTGTTGTATTTTTTAACGACCAAAAAAGGAAGAAAAATCTCAAAGGAATCAAAGAAGAGAATTTAAATTCTCTAGGAGTTTATAATTTAAAAATAAATTTGAAATGAAAACTTCATCGTGATGCTAATGATATTTTTTCATCATTCTTCATTTTTTGAGTGCATCGCAACTGCCATAGTGCTGTCTATAAAGTTTAAATACCTAGTGGAACTCAAAAGCGAGCAATGAGAAATTTTCTCTTATATTCAGCAATGCTAGTTATTTAATAGGATTATTTTTCATAATGCTTTTATCAGACATTTTGCATTATTCTCTTTCGTTAAGGGATGATATTTTTTGATCTTTACTGTTGCTTACTTTCACAGCTTGAGAAAATTCTCACATATTTGTTGATTCTTTTAATGAAATTTCTAGATTTCTAAAGATGATTAATTTTTTTCCCTCTATTTTTTGTCCTTGAAAATTGAAAATTTTCTTAATAGTCATCATGACTAATTTTACAAAAAGTAGCAAGGAAAAAAACATAAATTAATTATATGATGGAAAAAAGATGAAAAGAGGAGAAGCAAAAATTGATTTCCTGTCTTTTAACTTTTTTTACAATGACGCCTACATTAAGTAAAAAAGAAAAGTGGCCTTTTTTCTACGATATCATAGAAAAGAGAGAGAAAATTATTATTAACTTGAACTCTCTTCGTCAACAAATATATACACAATAGATCCACTCTTACTCACTCTGCATGAACTAAAAGAAAGAAAAGTAAAAAAGAAACATTAATCAACATCAACGTCCTTGTTCCCTATCAAAAAAAGTCACCCACACCTCCTTCTTTCATTCACCATCATCGTCATCATCGCGATGTATCCTTGCTTTTGTTTGAAAATGAATTTCTTTCTCTCTTTTTTCATCACTCTTATATTTATCGAACAAATTGAAAGTGCCTTTTGTGTGTGCATGAATGTACTTTATCTATGACACTCTAACAATTCTGATTGAAACTCAGAGAAAAAAAGAGGAAATGATAAAGAGAGGTAAAAATAGGATTTGAAAAAAGGATGATGATTGACAAAAGACATAAAAGAAATAAAAACTGTGTTGAAATTTAAATTGATAATCCAAGATTTAAAGCGCATTTTTGTATTAGTAAAAAAGTTAATTAAATTCAATTAGGTAATTTAAGAAATTCTTTTAAAAATGTCAAAATTATGAAGCACAAAAGTTTTCTTTAAAATCAAATCAAATGGTAAAATTTTGTTTAGTTTCAATTACTTCCAATTAAGAGTTTGTTACTCTTTCATGCAAACAGGCAATGAATTGAGGACAAAAAAAATTTGTATTCTATCTTTTGGTTGAAGAGATTCTAAAAAATTGATATCTGTAGAGAGTAAAGAGAGTAATTGCACTATGAGGGTAGATATGGTTAGAGAAAGAAAGAAAGAAAATAAATGAATAGTACCCAGATGGTGTGATGATGCAAATTGAGGGCCATTTCTCAATTTCATTTTTTTTTGCTCAAAAACAAATTAGGTAAATTACTTTTTGTTGCATCTTTTAAAAATTGCTCTCAATTTTTTATATCAACCTTCATCACAAACAAATTAATCCAGTCATCAGAGATAGAGTCAAAGCTATATACCACTTTTTTGTATGATTGTGCTGTTTCAGGTCTTTTTTTGCACTCTTTCTTTTCTCTCGTTTATAACATTCTTCTGCTTGTGTTCGATAAAATCATTGAGTTATCCTTAATGTGTCCTCTATGTGCACTTAACGTAAAAAGGTTTTGAGTGCGCGATTCTTCTTTTCTCTCTCTTTTACTATACAAGAATTGGGTGACCAGGTAATTGAGTTCATCTCATAATCTTTTCATAGAATCAAATCAAATTTAATGGCAAATGAAATTCATTCCATTTAGTCGTCTATATTGAGATTTTTTTCTCTCTTAAATGCAAATAACTAACTAAAATTTACAAGGTATAAAAACTTTTTCGATTCTTGGTGATTATCAAGAGTAGATGATCGAGACATGAAAGTAAAATTATATCATTCATACCATTTATTCATGTAGCTTTGGCACTTCTTTGTGTATCATCATGAAATCGCCATAAATGCTCTTTAAAAAATTCTTTCTTTTTTTCGCGTACGCTTTCATTCAAGTTCAAGAAGTCGTCAACGATGACAATAAATGCTGTGCTGCAGGCACAATGCGATGTAATCAAAAAATTGGTGTGTTTATCCTACACAAACACGGCCATAACGCGAAAGAAGAATACGAACAAATTACTATAGAGTGTGAGTCGCGACAATTTGCATAAATTTTGAATGAAAGAAGCATAAATTTGGCCTATATTGAGGCCAACGATAAAAGAAGATGAAATGAAATTTAATTTTTTTCTCTCTCTTTTCTTACTTGAAGTTGATGGAAAATTTTTGAATAAAAATCTTTGAACCTTTTTATTGATATGAAAATTGTTTGCACACAAAATGTCATCCATAAAAAGAACATGAATACTCTCTTTTTAAATATACATCAAAAGAAAAAGAGAAAGAAATCACTGAGCATCAATAAAAAATTATTTCTTTTTCTTTTAGTTTATTTTTGACAGAAAAAAAACTTGTTTGTGTGTTCATAAAATTTTATGTTTACAAATTAAGGCTTTGCTGATAAAAATCAAGAAAAGACACACTTTAATTTCTATTTTTTCATTTCGAATGACGAAAATTTTCTGCTTTCTTTGAATAAAAGTATAAAGATTTTTGAGGGTTGTGTGGTAGCGGCGGCAGTAATAATAACAATAATGAGAATGTCTATAAAGATAATTCTTCAATTTCATGGCAACTCATTCCATTGACTGTTGGCTGCTACTCATTCATGGCTGGTTCTATTTGAATGAAAATAGCTTAAATTATGACAATAATGCATAAATCTCTTCTTCTGCCTTCTTATTCTTTATCTTTTCTCATTTTCGCTTCTCCAAGCACAAACATAGAAGCAATAACGGGTAAGAGGAAGAAGATTTTTTTCATCATCATTGTCATGGCAAGAGCAAGACTATTTCAGACTCTATTCATTCAACAGAAAAACAGAAATCGAGAATTACCATGAATGCAAGCAGAAAAGAAGTGAGCAAAAGACTATAAAACTAAGTCGTTTGAATATTAGCGCTTTATGAAATTATGCTTTAAAAAATTCTTTTTGTTCTGCTCGTAGAAAACAATGAAATCAACAGAAAAAAGAAAAGTGAAAATCGGATTGACAAAGGCTTTAAGCGAGCTTTAGTGTAAATTGACACCTACGTTGAAAAGAAAATTGCAAATTGTGAAAATCTTTTTTAAATTGTGCTGAAAGTTTGAAAATATTTGAATTAAAGTTAATCAAATTTTCTCTCAAACTTCAATTTGAATAAATTTAAATTTCCATTAAATGTTATTCATCCTTTACTATCAAATTTCTCCTCATCATCTTTTCTAAATATCATACAAAATTTTATCTCATTCATCATTTATGAGAAAAGTTTTGTGTATCTCCAAAAAATACAAACAAAACTCGTCATGAATAAATTTCATCATTTTTTTGAAAATAAATTTTTTTAATTACATTTGCGTGAGACAAGATGAGGGGAAGAAAGGAGAAGAAAAGAAAGTTTTTTTAGGATGAAAAGAGATGTAATTTAATTCATTTTGATGAAAATTCATTCTTATCACAATCATCATAGCGCTCAACAAGAGAAAACATTCAACAGTCATAAAATTAAACAAGAAACAAAATCAGAAACTCATACTGGAGGCATTTTTTGTAAATGAAAGAATGAAAAATCCTTTGACGCATTTGCTCTTGATTTGCATGCAAACGCAAGATGATCCCTAATTAAAATCACATTTTTTCTATGTCCCATGTCTTATTTTTCTTTGAATATCCCGCAGTGAACGAAACAGCAATACGAAGGGTTCTTTACATACGCATAACAAAATCCCTCCTTTATTGAAATGCTATTCAATGCGGATAATAAGGGACGACGCTAATTTGTTATTTGCAGTATAACGAAGCAGCTCCTTCAACTTTTCATTCTAAATAGAAAAAAAAACACAGAGAAAGAAAATTGATAGAGATATTTACATGAATACATCTCAATCAAATATTATTATTATTACGTATTCGCTCTAGTTGATATTTGAGACCAACTGCTGTCTATTATCTATGATAGATAGGATATAATTTAAGCAAATAGGGAGAAAGTTAAGAAGATTAAAAATATTTAAATTTCTACTCTAATAAGAACACAAATTTATTATGATGATGAAAATCGATTTTTTTTTGTGTGCAAGTGTCAAATAAATAAATTGCATTTATTTTAAAATATCCAATTTTGAAAATGCCATTATGTAGGCTAGGTCTAGGAAAATATTTATTTTGTCTAAAATACTCTGGCATTTGAGGCGGAAAGGCGATTATTATGAATAAAATGTTTTGAATTGTGACCAAAATGCAAACATTAACAGAGATTTTAATCAGTAATTGCTATCTCAATCGAATGTTTTGCATGCAGCAGCAGCAACAATGAGAATTATGAGGGAGAGGAAAAAATAATATGTATATGAAAATGAATATGGCAAATGCCAATAATATGCAAACTATAATCTAACTAAATGTGTTCGATCTATTTACATAATAGCATGCAAATCAATGACCAATAGCCATTTCATATTCTTATCGTTATTACCTCCATACATATAAACTCATTCTTTTTTCTCGCCCTCTCTTAAATGAAATGAATTTCTGAAATCGATTTGATTATTGCTATAGCATGAAATCATTTAACGGACATTTTTCTTCATAATAAAAGTTTTATTTTACGTCATAAAGAAAAAATCTGATTTCAATAATGAAAAAGGCAGAGAACTCTCTTGGTTTTACTGTCTCAAGAGCAATTTAAATTTATATATAAAATAAAACAGAGAAAGTGTATGGAAAAATTTAAATAACTTTCAACTGATGTCGCATAAATTTAGTATATATATGACTTACTCTCAATTCCATCGACACAAAAATGATTTACTATATGCAATGTATGCTCATGCTTTCAGAAACTTTATAAAATTATGTTCTTTACCATTGCTACGGTATGTGTTATTTTATGAGAATGAATGAGATGAGAAGGGCTCTGTGAAGTACAACAATATACATGTATGGCTTAGTTTTATATGTAAATTGATATCAATTTTAATTTCCTTTTCCATTGCGAGTACTGATCCAAAAAAGAGAAAGAGTCCTTCTGCCTGCTGGGTTTGTTTTAATCAAAAGTCTTGTTACTTCTATAATTGGAAATTTTTGTTGAATGATTTTTAATTAGCTTTAAATTCAACCTTTTTTGATAGAAAAATTGACAACAAGTTTAATTTTAATTGTATGGAAAATTCCCTTGTTTATTCAATCTTAATTATTGTTTATAAATAAACGACTTATTTTTGAATAATGAACATACAAGCATGTAGATATTGTAAAATATGAATATTCAAGCTTAGTCCAAGACTCTTCTAATAGAGCAAGTATAAAAGCAACATAAGGCAAAATTATTATTACAATAATGGTATAAGAGGATGAGCTATAATATTCTAAATTCACTCAGATGTTTCCAATAATTTCAAATTTCACGTTTATAAAATTTTCTGGCAACAACCAAGTAAAGAAGAAAGAAGAAAATAAATTTCAGCATGAACGCTCCTCAGTTGGTGGTACATGAGCAGGCAAGCAAGGGAAATATTTTCTTGCCTTTTTGCATTTAAATTAAAATTTATCGTAAATCTGCAAGAGAGAAATTTTTTTTTTGACTATGCTTATCAAAAAAGCCTCACATTGCCATATGGCCAATATGGATGTTAATAAATAATATAGAAAAACATTTCAGAATGTTTGTATAGAGGCAAAATTCAAAAACAACACCAATGGCTGTAGAGGCTTGAATTATTCATGAATCCTCATTAAACTTGACCCAAATTTTGTTTTTTTTTTTATTTCACTTCATCAGTGGTAAGTGGTGTGCGTGTGTATTTAGATTGGAAAAGGCAACGCAGCGAATAGAAAGAGCAAACCCTTTTGGCGCGATCTTGCATTTACACGGTTGTTGATGATGATAAAAAAAGGTAGCTTAAACATAGACAAGTCAAATCTCTCACTGAAATCTGAGTCAATTAAGCACGGTTGAGTAAATAGAAAGAATTTTAGCAAAAAACGTGTTTGTATTTATTTTTATGAATGAATACAAAAATCACAGAAATTAAAGTTTTACTTTTTTTTGGTTCACATGTGAATAAAATAAATGAAAAAATTCATTAATTTGCCTCAGGGATTTCATTAAAAATACTTTTATTTTTCTGCCCTAAATTGCTGCTTTTTTGTTTTGTTTATCTAAATAAACCCCAAAAAATTTCCTCTCTTCGACCGTTACCTCTTACTTCTTATTCTTCTTCATTTTCCCTCGAATTTATTCGTTCATTTTGTTCCATTAAATGATAAAAGCAATATAAAAGAGAAGAAGGTGAAAAGAAGCAAACGCGTATTTGTATGTGTCTTCTTTTCTTGCTTTCCTCCGTATGTATTATTACGATTCACTAAAACGTGCACTAAATATTTGATGGCGCTTGCAGTCTTTTTCGCTGTAAGCAATAATAAAGCGAGAAAATGTGTACGCATGAAAGCAAGTGTGTTTATTTATAGCTAGTTGTATGTGAGTAAGTGAGTGGGTGTAAGTGACTTCCATTTGAGGTCAAAAGAGAAAAAAAAGTTTCTATAGAAAATTAAATATAGAGAAGAAATTTTCTTGTCTGTATTTTTCACCCCTAAAATAAAAATACTTCAAGTAGTCAAGGCTTAATGAATTGTAAGGATTTTATATTTAAGACATGAAATTTTGTGCTGGTAGAAACGAAATCTATTTTAATGCTCATCGATTGATTTGCTTTATTTTTGATTTATTTTTTTATAGAAATGAGTATAAAATTTTAATCCAAAGTAGATAAGTAAGAAGGAATAGTGAAATATTTTAATCCTATTCAAAAATGAATTTTTTGTTCAAAGTTTTCTCAAATATTTTACTATTAAATAGTTTTTACCAGAGTTCGAAACCGCTTGAAATTTTAGTTGCAAATAACTTAAATTGACTTATTTTATTCGGGTAAAAATAGAACCCCAATCGCTTAAATTTAATTGACTTTTTTGTTATCCATCAAACGGTTTCAGACTCTGGTATTTACTAATGCATAAATAATTTCAAAACTTTGTTTTTAAAAAATAATAAAACACAAAAACTTAATTTTGCAATGTATGAAAAATCACACATTCTATGACTTCAATAAAAATGTTTTTCAAACCGCATGTATTCATTGAAATGAGATTGTATCCTTCAAAGACATAGAAAGAGAGAGCGAAAAAAAAAGAATTTTAAAGTAGTGGGAAAAAAACTTGCTGACTAATCAACAAACTTTAACATCCACAACACACACACGTTTTAGACATATACTCATAAAATTTCACAACTATCCCTTCCTTCCTTCCTCTACTCCCATTCTTTTCCTTTTTTCTTCTTTAACATCATAATGCTATTTTTATCTATTTCGTCCTATCCATTTTCTCTACTACTTATTCTCATGTACACACACACGCATATCTCAGCTTTTGAAACTAAAGCAAATTTTTTTACTTTATTTTATGTTTGAACCGAGATTTTTCTGCTCTGTTGATGATATTCTGTTGCTGCTGTTTGGATAATTTTATGAGCGCACTCATTTTCCTTTCATTTAGTTAATGCATCTCTCATTATTTTTGTGTGTATGTTAAAGCGGTAGCAATGGTATTTTATTCATCTCATTCCAAATGGTTAAAATACACTTTTATGTTTGTGTACGCGCGAGGTAGAAACACTTTTTTTTTTGTTCAACATCATGAATCGTAAGTTTCAATTATTCTTATTTTCATCTTTTAATGGTATAAAAAAAGAAAAATGTTTCTAAAGGAAAAAAGAAAGTCAATTATATGAATTTATTTTAAAATTTAAAAATGTGCATGTACATCTTGAGAAATAGAAATTTTATGTATTTTTTCAGGCTTATTTAAATGAAGTCTTAACTATGTATATAAAAATACTAAAGCAGGAGTGATGAAGGTTGGTTTGATATAAGGGAGGAGAAAGAAGAAAAACACAAAAAAATGTGAAAATCCAAGAGAGAAAATTAATAATTTATGGCGCATAATGTCAAACGAAAAAGTGAGAGAAAAGGAAAATTTAATATCATGGAACGTACAAAGGAGAGGGAAATGCCAGGAACAGTACAAACAGCACTCCTCTCTTCTCTTTGCAACTGTATGTTTCTGTCTAAAGTGGTTTTTACCATTTTCATTCTATGTGCCAAGCTATATGTATATGTGGTTCCTTGCCATCATCCTCTTCACTTTTTGTGCACAAATACACATACATAAAAAGTTTTTAAATGTCCTTTTTTGTTACCTTCTTTACTTCCTCATAATCGTGGTATTTTTATACAAAGTGAAAATATCAAAATTGAAATTTTCATAAATTATAAAAACATGAAAAAATATGTAGAACAAAAAATTCTTTGTACTACAATTTAATATATGATTATGAAGTAACTTGAAATGTCATAACAAAATAGATAGAAAAGCAATATGAAAATTTTTAATCAATTTTAGTCACAGACTAAATTTATTTAATTTATAAATTTTTCATAAAGTCACACAATGGAGAAATTTAATTTATTTCTGAATTTTAGTAAATGTTTCAAGTTTTTCAAACTCATATCTATAGAAAAACTTTAAGTTTTCTTCATCTGCACAGCAACAACAACAACAAGCCATTTAGATAGAGTACATAAAATAATAAATTCTAGCATCTAATGACGATGATACACGAATGTAGAAAAAGAAGGAAAAGCAGGAAAAACACATTTGCGACAATGGAAATTAATCGCGACGAGACGACGACAGAGAGATACTTTTAATGGTTTTATTTTCTCTTTTCTGGTTATTGAATTTTGAATTTTTCTTTTCTATTTTATTTGTGTTCAAATTGCAATTAAATGCTAATACTAAAAGATAAAGTAAATTGGAAAAATATGAAAATTCTACAATTCTGTCTCGACCACTTTTTCAATCAATTAATGTCATTTAGTTTGTAGTTGTTTTACCCAACCTCTTGTTACATTTCTCATAGTGCCACCACGCGACCATTTGATTTATCGTTGTCCATTTTTCGATAATATTTTCACTTTTATAATGTTTAACTGCTAGAATAGAAAAAACAAGAACAAAAATTCATCAACATTAACATTTTCTTTTTTTGGAAAAATTATAAATTGATGTCGATTAAACTTCCGTCAAATATTTACCGACAGAGTAAAGTTAAAACATCGCGGTTTAGATGGGATAGAAAGCCAATGTCATTTAAAAGAAACGTCAATAACAAGAAAGTTATTTCTTTCTGTCATATAATTAATAACTCAAATTTGTGTGCTCGCCCATCGCACTCTTGTAAACAACAAACAACTTTTTTTTCGTGTTGTGTCGTTCGTAGAAGCCATTAGAGGAAATTGAAAAACGATTAATGATCATTTTGTTGTTATTTGGTCGTCGCAGCTGGATGTAAATAGAAATTGCTTCATGTTCTTCTTCTTTTTTGACTTTAACTAAAAAATTCGTTTAGCTTTTAGAGAGAATTAAAATATGCATTTTTTGGTTCTTTAAATAAAATTGTACTTAGGTAATCAAGTTATAAATGTCGTCTTTAATTAATTTTACGCACTACTGAAGGTGAAATATAAAAATTTATTTTGGTGTTTTTATTGCCAATAAAGGAAATCGCATGAGATGATTAGTAAAAACATAATTTAAACATTTTTACCCTCATGAATAAGTGAATTTATCCACTTTTTATTGCAATACTCACAAACATCAACAAAAAAGTACAAGAGTAAGAAAAATCAACAATAATAATATCGCCAACAACAACATATTTCCCTAATCGCTTTGTTAACATAAAAATTTACATCCATTAGCTTACTCCTTTCTCCTTTCTTTTGCCTTCTCTCTGGGACGATAATAAATCGCTGTGTACGCGCTCGATGTTAATGTTAATTAGTATGTAGTCGATAACATGCGAGTTTTGCCACCGACTTTTGCTCTCACTCCAAAATATGAGGTCTGTGAACTGAAATTGAGTTTTTTTCTTTCACTCTTTCATACATACAGTCGAATTCGTAGAGCGGAAATATATAATTAGGATTTTTCTGACCACTTGATTTTTTTTTCTTTTTATAATGCTAATTTATGAAAAACAAGTAAAAACATCCATGTCAAATTGATTCAATTACTTTTTAATATTTTTTAAGGTTCAACTAATCAAGCAAAAATAAAAAATATTTTATTTCTCATCAATCAAACTAAAATAAAAGTTGTTTTTATTGCTGTCATAAGAAAGGAAGTTGAAGGTAGTCAGCTCAATGCTCCACCTGTTTCCATATCAGTCCCTTTGCTTCTATTAATAACTTTTCGTTATTATAATTTCGCCTCGGAAAATTCTCAATTCTCATGTCACTTGTATGTGTTTATATTTACATTGGGTGCGAAACAAATGAGAAAGAAAATCAAGAAAATGGAAATGAGTGAGAGACAGCTTGTGTATTATAAGTAGAAAGAGAAATCACGAAATGGAAAATGACAAAGTTTGTTGCTCGAGGGAGGATCGGTTGTAAATATTAGTTTCCTAATTAGCAAATTTCCGTTAACAAATAACAGAGTGTGAACAAAATACAATGAATTAATGAAAATTTATTAAATTAAAAATAAACTTTATTTTATAAATAAAACTATCATAATAATTCATTATTGGATTATCAAAAATATTAATTTTCCAAACCTTGATAAAGAGTAAGTTAAAGATTCACTGAATGCCTTGAACTATTGTCATAACAAAACCATTTTACCACCCACCGTGTGTATATAAGCAAACGAATGAGCGAAACGAAATGTTTATGGATGCTTATTTATTTTTGTAATTTGGAGACACATTTAATGCTACCATTCGTTATTTTCACACACAGTATGGCATGGTCATGTTTCATCATACGCTCCACATCGAAATGGGCTCTAATTATTCCTTACGAAACGAGGAAGCTTACTATTTAGCTGCTATTGATGACACACTTTGCAAGAAGCACGCACACGTGATGAAATAATCACATTGATGTGGTCATTAAAGAATATTGAAAGTGCCGTAAAAATGGTGAGTGGAAGTAGCAGAGAGAGAGAGAGAGTTTTCCAATTTCTTTTATTGATGTGTCATTTGGAGCTTCCCTCTGGTGATGCTAGCGGTAGAAGATTTATTGCAACACACAAATTGCGAGAAAAGAAAAAGAAAGAAAATAAAAACTTAATAAATTTCTCCTTTCTTCTTGCTACAAACCTTAAGGATAAAAGAAAGTTTCATTTTTTTTTCACACCGTGGAAAGTTGTAGTAGCATCAGTAAACTTTTATTTCTTCAAAGAATGCTCCAAAAATTCTTTCTTGTTCTTTATTTATCAAATGCTCAATTCATTGAACCAAAAAATTGATTTGAAAATGTGTTTGCTATGTGCTCATCGCAACAACATTGATAAACTACGAAATTCCTCCGGTTGTTCTTGATGAGATTAATTTTCACTTCTTCGACATCGACATTGTCTCTACCATACATGCATGTGTATATATGTGTGAATTTGTCATTCGATAGTTTAATTTTCCTTCTCAATGAATCGCAATTGGTAAAGTTTATGAGGTTAATGTGCACAACACTTGTATGTCATAGACACAACACTGTTTTTAAAATTTACTTGTATGGTTTTAAGAAGTTGTTAACCCAATTTTCTTTTCTTCTTTATTTATTTGCAGATTAATATATATGATAACCAATTACTTATATGGTGAGTACAAAAAATTTAAATTAAAAAAGTTTTAATTCCACCACCAGTCAGTCAGATGGTGGCATAAAACAAAGCGAATGACTCTTTGGATTAAATTGAATCTTATTTGACTAATTTTTTAATTTGAATGGTAAATTTATCTGCCGTATTATATGCCAAAGAGCGAGTAAAAAGGAAGAGGAAAATTTTATTTATTTATTTAAGTCTGCAACAAAATCCTTAAATAAGAAATGAGACTGAAGAAGAATTTAATTTAAATTAAATTCCTCAAACTGTACTTATTCTTATAAAAGGAGAAAAATTTTTTTCATAGAGCAGCAGCACAAAGATGATGAATAAATAAAAAATTTAGCTCGCTTGTTCTTTCGCTTCCGTCCTTGTTTGTTTCAGTTCCTTTTTATTTTTTTTTTTTGCCTCATAATTTTTTCATCAACGACTTAAGATGCAAATAAAGTGAAGAGCAAAGCGAAATTTATGAAAAATCATCATCCTTGACTGTCACACTTAAAGAACTTTTTCTTATTCTTTTATACATATATACGCATGCAAGTGATGTGCGATGATACAAAAATTCATTTCACTTTGGAATAAATTACAATGCTTAATTAAGTTAAGGTTGTTATATGATGAAGGCCTTCTTGGTAGGATAGAAGAAGGAAGAAACGAAAAGTTTTATGAGTGGAGAAAGGAAAATTATGGCAATGGATTATGATGAATAATTTTTTGTTTATATGTATGAGAATTTATTCATGAAGATTCATGTTTAGAAAGCATTTTTATACTCTTTTATTTTTTGTGAGCTTTTATGCCAAAATTATTACAACCTATGCTTCAACCTAAAAAATTATTCATAAAATAGGTCAAAAGCATAAAATTAATAATTTGAATATTAGTAGCCATCATAATTATTGCATAAATAAAATTTTGAACTAAACTAAATGAAAGAATGTCGTGCATTCTGTCCATTTCAAGTAATGAAATGCAATAATTTATAAATATTTTGAAGAAAAACTTTAATTTAAAAGTTTATTCATACAAAAACGCTTTTTTCTTCTTCTTACATAATCAAGGTGAATTAACAGAAATTTCTTTATTTGTTTGTAAGGATGCAGACTTTAAATCAATTATTTACATAACAAACATGTTTGAATGAGAAGAAACCAAAATATATACACAAAATATTTCACTGTGTTGCACATGAGACACGACCTTGGTATTTGCAAAGACAAGCAAGAGAAAATTGTTCGTTTTTCTTTGCATAGAGATTGAGGTAGTAGAAATATATATGAGGGTAGAGAAAAGGATGATAAATGATCATAAAGTTGATTATACATAGTTTTAACCTTACTTCTCATTTATCATAAACTGCTTCTACTACTGCTGCTGCTAATTTTTTAAGAACTGAAAAAAACTTGTGTATTTACACAAACACAATGACGAGCAAGAGAAAGAGAGAAATGGATAACCTTTTATAGTTATTAGCTTAAGTTGCAGCCATTATTATTCATTGCTAGCAAAAGTCTTTCTTTATTAAAATAATTGAATTCAAACATTAAAACTTTGAGTTGAATATGAACATAGAAAAGCATTTTCTCTTCTTTGAAATATGAAAATGTAAATTGTAAGTAGTTCAATGCTATTCAACTCAGTCGCTTTTTAATGTTTTTAGTCCAATGTCTGCAAAAATAATCTAAAACTATCAAAAAAGAAAAAAAAATGTAAAATTTTATTGCTCATTGTTATTTTGTTTAAACATTGTTATCCCCTCATTCATCGACCTTTTCTTTTTTCCTTCTTCTTCATCCTCAAATACCTTGCTGCCTATTGTTGCTGTTCATTGTGCCATATCAGTATGAAGAAAACTTTCCTTTCTCACTAGCATTTTTGCTTATTTTTGTTATGTGAGATAGAAAAAGGCAAAAATGAGGGACAGGTAGACTAAACTATGAAGTTTAATGCACGATGATTTCTAGATGAATTTTTTCCTATCGCTTTTCATTTTCTGTATATGTAAGGGATGCTTTGTTGTGATATATGGATGAATGATATTAATTTTTACCCTTAGAGAAAATTCATGAATTTTTTTTCCTTTTTGGGTCCTTTCTTGTTGATATTTTTAAAGCCCATGTTGAAGGTTAAAAAATAAATTTTCTCGAAGGACAAAAAGAAATTTATTCCTCATTATAATGAATAAAATTTTAAATCTCTCTTACATAATTTCAAATGATTGTAAATTCTAAGACAAAAATTAAAAATTCCAAGTAAATAAAACAATTGCAATAATTTTTCTCTAACTCATGTGTTCAGAAATCCTTTTGTTTTCTCTTCACAGCACAATTTAGTAATTTCAAGATAGCAATTTTTTTTTTTCTGTTCATTTTCTGTTTCTTTTTAATTCATAATTATTGTTATCATTTATTTTTATCCCTTTTCCAACATAAATGGAATAAAACATAACACATATAGCATACACATATACGTAATAAAGCAGCAGCAACAGCAAAAGAATGAAAAAATGTAGCAATGAAATGTCTCAGGCACGAAATGTAATTTAATGACACTTTCATGTCGTAAAACGTGCATGGAAACGTGAAGCATCTCAACTGAAAGGCAATGTGTAGGTGGAAAAAGTAGAAACAATAAAAAAATATCTCATAATTTTCCATGAGCAATTTTCATCAAAATGAGCCGCATACAAAAATTTTTTATTTTAGTAAAGAGGTAGAATTGTTATGCATAACTTGATGTTTTTACACAAGAGTTTAAAGCTCATTTGACTCATTTTCTAGTTCTAAAATGGTTCCAGAAACATAAATATTTTTCACTCGCATTGTTTCTCTAAAGAATTAAGCACTTTCAATGAATTAAAAGTATAACATACACTAAATTACCATAATTACCTTGGGATTTGGGTTAAAGATGAATGTGCTTCACTTGTTCTAAATTTTCTCGCTTCTTAAAATTTATGAGATGAAAGAAAGCTTTAAATCTAATTTTGAAATTTAAAAAATGTTCGAAATTCCAATTTTGAATTTAAAATAATCAAAATAAGTTAATAATTTGTCAAAAACAAAATTTATGGTCACAAAATGTTATCTAAAACTGAAAGTACTTAATAGGTGTAAAATGATTGTTATGAGGTCGCTTGTAAAACATCATAGCAAATTTTAACGACAAAAATGGAATGTCTGGAGAGTATGAGAGTAGCAAACGAGTAAAAACTGTCTAACAATCCATGAAACATTGCAAGTAGCAGCAAACAGCAGCTTTCAAAGTTATAAAATGAGAAAGCAAAAGAAAATAAATAAAAAATTGTTGAAGTAAATGCCATGGCATGGCATAGAGTGAACACACACATTCGCTCGCATAAACATAAAAGCAGAGATTAAATTGAGATGAAACAATGTGAAAAATTTTATGGAGGTTTTGAGAATAATAAAAGATGTGACTCTTGATGTGATATTGTGGAAGAAAAATGTCGAGCACTTGACTTCCTGTTGTTGCTTTCACTTCAGTGCACACACATTTCCCTTTCCACATCTCTTCACATTTATTTCTTTACAATTCCATAAAAAACTTCTTGTTATGCATAAAATTTATGATGAAATAATAATAATAGCAATGATAACTCTAACTTTGGCTCCTTTTGTGTTTGTGTGTGTGAATTGAAATAAATATGAATAGAAAAGTTTTTGTTTAGGACTCTTTCATATGGAAAATTTTGATCTTAAAAAACAATTGACTTTAATCATGTGCAAGAGCATTTTTAAAATTGTGCTGTTGCATGCATAAATTTTACTCATAAAATTCACTTGCAATCAACAAAAAGCTTCCATAGAAACGAAATAAACAGAAGAAAACAATGTACTTATATGACAATTATATGGGCGGAAAGATATTCTGTGTGCAATTGGTGGTGAAACAGGATGCAATGTAGAGCATGAAAAGAAAGAAAGAAAGAAACTATTACAAAGAAACAATTCATAGCTTTTATAGTTTTGCATCTTCTTCTCATTCTACATTAAAATGCTATTTTTATATTTGCTACATTGCACATAAATGCAAAAAGCGAGAATGTCAAACGAGGGTAAAATGCATATGAAAATTGCGACATGAACTAGCAATTTACATAAAAGCGTTTAAAAGTAGAAAAATTTTCTGCAACTAAGCAGGAAATGCTAAATAGGCGATTGACGTCTTTATTGCATGTGACACATTATCCAGAATGCAACTTTTACATACTCTCTTACAACACAAAAAAGCTAAAGCTTTTAAAACATTAAACACGGAGATTTAATTGAATTTAACGCATTAACACGTCATTGAAAATTACACCTACCTGCAGTTTAATGAAGTCTGAAAAGAACACATTAAAAGTATGAGAGAGAGAAAAATGTAGAGTGGCAGTAAATGTGTCAAAGAACCTGTGCTGCTGAGAGCTTTCAATTAACAAGCATTTACGTACATATGAATAGAGTCAGGCCTTGCACATTTAATGTAATTTTCTTTTCTCTTTGTATCAACTTTATTGTACAATAAATTTCTCTTTTTACTGAGCTAGATCATGTTACAATTTAACTTTCTTAAAGTTGATCTCAAAAAATTAGGACTAAACTTATAAGCTTTCCTCACGACAACCATTTTCCATTCATAGCAACAAAATATAACTTTAAAAAATGCTATAAAATTGAAATTAATGTCATGAAATTAATTTTTCCGCACAATTTGTAGGCTTTTAAATTTATTGTCGTTCTTTTTTTCCTTTTTTCACTCGCGAATTTTTTTCTTTCTCAGTAAATGAACTCATTTGTGAAAATGATTCAAATATTTTTATTTATATTTTAGCGATGGCTCTTAAAGCATATTTATTTAACTTTCGTTCTCATTGTTATGAATGTATGTGTGTCTGTCTGTCGGCCATTAAAAAAGTCAATTTTTTTGTTCTTGCTTCCATAAATTTTAGTTTCTGACGTTTACTGATATATATAAATGGTGGTCAAGCGCAAATAAAGCTTTAATTAAAAGCTCTCGCTCGTTTTGTTTCTCATATACAAAAAAAAATTATTTTTCTTCCCTCTTGGCAATTGCGTTTCCCTTCAGTTGATAATGTCGTAAATCACATGCTCTCTCATACATACAATTTTTGTATATTTATTTTTTATTTACGCGGAAAAAATATAAATAAACACGATAATGATGATAAAAGGAGAGAAATTCTTTTTTATAGAAGTTTAAAAAATTGATTAAAATTTAATTTGTTTTGTGGAATGTGGTTTATTTTTTCCATGTGGTTGCATTTACTTTATTTGTGTATATAAAACAATTAAATGAAAGAGAAATACTTTTTTTGGATAACTAAATAATTTATGGTTTAACTTGGAGACTTTTATTAAATCGAGCTATAAACTTTTCATTTTGTAGTTTTTGCTTCCTCTTACATATTGAGTTGATAAAATTAATCATTTTTTAATAAATTTCATTTTATTATTAATAATAATAATTTGTATCTGCTGCTCTCATAACCTTTTAATATTCGTTACCGCTCAATATATTATGGACTTTTAACTATAACTTTTCATTATTCATACACAAACTGGATGGCTTCCATTCTATCATTAACAGATAATTAATTAAATTAATTGTCAATTGAAATCAATGACGAGAAATCATTACAATAAATTAATGGCAAAATAAAGTTTCTTTTCATTACTCAACAATGTAAACTTTTCACAATAAAAGTGAATGAGTACTAAGAGGTCATAAAAAGTGTCCAAAATGGAGTACATTTGAGCATATCCGATGGCGCAAGCGATAATTAAAATTAAAGCCCTGCTCCATAAATAACATTAAAAATCTAATTATTCAAGAGAATGAGCGTGAAAAACGAGTGTATAAGGAAGAACATAAAAATTTAAGAATAATTTTCTTTAATTTTAGTCACTTTGTCTATTTTTAGAAAATTTTTTTATTTAAAAATTTATGAGTAATTTAGAAGAAAAAAAACTTTTTTACTTTATTGTGCATGGTATGAAAAAGTCACACTAATTTAAAATTATCATTTTTACTGCCTTTAATTAAATTCATGAGTTGTTACTCATGACTTGACTCTTTCTACTTCCGCTACCCACTTTTTATGATAAAGACAACGGAAAATAAATGTGGATGATGATGATAATATTTAATATCAACGACTTCTTTCATTCTGTGTGCTTTACGGTACTAAGTACTAACAAGAATGCCAAGTGTGAGAGTAAAAAAATTGAGATGGAAAGACAGGAGGTGAAGCAGTTATCATAAAAACGGTTTGTTGCAAATAATTAAATTTTTTCTTCTTGGCTGGCTTCTGTTGGCTGTTACAAAGTTCATTTTCCATCTTTTCACTGCTTCATTAAAGTTAGTTGAAAAAGAAATAATAATAGTAAGTAAGAAGTTGTAAAAAGTTTCGTGGAAAAAACTAAACCGCACTAAAGCACATTCTTTGATGAAAAAACTTTTATTCAACTTGTTTTTCGTCAAGTTTGCTGTTATGCTGCTATTTTGTTCATTTCTTAGCCAGCATACAAACGCCTCACTTTCATTCAAGGGCAACGATTAAAGCCAACTTCTTTTTCTTTTTCTCTCCTTTTTTGAGTACAGTAAAATAAATAGGAAAAGAAAATTCATTTCACGTCTCACATCTTTAGCTCAGCGTGTGTATGCGTGGGAGATGATGAGAATGAATATAAACATTTGATTGCCTTTAGGCAAAAATTTCATTTCACTTTTTGAAGTCAATGATTATGAGGAAGAATTTTTTTGCTTTTTTCTAAGAATAAAATGAATAAATTGGGTTCTCACATTTCAATAGCAGAAAATTTTTGTTCAATATTCGTCAGTTGCTCATTTTTTATTGATTTTCTTTTCTTGTCTTCCTTTCTCTGTTGTCAGATGAAAAAAATTTCATTTTTATATACAAGCACACAAAAAAGGGAAATCAAGTTGAAGCCTTTGAAAAACTTTTTTAATTTCAATTCTTTTCAAACCCCTTTCACTTTATTCTTTGTCTTCATCATAAACAACATACGCATACACAAATTTCATGTAAATCCCTCACTTAAAATCTAGCACTCTACACGAGTTACTTACTTGAAGAAGTAATCAATGTTCTTTGACCCAAATTTTCTCTTTTTCTTCCTTCTTTTAAATCAGGAATGTTAAGTTATTCATCAAAAAGTTTCCTTTTTTTCAGTATGCATTTTACTTAAACCTACAATTAATATCAATTTCGTTTCCCGACATTTCCTTCTCATCCGCTTTTTTTCCTTTCATTTTATTCATTTACACATTGAACATCAAGATTTTTTTTTCTCTTTCTTTTTTTGTATTTGGTGAGGATTTAGTGATTTAATGCGATGGTCATGGATAGACCTTGTGATGGGATTTGATGATGTTAAGAAAAAAAGAAATAGTGATAAGAAATTTTTTTGTTGTTGTTGAATAAAAAGGAAATTTGCGTGAGAAAAAAGAAGAAAAACTTTTTATCTAACTTCAAATCTTTAATATCACCTAATGTATTTTTCTATCACACATAATTTAAATTTAACTAAGAAATTTTTATTTCAATAATGTCACAAATATCTAATTTCTATTCAACAAAAGAAATTAAAATAAATTTCAATTTTATTAATTTCAAGGTTATCGAACGTGAACAAACAAGAAAAGAAAGAAAACAAAACGGAGAAATAAAGGCGGAAATTTTCTTATCAAATTTCAATTTCATTATCTCTCGTTCCATTTTTATTCCATCTAATTGCATATAAATCGATTGATTAATTATCGCATACATAATGTCTCTCACTCTAGTCTTCTTTCACTCATTTCCGATGAATTTCCATTTAGAGTGGAGTTTTCTCTTGTGTCAAAATCATCAGGTCAATGTTTTCTTGTCGCAAGTCGGAATAGAAATACTGTTACACTTCCAATCAATGTAGATCTTTGCATTTGCGCATGTGACTTTGGAAGTAGACATTGGAAGTTGGGAAAATATCCTTTTTTGAAAAAAATATTGCACATTCCATAGCATACGGTTAAAAAGTTTTCTTCAAACATTTTTGGCAGAAATTTTTATTTCATAAACTTTTGGTATTAACAAAAAATTTCCTTAAAATTTTCATAAATTTAAAGATCTCTAATAAATTTTCTGCTTATGAATGAGAAATTTTCTTTCAAATTGTTGTCACATCTCTTTTGTTGACATTTCTGCCATCAGTGGAATTCTTAAATTGTTTTTATGAATGAAAGCATGAACACACGCAGAGTGGAGGCAGGCAGTGAAATTGAAGGTGTTGGAAGGAATGTGAGCACGATTTTTGTTCGCTTTCTCTTTCACGCAGCGATGAAATGAGATAAACACATGAGAGACATTATGTGAATTGAAGTAAAGAAAAGAAAATGAAAGCAGATTAAATTAATATTGCGGAAAGAAATTGTTGCTTAATTTTAAATATATATAGCTAGAAAAAGAAAAATTCAAGTTTTAGACATTTCAAAACCTTGAAAAAGAAAAAAATTGCGCACTAAAAAGGAAACAATTTTTATTTTTTACGTTTTACGTTCAACATTGATATAGAATTTTTGTGATTGAAGTAAAAAGAAAGAGTGGGTTGATGATGACATTAGAAAATAAAAGAAAAAGATAATAGCATAGCGAAGGGTGGCATAAGAAACAAAAGTGAGTGAGTGTGTCAAGCAGATAGAATGAGATATGCAAAAATAATTTATTCAATATGTGTTGCTATCATAATACAAACACACATATACATAGTTAAAGAATCTCTTATTTTTCTCTAGTTAGTCCATGATGTATTTACATATTCCATTCATTCACCATTCTACCTTGCATTTGAATAGGCAGCGAGTGAGCGTATACAAAGTAGCAGTGTGAGGTGCTTGGTGTTTTTTGTACAACTACGTGCGACGTGCTCGAGCCTCACTTTTCAGAAAAAAATGGTTTTCTGCACATAGAAAAACAAAAAAATTCGATTCGTTTAGCACAAAAATATCATTTCTGTTTTTTTACACGATGAAATAAAAAAATGACAATTTTTCTCTCTATCGCACACAAACATTCATACATACACACATCATGTCATGTCACACGGAAGTTTCAGAAAAAAAAGCTAAATTTCCATCTATACATATTTTTTACGCTAGTTGCGATGTCAATAAAAAATGAATTTATATGCGGAATATATTTTTTTAGTGAGCAAGAGATGATGGTGCTACTCACTTTACATTTGATGAATATTGAAAAGGAAATTTATGTGTGTAGGTTTTATGGTAGATTAAGGTGAAAATCATAAAAGCTGTATAAAAATAAACTTTGCATTTTTTATGAAAAATACAGCTTTGATTGATTTTAAGGTCTTGGGCTTTTCGCTCAATTTTATTTTTTTGCTGAAAAATTGATGACATATGATGACATGAAAAATGATAGCTAAAATTTTCTAATGAGGCTAAATTATGGCATAAAATGTTGTGAAAATTTTGATATTTGAAGTTCATTTTTAGTTTGATTTCAATTGCATCAAATTTCAATATTTTTAGCAAAATTATTGAGAATTTTATAGAATTTTATCGTGTTATTTTCCAAATGTTGTAAAAAGCTTTTTCAAGTTGAATTTTTATATCAATAAAATCATTTTCAAATTGAATATTTTATTGTTATTGTTTTATTAGTAGCAACTTTATAACATCAAAATGCTAGAAATCCCTCAACTCATTCATTATTTTACACAAACAATCGCCATTGAATAATATCCCGTTAATTTTCATCATATTTTTCTCTCCTGCTGCTAATAACTACTTAATTAAAAAATTCCTCCCATTTTTGTTTGTCTCCCTTTCCACGCTCTTCAACTTCAACCAACATTCACTTGTGGATTAATTAATTAAAAAACAATGCTTGTCGCGTACATACATAAATTCACGCATCGCACTGTTCCCTCGATGACTTTTGACGATTGCATAATTTTTTTTAAAAAATATCAACGTACAAATTGAGTTTTTGCTCTCTCATACTCCATTAGGCAGAATGTTATTTATATTCAACAAAAATAGAGCAAAATGGAAAATGAATGGAAAGGGAATTAATGCATAATAATGAGAAGAAAAAAATTGACACCGCAATGGTAATGAAATAAAGTAAACATACAGCAATGAGAGAAGAAACAATGTGATCATTATTGCGTGGTGCTGATGCTTGGCGCTGAGCATGTAATTGTGTGAATTGTTTTACTCATGATTTTTCATTATCCCCCAGTTGAATTAGTAATTTAAATATGCTACTTCAAGAGCATTCACTTATTCTCGTTATTTTCAATTTCATACCACAAAAATGCTGACAATGAAAAAATTTTTATTTTTAATTAAATAAACTTCATAAAAAGTTATTCAAAATGCCATGTGACGACATTTGACAATTTTCATTGTTAACATTTTTATTACTTTTTTTCTTCTTTCTCACATGACTGACTGTTGTTGTTGTTTTGCTCTTTGAACGTCACATGGCAGAAACAAAAACAAAAATTTATTAAAAAATTACTTTTATGTCTGTGCAGCCCAGACGATATAAATCATAACTTTTTTCTCCTGTATTTTCTCTACCGGCATTTGGTTAGTAACTTTAAAACACTGGACTTTACTTTAAATAGGTTAAACTTTTATTTATGGAATAAATTGTTCAAAATTAATTTTTTTATCTCTTTTTGCAGATTGAATTTTAAATTATAAGACTTAAAAAATAAATTAATAAACTACAATATTAAAAACTTTCACATGGAGACTGAATAAAAGTTTTAAACAATGCAGCCATTAATTCTCATCCAGATCTGTTAAAAATTAAAAAAAATTAATAATGAAACTTTTTATTCATTTCCCTTACAGTGTTGTTAACTTTCGATGGTTTGCATGCTACAAATTATTATTAAAATCCCATTCAGTCGTCGGAGTGAAAGAGAATGGGATTTGCAGATGTGCACGTTCGAGACATTTTCCCACAATGAAAGATTATTCATATATTGGCACATGTATAATAAAATAAAATTTTTATCATGTTTGAGTGAGAATTTTAATCTCAAAGGCGAGTGCAAAATATCAGAAAGAGAGAAAATTTTCATTCGTGTAGGACACTCCAGGAGATTAAAAGAGTTCAAGTGAACAAGAGCTGATAATGCATTTTTCATGTTTGTAATTTAACAAAAAAAATTATCGAAAACTATCCGATGAATCAATTTAAGAGATTAAAACTTTTTTATGATAGATAAATTAAATCATTTTTAAAAAATTTCACAACTTTTTTATCAAGATCTTACTATGTAAATATTTTAAAACATCATTCACTTAATAAAATTTGCATTTTGAAAAAAAAAAACGTTGGAAAAAGAACAACATTGAACAATATTTGATTAAAATGTATGTGATAATAATTTCATTTTTTTGCGTTATGTTTGTATATTCACATTGCAGTGGGCATCTCGCCAATTTCTCATACATTCAGAATTCTCACATGGCAAATATTTGAATGACTTAATTCATCAAAAGAATTCGTTATGACATCGAATGATATTTTCAATTTTTTTCATTCACTTGCCGGTGCATGTGCATATGATGCCAAAGTGTGTGTCTGCAAATGTGTCGGATGAATGCCTGAATCAATTAAACACAAACATGTTTTTATGCTGCCACTGCATCAGCACATTTTGACTGATGCAAAAGTACATGAAATTCAATCCAATTGTGAAAATGTTTTTATTTCTTTTTGTTTATGTACATTTGACAAAAACAAGGAAAAATTTCAATTATAGATAATATGCGTGTATTTTTTTTTCTGAAAAATCAATTGAGTAAAAATTAATTCATATATTATCTTTAATCAAGTTAATTCCCAAAAAACGCAATATATTCGATTATGACTGTATATTAATTTGAATATTTTCCCACTCCATTAGAGAATTTTACAAAAAATAAAATAAAAATTATTATTGAATAAAAAATGTGAAAAAATTTTAATCAAATTGCAGTGAGAAACAAAATATGCATAAAACAGATTTGCATTCAATTTTGAATGTCGCATTTCATTAAATTTCCAGTTTGTTTGAATATCAAAAAATTCATGTGTTCTCTCAATTGACATTGCCTCGGAATGTCATTTTAATATATTTTTTATCTGGGAATTATTGATATTGATATTGAACAAGAGAGTGAAATTAGATACAGAAATGATTGATTAAGTTAATAACAAAATTATTGGCTTTAATCCTCATTTTTACTTGAAATTCAAATGATTGGAATTTGATACTTTTCTCTATTTTAATTAGATCTGAATAAAATTATTATAATTTCAAGAGCAATTACTTACACCCTCTGATAATTTTTACTATCAATTCAAACCGTTCGATTATTGTTTATGCCGTAATTACGATGATGATAAAATAATGATGCAAATGACAGTTTTAATTAACTAAATCTCTCTTTTTCATTTTTCTTTATTGCTAACATGCAATGTAATGACATAAACACGCATATTGCCGCGTTGAATTGTAAATTTAAAATTAAATTATTCAATAAAAGAGAGCGAGAGAAAGAATTGCTGATTTGTGTTTTATAAATTTTATAGATTTTTTTAGCTTATTGTTTAAATTTGTTGCTGTTATTTAAATTTCAAAGTCGTGATTTTCACTTTTCGTATTGTTAGTTCTTTTCATATACATGCTTTGAGTCAATCAAATTATAAAGTAGATCACACAATTCAATCCCATCATTGCAATCACAAAGTTATCCTATATCCATTCATGAACATGCACACATATAAGGCACAAACAGAAAGAAAAGAACATTAAAAATTAAAGTTCACAATTGAATTTCATTTCTTTACAAAGCAGTAGCAAGAGCTAAAGAAAGAAAAAATCAGGAAGAAAGAAGATTTTTCAATTGCATGTGCAAAGTTTAGCCATTCTTCTGTCGACATGCATGTTTTCATTCTGTAGCTTCCAGGTAGATAATTGTTTCGGACTTTCTGGTTTAAAATTGAAATTAAAAGAAAAAAAAAGTAAAAACAGAACACTAATTTTAACAGAGACTGCAAGAGAAATGAATTTACTTTAATTAATGCTTCGTAAATGATTTTAAATTGGATTATTTTTTTAATTGTTGGTTTTCTTTTAATCATGTAAAAACTCAATTCACATTTAATTATTTTTCATGAAAATCAGTTTTCTTCTTAAAAATTTCTAAATTCCGCACATATCAATTTCATAAAGAATACACACAGGCGTCTTCTCATCATAATTAATTCCCCATTAAATCTTCCTTCCTTTTTCAATCTCATTTCGCTCAGTCGCTAATATTTATTCATATATACGAGTTGTATTAGCTCAAAAAACGAGAGAATGTATTTCCAAAGAAAGAAAAATAAAATAACAATGAATTTTAATAAACCTAAAGCATATTCACATTTTACAATTTTACCACCACTTCATCTCGCATTTCTCATCATCTCTTCTTAATCAACTTCGGAAATAAACCAAAAATTTGTGTGTATGTGCTTTCGCTTTTCTATCGTACACGAAAATGCGAGAGAGAAAAAAACATTCTAATTAATTTATAATTACAACATCAGCCAACTTTTCCCTCATGTTTATTATGATCCTACACTCAAATGAGAATTTTCTCGTTTTGCGCTCTTCGTGTATATTTCTAGATTGACTATACATTATAAATTTATTCTCATACTTTATGATGAGAAATTCTGCATAATGTTGATACATTCAGTAAATAAATTTATACTAAAAACATCTTTCATATTAAAGAAGAATGAGATAGAAAATGTGAGGCAATAAAAAGTCTTAAATGACACCACATACACTTCATAAATGAATATTTAAACATATTTGTTGCTATATCACTCATTCACATTGAAATCAGCTCGTTAATAAGTTTACTATTAGTTTTTTTACTGCTGCTGTTGTTGTTAGTTAGTTGATGATATGACAATTAGTAATGATGATGATATTTGACAGCATGAGTAAAGATATATCAATTATAATTCAATTTATTGTATTTTTCGCCAAATATCCATTTTTGTATTTTTCTCGAAAACAATAAAATTTTTCACAATTTTCAATCACTTGTTATTCACTAATTCTTTTCAATTTCACTATTCAAATGCTTTAAAGATTTGAAATTAAACTTAAACTGCATTTTCAATTACTTATTCACACAATTTAACACGATTTAAAAAGCAAGATCTTGTCACAAATGCTTAACCTAATTATGGACAGTCTTTTTTCCTAATTATGGACAGTTTTTGTTTACAAAAAATACATGGAAAATTTTGCGAGAATCGCGTGAGAATTTTTGTTACCAATTGCAAAAAACGCGCTCAAATATTTCTAAATTTTAAATTATTAATTTTTGCTTTATTTAAGCTTTTTGTTGTTTAGTAATGTGTTTACATTTCTTTTGCTGTATTAATAAGTGATTAAAAGAATTGTGAAGTGCCAGCAATTATTGAAAAGTGTAAAAATCAGAATAAAAACAAAACTGTCCATAATTGATATAGAAATTCTTTTATTTTTAAGAAATCAATAAAATACACTACTGTCATTATTTTCTTTTATTGAAATAATTGATGATATTAATAAAACTATCAGAAACATTCGTTGTTTAATGTCAAGAATTTTTCTCCGCTTTACAACAGCGTTTTTGTAATAAAAATTTCAAACCTTGGCAACATTGATAGATAAAACGAGCACTTAAATACATAAAACAATGTGTAATGAAAATCTCTGATAACAACAGAAAAAGCTTGAAAATATTTTGTAACTCTTTTCAACTATTTTTTCTCTCTTCTTTTCTCGCTCAGTGGCAAAGATAGAATGAAAAGAGGTTTGAGGAAGGACATGAGGGGAACATTATTTCTAAACCAATGAATATTAAATAAGGATAGTAAATGAAGGAGGAAAAGATTTTCGTTGTATTTTCCATTAATATCACACAGATTAAAGTGTAGATGCTAGTCATGCTTCAACATATTCAAACATTAAAAATTTAATTTTTTTCTCATCATTCTTCACTTGTTTTTTGTGCTTGTATTTGATGATTATGCTGTAGCATGTAGATTTAGTTTATTATTGCAGCAAGAGTAATACAAAATTTTTCATTAAATAAATTATGAACTAGAGAAAGAGAAAGTTTCTATTTGTGTGTGGGCTAATTTTAATTTACAAGGAAAAAGAAATTTTTTGACCTTTTTTCTCAACTTCGTCAGCATACTTTGAAATAGAAATGAAACCAAAAATTTATCCATTTTCATTATGACTTTAGCAATATAGCAGCAAGCGGCTCAAGCAAACACATGTTTTCATAATTATATCTAACAAATATTCACAGAAAGACACAAAATGTGCTTCAGACTTGAAGGCAAGCAAAAGCGACAAAAAGTTTTAATTATAAAGTGAAATAATTTCAAGGCTTGGATTAACTTTTTACAATAGACAAATTTAAAAATTCTATTTGAAAATCAAATGAGAAGCTTTTAGAAATTGTACACTCGAGGCATGGTCGTCATGTGCTGTTGCTGAATTCATGTAACATGACCGCATTATAACGACACCCCTTTGCTGTTTTCTGTGTTTATTGTGATACGCATTTGCAAAATGTGTGTGTTTGTGTCATAAAATTTATGTAATAAGAGGGGAGAGATGTGCGGTAGCGGCTATTTTTAAGGTAACAAAAAAAAGTTTCATTGAAAAAAGAGAAAATTAATTTCTTCCACTAAATTAACTTTTTTCCACCGTATTGTTGTTATTGAAGAAAAAAAGGGGAGAAAAGTGCAATACGATTAAGATTAGATGCGATGATTCAAGATGTGGTCATAAGAGAGGGGTTAGTAACAAATTGTAATTAAAATGACAGAAATAAGCCTCATTAAAACGTGAGTAGGATGGAAAGAAGAAAAAGTATTAATAATACTGAAAGAAGAATTAAATGAAATGTTCTGAATTATGAAGGTAATCCAATAAAAGGGAGATTTAATTAAGGATTCTTTAATGTTTGCATTTATTGGATTAATCTCAGTTTGAATCTAAATGCAATAAGCAATACAACTGCCCAGTGATAAATTTAAATTAGCATAAAATTAATTAAATTGTATAACATCAAATTGAATAAAATGGACAGACAAAAAAGAGAGCAAATAAATGACCCGAAATTAATTCAATAATAATTTCTGTAATTGCCTCAAATTTTCTATCTTTCTTAATTTAACTGCGGAAAATACTTTTAGTAATTTATTTAATCCACCCTAGCAGTCAAGATAAAGATGATGGAAAAAATTTGAGGCCTCTTTCGCGCTTTCTTTTAATAAAAATTCTTCAATATTACTTAAGAAAAAGAGACGACATAAACCACTGAAATTAATTGTTAAAGATTATTTAAAAAATCAGTTATAATGACAGCACTTCTTTATTTATAAATAATTTATTTAGCTTTACAAAAATTAATTATTTTTAATCAAATCTTTGATTTCTAAAATTGTCAAATTTTTAAGATTTTTAAAGTCAAAGTGAACACAAAAATATTTTTATGTTTTTTTTCTTTTTTATATAGAAAAATTCTGTGTTCATCCATTCGTAAATTTTTATGCGAAAGAGAAAGAAAATCTTAATAATAAATTTACAGACCGCCAATATTGTGAAGCAATTAATTTTTTCTCTCTCTTTAATTTTTAAATGCTCGCAATACCGCAAAGTCATTGAATATAAAAAGAAAGTGAAAGGGAAATTATTTTAATGTCGAAAGTTAAAATAAGGAAAGAGAGAAAGAAGGAGAATGAAAATTAAAGACATCTGCGGAATTTATTGCCTCTAATTCGACACAAAATTAATATTAATTTTCCAAATGCCGAGGACTCGATATCGTTAAACACATTGGACTCGTAATTGAGCGCAATTAAATTTGGAATATTTTTACTCATTAACCTTTTTTTATTGGCAGTTAAAAAATCTTTATGTAACAAATTTCAAGTGGGTGACAGGCATGAAATTGTTTGTGCGCATTTGTCATTAATTTAGTGCGAAATAAAAATCTTAACAATTAAATTTCTTCAATCTTTTTATTACATTCAATTTGAGGCTGAAGAAAAACCAATATTATTGGCCATTTGATTGTCATGATTACGATAATGGACTTAAATAGTTTTTCATAGAACAATAAATGACGAGATTGCCGACATTTTTTTGCTTCTACTGCTGTTATTCAATGACTAAGCGATGATAAAATGCGATAAAATCTCAATCTTTCTTCTTTTCCTCTCATTTTTCCATTGTGACATTTAAACTGTGTCGAAAATATGCTCTTTTCTGATATTTATCGTCTCAATTGAATCACATCCCATTTTTTACACTCACTCAGTCTCCCCTTTAACGGACTCTCTCTCTCTATATTTTTTTTGCAAAATCATTTAATGACTTTTATCGGCAATATTTTTTTTCATATCATGGACATTTGAAAGAGTTTAAATTTGCAAAAATTTAAAAGAATTTTGTTAATAATTGAAAAACATATATGAAATTATACACGTGCACATATGATGATAAAGAATGTAAAGTCATAGCAACATATCTGAAAATGTCAAATCAATATTCAATAAATTAATGAAGTATATAAAGAAGAAATTTTTCCTATGTGATGTTGCCATAGAAAATAATCTTTGAAAATGTATGAAATCATCATCTAATTGATAAATTATTGAAGCATAAACATGATTATAATGCGCATACACAAAAATATTATGTTCTTATAAAGTGAGCTTCATTCAATTCATTTTTTTCTCTATCTATCTATGTGTGTATATGTCTCAAATGTGCTGTAATAAAGGAAAATTTATGTTGCTATTTTCGCACACAAATCTTTACTTGTGAAGATAAAGAAGAAGTGAAATAGAGAATGTAATGCACCAGCATAGAAAAGCAAGCACCAGAAATGATGTGTTTCATGTGTCCAGAATAGTTTGGTAAATGGAGCATTATTTATTGCCACTCTTTATTCTGGATACAAACACATAACATATTTTGCACTCCCTAACTAAATTTGGCTTTTTTCATCCCTTTTTGTGAATCTATGATAAAAATATATACATTATGAAGTTCTATCATCATTTTTATTTAAACCTAAAGTACACTCCGAACCTTGAAAAAATGTGAACAATTTTCAATTTGATATTTGGCTTAAAATTTTTGCATGATCTTGAAATCTGCAACGACATCAAATAAAAATAATTTGCATTCTCGTAAGCAGGGAAAAATGTGCTGAATATGAGACAAAATCTAAATCTTTCGCGATAAATCAAGAGATTCACTAGTCTACAATATGAGAATCAAAAAAATATTTATCAAGTGCCACTGTATGTGCCTTTATTCATTTCATTCCCCTATATAATCCACATCGATAAAGGACGATCGTAAATTCAAGCAGAAAATTTAGTATCAAAAACTAATACAAAATCAATATTTTTTGCATTGCCATGCTTTCTCCTTCTTCTCACAAATATGCGTACACAATATATACGATGTGATAAATTATTGAATTTAACCTCCATCTCTTTTTTACTGCGTTCATGCACACGAAGATTGCTATCACTTTTGCTTTCATTTTTCTCTATACCCAAAAAAGAGTAAACAACACATGAGGAAAAAATATTGACCATAATCGTATTTATATTTTCATCAAATTTATAAATTTGAATCATGGTTAAAAAACTAAAAATATTTTATTCAAAAGAATTGATTTTTCATGGGTGAGCAATAGTCAAGAGAAATGGAGAAAGATTATAGTACATAGGTCATATTCATGCATTTATTCACGTACATTCATATTTCTTTCTTTCTCTCGTCTTGTATCTTCTTACAGTTGAGATAACATAGTTAGAGATATACGTTGAATGCATAATAAATGGACGGGTCTGCAACTGATTTCTTCTTTATTATATTTCAAGCAGTAGAATTTTTATTATTTGTGACAGCTTTAATCCTTAGTATGTCATATATTTATGTATATGTGATTTATCTGAAAAGATTGAAGAATTTTAAATTTCATATCTTTGAAAATAGAGCACGCAAAAAATATAATTTTCATTAAGTTTTATTAATGGTATTATAAAAATTGCATGCCATAATGTTGTTGATGTGAGAGGAAAAAAATGTAATAATAAATTTTATTAGAAAAATAAACAACAGCGGCAGTAGCAACAAAAAAATACCATCAAAACAGGAAAGAAATTATATTTTTCTTTTTCTCTTTTAACAAAAAAAAAATAAAATAAAACTTGTGGGGCAGCAGCAGCAGCAACAGCAATGAATTTCAAATTAAAAAAGTACTCGACAAGAATTATGATGTTTTTTGACCTCCTTCTCTCAAACAACTCATTTCATTTAACCCTTTTCTACTACTACTGCTTTTGTTGCTTGTTCGCTTGCATTTTCACTCTTAGGGCATTTCACTCATTTTTAAAAATTTGTTAAAAAGAATGTTAAGGCAGCGAGTATTCCTTATTTCCTGATTTACATATAAACATTGCTTTCAATGCAGGATAATTGTTATAAAGTTGACTCTAGAAAAAATGACGAAGGACAAAAAATGACAACAAAAAAAATTTTGTTCTACTTTCAACAGCTTTAATGGTTTTTCTTGCTTAAAAGTTTAATTTTTTCATCCTTTTTCTTTCAACAAAGTCTTTTCTTCATCTTCTTAAAAATGAAAGCCTTTTTGTTATTACCACGAAATGAGATTATAATAATTTACTTCCTGGATAGAAAATATTGTAAAAAGAAGAAAAATGTCAACATTTTAAAGTTCCAGGCCTTAAACAAGTTAAGGTTTCTCTAAAATTTTGTCAATAAATTAAAAACTTACAAATAATTTGTCAAGAAAGAAATAATTTATATTGAAAGTCATAAAAATATAAGTTCAAAAAAACAGGTTAAAAAAATGACTAGAAGATTGTCTCAGCTCACTATTTATTTTTTTAACCATGTTTAAGATAAACTACAAAGTGAGAAATTTAATGGCATTTTGGGAGTAAAAAATTAAACAAAAAAGTTTTTCTTTCTTTCAATGTACTTTGATCTGCTCGAGGGAATATTTAGGGACTTTAATGTGATAGTTTGCAAAGAGATCGTAATTTCCAAAGATAAAATCAGCAGCATCACCTTGAAGGTACTGTAAAAAAGTGGAAAAAATTTTCAGGGTTTGTGTTTGTAGACAGCAATAATTTGAGAAAAAAAATAAATTCAGAGTAAAATGAGATTGCGTTTGATACTTTACGATTTCATATTACATAAAAAACCAATGCAGAAGCCGCGTACAGAGAAAAAATCTTTCTCGAATTCGAACTACAAAAAACCTTTTTTTTTGCTTTATTTCATTTAATCCCAATTCATGTATATTTTTGGCATGTGTGTGGTAAAACTTTTTTCTTTTCCTTTTCCGTCCCTGCTTTTTCTTTTGTATATATATTGATAAGAAGAGATGCAAAATTATATGTATATCAGTATCGGAAAAAAGGAAGAAGGCGCACCACAGCAAATCTATAAAAAGGTTACACACACCCAAAGTTGTTATAATTTATGTTTCTTCACCTTTTTTAGTTTTTTTCTCTCTCCCATTTTGCTAAATGAAGCCATGTCGCTACTGGCAGTTTTCGCTTGTGGGTCATAAAATTAAAATGAAAATGAAAGAAATATTTCTCCCGGATGATCACTCTTTTATTCTTTTTTTTTTCGAACATTGAATTTAAATTGTTTTAGTCAAATATTTTTACAAAGTATAAAGTAGAAAAAAAACTTTGTTAAAATCCAATTTACGTGTCTGTGCAAGTATGAATGAATGAGTTTTCGACATAAATAACAGAGAAAAAGAAAAGAAGGTTAGATGAAAATATGAACGAAAGAGGGTTGTTGATGAGAAGGTTGAATGATGAAAAATCGTTTACGTAATATTGTCTCACCATTAACACCTTTATATGAGTGAAGAGAGAAAATTACCAAAACATGCGTGAATTTTCCTTTTATTTATTCTTACTGTTTGCTTTTGGCAGCTCTCTTGCTCACTCTTTCTCTCAATAGGTATAATAATAAACATATATCTCTAAAAAGGTAAAAACGACGAAAAAGAGCGGCAGAGGAAGAAAAATATTGTCACAACATTAAATTTATCACATGAGTTTTTGGGGAAAAATTGAAGAAATTGTCACATACAAAAATGATATTTGAGTAAATGTTTTACTTCAATTTGGCCTTGTGACATTGCTCTTAAATATTTTTCTTAAAAGAGAGGAAGGAAACTTTCCCTTCTTCGTTCTGCTTCAAGGAAGAGTCGCGTAAGACGATGATCGTATTGAATTTGTATGTATAAAGAAAGAAAAAGAAACAAGCAAATTTATTGAACTGTCTGTAGGAATACTTTTTTTTTGCTGCTACTTCTTTTGATAAATACATTTATATCGGAGCCATAGCATTTGAAAGAAAGATGTCTACTCTTTTTTTCCACTTCAAGTCAGATAATCTTCTTTTAAGAAAAATAAATTCGACAGCAGGAATGCGAAATGTTTAAAGGAATTTTTCTCTTATATATTTCGGGAATTCATTCAGACTGTGCATCAGCAGCAGCAGCAGCGACATATCGATTTAGAAATATCGTACAATTTATTTTCATCAATTTAAAGGAAATGGATACAGCTCGAAATAACAAAATAACAGAATTGAACATTTATTTATTCCGATGGGAAATTCTGAGTTTAAGCTCTCACAAGGTAAACAGATTTTTCACAGGTAAATTCTTACGATAAAGCAAGTTTTTGCCTAAAGTATTTTTAACTATGAAAAATGAAGAAGTAAAAAAATTTTCATTGCAATGCAATAAGAGAAAATTGTAAAATGTTATTACTATAATTTCTCTTGGGGAAGCGCAAACAAACAAACATAGAAAAAGAAGGAAAAAATGCAAAATCAATCAATCGATTCAACTCGAATTTGATTAGGATTTGATTGAAGTTTGCGGAATGGAATGAAAGCATGAAATTTAATAACAGAAAAGCGAAACTTTTTTTTGATGAAAATAATTTGGGATTGCATGCATGAGAGTCATAAAATATATATCATGAAAATGCCTCTAAGGAAAAGTCGTCTGTGTGAATGAAGAACGTATATTCATAATTTCATTTATTGGTTCTTTATATATCAATGATAAAGCCTTGAAATAATGATGACAGATCGTTCTTAGGTAAGAAATTTCTCTAACCTTCAAGAAATAAATAAAATCAAAAATATAGAGACAAAAATTGGGCTGTCATTGTTTTCCTCTTTTTAAATAACAAATATATTAGACAGAAGAAAGAGAAAAAATGAGCGTCTGGTTTTTAAAGAGCTGTCACTTGAATGAATGAGAAAAAGTCTTAAAATGTGTGAAAACGAGTAAAGAAAATTGATGACTTTTTTTGGTTAAAAGCTTACTCATCGAGACCAAAAAACGTCGACAAAACCAAACCAATAATGAGTACGGTGATGACTGCTTCACAGACGTCTTCTTTAATCTTATCTCACTGACTTGTTTTATTTTACTGTGTGTTGAAAGAAAATGATTATGACTTAAAGGCCTGTCATGAGCGGTTAGTGATGACGAGGTTATTTAATAAAGGTGCGTATAACCTTGACATTCATTTGATGGGTTGAAAGTGAATTCGTTGAGATATACAGAAGAAGAAAGAGAGGAAATTTGACGTAATATGAAAGTCAAATAACAGTGTACGAATAAAATTGAATTCTAAAGAATTTTTACTCTTTCTCTCATACACACGCTTCAATTTTTGAAATGTTTGTAAAGCAATTTTATACTGAATTGATGTTTGTTTTTCATCCTTTTCATTCAAATTGATAGATTTCATTTTATGATTTATACCGCTACAAAAAAAGGCTACTTGAAAAAGCTTTTAAATAAAAAACAAAGCGGTTTTGCTCTCTTGGTGATGACGCTGAATAAAAAGACAAAAATTCCAAAGAAATGTGAAAAAATGAACAAAATTTTGTATATGAACAAACAAGCAAGAAAAACTCGAAAGAAAAAAGAAAAATAATTAAATATTTACAGAATTATCAAAAAAGAACGCTTGCTCGCATAAGAAGAGAGAAAAAGGGATGAAAAATAAACATACAGAATCATTTTTCATCGGAACCCGCAAGAACAGTTCTCGAGTCTCGAGAGAGTAACCAAAAGAACCGCGTACTCGACAATCGATAGAGTTGTTTCTCTGCAAGATGATTAACTTAAGGAAGAATAAGAAAAAACTTTTACTTCTACTACTGCTGCTGTTGTCGTCATCAATTCAAGTTTAAAGTCTCTTCTCTCTCTATTTGCTTGATTAATTTTCTCTTTCTTATTCTCTCTATGTGTTCGAATTTTTTAGCGAACAAAAAAAAGTTTCATCAATCCCTTACCCAATTTCATTCATTTTCATCTCACTCTTGCCGCAAGCAAACAGCCAACAACAAAAAAAAAAGTAGCAACTTTTTAAGGGATAATTAATCATTGAAAGCAAAAACAGAAAAGGCAATGAAATGAAAGAAAGTTTAGTCTACATAGAAGAGAAAGTGTGGCAATCAAAATGCGATTCAATTTGAAAATTAAATTCTGTTCACTTTACATTATTGTTTTTTCAAAATAAGACGGAAGAGCAAGAATAAGAAAATTGAGAAGAAGTCACTAAAAAAAAGTCTCATATTTCACAATCCAGCTCAACTGAGACGCAAACACAAAAAAAAACTTTTGCAAAGTAATTTTGTAAATGGACACATGGCTTATAACAAGCAAGACAGAGAAGGACAGAGAAAAAAGCTTACCTGAGACATTTTCATAAAATTTAAGCTCTGAAAATTGCATGTATATATGTAAAAGTTACTCCATGACTTTGTGTTCAGATTTATTATCTGTTGTGCATGGCTTAAGCTTGGATTTTGTCACACATACAGAAAGTAGTCTTGGATGAGAAAACAAATGGCTCGATTCGCCCTACTGCACAAATGCACAACTTTTCTGAAAAAAATTATGTTTCGCAAAGCTTCTCACGTACATTGCATCATGTATGTAGACACGAATGTAACTTTCTTTTAATGTTTAGTCAGTCTCCTTAAGAATTGTAAAAAAACAAAAGGAATGCACTTTAACAAAAAGTTTTACTTTTTCTCCTTTCCATTTGTATTTGTTATTGGACGATGAGAATGAAACAAATTTTTTATATTCACAATTTGTCCTTTAACTCATTTTTCATTTTCTTCTTCGAGATGTTTAAAAAAGAAGCAACAAATTCTGTCTTTTTAAATTGATTTCATTTCTTTTCTTTTTTTGGGAGAATGATGCGACATTTTTCATTTGAATATATTAAAAAGTTCCTTTAAGTGGACAAATTTGAAAAATTATCATCAAAAACTTCTTAAACTTTTCATCTTTTGACTGATTGTTGTAGCTTCAAGGCGAATAATTTTTGTGTGTAAAAATCTTGCAAAGTTTCTTCACTTATATTCAAAAAAAAATTGTTATTTTAAGAATAAATGTTTGTTATAACTTTTTCTCGCTCTCTGTATAGAAGAAGTAATGGTGAAATTAAGTTTATAAGCTTTTACACTTTTCTTTATCCATTCTATTGCCACCCAAAAATTAATAACATCAAAATATAGCAAAAATGCCTCAAAGGTGTGAGACTAAATGAGCGAAAGAAAAATTTTAAACTAAAAGTAACTTTTGAGCAGTATAAAAGCACTAAATAAACAACAAAAAACTTTCACCGCTATGTAAAATGTGGAAAACATTCTGTGCAAGCGCATAAAAGGTGAAAGAATAAATAATAAGGTATGAGATAAAAAGGAGTCATTGCATCCTTGAATAAATCTCTGAAATGGGTGTTGTATGCATAGCAAGTATAAATAAAAGCACAAAATAAGCAGAAGAAAAGCATTTAAAAAAAGTAAACTTTTTCAAGCTTTTCATGATTCGTTGAATTTTTACGCTTATGCATGCATGTGCAAAATTCATAATTAAAAAATATACAAAAAGTATTCTCAAGAGTATAAAAGAATGACACTTGAAAAAAGCCAAAAAATGTTACATAAACGTGTGAAAACTTTTCCTCTTCCTTTCTCATGAAGTAAGTTTACATTTGATGGTTAAACAACAGCAGAAGCACACTGTTCGTATGTGTGTTTGAAAAGAATGAAAAATTGTTTTCAAGAGAAAATTGAACTCGCTATGATGCACAAAAAAGATTGCTTGCTAAACAAATAAATAATAATGTTTAATGCTATTGTGAAATCTTTATCGTTATATGCACAAACAATTACATTAAGTGCAATGTAATTGAGACATAATACAAACAGAAACAAGAAAATTGAAAGTAAACTCAAAAGTTTTTATTTTACCGTTTTTTTAAAATTTGAAATGATCATGCGCCGCCTGACGGCAATGTCGACATTCGAATTTCATTTTGAATTTTTCATGACTGTTATTTTAAGATGAAATTTTTACATTTTTTCTTTCCTTTTCTTTTCAGATGCCAAAATAGTTTATAATTATTGCACATCATTGCTAAAAAATAATTTATAATAAAATGTCAACACACAGTGGAACAATAGGTAGAACGAATCGAGCTTTATCACTGACAAATTCAAATCAGATGAAACGACAGCGTTCAGTAGAATGGCAACAGGAAAAAAACTACAGTAGCAGTGAAGAAGAGAATGATCGTATAGGACGGATAAATAGTGATGCAAATATGAACAACAATCTTCACAGGAAAAATAATTCAAATACAAGTCCATCGAGAGATTCAGCATCAGTTTTAGCTCAGCTTATAGCACAAACGCAACAACTGTCATCAAGTAAGTTTTTCTTCTTCATAAATAGTTTAACTTATCTTGATCTCAATTAAAGTTTCGACTCAAGTCTAATAAATAATGTCATTAAAACTTTACGCACACATGCTGACCTAAAAATAAAATACTATCGCATAAAAAGATAAAGAAAAACTTTTTTCTCTGCTATCGTTACAATTTTAATTGAATTTTTTTTCATTCTCATCGCATCATGTCTATAAACTTGGACATTCTGACAGAAAGCAGTATGGCACATAGCAAAAATAAAAATAGAAATGCCATCAGCAGTTGAGAGGCATAAGAATTGCATTAATTTTATTACAGCCACATCTTTTTTATTATCTAAATGTTCTTCCTTCTGTTTCACCCACATATTTTCGCGTATTTGTTGTGATTATTTTCCTACTTTTTTCCAATAAAAGAAAGAAAAACATAAAAAATATTTATAGCAAAAATTCTTTCTTGGTTTCCCATTTTTAATTTTAATTCTGAAAAAATTCAAATTCTCATATCATACCGAGAACATTTCAAAGACATTAAAGAGAGGAGTGGAAAAACTCATTTCACAAACGATGTATGAATCCATAAAAATATCTCTTCACATATATTTGTATGTATTTTTTTATTATTGCTAATATATTTTCCAATAAATCGAATGGACAAACACATTCTTGCGAATGAGCATAAGAAAGTTATTTGATGGAGATGAAATAGGGTAGGAAAAGATGTGGAATGGTTATTTTATGATATACTCATTCCAATCATCGACAAATTTATCTACTGCGATTCAATCGCTTCCCCTCAAATGCACATCCAAACGTCCATCTATCGCATGAACTGAGATATGTCAATTTTCAAATGCTACTGCTGTTTTATTTATTTGGATGGAAAATTGTTTGACCAAATGGTCATATGGCTTGATTTTTCCCACTCATATTAAATATAGAAATAGAAAAAATGCACTTTATTTCAAACTGTGATTATTATTTTCTTTTTAAAATAATTACAGATGCCGAGAGATCATATCGTTCAGATTGCGAGACAGATGATGGCATTAGTATGGCAAATGATGGTGAATATGTGAATGGAAGTAGCTCACAGCAGTTGACAAATCATTCATCAAAAATGAAAAATCGCTCGCCACTTGCCATGAGACAGTCGTCGCCATTCCCAAATGAAATGACCAATAGACGTATGCAACAGTATAACAATGCACAAGAGCGACTGAGAAACGGTAAGTGTGCTTCATTTATTGATTTATAAAGCAATAGTTTTGCATGCCAGTTACGGAAGTTTTAAAATACAAAACTGCAAGTTAATCTCTGTATTTATGAACATAAAAGTGTCACCACACATATAAAAAACTAAAATTCTCTCTTCTTTCTCTATTTTCTACACTTAATGTCCCTAAGACATGCTCAAGACTTGAAAAGAAGTAAAGAAGAAGAATTTTTCCCATTGAGGTTGTGAATGAAAAGTTTTTCAATTTACTTGTCTTTGCCACACATCAAAGATTTCTTATTCTTTTATTATTTATATTTTTTAAAGACTAAATTTTCTTCTTTGCAAAAATCAGAGACAAAGAAAAAAAGAATTCTTATCTTATCAGTAATACACAAACAGAAATAAAAGATTTATTAAGAGAACATACAAAAAATTTCTTATTTCTTTTTCATCTTCTCTTCCAACTTGCTTTAAACCAAGGAATGAATTCAAGATTTGGTTTTCGACCAGTTGCTTCTAAATGCCGCAGACTTCGTTGTGCTGTATATCCCATTTGGCTTCTATCTTTTATTTCTTCATCATCAAAATGTTTTGTAAATTTAAAGGGAAATCTATCAGTGATTTCTGAATTTCTTATTGGAAATTTATTTTCACTGTCACACATTGTTTTTAATAAATTTCAGTGCACACACACGTCCGATGCGATTCAATTGCAGTAAACTAATGTGATGTTTTCACACAATTTTATACAATAACAATTATCTGCGATTGCGATAACGGGATTAGTAGAGCATAGTGTAGAGATACTGAAAAATAAATACAAATGTTCAAACACATTGGTGTAAATAATGAAAATGTGAATGTGTTGCTGTTGTTGTCATAATAAAAAGTCGATAAAGTTCAAATGAGACTGTTTCAAAACTCTAATTATTGACGGTCATCGAAATACTTTTAAAAATTAATGATTCAAATACAAACAGTCAATTTATTTCCGCATTTCATTTCACTACATGCCTTTCAAAATTTAATCTCATTAGAATGAAAAGAATTTTTCCTTGACACATTACTTCCTTAGTTACTTACAATAATTTGTCATAATACTTTTCTAATGTAAATTGTTAGCAGCATTGAACTTTTTAAAAGGTCAGTGAATTTGTTACAAAAGTAATTTTTCCCACTCATAAAAACGAGGGATTTTCACCGCGAGAGAGCCATATTTTTCACGCTGATGGTAGTATAATAAAAATGATGAACTACCTGTAGATTTCTTCTTAACTTAAACTTTCTTCGCACCAAGCAACGTGCACGCTTTCAACCTCAGTTCATAGAAATTAAGAGACGTATAAAATAAGTAATATTAACTGAGAGCTACTTAAAAAAGAAAAGAAAGAAGTTATATTATTATGATAACGAGTAGCTGCTTCTGGTGAGTGAAATGACGATAAAGAGTCTCCAAGGAGATACCATAAAACATAAAAAAATATCATAATTTTTTCTTTTGAGAGAGAACAAAAATATAATATGAGATTATACAAAATAATTGACTAGAATTGCACTTGTCGTCACTTAAATTTCAATTCACTAACAAAACGCAGAAAAAGAAAAGAAAATTCAATTTTTGTCTCCTCAGCGACCAACATGAATGGAGTTACTCTTTATTGCAAAAGTTTTTCGATGATTTTCATCTTTTTTCACTCTATACTGCTTGGAAGGATGAAAAAGTCTTTTTTATTGCGTCTATTTTTTTATACTTTATATATATAAAAGTGAAAGAGAAAAGTACAAGCAAATGAGAAAAGAAAAGGGGAAGATATTGTAAAGTAATAAAAAAATCTAATATTTTTTATTGAGTCAGAGAAAAAGAAAGTATAAAAATATTAAATTTGAACAATGAGTTTGCTGGATGACGATGACGGTAAAAGGTTTTTTTATTCTATCATACTTTACAAAGTGGTATTCTTTCTTTCTCGATTGTCAAAGTTTTGGAAGAATTTTTTTTATCTTTTGGATAACAGACGACTCTTTCTTAAATCCTTATTGTGACCATTGAAGATTTCCTTTTTTATCACATGTGTGTGTATGTGTTTAAATTAACTTTAAAAATTTTTTCTCATGATGTATGAAAAATATTTCTATAATATTAAATTTCTTTGCATATTGATCTCGCGTTGTCATGGCATTACATTGCAAAAATCTTTATATTTACAACAGTATGTGCTATCAATTTTAAGTCTGTCTGAGAAGCTTATTACACCATAAAGTCAATCAATAAATCTTCCTTTACTTTAGCGATATTCTTCGTTATTATTTCTTGTCATGACAAAAAGGTACACTTAAAAAATCATAATTCTACTCCAACCCATCCTCACAAATAATAATTGAGTTAATGTAAAAGGTTGAAACCAAGAAAACTTTTTCTCAATCTTTCTGAAAATAAAAGAGAGAATGATTTAGCTGTGTGTCATGTAAAAGTTTTTTGATTTATAAAAGTGGACGAGAAAAAAAGGCCTCAAAGTGAAAAAGAATCAAATTTGCTACTTGCCTTATTAAATTTTCTCTTCCCCTCTTTTATAAAAAAGAAAAATTTCCAATTGATTCAATTTCCTTTTAGAAAAAACTTTTTTATGTAGCCGTGATTTGATTTATGTTATTTTAGAAAAAGAGAAAAAAGTTGAAAAGTAAAGAATAAAATTATTCCTACAGGTGATTCAATTTTTACTGCTGGCAAACCTGCCATTCTAACCAACAATACGCTAATACGTGGTAGCAAAGCTTTAAATAATCGTCGTCCAATAACATCTTCAAGTAGTACGATTTCATCACAGAGTACGAATAATGAAAAGGAGCGAAAAGATAAGACACTTAAAGATGGAAGCATGCAACAGCGCTACATGATAGATTCAGGTAATTACGAACACATATTTGAAGCTATAAAGACATTAATTTCTCAGTTAAACACGAATGGTGCGATTATTTGTTGCTTCTTGGCAATAGACATACATATAACACACTCAATTACATGAGTCAATGTCTCGATATATTGCCTAAAAAACTATGTATATAAACAGAAAAATTAGCATCATTACACACACACATATTCAATTAACGTTGTTTTTATCATACATCTATCCTTTTACATTCACTCACATTTGTTCAATTTCTATCTCATCATTTTCACTTTTCACAACCATCATCATCAACACATTTTCATTCTCATTGAATTTTATGGTTTTTGTGTATTCAAAACGTGAACAACTCGACTCACATGACATCAAGTGAGCGAAATCTGAGCACACATAGCTATGGTGAAGAAAACAATTTTAAAATCTCTCGATTTTTTGGAAAAATAGAGAAAGAGAAAGCAAAATCAGAGCAGCTACTTTTGCGGTAGATGTTCAACAAGCATAACATATCTGTTTAGAGAGATATCATGCTTGTGTGTTGTCGTTTCTCATCAATCATAAAAAAACATTGTGTAAAAAATACATTCATCCCTTAACTTTCCTTCATTGTAGAGAAAAGAAGTGTATATGATGGGAAAATTGCTCAACGATGATGTTGCTGTTAATTTTAATAAAATTTCTTTTTCTATTTTTTCTCTCACATGTTCTCTTGTAACATGCAAACAAAAAATTGTTTTTAGACTGTCTGAGTATTGCATAACATGTTTTTCATAAACGAGTAAAGAAAATAGGATAAATAGAAGCCGCTTTGTGCAACTTATATTGTTTGTTTATATTATACTTTTCGATAAAAATAGAATGCACGATACTTTTTAAAAAATAAAGGGATAAGAAACTAATTTTAAAAACTAAAAGAAAAATGTAGGGTTCGGATTTGCATGCATATTTTACTTGATAAAAGCATTTTTTTGTCAAGTTGACTTACACAAAAATGTCTTTTATTCATTCAAATTGAATTTAATTCAATTAAAATACATAGTAAATTTAAGAATCATTGATTTTCATACAATTTTTCTAGATTTCAAATGATTTAAATAAAATTGGAATGAATAAAAGACATTTTTGTGTTAGTCAACTTGAAATCAACTTGACAAAAAAATATGTGCATATCAAGTAAAATATGCATGCAAGTCCGAACCCTAATTTATTTAATGCCTAATTATAAATTTAAAATTTTTAATAAATTTCATATTTATGCAGAAAGCGTAAAAGCTAATATCTTTATAAAAAAATACGAAAAAACTAAAATTTTTAAAAATATTTCATTCTCAATCACCAACAATAAATTTTTTATTTTATATGTTTTTTGATTCAAAAAGAGAGCGAGAGAAATGAAAAATACTTTTGCTCACTCCGGTGTTATTGTACTCTACAAACATAAATATTTTTGTTTACTTTCAAACGGCGTCTAGAATTGAGCTTTAAATTACGTATAATAAATTTTTCTGTTCTCGCTCTTGCTTTAAAATTTTCCTTAATAAATCAGAAGTAGTTGTCTAATGTAGCGGCATCGTTAACTATATTAAATTTAATAGTGATTGTTCAAAAGAGGGACAATAATTGAAGTGCATTAAAATCAACAGTTCTTAGCTCTCTCGGCAACACTTAGTTGAATTCAATTTATTAGAGTACGCGTTTAAATTTGAAACATTTAATCACGTGTCGCTCACGAAAGTCATTTAAATCATGAAAATCACATCTCTCCGTTTTTGCTCGTTTATTCTCTCAAGAGTATTGCGTGAAAGCCTTGAAATTATTATTTTATTCAATTGTGGATGAATTTTTTATTACTATTGTAACGAGACAAATTGTGCGAATAAAATTTCATTAAATTAAAAGACTCTGTCAAGTTCAGAAGTCGCGTTAGCAGCTGTTTCTCAAAAAATAAAGAAAGTATGAATTTATCAGTGGTGTTTATATTTTTGTTATTAATTCAGTTAGTAGAATTAAAAGGACGAGGGGCAGGTGGCGGTGGATTTAAGCTCATGTCATTTAAAAAACAACCAGGAAGAATTGCTAAAAGTAAACCAAAAACTGCTTCTAAAACTGCAGCCGTAGTTAGTTCAAGTGATGTTAAAACTTCCAACTATGAGCCACAAAAAGACTATGGAATGATTTTCAATAAAGGTTTATCAAAAAATTCATACATTTACAATGATTATTATCGGATCGATTCAAAAAGTCGTGGAATCATGCAATATCTAACGAGTGCATTATTCTTTAGAAGTGGAATAAAAATTGCTCACGAAATGAATCAGTATGAGGAGTGGGATGACGCTGATGATCAATTTTGGCGATTGACTACTAAAGCACCCTATTTTGAAAATAAAATTCCTGGTGAGTGCCATTGTAAGAAAAATATTGTGATGGTTGAAAAATAAAAAAAAATCATTCACAGGGTCGCGAAAAAATTTACCAGCATCAGCAGTCAATGGTGCAGCAATAGCTTTAGGATTAGAGTCATTACTTCCATTAAATATTCCAACAAAAAGTCCATTAATGTATTGCAAAATGACACATGAATTGCGACAAAATCAAATAAAATTGAATGGCAGAATTTATTCATGCGAGAATGGTGGAATTTTATCAATACAGTGCAATGAGCATGACATTTGCAATGGAAATACAACGATATGCAATGATAATAGTAGAATTAATGAAATTTCCTGCATCAATGGAACACTCTATTCACAAATCGAAATGTTTTGTAATGAATCCGATGCTCAAAATAATCTTCTTTTTTGCTTTATCGGTCAATTACCTCGTGATATTGTCTCATTCATTCCAACAACCAAGCCTGCAGCAATACAAACTGAAGAAAGTCAATCAAGTCTAAGAAGATTCTTCAATTCTATTCTTGAATTTTTTGGCTTCTCTTCATCATCTGAGGATGATAATTTGAAATTACAATCAGAAGCATTGATGGTCAAAGAAGAAGAAGAAGAAATTGAATCAAAATGGATACCGCAAGCTTTAGAGATTCCACCTGAGCCCGTAACAACACCTGAACCGCACATTTATCTCGTAAAGTCTAATGATAATAAAGCAATATGGCATTACTACCGCTCACTATCCGACATCTATCTTCGCTCCGAGAAATTAAAAGTTCCAATGAGCTCATTTGAACGAAATAATGTGAGAACTTTTACGATAACGGAATATAATAAGATGAAAGAGAATGGTGAAGTTGTGGATTTTTAACAGTGAAAATTTTCTTTTATGATTTACTTCAGCTGAGATTCATGTATATAAAAAATGATGATAGAAAGTATCACGATTAATTTCATCTGATGTATATGAGTATGTTGAGTTGCTTATGGCTGTGAACATAAAGCGCAAAAAAGAGAAATAATAAATTTATGTTGATGAATTTTTCTATGCTTTTGGATAAAATAAAAATAATATTGACAAAGAGAGTGAGAGGAAAAAATCGCGAGTGCTGACATATCAAGGATTTTAATCATGTCATGTTATATTACAACATCTATCTCGATGTCAAATTCAATTTTTATGAACATCAATTTACTGTTGGTGCTGCTGTTGCAATGAGATGAGCAAAATAAAATTTACTTCTTTGATTAAATCAACAAATTTTGTTATGATTTTTCTCTCTCTTTTCATCAATCTATCCATCTTCACAAATTTTTTTTTATATCATAGTCATATACACTTTTTTCTTGAAAAATAAACTTTTTTTTCTGATCCCAAAATGTGTGGCATGCAATTTCATCAAAAATCACAAGATACAATTCTCATCTCATCAATCATAAAATCATGAAATCTAATCTCATTCATCATGATGTCAGGACAAACAAACATGTTAATTGTCACATTAAAATGTGTCTATATTCTCTCTAACACATAAACATACACGCAATCATTGTCACAAGAAACAAAACAAACAGCAACAAACGATTGAATGCAATTGAAAATTTTGAACAAATTCAAGTTTTTCATCCTTAGACTAAATAAAAAATTAAATTTTTCGATCTCATCAGATTTCATTCATTTTGATTCAATTCATTCAATAATGCATTTTAGCAATGAAAATGCACTCGATGTGACATGAGATTAATTTTTTCTCTTCCTCTTGTATTTTTCATTTTCAATTTCCTTTCTCTTGAACAAAACCACCACCATGATGTTGATGATTTTCTCATTTTTATAAAAAATATATATTCTCACGCTCAGACATTGAATCTGAGCCGCCACCTGAACCAGCACCACCCGAAATCAACCCGCTTAACTCACACCGTGACATTTCGATGGCTAGCATGAGCGCCATTTCGATGAAACAACCTTCCAATTATGTACTGAAAATTGACAAAAATGGTGATCAAATTCATGAGGAATTTATTCCACAGAGTCAGCACGGTAAGTGCAATGGCAGTACACGGAAGAAGAAATTTTTGAGTGAATGAGTGTATGTTTGTGAAAATGTGATGATGCAGCAGTCGCAGACATATAATAAAGCAAGAAGCAGCATTTGTGCTGATGATGATGACGATGACGACATAACAGAAAGTAATGGAATGTCATTGTGATACTTGTTATGGCATCTGGATGCCTTGCTATACACAAGACTGAATAAAATGCTACTTCTGCCTACTCACACTTTCATTTTCAACAAGAAAGAATAAAAAAGAAAAGGAAAAAGAAAATATCAATTTCAGTCAGTGTGTGTACTGTGTGCCGTTGCTTGCTTGTTGTTGTTGTCTCCCCATTATCTTGTAAATGTCCTGATTGTCCTTTAAATGTCTTCTTTTATATTACATTACACTTCTTTCCTTTTCTCGTTCGTTCTCATTTCATTCCTCTTTTATTGTGCGCGCGATGTAGCAGTCGCTTGCTATCTTTTCTCCTTTTCTTTTCAACTTCATACACATGCTATTCTATTCCCTTCTCTATTCAGCCCTATTTTCTCTTTTATTCTTTCCATTTATGTATATATAGAAATTCGATAATGAGCTTTTAGAAAGGGAGAAAAGAGCTTTTCGTTTTGATTTAGAGCCCTTTTTCTATACATATAAGATACAAAATATAGAGAAAAAAACATGCTGCTTTAATTTAATAGAGGATGAAATGTAATTTGTCTAAAAGGGAAATAGATAGATAGATAAAAAATACAGATTCATTGAAATCGAGTTAAATTTAATTTTTTACTCGCACTCTTTACGTAAAGTAAATTTTATATGCAAAACTTGTCCACCAAGTGTTGTTAAAATTAGACACATCTTTTACACATTAAAAGAATATTGTAAGAGAAAGAAAGCTTAGAAGTTCATTAGCGAAATATTCTTGTCGTTGTAGATTTTTAAAGGCACACAGTAAAAATGAAAGAATTTCTTTTTTATGACCCATGGGAGTATGAAAAAATAATTTACAGTCATTTAGCAATGTCATTAAATGATGATGATGATGATGGTAAGCTTCGAGAAGTAAAAGTGAAATTTTTTGGCAATGTCATGAAATGATGCGTAATAAACAAAAGCCAAAGCTAAAAGTCATAATGAGAGCAATGACTATAGTTTTAGAAATTTCTATTTTTTTTATAAAGTTACAAGGTGATGATGATAATAAACCACAAAAATAAGAGCAAGCGAATAAGCATATAAATTTATGATATTTTATGATTTTCATTAAAATTGCTCTCTTCAACGACATCGTTCGCTTACTGTGTGTGTTTGTGTCCTTTTTTAGAACATACATATTTTTTTTTCTCTCTTGCATGTACGACAATAAACTTACTCTTAATGTCTTTTTTCTTATTTTCTTATTTTCTTTTTATATCATCAAAATTCTGTAGAATACATGACCCTTGGAAATGCAGGAGGCTACTCGACAACATCTCGACCAACGATGCCCAATGGAATGTCAAACTCGAGGTAAATAATCATTTTTCGTTTGTCTTAATTTGATAAGATGTGAAAAGAGGAAAAAGTCATCATCTCGAATGAAGTGCGAGTTGAGAGCTTTGTCGACAATGTTTAATGTTTCACAGCTTGTTAAAATGCAATAATAAAACTCCTTTGAGACATTGAGACATAAACATTGACTCATGCGCAAAAAGATCCAACTTCTCCATAAAACAGTGAAATTTTACTGAAAATGAAACATTTTTGAGGAAAATTTTTATCAATATTTGTCTCAGTCCTTTGGCATTTCTCAAAACGATCGCATTTAAAAAAAGTTGTTGATGGGAAAATTTTTAATTTTCAAAAATTTAAAAGGATATAAAAATGAAGCAAATCAAGTGCAGAATGAAGAAATAAAATGAAATTTAATTAAATAAAAATAAATTAAAAGCTTCAAATAAAAAGAAATAAAAATTTAAATAAAATATTTTGCAAAATTTCTCCATTGTGCGAAATAATTTCTGACTCTGCGCTCTTATCAAGTGTGTATGTGAATGTGCAAAAAATTGTTGAAAATGAAACAAATGGAAAACATTTTGCGATATATGAATGAATGAATTGAGTTGAATTTCATACCGCAAAGTGTGCAGACGTGCAAAGTTTTATCAAATAGAAAAATTCTTAAATTTTCTTCTTAATAATTTGTGAGATCAAAGAAGCAAAAAGGATTAAAAAAATGCGATGGAAAAAAAAGTTTTTTAATTGAAGATATTTCTTGTGAATGCATTTGAAGTGCATTTTATTGCACTCCAGTGAAATCGTTTAGCTAAGAGCAATTCTGTTTTATATATAAATTTTTTTAAAAAGTGTATAAAATACGGCATAAAAAAAGAAAAAGAGAAAATTTATTTCACTGTTTCCATAACGGCGATGAAAAAACACACTCGACAAGTCGTTCAATTTGAATGACTCTGCAGAGTTAAATAATTCGAGAAAATATAAAATAAAATATAAGAGTGCAAAGAGTGAGAGAAAAATAAACATTTTGTTCACTCTGTTCAATTTAAAAGGCGAGAAAAAGAAGAAGTTCCTTATCATGAAATAAATAAAACACACGGAAGTAGAAATAGAAGTGAATAGGAATAACTTCCTTTCTTTCGCTTCACTTAAAAAAAGTTGTTGAATTAAATTAAATTATATTAAATGTTATTTTGTGACTGACATAGAAAATATACAGCAATCGAAAGAGAAAGAAAGAAAGGATGAATTTGTGTAATTGTGTTTAAATTCCCTTATATTCTCACACCCAAAGCTATTACTTTTGCCGCTTCGAGAAGAAAAACAAAATAGGGAAAAGTTAGTAAACGACTCGAAGGACTAATAATTGTCTATCTCTGCACATATCTCACACAATTTCACTGTCGACACACACAATGGACCAATAATTTTGTGTGTATTATAGCGGCAATAAAAAAAGGAGTGGAAAAAGTACATATGAGGACGAAAAAAAAAATAAAAATGAAAATTTAATAGCACGTGAATTTTAAAGACTATTAACATCAAAAACGAGTAAAAGTAAAAAAAAGTTTATAATGGATTACCGAGGAGATTATAGGGACGATTCACGATATTCTATACCATCAACAATATCTCGACGTCTTCCCAATGTCAGCAACATTTACGATGTTCCCTTGGAGACGAGTGTCTCTAGGTAATCATTTACAAAATATCATTGCTGCGGGTTGGGATAAAGAAAAAGAAGCTAAGCTAATTGATGTGTGTACATATAGAAAAGACATAAATTTAGTTCGCCTTCTTGGCTTCCATAGCTCGGTGATTTTGTTTTATTTTTTACTCTCTCTTTCTCTTATTGCTGCTCGCTCGAATATTTGGATAAATAAATTTTGCTTTTTCGTGAAATTTATGTTTACGAGTACAAGAGAGAGATTTTTGTGGGAGTTTACGAGATTTTCACAAAAGAGACACTAGAGAGAACCCTTCTGCCGCTCTTTGAATTTGTTCGCTTGCTTGCTTGTTTTGATCCTTTTTTTTGGTGGTGGAATGGGATGTTAGTAATAAAAGTGGAATTTATGCCTCAGCTTTGAGGTCTCGATGGCTTGAAATTTTAAGTATACGAGCAAGAGAGTTTGAAAATTCATTAAAATCATCAACGAGGGTTTTTACACACGAACCAGCTGAATTTTCCTTTTTTGAGGTTTTTACATTAGCTATCAATAAAAAACTTGTTTTTCTTCTTTCATCCCTTTTTTGTAATTAAATCTGAACAGGATTGGTAATTTTATGCAAAATTTAACAAAGTTCAAAAGTTATAAAAAATTTAATTTTATGATAATGCTGTTGATAAACACTTTATAAAGATTTAATTTCCACTAAACAAACACTGTTTGGGAATTAATTAATTTTATGTTTTAAAATATACAAATAGTTGAGATTACTTTTTAAAAATGAATAAATTAAATGTTGAGTATCCTAAATATGTCAAACCTAATTTCATTTTCAAAATTACTTGAAAGTTTAATAAGAATATGATTAATTATAGGTTTAGGATTTGTGCGCAAGTTGTATGCAAGTTAACTTGCACAAAATTATTCTTTCTTCCAAAATTTTATTTCAATTGGTAGAAACTTTATAAATTTAAGTGAGACATAATTTTATATATGTTTACAAAGTTTCAACTAAATTAAATAAAATTTTTAATGAGCTAGAGTCATTTTATTTAAGTCAACTTGCATGCAACTTAAAAAACATACCTGCGCTCAAGTCCAAATTTTAATTAATTGTAAATAAATAAACTACAGAGAATTTCATAAAATTCCATAGAAATTTAAAATTGTGGATCAGATTATTTATATTTCTTTACTTCTTTTTAAATATACCATGATTTGCATTTAAAATTTATCAAAATTTTATAACTACAATAAATGCAACAAAAATTTTTGATTATTTACAAACTTTTATGATGAAATTTTCCGAACCTTGTTCAAAAATCAATTTCAATTTTTAGCAAAATTCTATGTTCGAAGAAGCTTTCAATTTTCTTCTCCCCTGCACTCCAATAACATCTTTTCAATTAACTCTCACAAAATCCAATTAAAAATTCATTGTTGAGTGTCTCAATATCAATTTATCGTTGTCATCGCTTTCTTACTGTTTGGTATTAAAAGAGAGACAAAAAAAGTTTTTCTTCTGTGCTTTTGTATATGTGTAGGAGTCTAGAGATAGAATGAGAGGGAAGTGTTAATAGGAACGAAAGCAATTATTTTGAAATTAAATAAAAATAAATATGTACTTAAGACTTTCTCTCTCTCTCTCCCACACTTTAGATTTTTTTATAAGAAAATTGTAATAAAGAAAGCGAAAATTTATTCTGTGAAGCACATCGCAATATGCTTGATAGAGCAACGAAATAATGATAATAAGACTTGTGTACACTTGAGAATCAACGACGAAAAATGAGAATTTTGCTCTTTGTAATTGCCCTGCTTTCATTCGTATAATAATTTAAATTTATTTCAATAAAATGGAAAAAGTAGAAAAATTGTAACCAATTTAAATTTTTTTTGTCTCTTTACTAACTCACAAATACATAAATGCTATTGGCATTTGGTTCTGGACATACACATTGTTATACAAATTATAGGATGAATGTTACAATGCAAAGTGGACAAACGCTGCCGGGTATGCAGAATACAATAAATAGCAATCACATGAGCGGCTCATCCCAATTAATGCCTGGTTTTCCACTTAAAAGCTCTCAACCTTATTCACCTTCGAGGTAAGTGCGCATTTCTCTGACTATTATGTTGTCTTTTATAAAATAGCATCAGCAGCAGCAACGAATCGGACGATAGAGTTAAGCAAGATATTTATTTAATTTTCATTGTGTATGGTACATTTATACGATTTATGATCTCACCAAAACGTTTTTGACTTTCTTTCTCATTCATATTTATTGTCATTGCTACTATCTCTTGCTTACACACATTCTATTTGCTATTGGCTAGTTCAAAAAAATCAGCACCTTTACTTAGAAAACAATCATTAATTTCTTAAAAACTATTTGACTTATTGACAAACGGTGAAAAATAAAATATTTCTATGACTTTTGAGCAGTTTTCAAAGTGAATTTGATGAGTCATCATTTTGATTAAATATTTTCAATGTGACTTGAAAATTCTTAAATAAAATTGCTATGAAATTTGATTGCAAAAGAATTGATGATTGTATAGAAACACAGTTAAGGCGTTCATTTTTTTGAACAACCCAATATTTCGATATAACTATACAACCAACAATCATCGTCAATTGGTTCTATATTTATAAAATAGAAAAATAAGATTCAAGGGAAGATACTTTGAAATTATTTCCTTTTAATCTACAGCATTGTTTTAGATTCATGTTTTAAATAGATGGTGTTCCAAATCATCCACAGCTCAAAAAGTCCACTCACGAGCTGTTCAAAAAATCCACAGGGGATTTTTTGAAAATCACGACTTTCCAAAAAATCCACTTGAAAATGTATGTGGACTTTTTGAACATCAGTGATTTTCAAAAAATCCACATATAAATGTATGTGGACTTTTTGAAATCATTGCAGTTAAAAAATCCACATACATTTATATGTGGATATTTTGAAAATCATTGCAGTTCAAAATCTCCACAAATTTTCTGTGGATATTTTGAACATCAGTGATTTTCAAAAAATCCACATAGAAATGTATGTGACTTTTGGACATCTCGTGATACTCATAAAAAATTTTTTCTGATAAATAATCTTTAATTTGATTTGAAGGAACATGAATCATGATGAGTAAAGAACAAAAAAAATTATAGTTTCTGATCAGTTTTTATTTTGTCTTGGAGTTCTCGAGAACAAGTAATGAATGATTTCTTATTGTGTTGGCACTCAATTTGAGAATAAAATTATGAAATAATTATGAAATAATTTTATTTTATATTTATTGTGATCTATTGATATTCAAAAAGCATGTATAAAGTCAATAAATTTATTTATTCCATCAACAAATCAATTGTTTAAATACAGAGTTGTTATGTGCGAAAAAAAGTGCCGCACCTTAAAAAAATTTGAGTGCCGCACATTTTGAGGTGCAAAAGGTGCGAGGTGCGAAAAATTTTTTTTTGCCGGAAAAATCTGTCCGTGGTTTTTAGTCGTGATAATTATAAAATAGCATGGAAAAAAATATTTTTTTGATTTTTCAAAAATTTCGATTTTTCCCGGCCAAAAACCGTTTTTAGCGCATTTTTGGAACAACAATGCAGCTTATACATTCACTTTGTTCGGCTGCGGCTGGCTGGCTGTCCCTCTGAGATCTCGAAAACTATGATAGCTAGCGACTTCCGGTTTTTGCGTTAGATTTGTGCTAAAAAGTTAGTGGCGCGACGCTTATTTATATTTTCTGTCACTAGTCATATAACTGGGAAATTATGAATTAATTTCCATATTAAAATTTGTAAACAAAATTTTTTTTTCGCGAAGTTGACTGCGATCAAAAAAATTTTCAGGTGCGCGTAGCCAACTTCGCGTATTTTGAATTTGACCGTTTTTTTTTAAATCAACAAAATTTATTATAAAGACGATTTCGAAAATTTTAATAGATTAGGATTATTAGCAGCAATTAAATTACTCGAGTTTTCAATAATATATTCCTATATGAAATGTAAACAAAATCATAAATAGCTGCTAAATTCTTAATTGACTGCTATTCGGTTAATTTCAATTCTTTCATTCGAAACATCAGTATTACAAATGAAATTTCCTATACATTTGAAATTTACTTCAACCAGTATATGCATTCGCATGAATCTGTTTATAACTCATATAATATTTCTGTAATTTGTTATAAACTCTGATCTAGGCATCAAAAATGCGCTTAAGTACACCGATCTGCAACCGGGTACTTGGTCACTGGTTTACATGCATTTTTGCTTATTTTTGTGTTTTAAAATTCATAACTTTTCACCAACTTATCCGAAAAATATGGTTGATACTTTGTTAAAAAATAATTTTAAGACCTTTTACCAATATATTATATGTAATATATAAGTTAAAATTATGGTCACAATAGCAACATTATTGATATTTTTTTTGTGGTTTTTTGGCATTTATTTAGGTCAAAAATTCAAAAAAGCTTCATAAAAATTATTTTGATGTCTCAAATTATAATTTTGCATTATTTTTACTCAAACACACAAAGTTTTCTCAAAGAAGTGATTTCCTGCAAGTTTGCACGCTCTACAGCATGTGCTGCCGGTCTAAGAATGCCTTTATAAAAAAATTTAAAAATTGCTTAAAATGACAAAAAATGATAATATATGCAAAAAAATTGATTTTTTCAGATTTCAATGCTGAATAGAATTCAAAATAATTTAACGTAAATTTAAATACTCAATATCAGAAAAATTTTTTTAATAGTGTATCACGAGATGTCCAAAGTCCACATACATTTCTATGTGGATTTTTTGAAAATCACTGATGTTCAAAATATCCACAGAAAAATTTGTGGAGATTTTGAACTGCAATGATTTTCAAGTGGATTTTTGGAAAGTCGTGATTTTCAAAATTTTATATTGTGGACTTTTTGAACAAGTGTGGTGACTTTTTGAGCTGTGGATGATTTGGAACACCACCTTTTAAATAAATCAAGGAATGTTAGGTCAAAAATTCATCAAATTATCAAAAATTTTTTAAAAAATTTTTTTGATAGTTTCATTCAAAATTTTTGATTTTTAGTGCTAACTCTGTTTTATTTATCAAAAGTTCTTATCCCTTGAAAAAAAAACTATTATAGAGGAACTTTCTCCCTTTAATATCTGTAAATAGAAAGAACATATCTGCCATTGGTTGGAAGCCATAAAATTGTGTGTTTAGCGAGAATGATAGAGAATGAATGGCAAAAAATTTCTAAAAGGAGAAGAAATTGAAAGCAGAAATGGATAAATTTAAAATAAACGCAATTTAAACTCACACTAGACACAATTAGATAAAGAGAAAAACTTTTTAGTTGTTGCTTTTACTGTTGGAATAGTGTGAAGGAAGTAATAAAATAAAACTTGTGTGTATATGTGTAAAAGTTCCTTTTTTTATGAATATTGTCTGCAATTCAAATATAATCGCTCGGAAGAGAGTTGAGCATAAAATCATCACCAACCGCCGCAATCTGATTAAATTACCACAACAGAAAAAGGAAGAAAGTGAAAATTGTTTACAAACTTTACTTATAATAAATTTTCTCTCTTGTTCTTTAATCAAAAAGAATAAAATAAAAACAAAGAGCGATAAAGTTTAATGCATTCAAGGAAATCGTGTAATAAAATGAAAGAGAAGCAAACCCTTTACAGTAACAAACAATAAACCTTTCAATAAGAAATTGGTAGTTAAATGGCTTCGATACAGAGAGATATATCTTAAACTTTACGAGCATCTCTCTTGCATCTGACTGAGAGTATAAATGTATCGTTAAATAATTTTAAGAAGAATGATAGAGTTTTAAAAGTAGTTTAAGAACGCTGAAAATTCAATTTTCATCTCATTTCTCTTAAAACATTTTCATTCACTTGTGTATAAATATACACATATAATGACATTTTGTTAGGAAACATGACATTAAACTTAATAGGAAATTGTTGAGAGGGAATGCGACAGGAGATAGGAGATGCTTGCTTTCATCCCTGCGAGACATTAAAAGAAGCAGTCATTGTTTTCCATTATCACACTTTCTTTCACTATTCTGCTTTATTCTATTTTGTTCTGGAAGTGCAATAGAATGCAATAAGTTAAACAGAAAGATGGAAAGTTGAAGATATATGCATATGTAATTTGCAAATATAGAACTGCAGAATTTTCGAAAATAAAATTAAAGGTTGTGAAACTTTGAAAAAAAATTAAGTAAGTTTGAATAAATAAAATTTTTAAGTTTGTAAACCTTAATCTTGTCGATAAGCATTTCGAATTGTATAGAGTAGAGAGAAAGTGTGCAGAAAAGACATTCGAGGACGAAACAACGACGACGACTATCGACAAGAGATGCAAATTGCAATTTGTATATTTTATTATATATTCACATATATACATGCAAGTGCTTATGCGATGCAATGTTTTCAAGCTACATAAATTTCCATCTTCAATCCAATTTTTTTTTTTTGAAAAAGGGTATTAGCTTACGCTGCAGTGTTCTCACATGCTGCAATATTTTCCATTCATGTCCTCTCTCGATTATATTCTTCCATCTCATAGCCTTTAGATGCCATTTGTTGTTGCTGCTGCTGTTGTAAAATCTTTCACATTGAGTTGATTCATTAAAGTAATTTTCACTAACCAATTTTCATCTCTTTCCATTTTCGTTACAGATTCAATTTAGATAAAAGATTCCAGTACAAGTGCTCATGGAAATTGTTTAGCATTGCCTTAATATTCTTAAGTGTAATTCTTACAGCATTGTTGGCTTATTTTGCTGGTGAGTTCTCATTTACTTTATTTTAAGAGGAGTTTGCACAATCTATTAAAATTGAATTGCTTTCGTTCTCAATAACATCAGCAGACGTGTGATGGATGAGCAATTTAATTAGCTATAAGCGTCAGTGCAAATAATACAATTTATTTTCTCTTCTTTTTCGATTTGCTCATTAATATGTATGAAGAAGACTAGTTGCCTTATTTTTATGTATATAAATATTCTCAGGAAAAAAACTGTAGATGGATAGAAAGTAAATATGTGTTGAATTTTATTTTATGATGGTGAAAGGAATATTGTTTTGGTTCAATGATTTTGTGATTTTCTATTGAACAAAAAAGCCTTACAAAGAAATACCTAGTTGATTTTTATTAGAGTTTGTGATTGCTGCTAACAGCAATAACAAAACAGTGTTCTTTTTAAAAGTGTCTTATCATGGATATGAAATATTTTCAAAAAATTTTTTAAACAAAATACAAAATACAGAAAATTATCAAAAGAATTTTAAAACATTTTTTATAAACTGCTAAAAATTATCTAACTCAATAAATCAAACGCAAAATAATTTTTCCTTTACCATAAGATAAAAATAAATGAAAAATCTTTTTACATAAGCTTATACTCTTTAGTCAGCCACCTACGGAATGATATCGGAAGTAACTTGTTGAGAATTCTTTTCACGTTTTCCTCTCCCTCTCACTCTTTGGCCTTTTTTTGTTGTGCCACCGCTTACTCATTTCCTTTTGCCATATCTCAATTTCTCTTCATTTTTCGGTTCCAAGCACACACACATATTGTGTGAAGCATGTAGATGTGGCGAAGTGTCGAATCACGAAAATGTTCCTTTTTGTCCATTTGTTATGTTATTTTTCTATTCTATTCAATAGAATGAATGGTTGTTGTTATTGTGCAGACTCCTTACTATTATTATAACAAAAATGAATGTATACATTTATATTTATGGATCGCTTATGAATTTCATTTCTCATCTATACAGCCGTCAGTTCAATGAAACCAAATATCGATCCATCAAATTGTATTCTCGTCCAAGATGTGAAATCATCACAAGCACTAGCAAATTCACAAAATAATCATTTACGTTCGGACATGGCGAGTGTGGCTGGAGCAACTTATGGTGGTTCAACAGGAATGCTTAGTCAGCACTCAACAACCACAGAAGATTCTTTACAAACGGCAACAACAGGAGCAACATCGGCAGCTGCTACTACGCCTCATCATCATGTATATCAACCAAAAATGGACCAACAACAATTGCAAATTCACACGCAACCATCGATCACGGAATTGAAAGATTTTAATGTGGTTCACACTTCAATTGTGCCGCCTTTTCAATTTTGGAATATTGAATTTCGTAACAAACATCCGGCATACATTCAGTTTAACTTTACTTTACCGTGGGGCGCAAATTTTGCTGTTTATGGTCGTAGAAATGTTTTACCGAGCATCACACAGCATGACTTTGTTGAATTTTTCAAACGGGAACGTCTCGATCATAATCGTTTGCGAAAAAAGCGTGACGTTGTCGATGATATAACGAGACATTATGAAAGAACCCATGAGATGCTTGCTGATGGTAGCAATACAGGAACTGGTACACGAAGGCATGACAATAAAAGATTAAATCACAACAACAATAATCATCATTTAAAATCAATAGAGTTGCTGAGAGATGAAAATGAAGAAGAAGAAGTGGTGCCAAAGCCACAAATGATGGACACGTCAGCATTTTTGCATTTGACACCAGATGAGAGACATATTATTGCAAAAAGATCTGCACAACCGAAAATCGATATTGATGCATTAAAGGTTAATGTCACAGTTCTTGAATTTATGGATATTGGTCGTTGGTTCTTGGCAATCTATAATGACGAATTGGTAGCGCATCAAGTGCAATTGATAGTTTCTGAAGCAGAAGGTATAAGCAATAGCTGTCCAAATGACTGTTCTGGACATGGCTCATGCTATTTGGGAAAATGTGATTGCATTGATGGATATCAAGGTGTTGATTGTTCAAAAAGTGTTTGTCCAGTTTTATGTTCAGCTCATGGTCATTACGGTGGTGGAGTTTGTCATTGTGAAGAAGGTTGGAAAGGATCAGAATGCGATATTCCTGTGACTGAATGCGAAATGCCAACATGTAGTAGTCATGGTCGATGTATTGAAGGCGAATGTCATTGTGATCGTGGTTGGAAAGGACCATTCTGTGATCAAGGTTTGTAATTTTTAAATTTAAAACTTTTTCATATAAAAAATCTAAAATTTCTTTTTTTTTCCTTAACAGTCGATTGTCAAGATCCAACATGTTCTGGTCACGGAAGTTGTGTTTCAGGTCAATGCTTTTGTAAAGCTGGTTGGCAAGGCGAGGATTGTGGAACACGTGATCAACAAGTATACAAATGCTTGCCAGGATGCTCAGATCACGGACATTATGATTTAGAAACTGGTTCTTGTGTCTGCGATCGTCATTGGACTGGTCATGACTGTTCACAAGCTGTTTGTAGTCTCGATTGTGGTCCCAATGGCATTTGCGAGTCTGGACGATGTCGTTGTAATGATGGCTGGACTGGATCGTTATGTGAACAATTAACATGCGACTCACGTTGCTCTGCTCATGGCCAATGCAAAAATGGCACTTGTGTTTGCTCACAAGGATGGAATGGAAAATACTGCACATTACGTAAGAAAATTCATTTTAATTCGCTGATAAAATAATCGCATTTTTTTATGAATATGAAAACAAAAGTTGCTATGGCAGTGAGTCTGAGAGAGAGAAAGATAATCACTTTTGCAATGCTTTAGCTTATCATTACAGTGAATGAGTGAGATGAAAATCCCAAACAACCAGTGCTTTGTGCATATCCAGTCTCGAGAAAAAACTTTAATCCAATTAAATTTCCATTTTCTGCCATTGTCAATCATTCAATTGTCAGGTTTCCTTTTTTCCCTCTCTCTCACTCACTCGCACAACTTTTCAATTCCTTTCTTCATGCTTCTGCTGCTGCTGCTCTGTGCTTTTCTGTTATTTGCCTCAAATGTCTGTCGGAATGTGCCGATTCGATTTCGTGCTGCCTTTTTTCTACACTGTCTCTCTTCAATTCAATTGTCCCAATTTTTTCTTTTTCCTTTTTCTCAAACTCTTGAATTTTTTTTTGCTTATCTAAAAGTTTCTTCCTACTTATATTGCACCGATTCCTATTTTTAAAATAGGTTGTGATACTATAAAAATTTGTTTTATTCATAGAAATAAAATACGAAATGTAGTAAAAATATTATAAAATTTTGTCATCAAAAATATTTATTGAAATTTAAAATTAAATTTTCATTATTCTGACCCTCAAATGGAAGTTTATATTTTGAGTATCACAGCCTATGATATTTTCATTTCCATTGCCACAACAGCAGCAACAGAAAAATAAGAAAGATTTTCGTTCACTCACAAAAGCACATAAAAACGTCATTATTAATTTACAGCCGGATGCGAGAATGGTTGCTCACGTCATGGACAGTGTACATTAGAAGATGGCGAATATCGATGTAATTGTATTGAGGGTTGGGCCGGTTCAGATTGCTCTATAACACTTGAAATGGTATGCGATGATGGTGTCGATAATGACGAAGGTGAGCACATTTCAATTTCTTTTCTCGAATGAGAATGAATCTTAGTTTAATTGCTTTTTTTTCCTCAAAACAAAAAAAAATCAATTCAGATGGAATGATTGATTGTTCAGATAGTGAGTGCTGTTCACACAGTGTTTGTTCTGAGCATATTATGTGCCTCTCTTCGAACGAGCCTGTCGATGTTCTCTTGCGTAAACAACCGCCATCTGTCACTGCTTCATTCTTTCAACGGGTCAAGTTTTTAATTGAAGAGAACAGTGTGCAGTCATATGCACATAAAGATGCATATGAATCAGAAAGGTGAGTGCTGTCTTTTTCAATATTCTTTTCACAAAATTTTCTTTATTTTAAACTTAATTTTAAAACTTTTCTTTTTAACGTCATGCTTTTTGCTACAAATAAAGAATTTTCTAAATATTTCTAGAATGAAATTTTATTAAAACAAACGACATAAGACAATATAAAAATAGAAAAAAGTCAACATGTTTGCATGGCCGCAGCTGCACTTATTTCAATCTATATTTTTTTTAAAACTCAGTATATGTGACATGATATGTGAGAGTGAGTCATCATATGATATGACTCTAATTGGATTTAGTCGCTCTTTCCACTCACTCTGAAAAATCTCAATATGTACATATGAGATAGAGAGCAGTGAAAGAGTCTGTCTAAATTAAATTAAACTTTTTGCAGCTTTGTCATAAATACATATCACACATATACAAAATAAAATAAAATTTTTTCAAATAATGATTTTTCTCTTAACCATTTTCATTTTTTCTTATATGGAAATTGTCAAACAAAATCCAACAGAGACTAAGTGAAAATGGAAGGAGTGAAAATTTTTAATAAAACGAAAAAGTTTTATTTTATTTAACCAATGAATCAAAAAATACTGCGAGAAATATGTATAGACATGTTTGCTAATATACGACTCTCAAGAGGATAATAATTTTTAAATCGAAAACAAAAACTTTACTTTTTTTTGAAATTTTAATAAATATTTAGTTTTCGCCCCTGTCTTATAATATTATTAAAATTTATTTCATTTTTTGCTCACTCAAAAGTTAGGGTGCAGAAAAAACTTTTTTGATTTTGAATTTCAACTTATCATTATATAATTTATCACAACTTTTTCTCTCTTTTGTTTAACTTTTATTTTTTTATGTCCCCTCAAAAAATCGTTCCATTCGAATGTCAATAAATGCAAAAAAAGATTTGAATTTATCAAAAAATGCCAAAAAAGTGAGAAGAGACATTTTTTCAGTCAATTCAATATATTTTGTGAGGGTTATTGTCTTTCAGAGAATTGAAAAAGTTCAATTTTTAGTGAATAAATTATTAAAAAATTTAGCCGATAAATCAAATTCAAAAAATAAAATAATAGAAATTCCCAGAATGATATAGATTGAATAATTTAATATCAATAATGGGATTTCGTGAAAGTCATCAATTAATGCTTTCAAATTGACTCAGATTTTATATTTCATAAAGATAAAAAAGAATTTCTTAAATATAAACACGGAGACAAATAACTGGCATAAAGTTTTTGAGGTTTGTCTCTATAAAGTCAAAATAATTAACCTTAAAAAGAATATTTAAAAGTGTTATAATTTTTTTATGACAGTTAAAAAGAATTTATTACTGTTATAAAACTTTTATAACTGTCATAAAAAATTTATAACACTTATACATTTTCTTTTAAAAGCTAATAAATTTGACTTTAAAGGGACAAATCTCAAAAACTTTATGCCAGTTATAAAATATTTTTCTCCGTCAAGAAAACAAGAACAAATTCAATAGATTTTTAGGTTTAAAAAGTCAATATTTTAAATCAACATTGGCAAATATTGATTCGAAAAAAATTTGTAAGATCAAAAAGTTAAAATTAATCTTTTTAAAGTCTAAAACATACACAAATAAAATAAGTTAAAACGATTATTATTATGATAATATTTGATGTCAAAAAAAAAAAGAAAAAAATCGATACAAATATCATTACTTTAAAAAAATATTCACACAAGTTTGAAGGTTAGATTAAGGTTAATATAAATCATTTCACTTTAATGCGTCTGGGCCAAAATCCCAATAATAATATAGAGGTTAAATAAAAATAAGGGAAGCTTTAATAATCTAAAAGTCAACAAACTCACTCACTGGGTATTTTTGATAAAAAGCAAAGAATTTTTTTCTCATTTAAGACTATTTCGATGGTGCGTATTTTTTGGGTGTTGTGTTTGTCTAATGTTCAAAAACCTCTCTGTATGTTTACACAAATCTCCGTAAAGAATAAAATCTACGAGACTCGATTCAACGAACGTAATAAAAAAAGAAAATTCTGTAATATATGCGATACAAAACATAGCGAAATATCGATGAAAGGCAAAATATATATATAATCTACTAATACATTACCAAACATTTCATTATATATACATACAAACTTATATTGAATTTCTTTCTTCAAATTTTCTTTTCTTATTATTTTACTACACATCACTTGAGTGTTAATGAAAAAGCTCTCACTTTTCTCTTTGAAGCCTTCTTCCGCTCACTAAAGATGGATGTATGAATATTTTCATTTTTCTTTTTCACACTGCGTTCTACTCTCCGTCTCTAATCAATATTTTATTGCTGCGAGCTATCTCATGATGTTGAGACGACGACTAGAAAAAAAGCAGCAAAGCAATTTCTATCGCTCTTTTTTTTCTCTTTATCCACAACTATGAAATTTGCTTTCTTTCTTCATTTCTCATTTTCTAGTTATTTTTGCTGTTTGATATGACAGAAAGATGAAAATTAAAATTCTTATATTTAAATCTTTTCCATTGCACAAAGAAAGAAAAAGGAGATTTTTTCTATTAAAAAAGAATATTATTTTTTTTTCTTTTGCTATATAAATATATGCCTTTATGTAAAAAGAAATGACCGTTGGGAAAATATTTGAATTTTTTCTCTTTAAAGAGGATAATTTCAAAATAATATATATTCCCAAAATCTCTCAATGTGTCTTCAAAATGTCTTCAATTTTCTTTCCTCTTGTTATTCCATTGGACAAGCACAAGTCTGTATTTTTTAGAATAAAAGACAACGACAACGATGATGAAGGAGGAGGAAGATTTCTTCACTTTGTATATTGCTTTAAAAAGGAGACTGAAAGTCACTCACTCTGTTATCGCTAAATATTCTAGAGCGAGCGAGAGGAGCTTTTTATGCATGCTCTATACATCAACATCGAATGAAAGAGAAAGAAGAAAAAATTTCAATAAACTTTCTTTACATAATTTTCATTTTTTATGTGTTCGTGTGAATGTGTCTTCCTTTTTGTATGTCTCCTTCTTTTTGCCTATGTGTGAGTTGGCTTTATTCACTTTACATTTTTCTTCCTTTGCTGTGAATGATATTAGCTTCATAAATGAGAGATGAGAATAAATTTTCTCTCTTTTTCCCTTGCGTTAAATTTCAAGAACAGCAAAAAATGTCTCTCGACTTTAAGCACTTTTCTCTGAGTGGGTGAAAAATTGAATTTTGCACCTAAAATATTCACAATTATGATAGCAAGGGAATAAAATTCATGTGCTAAATATTAAAATATGTAAGTACACAAGACGAAAGCTCAACTCACTTTTTACTGTGAAATGTTCTTATGTGAATATAAGTATGAGTTCCAAAGAGTGGTTTTTAAAGAAAAGTAGAGAAATATTTTATTTGATGAATAATAAAACACACTTTTTGTATGTGTACTGATAATATTAAGTGAAAAATATTTAAATTCAAACACAGACATACTCACTTATATACATGTGAATGAAAGTCACTGTGTGCTATGTATGCATGCATAAATACAGCTAAAAACTTTTTTTTTTGGGTATGAAAAGTATTTTCTGTGAAAGAAGGAATTTCAAGTGTCTCTAAAGCTTCAAGTATGTGTGGATCTTAGTTTCGAAGCTTTCAATTTGATGCTTTTTGGAATTTTTGCTCTTTCTTTCTTTATCTGTGAAGAAACAAATAAATATACGAGAAAAACAGATAAAGGGAAAATTTTCGTCCCAAGAATTTTTAATATATGTTAAAATTGTGGTTTTCAAAGAAAATTATTTTTCCTTCATCTTAAGATTCTTTTATTTCATGATTAGGAAAATTTAATTTTTTGATATGTCAATTTTTTGTCATATAGCAAAAAAATCAATTATCCATTAAAAAAACTTGGCATAAAAGTTAACTTTTAAAGTTTACTGCTGACTCAATTTAAAAAAAAATTATTTGTGTCCCAATTTTTTCTCGTTTTTGCTTTAACTTCCTTCCTTGTGAATTCATAACACAATTTTGTTTTATTTCACTCCTCATGTAATCGCATTTTTTGAAGAATTTCATTTGAAATTAAATTCTTTACGGCTCGAAGGACCAATTTTGTGTATGAAGAAGAGGAAAAGAAAAGCAAATGAAGAAAATAAAAAAGTTTAGCATATTTTAAAGGAAGTTGAACAACTTTTTAAGTCACTTTGTCACTTTTATGTTTAAAGACTTCTAATAAATTGCGTTTATTTAATAATTGTCCATTCAACAACATTTCGTCATATTAAAAAAAAAAGACTCATAGTCGGAAGAATGAAAATTTCATTATAACGCGTCCGCTTTTAAGAGCTCAGAATAAAAAGAGAGAATTTGAATATTCTTCAGCAGAAAAGAAAAATTATTATGTCCTCTAAATTATGTAAACATCAAAAAAAGAGAAAACAAAATTTATATACACTTTAACTGCGTTACATTGAGAACAGCAAAAAATAAGAGAAAAGAATTTAATTTTTGTTCTGTTTAATGGCAGTTGTCTGTTTATAACGCGGCAGAAGATGAATATTGAAATAATTTTTGTTGTGTTTTTGGAGTGTATAAAAAGTATGTCGTGTGCTAATGCTTGACGAATGACGGTGTGATAATTTTTTATGTTTGACGCCATTCGGTGTATAAAATGAGAGCAAATTTTTACAATCATCTTCTTTTATGTTCTTCTTATTAATTTGCAAACCATATTAAAGAGAAGAAAGAAATTCATATTTCATAAAAATCATAACAATAACAGACGTTTAGAAAATTTGTCTTATCAATCAATATCGCTAAAAAAATATTAAAGTAGTTAAAGAAAATCAACGAATGAGAGAAAAAAATGTAGCAAAAAAATCAATTTTTTTAAAAAATTTTATTATTTATTTTTTGAACAAAAAATTGTCCTGTGTCTTCTTAATAAGTGAAATATGTTTTTTATGTTTCCATTTTCTTCTTTTTACTTTTTGTGTCCCTGTCTGCTGTGCCGTTTGCTGGTAATCATAAAATGTACAAAAAATAATGAATTTATACCGCCAAAAATTGTGTAAATACATCCCACGTAAAAAACTACACTAATTGCATATACACGACGATAATCAATTAATTATAATATACATGGACTATATGAACCATGTTTGTGTGTATTACTATTCGAAAAACAAACATAACTAATTTTTAAAAATAAAATGAATGAATGAAAATATCTGTAGCGAATTTTGGAACTCGTTTATATCGCGGTAAGTTTGCAGCTCAGCTTATTATTTTTTGTATATGTTTACACATCTCCCTTATCCTTCACGAAAAATACATAGAATCATTTACTATACACGCACACAAAGTTTTATATTATTATATTTCTGTACACATTTGTAACAAATAATAATGATGATAATGAGTAGTCAATAACCTGCTATTGATGGTGAAAATTTTTGATTGATTTAATTAACTTTTTTAAATTGATTAATTACTTTCATTTGTAAAGAGCTGTAAAACTTTATGAAATTTTAATTACAACGTCACACACTCTCTTTGTCTGTGCTGCTTTTATAATTAAATCAACAAAAAAGAATTAATTTTTAAATTGCTTCATTTTATTCAGCAGATCATTGTCAATATAAAAATTAATTCAATTAATCTCAATAAGAAAATAATCAATGATTAATTTCAAGCTTGATTTTTAAAAAATATGAAAAAGACAAAGAAATTTTTGTTGAAATTCAACAGATTTTACTTTTAGGCGATGAAAAATCCCATCAAAAAACATATCATCATTTTCATTTGTGAAAAAAATTATAATTTCTTTGTGTTTCAGAAATACAATATAAATACAAGAAAAAAAAGAATATTTGTTCACTGTCACCTGCATCTGTGTTCGCTTTTGTGTGTGTTTAATATTTTTTTTATATTTTTTTTTGATATGTGTATTTACCATATTTTTTTTATATTATAATCATGATTTAGCTTTAAATGTATATATCTCTCACATTTCTCTCTCTCGTTTTTTTCTTTATTTCCCTACAACCATCCAAAAACCCCTTAAACCATCACCACTGCTACCACCGAAATAACATCGATTTCACTCACTCAAAACTCACACTTCTATCTTTTTCTATCTAACTTTATCTAAGAAAAAAAAACTTTTTAGCTCTTTCTCCATGTTTATAAGAAAATTGTACCAACATAAAAATTTTGATTATTATACTTCATGTGTGTGTTTTTCGAAATTAATGTACGAAATATTTCTTATATTTTGCAAAAAAAAGTTCTTGATTTCTTTTTCTGTGTTTTCTGTACTTTTTTATTTTAGCTTTTAAGCGAAATAAAAACAGCATTGATTTGTTTATGTTGAGTTCTTTTTTTATTTTTCTGCAGCGTTTTTTTTTATTTTCAAGTAAGAAAAAAAATTTCTTTGAGCAAAGAAAAAAGGAAGAAAAAAATTCATCAACATAATGAGCATACGGAAAAGTTTTTTTCGAAAAGAATTTGACTTTTTAATTTTTCTTTTGTTCGTTGTCTAACTCAAATTTAATTTGAGGAGCATCTCGAAGAGTGAAATCTTAAATCTTTCTAATATAAGAAAAAAAAAATTAAGTCACTTGTGGTGCGAACAACAGAATTTTGCAGCGAGTGTGTTAGAATTGCAAATTATGATTTTTGAACACAAATTGTTAAATTTCATTTTGCATAATTTGCTTTTTCACTCTTGAATCTTTTTTTCTTTGTTGCTAGCAACTTTCTTTTAAATCTTTATGAAGTGTGTTGCTATCTGTCTCAACTCAGAGCTAGAAGAACGCATAAAGAAGATTTTTGCTCATTCTTACCTCTTGAAGAAATAAAAATTTGAGTTTTTTGCTTCCTTTCTTCCTTTTTTGCTACATGAAATTTTAAATAAGGATGAGAAAAAATGGTAAAAAGTTTTTATCTTGTTCCAAGAGTTCTTTTAAACACTCGTCATAAACTTTTCTTTTCCTCTCTTTCTCACTTCATGGTTGCAAGTAAAATAAAAAGTCATCAACGTAAAAATGTCTACAGGCGGCTCATAAGAGTCATCTAAAAAAGCTGAAGAATCATAAATCTCAATCATTTACATGTACATTAATTTCTTACAAATTTTTGTTATAATATTTTGTAGATTGATGTTTAGAAAATAACTCAAGAATTTTTCAATTTTAAATTGTTTTTCATTAGACAAATATAAACAAATTAGTTAAAATGAATAAAATTATACACACACACAAATGAATAGAAAACAAAAAATATTTTGAGATTTGAAAAAAAGGAAGAAAAAATAATGATGTTGATGCAAACAGAAAGAGAAGAAGGAAAATATGAAAATGAGTTTGTTTTTCGTTCAACGGTAATAAATATTTTAATAACAAACCTCAACTCAATATACGTGAAAGAATCCTACATCATATTCACATTCAACCATTCATTCAGTCATGTATATGTATGTATAATAAAAGAAATCCATTCATCGAGGAGTAATGATGATGATGCTGGATTCGAAAAAAATAAACGAGTAGAAAAAATAACCTCGAGCCGATGCAGAAAAAAACCATATGTATGATGAAAAACCTCATTAAATACACACACAAAAAATAATATAAATATATATTCATGTAATGAAAAATCCCTTTAACCTCACCATCCTTTATCGTATATCCCTTGATCCTAATGTCTGTGTCTGTCATATTTGTACTTTTTTATATACTTACTAAATATTATATACATGTATGTTTTATGAGTTTCTTGTTACTTATTCTGATATTATATAACTATAAATATATATCTGATATAATTATCCTTATTATTTTTCATATTTCTTAATTACTCTTCTTTTATTCTCACTTCTTTATTTATTTTTCATTTATAATTCTTTCAAATAACCAACAAGCAACAAACGTTGTGCCAATTTGGGCACATTATTTTTTTATTTATGAAATAGCAAAAATTAAATGATGATGATTAATCTCATAAAAAAGTGCTTTAGAATTATATTTTTCACACATTTCAAGATAATTCATAAAAGTTTTTGATTACCTACATAATAATTAATTAAAACCGCTTGAGATCTTTGACCATTGGAAATTTTGAATTTTCAAAGATTTTCATACCTTTTTTTGAAATTTTTCTGAATTTTCCAATCTTTCGAAATAAATTTTCGAAAGAATGTTGCAAAATTATCATAACAATTAAAGTTTTAAGGAGGAATGCTGCAAAGTAATAATTAATTTAGTTAAAAAACATAATCTTTTACAACAAAAACTATTAATAATTTGCTAAAAATTGATATTTATGTTTTTTTGTCACCAATATTTTTACAATTCGAACGATTTCGAAAGAAAAATTTTTAAATAGCTCTTTTTTTTCAAAAGAAAGTCCTTAACGGACGTGTGACACTACCAGGATTAAAACTATAAATTTAGAATATGGAATATAATTTTTATTCAGAGTATATTGCAAAAGGTTAGAACAAATAATGTATAGATATAAATGACCTGTTGTATACTCTGATGGGCAGGAAACTATTTTTAATTTGAATTATAAAAGTAATCAAATAATATTTTAAACCCTTGAATTTTTCTTTATAAATTATTCATAATAATATTTTTTCTAGGTCGTTTCATATTTATTTACTAACAATGGTCATTCAATTAATAAAAAAAATCACTCAAGTACTACCTATTTCTCTCTCACTTTATGTCTCTTAATTTTTCACTGATGTTTAATTTTTAATGAACAAACCGTACATTAAATCATTAAATAAAAGAATTTTTTCACATGAAACTCGTAATTAAATTAAAAATTTATTTCCATGGATTGTAGTTCATCATAAAATGAGCACAAGAGACGAGTAATGTCATCGTCAAAAAATATTATTTAATTATGAAAATTCGCACATTCGGTGATATTAAAATATTTATGTGCAGTAGGGAAAATTGAAAAATTTTAGAGTCGAGTTCAGAGATGAATAAACTATGAATTCAAAATTATTGTTTGATGCAATTAGAAATAATGAAAATAAATTAACTTGTGTGAAATTCGATTCGATTCTTTAGTACCTCACATTTCTGGGTTTTTCATCATCATTAAAATGATTGTCATTAGAAATATTAAAACAGCGGGAATAATTTTTTATAAACCGAACATCTTTTATTTTAAAAATTCATTTTATGTTACTGACAAAAATGATAATTAATGATATGTACTTTAGCAACATGATCATTTGTGAAAAATCTTTTTTTAGTCTCCCTCTCTCTGTCTGTTATTTTTTTAATAAAGACATCATGTTAATTACCCGTTATGTTATCTCTTTTCTGTTATGACAAAATATTAATGAAGAGAATCAAATACAAGAAAGAGAGAGATAGAAAGAAAAAATGATGTTCACATTTTTAAGCCCTGAAGCGCGACAAAAATTCTCTCTTAAAAACATTTGCTTTATTTTTTAAAATGAAATGGAGAAAAAAAACATGAGAAAAAGTCTTTTGCTTCCTTTTTCTTAGAATTTCCATGTTTAAGAATCTTAAGTTAAGATTGAAAATTTAATTAGATTTGATTTTGAGATTAAAATTGAAATTTGAATTAGCGACCCAAATTGTTTTTCTATTATAATAAATTGATTAAATTCGACTTAATTTTAATTGATTAAAAATTAATGACTAATTTCTTTTCATTTTTACTGCATTTTTCATCATTTTTGGAAAATAACTGCTATTGTCTTCGCTTGATTGTTTATTTATTCATCTGTTTAATTGACAGTTTATTATCACAAGTAAAAGCGTTAGAATTTGACTTTTTACTTGTAATTCAATTGCTGTTTAAAAATCAATGAAATTAAATGAACAAAATTTTTATTCTTCTTCTTTCAAAATTTCTGAATGCTTACAAATTGTTCTTACAAAATATTATTATTATTAGTAATAATTATTAAAACCAAGAAAAAAAAAAATAGAAAGAAAAAGAAAGAAACGACTTTTTCTCATGAACATGTGCTTCTTTAAGTTTTCGATAAAAAAAAAAGAAAGTAAATAAAAATTAATCATTTACTTCCACTAAAAAACAACCAAGAGAGTGGCAGTCGGAATTAATTATAATGAATGTGCACAAAAAGCAAGAATGTAAGGCACATGATTGCCTTACGAACATTTGTAACAGCACAATAATAATTATAATATTAATTCCAATTTATTATTACAACCATTTTTAATTCCACTGAATTTCCTTTCACACTCTCTTTTTCTGAAAATGTGCAGAAATTTACCAATTTAAGTTTATTCTTGTTTTTTGTGCATGAAATTAATCCTTAAAATGATATATCTCATATTAATGAGAAAAGCTTTTTATTACAGAATGATACACAAAAAAACTCTATTTTGGTTGCTGTTTGTTTCAAATTTCTTTTTAATCCTATTCAGTAAAATGATGATTTTTGCATAATAAGCAAATTTTTCTCTCCTTAAGACTAAGACAGAAAAAAAAGAGAAACTTTGATGTGAAGTAAAGATAAACTTTGTAACAAACTTTCTCCTTTAAATAAACTTTTTGTGCTTCTTAGAGAGAAAACTGTGTTTTTGCAAGAAAGCTAATTAAATGCTATTTCAAAACTATTTATCTAAATGAAACTTTTTCTCTCTCTATTTTTGTACGTAAAAGTAGAAGTACACTATTATTACTGCAACTATATAGTAAAACAAGAAGAGTTGTGTGTTTTATTTAAAAACCAACTAATGAATGAATGTTTATGGTTCATGATTTTACAATTCTCGTTTTGCAGGAAAAGTTCTTTAAATTAATTTTAATGCAAACTTTGTCTCATTCAAAAAAGTCCAGAAGCTATTGCAAATTTTTTTTTTCATATAAATTTATATGTGCAACAATATAGAATGAGAAAATTGTTGTGATTTTGCAACATATTTTATTATTGTACATCATAAAAAAATTGACAACAAATTTGAACCTTTGATAAATTTTTGCTTTGATTAAAACAAAAATCAACCTTTGATGAACTATAAGAAAATTATTTTTTTTTAGAATGAACAATACAAAACAAATTGCCTTTTATTTTAAAAAAGTAAATTTTATTCATAAAAGTTCAAAATTTAATATAAAATATATTTTTATAAAAAACTCAAACAACAAGAAGAAAAATATTTTATAATTTGCATAGGAATTTTTTTCTTAAAGTTAAAATAATTAACCTTTAAAAGAAAATTTATAAATGTTATAATTTTTTATGACAGTTATAACAGCTTTATAACAGTAAATTTTTTAAAACTGTTATTAAAAATTTTATAACGCTTATAATTTTTCTTTTTTAGGGCTAATTAATTTGACTTTATAGGGAAAAATCTCAAAACTTATGGCAGTTATAAAATATTTTTCTCCGTGAACTCATGAACTTTTGCAAAATTTGAGTCATTTACATAAAACTTTTCTTCAAAGCTGTAAATGAATATGGAAAATATTATAAATTATTAATATTTTTAGAAAATACTAAGTTTTAAAATACATAATTAAATACTGTTCCTTAAGATAACTTTTAAATTCAATTTTCTTACTTTGATCATAAATTTGTATACAACATAATATTAATTTTATAAATTCAAATGAAATTTAACTTAGACATGCATCAGAAAATAATCAATTACTGAAATAAAAGACAAAGAAATTTGAAACAAATTTATAAAAACACAAAAATACAATTTTAATTTAGAATAGAAAAATACAAAACAATTTATTTCCAATATTAATGCCATTAATAACAATTTTATAATGTACAAAATACATTCAATATTAAATCGTTATTATTTTTATGCTCACTCTCTTGTGTTTTATAATTTAAAAAAAAAACATGTTTTTATTTGAAACTAACCACAAAATAATACAGTTAAACATTAGACTTTTAGTTTTAGTCAATACTCTTTTCTCCTTTATATTTTTTTAAATGGAAAATTTTATCACACAACTCACATAAAATAAAATAAAATGCGGATTATTATGAGAACAATTGAGTTCTAATCTTTTGAATTTTATGCTCTTTCCTGCCTTCTCTCTCTCCATTTTTTACCACAACTCGACTCTTCATCAACCCAAACAACAATGAACGTGAACGAAAAATGAAAATCTCTATGCACACACTAAACACACACGTATTAAAATAACATACATAAATACATAAAAAATGATAATAATACAGTCGTGTATCGGTGCTGAGAGGACAAGTCGTCACTGCACAGGGATTAGGAATTGTCGGTGTTCGTGTATCCGTTGACAGAGACTCACGTTTTGGTTTTACATTGACCAGACAAGGAGGATGGTGAGTAAAAAATAAAATAGCAAGCATCAGGCAACAGCAGTAATAGAAATGCTATGTTTGTTGCATATATGAATAAAGATCATTACGTAATTGCACTATGCATTCATTTTATCTATTATTCTCTCATACTCTCTCGTTGCAGGTTCGATGTGATGGTCAATGGTGGTGGAGCAATTACATTACAGTTTCAACGTTCACCTTTCCGGCCCATGACCCGGACAGTATTTGTGCCATGGAATCAAGTAAATTATCATTGTCATTGCATTATCATACATAGAAAAAAGACTATTTTTCTCCTTCTCTCTTCTTGCACAATCACTGTCTGTACCTACTATGGTATCATCATCATGCAGTGTTGTGTGTATAGAAGCACTAAAATCCCCTTTAATGGATATTATGGCAAAATGCACCATTAGTGCTTTATACAACAATATCAACAATATCATAGTGATGATGATGATGTTGCATAAAAGTTTATACTCGCATGTGTTGAACTCATAGATTGTTTTGCTAAATTCGATATTTTCTCTTATTTTAGAAAAATTTTAATTAAGTAATTTGAGTAAAAATTTGTTGCTTGCTCATGACTATTATTTTATTAATGAGATAGTTTAAAAAAATTAGGAAAAAAAACTCTCATTAATAAGAGAAAATTTTTATGGTCAATATTAAATTACTATAAAATTATTAAAACTTTTTTATGTATTGAAAAATAAACCATGCTTTGGAAAAATCTTTTGTAAAGATTTCCAAATATCTATAAATCAAACAAAAATTTATTGAATGAACTACTTTTAAATCATGGCTAGCTTCATTTAAAACTTTTCAAGAGAAGAAAAAAATAATTCACATAATTCATAACATAAAATAATTTTATTTTTTTCCCTTTAAATTTAAAAAACTAGATGTTAGTACTGCCACCTCTCTTAATGCACTTGGTAGATGAAGATAACAGCATAAAACCAAAGTTAGGAAAGAATTTGCATTTAGCTTCTTAAACTCAATCGTGTATTCGTTGTCAGAAAAGATTCTACATTAAAAGATAGGTCAATTTGTAAGGACCACGATCATGAGTTATTACGACCGCATTTGACGAGCACTTGGATGCCAAATGCAATTGGATCAATGTCAGGTCGCTCTGTGATTTTTGCAGAAGCAGAGGTGAGTTGCTTAGTAACAAAAATGAATAATTTATTGCATATTCAATGAACTTTCTCTATCTTTTTCCAGATTGTTCAAGAGTCTGTGCAAATTCCGGGCTCAAGTCTCTATCTTACTTACCAATCGTCGAAAGTTCCGGATACTCAAGCATTGTTCGTATGAATTGACATCTGACAAAATACCGCCAACTCTCACACTCGTACATGTCGGTGTTGAAATTGAAGGTTCATTGCATGTGAAGACATTATGAAGCCGATCAAATATTGAGCATACATTTGCATGGAACAAACGAAATGTTTATAAACAGAGAGGTTTATGGGCACGAGCAATAGCGAGAATTTCAATTGGCTACGAGTATCGACATGCGATGAAATTATTTGGGAAACACAAACAGCCAAGTTGCAAGGTTTTGATGTTGACATTTCAGATATTGGCAGTTGGAGCTTGAACATTCATCATCACTACAACTTTAATGAAGGTATTTTGCAAAAAGGCGATGGCTCCACTTACATTTAAAAGAATATCCAAAAGTTGTTCGTTCTGTCATGGGAATAAAAGCAATCTCAAAGAGTGCTCAATTGTCGTGACAAATGCAATGGTGTAGCAAAAGACAGTAAATTGTTGACACCAGTTGCTTTAGCCTCTGGACCTGATGGAAGTTTATATGTTGGTGATTTTAATTTGGTCAGACGTATCATGACAGATGAAATGTCATCACAATAGCACACACTTAGTGCCACTCAAGTCTCTTACCAATATTATCTCTGTGTCTCGCCTGCCGATGGCCATCTTTACATTCTGATCCTGAAAAAGCACCAAGTTTTCAAAATTCTTTATCTCGCAAATGTCACAGATCCAAGTTCAAATATGGAAGCTGTTGTTGGGTAGTGGTCAACGTTGCATTCCAGGAGATGATGAAAATTGTGGTGATGGAGGATTGGCCAAAATGCTCGTTTATCTCATCCAAAAGGCATCACAATATCAGCAGACAGAACAATGTATATTGCTGGATGGCACAAACATTCGAGCTGTTGACAATCGTGGAGATTATTCACACTTTAAATTGGTCATCATGGTCATCATAATCATTGGAGTCCAATACCATGTAAAGGCGCATTGCAAGCAAGTCAAGTTCAACTTCAGTGGCCAACAAATCTTGCTCTTAGTCCTCTCGATGGAAGTCTGCATTTTACTAGATGACCGACTGGTAATGAAATTGACATCTGATATGAAAATTAAAGTTGTTGCTGGTAATCCGTTGCATTGTAATGTAAATGCAACTTATGATGAAACTGCTTTGGGAACAGTTTTAGCCATTGCTTTCTCTCAATTGGTGATTTATTTATTGCTGATAGTGATTCAAGGCGTGTCAACTTAATAAGAGTCGTTGACACATCAGGAAATTCAAGATTTTGCTGGTCAACCTGATTCAATGTAAGTTACTTTTTTTTTAAATCCAAAATATTTTTTATATTTTTTCTTTAAAAACTTAGAACGCCAAATACTTGTAAATGTTTTATCATCAAAGAATCTCAATATTTAATGGTAAGTCACAATCAAGGTTCATGCTCAATAGTTCAAGGTGAAGTAAAAATTCTGATGGAAAAACATTAATCCATCCAGTCATAGTCAAAGTAATAACGAATTTCATTTGGCATATCGCTATGGCAAGTTCACTCAAGATAAATTTCTTAATGTTGCTGATAAGATTACTTGCAAATTTTATCACTTCAACATTACTGCCAAATCCTGAATCGTAACACTGAATATCATATCCATATCCGATTCATGCATTGAAATTTCATATATTTCAGCGATTTGGTCAACATCTATTGCAACTAAGATTTTTCTACTGGCAAGACTATTTATACATTCTTATTATTCAAAAAATACGAGTTTGAAAAATTATCAACTGTTGACAGACAGCATGGGCACTAAAATTTCAGTTTCTTGCGAGATTACAGCAATTCAGTAACAGCAATTGAAAACACACAGAATTATAAGCAGAGCCTCAAATTTCATCCAATGGTTACCTAACACAGCCATCCCTGAAAGGGAAAATCAAAGATTTTCTGTTTGATTAATGATGAACATGGGTTTGCTGTGAGTTCGTTCAGGTAATGGTGTTGAAACATTCATCACCAATACAATGACTTGGAGTGTCAAAAGTTGTTTCATTTCTAACCAAGTGGTGAGCACTCGATATCGCTTCAAAGGCTTGAATCGAATATGGACTTAAGTTGAAATAAAATCTCGAATTCGTCGCTTATTCTGCTCAAGTGCCCGCTAACACCACGATCTCAAATGGAATGGGGGTATTAAAATCATTTGCCATGACTCGCAGTAATCAGATTCCTAAAGCATCCATTAACATTCAAAATAAGTTCATTCGCTATTCTGAAATGACCAAGGTGATGCTTCGAGTGTCAGCCATTTCACGACAGTCCTTCACTCAGACAAATCACAGTTGACAATTGAATTCAGAGATGTTGCCCATTGTGGTCTCATCAAAATCTTTACATGAAATGATGATACGTCAACAGATGTACTAGGACTTTACAGTAGGACTTACAGAAGATCGAAGAAATTCCACAACAGGGCTGAGTAGAAGTTTGGGTAATGTTCTCAAGAACGCTTGGTTTACGTTATGAATACGTCAAGAATGTGGAACAATTTTACGATCGAGAATCACAGCAATGTACTGACTTGTCGTCCTATACATATGTAGGCTTACCGAATTCATATTTTGCCAATCTAATGGTTCATGCTTTTACTATATTTCTTTACATCGATTCCAATAGAATGAAGCTGGAATTGGGACGACCATCTGAAATTAAAATTCAGCTTATGACGTCATGGAGCTTTTAGTGAATTTCTCGTCACAACAAAGAATGGAATTATATCTTATATTTATAATGACACACAATTTATTATCCTGGAAAATTGGCCTTTGCATCACACGAAAATCAAGATGCATTATGACAATGAGGAGGTGCGTTTGAAGTCAGTTAAATTGCCAACGTGGTACAAACACATTTTTTGATTTTACAAAGATCAATTTGGTTTATTCGATTTACTTACACACCACCAGGCAGTAACAGCCTTATCTTCAGCATTTTTTACTCTGGTGCATTACTTCAAACGATTTTCCAGTGGTGATGGAGCAAGAATTATTTTATCGTGTACAATTGACATGGTCAAATTACAAGTAGATTGTTCATGGTGAAGGCAAGAGTGAATCGAGTTACGAATTTCTAAAGAGGACTGGAATGCCAAATACTTCGCTCTTACTGAAGAGATCTCTATATCGATGGGATTTTCGAAATATTAATGGTGGTGGACATTTACTTACCGAAGAAAGAATAGATTTTAATGCAGGACTGGATTAAGCAATGCCAAATTCACTTATGAATATTGATTTCAAACTTTAGACTCATTTCAACACAAGGAAGAAATCGGTGGTCAGAATTTGCCTTGCGTACAAGCTTTTTGCTTACGTAGGCCAAGACTGGTAATTTTAAGAACAAATTTTCTCAATTCCAAAGTGACACATCCGAAAGCAAATACAACAAATGTCTACGATGGAACAGCCACATTCACACGCACTGTTGATGGGACGTTATCTAGAAACGGAAATGACTGTTTATATTCATCGAATGCAAGTAATTTAAAATGGAAATTCTTTCATTGACATCATGGCCGAATCACGCAAACAAAAACATTCACAAGAAAGTGTTTTTGGTTGTGACAAATTCTTAATAATCAAAAATTATACTCGATTGCGACTGGTCAATTAGGATTTGGTGTCGATGCTCAAGGAACCTTGAGGGATTCAGATATGATGACAATGGCAACATGTGGCACTTTCATATCGTGGTAATAACATTTCCAAATCGGAGACAATTCACTCGATAGAATCACAAAGTTTGTTGAAAACTTTTATTTAAATATGATGATCGTGGACATTATTGTTCAAAAGCTCGTGAGGAAAAGTTTCCACTATAGTACGCTAAGGGACTCTTATTTCGTGCACCAAAAAAGCGTTCGTTTTGATGTTCGATATTATGATCATAGAGATCGACTTCGTAGTGAGAAAGGACAATGTCAATATGTCACACAATGCTTTCCTATAACAACAAGAACGTTAATCCT